>OW387145.1:31152586-32352586 GCA_936440205.1 Lepidonotus clava | reverse complement strand
AGAAAGCGAAAGGTTATGTGATAACTCAGCGTCCCCAGCCTGGTCCCTATTGTATAGCATTTCGATAGGGGTTATGTAGTACCCTCTGACTTCCGGCTATATCGTCCCATAATGCATTTAGAATATGTCCAACCCCTTTACTTCCGTTCCAGTAGCAGAATAAAGGCCCCAATACACCTTTTTCACGAGTTTTCACAGTGTTCTCTGCCATCTCACCAAATCCTCAGGCCCAGTTCCATCGGAAACCATACCCCAACTGTTTGGTTTAGACGTATATGTCCGCTAACACTAATGGAAAAGGTCTATAGGTAGGCCTATAATAGTTTGTATTGGTGTCTTATAATCAGGACGGTCATCTAAGAGGTTTTCATTGTTTGTTTCATTGCATTGTTTTTGAATGGTTACTGGACATCCAGTCCTACCGCAAACTCCTAAGAGACAGTGCTCCTCTTATCGATAGAGGATCTTATTTTCGCGCTGTGCACATTTTAAAAAATGTCCTCCCTGGCCATTGATATGTGAAAATGCAATTTGAATGCTAGAATAATATTGCTATAATGTAGGTCAATATAGTACCTGTAAAAATTCGAACATCTTAGTGCAAAATATGCGGACTAATGCTTAGTATAGATACACGAACATATTATATTATCAGCGCAAAATATATCTTATTTCATACCTTCTTGGTATTGTCCCGTCCCATCAAGGGGTGGTGTCTGAGGGGTATGAGGGTTCACTGCACTGGCCTTATGGGTAGTTTGTGTATCAAAGGGACTAACACTTTTTACCTCCAAAGCCAAGATGCATGGGCGCCATCTTTTCTATAAATCTGTGATCAATAGTGCCCGCCCCTCCATCACAAGGACTGCGAACTCAATATAGATGTTCCTATAATGTAGTCCTACTTTTTTCTAAATCCAAGTAAAGTACTGAAATTTACTGAATGGCGTGTGAGACATGATACATGGCGTTTATCTAAAAATATATATATATCTAACTAGAGTGTGTGTCTTCACTGCATGTGCAATTGCTTAGTAGGAAGAAATATGCAGGACAACTTGGAAAAGAAGAAAAATGAATGGATAAAGACACACGGGATAGCAGTGCAAGCAGTAGGGAGTCAGAAAATAGGGTGTAGTTATTATTTAAGACTTTTTTCCCCTGATCCCAAAACGTAGTCAGTCGCTATACTATCTAATAAAGACGATATTTTGGCCCATATGTCACGGATGTATTGATTTCCGGTCATCTAGCGCCATCTCACGGTATCCGCGGGAGTTATCATAGAAGACTAAATACGGATGACTTAATATATGTTCTTTCGGGGACTCAGTCACATAGGTGGAAGGCCACAGTGTGGTTGGTTGTGATAAGACCTCTGATGTATCCTTCCGCGTTATCTCTGGGACTACAGTCTGTGACAGAGGATGAGGATAATCGCAGGGTATTTTTGTTTTGTTTTTGTGGTAACTAAAAATGACTCATTTTGTTCTGATTTGTAGGTGCATGGGATTGTAAATGTATTAGCTGGTGATGCATCGATTCTAGTCATGCAACAACAGGGTCTACAGCTAGAAATGGGGAACAATGAAAACGTTTTTTGTTGTTGTTGTATATATGCCTCAAAGTACTACTGGTTCCTGCATTAAATACAGCCGAGTACTTGCTAATAACATGGTCAGAATAATGGTGAGAGGTAAAAGCAGAAATTAATAACCATGAAAGTACAGACAGTTTGGAGGCATAGTTGATAAGTACTACAAAAGGACACTCTAAGGATTTCAATATATAGAAAGAAGTAGGCCTATATCCTTTTGGAAATTCTGATGACTGATTTCACGTGGCGTTAAACATACGTAATATTCTATATTCTTTAGAAATAAATGTTGCTGGAAATGTGATATTTTAAATTTAATATACAGTGAACATACCTTTGTGAATTCGTTATACTGAAAACGATCCCTTTAATATCAGAATACCACATTAACAATACATCTTCAAGTTCTTGCGTCAATCTTAACATCTCCTCCTTTAGTCTGGAGCAAGGTTTTAAGCGACCTTTAAAGGAGTCTTAGACCTGAGTATCGGTAGAAGGCTATGCCCAAAGGGTTTCTTAATGCTGAATTTGAAATACACCTTCGACCACTGGACAGGACCCAAGGGAGCTTCAAGACCTTTAGCATAATCCACTTCGACATTTTAGGGTCAAAAGGCCCGAATTACAATTCACCAAGATGCATGCGAGGTGATGGTATGGAAAGGCTACACTGTGACTCACTCAGTGATAGTTCACTAATTTTAATATTAATGATCATTAGTTGATTCCAAACATAGAAGGGATATTGATGCATGAACTGGCTATCTAAATTTAGGAAGAAACCCCATTTAGCTGGTTAAATTTTAGGTTCTAGCTTGCCAAAAACCATTTGGCTGGAACACATTCTCGGATAGATGCCTTAACCCTTTAGACCCCAATCCGGCCGTAGCCGCCCGTGGGTAGTTCCCCCAATCCGGCCGTAGCCGCCCGTAAAAATGGAAGAGAACAATTTTATGAATTTTCAATGTACAAAAATGTATAATATATCGTTTGAAAGCTGATTGAATTTCCTTTCCAGTCCTACAAACACGTACCATTGCTATGCCGTGGTCATCATTTGAATATATTCAATTATTAGATATTTAGGAAATTCCGGAGGGAAATCCATGGAAATCCTGGGGAAATCAAGATCTTCATGATTGCAATGTGTGGGGTCTAAAATTGGCAGACATGTAAGCCCAAAATCTTCCGAGTGGCTATGCCCGAAACTGCTTGAGTCAACCTACGCAATGCTAAAGATAAGGCAACTATACATATCACGGTAAAATAAATAAATGTATGGAAAGAAATGTAGTTGTAACATTGTGCACTGACATGGCATCAGTCCTATATTTATTTTATAGCTTAAAAGGCCCTATATAAAAAAACTAGCACAAGGGCATAGGCAGTGTGTTATGTTTGCATTTACGACACTGCCGCATGGCGGCCCGTAACAGTTGTTGTTATCACCCCATGCTCTAATATGGCAGTCTGACGAACCGGAGTTCTAGTCTCATGTATGATAGGCCACAAAATATCACACAGTGAATCTCCACAACTCTGTGGGGAAGGGGGAGCTAAGTCCATAGCTAGGCAGCAAGTGATTAGGCAAGACCAGAGTGCAGTGGGCTCAGATATATTCAAACCATTGGTTAGTGAAGACCTCATGTTTGTAGGCTGACTTCGTCTAGGAGCGTTTTATTTGAAGGAGTTGAGCGGACTTGCCTAGGGACTGGTGAAATGTTAACAGGACACCAGGAAGCCAATGACATCTATTACATGTCTTGGACAACAATAAAACCATTATCCTCTCCCGTGAGCGTTCTTGTCAACTCTTAATGATCGAGCTACATCCAGAGCTGATTCATGGTCTAAGGACAGAAGATTGCAACTTGAATTAGCAATACTAATGGAATAATGAGTTAAGAGGAAAGACTCAATACTCCCTATAAATAGCATCAAAGTTAAACCTCATAGTTCAATTGATCCATGGCCAATAGACCTTTTTAACTATTAGAGGCATTTATTTGCTATGACTTCTGGACGATGGGACTGATACCATTAACCTTTGTGAAGGGAATTATAAACATTACATTTGGAGAATTTGGAAATGTCCGATATGACAGTATAATTTGACATTGTTCATCACCATCATTTAAATAAATGGCAGTATTATTCACTGATGCTAAAAATAGCTAAGTGTATATACTTGTCAATTATTTCATACACTTTGTAAGTGTCATGTACATCATAACTTAATACACGTATACGAAAGATCAATTCATGTAATTGAGTATAGTTAAATAAATAGAAATAATAATAAAGAAAACATTGAATATTTTTTTCAAATATTAATTGTTTTCATTGGCTGGTGAAATCCCATGCATCTAACCTTCAGTTAATGATATCAATTAACGTTCAGACTGATTGTGACATTTGAAAAGATAAAATGTATCTGTGCAACTGATACATGTAGAAATGTGGACCTTTGACGCCTCAAATTAAATAAATTATAAAACCAGTTCTTGTGTTTCATGTTCCATTATCAGTAACATATGGGGCTGGCTTAGGCTGGCTCGGCCTTTGCCCATTTACCTTATATAATGAGAATAAAAAATACAATAAAATATCAGTACTGTATAACATTCACAGTATAATATGTAGAGCTTTTTTGAAAATGTTATATTATATATATATATATATATATATATATATATATATATATATATATATATATATACGCACATAAAAATACAGTATCATTTTGCCCTTCATCTAAAAGAATCTCCGTTGGACACAAAATACCAAAGCATGCCCTTGAAATGCAAGATGTATTGCGGTGCAGAATAGTACGCGGCTTGAATCATAGAGTGGGAATTCTCAGCAGTTTTAGAGGGCTGCTTGGGGAATCGACTCCTTGCCACCGGAATTCTTTATCCAAGGTCAAAGATTCACTTGACTTCTATTCCAAGTCCCCACTACCAAACCTTCACAGTTGCCCTCTATCTTATATTGGGAGAGGACCTTTTCCCATCAATGTCTAAGGAGGCTCTTGAGTTCCGACCGACAAGACTTCCAATATCCTTGAATGGGTTCCCAAAAAGTTCTGACAGGTAATGCATTGGTGCAAAACAGGCTAAACAACAAATGGAAGAAAATTAAATGGGTCGGCTCTAAGCCATTGAGACGTACACAGAGCCAAAGCCCGAATACAAATGGGTCGATTGAGACCCATTCTGATTTGCAGTTTGGCCGTTGTGCGTCGCCTTATTTCCCATGTTCCGCTTCTTCCTATATGATCCTGGGTCTATGTAGCACACTGTGTTGTCCAACTTATTACACGTTTTTTAATTATCAATTTTCAAAAATCGTCGTGTTGAATAATTTTTTGATCTATAGAGTTATTTGAAATTGCAATGATTTATTCGAATCTTAATTTGGCTCGGGGTAAATTGTCATACTTGTCACATTTTGATACAAGTCAACAAGCAATATTATGTGGGCTGCTTAATGGTCTTGTTTTCAAACTTTTAGCAAAGATTACAAGAGGAAGAAAAGGGAAAAAAAGGAAAAATACAACAGCCAGTCGATCATCATTATTTCTTTGGTCAGTAGTAAGGTTGTGAAAGAGGTTTATCAGAATGTAGGCCGGGAATTCAACTAATTTACAACAAATAAATGCAGGAAAAAACACAAATTAACATTAATTTTGGCACCCAAAATAGATCCTGGTATATGTAGTGAGGTTTTAACAGCAGTGCAAGAGATCGGTGTCCTGGATTTCAACCTAGTTCCCATATCAGAAAAACTACATTTATCAAATGGCAAAAATTGTCTATTCACATTTGGCACCTCATAAAGATCCTGGATTCTGAATTGAGATTGTAGGAATGTGCAAGAGATTACTGTCCTCTCTTACACCCTATTTCACACACAGTAAGGGTACCGACTTCTTTGAAAAAAATAATTTCAAACAAATCACACTATCATTCACTCCTGGCACCACATACAAATCCTGGGGCCTGAGGTGAGGTTGTAGGAACATGAGATTGTTATCATGTAATTAAACTTATCTTACACAAAACAAAGACTATATTATTTGGGGGGGAAACTTGCAAAAAAACACCATCCACTTGGCACCACATAAAGAAACTGGGGTCTGTTGTGAGGTCGTAAGAGCAGTCACCGACTTCCGACATTCAGTGGCCGTGAGAGCAGCTCAGAGCAGCTCAGTCGAGTCAACTCACGACTCGGACATTGGCCCATGCAATATGCATCAGGGGCCGGGAGTGTGTGGACATGGTTCCCTAGGGGCAGCCAGGCCGGCTGGGAAGACGGCCCACCTTCAAGGTAGACAGGCCACTTTCTGGGAACACTGAGGTAATTGAGTTAATTTGCCTATGTGTAGCGCCATATCTTCTACTCAGAATGATCAAAGACCATGGCATTACTTAAGAAAGGTACTTCTAATAATAGAGGGTATTAAGGACTGTTTCCATCCTTGAACGCTGAGGTAATTAAGTAATTTGCCTATGTATAGTACCCTATCTCCCCCTCAGAATGATTAAAGAACATGGTATTTTTCCCTCATTGCCAAATAAATGTGTTTCTGATAATATAGAGGGTATTAAGGACTGTTTCCATCCTTAAATGCTGAGTTAATTAAGTTAACCCTTTAGACCCCAATCCTGCCATGACCGCCTGAGGGTCGACTCTCCTATCTAGCAATAGCCACCCGGAAAAATGCCATTTTTCCATATTTGTATTAGAAACCTTGCACTAAGCACTAAATAAACTCTATACTAGCTGATGGCATCTAAAGTTAGCTACCAGATAACCCCATACTGGTGACCGTGCTCCCTTTATTTACTTATAGACAAACAGACCATACGCTTTGGCAGATGATGTCACACCTTTCCAGAATAGACCTTTTGCAGACGTGGTCACGCGACTATGTTTTGGTGATCGCCACCTGCTCATCATGACCACATGGATATACGAGAAATCTAGAATTGGTAAATTCTAAATGATAAAAATTGTTTAATATTATGTTTATCTTATTTTAACATAAATATAATGTCATAGATGTTTATAAGATGTCTATAATGCTAATTCGTGAGTGATCACCAATTGCAATATGGCGTCCAGGCCATGTCGTGGTGTTATGATGTCATCTGCACAACGTCTTATAGCTATATTTGTCATCAATCTTAGTATTGTTTTATGAATATCTGGACAACATAATATATTATATTTACCATTGACTCAAACATAATCATTCATGGTCCACATAATTCTGATTATATCAGATTCATTTCAAACCTATGCAGTCAAGGTACTCTCATTGTGATCACCAATAAAGATCTCATATATAACTCTGCAACTCTGCAAATGGTCTATACTCCAATGGTCATCACCCTGAGCTGATGGCCGCCTACACTGATGGTGGCCATCTTCCCTGTGTCACCCAACCTCTCCCTGGCCCACAGTGAGATGTCCCTTTACCCAGACACAGGCCATTACTAGTCCTACACTCGGTCAACACTGATGACAATTTCCTGGATCCTTTGCCGATTGGCTGAGGCTTGATGGACCGTACTGTGTCTGGACTGAATACAGATTAGTCTCTCTTGCTTACTACATCTAGTCTTTGCTACGATATACCTGGAACTTAAAAGCGCCACACCCACTGAAATGATTGTGGGTCGGGCTATTGTATTTGTTATATCCAATCATGTGTCAGTCTGTGACTGGGATGGCTGACTCTCAGATGAGCAGAGGATACAGGATTTCAGAAAAGGGGGGCCTACATATGCTAAGTACTAAAATGGCATGCATTCTCGCACACATGCACAATGTTTCTTTTATCTTTTGCAAGTTAAAGTCCAAACCAAAAGGCTGGGGGGGGGGGGGGATCAGGACCGCCTGGATGCCCCCCTGCAAGCTGTATCTGCCCCTGCCAAATGATTGACCTTAAGCCCCATTCTCACAACACGACTCATTGACATTGATAAAAAATGATTGATACTTTATCATCTATTCCTTCTAAATTTGATAGGTGATTGATGACCGTACAACGCTCTGTAAGTGTTATTCCTAAATTAAAGGTACCTACATAGAACAAAAAGCTGTCCTGAAAATATATGTACTTCCTGCCATTGTCAATCAATCTAAATGTAACATCATGCATAGGATAACTCATCATCAAATCCAGCAGATAATGTCAATCAAAACTTATTTCATTATTTAAAAACTGTAATAGATTATATACTCTCTTTTAAATCTTTATTCAGGTTAAGGAACATGACTAGAATTGAATATCATAAGTTTATATGTGTATACATGTATATAGTATCAGATTTGGATATGAAAAAAATCATTTTAGGATATTATTTGGCCGATATAAACATATACTGTATCGCAGCAACAAATATATGTGGCAATAGCAAACATGGTTGAGATGCTGAGGCATGATACATTAAGCCTATACATTCTTCAGAGAAATGAAATTGAAACAGTTTTATCTATGTACAGCTCTTCTCATCTAATGTTGCTTTATTAAACAAACGCTTCTTCTTCTTCTACTACTTGCATAGATGAAATATTATAATAAATTGTTTGTTATCTGCAGCATCCTAGCCCCAGCAATTAAAGCGCGGAGTTACATCTAAAGCAATGATATATTCAGGGAAAAAATCAATTATCCCACCTGTTACTACACAACACTTTGCAAAACACAGTCTTGAACAGAATAAGAACATTTACATATACATATATATACAAGTGTATCAAAGCATTGGAAGTGTTTCACCAGTAACACTTCGGGTTAAATTGACTGTTCAGTTTGAAATAGCTTTTATCCTTTAAGAACGCACCTTTAAGGCATTTCACCCTTCTGTTGCAGAGTCATTTTTGCAATTCTTCTCTTAAAAGATAAAGCTCCAGTGCGTAGGGCAACCTGAAGTATTTGATGTTCAAAGCTATACAATGAGCTAAGGCAAATGTTCCTGTCTCTTTAAGGACAATCAATATCAATTAATGATTGCTTAGATGGTAATATGAATATCTATTGACCGTAAACCCAGAAGTGCTTAGCGTCCCTACTGTCTCTTGATAATGTAAATTGCACCAAGAAGCCACTACAGTATTGTCATTTATATTGGATGAGGCACAATTAGGCACATTTGGCATACGCAATTCTACAGCACTTAGTGTGTCTGTGTCTATCTGTATTACATTGATGCAATGCTGTGCTAAGAACATGCAGTATTATCAGATTATGTACAGGATATATATTTGAATAATCCTTTCCCATGCTATAATTGGGCGAATCGGCATTTTATGATAAGACAAAATATATCAGAAAAATTAGTATAGACCGGAGGAAAAAAATCATAAGACTAAGTCGCATAGGCCTATCAACAGAAATTCTTTAAAATTGATTTTCTATGTAGCTTTCCTTTAAATACTTAATGCATCGTGAGACAAGTGTACAGTGAGCAAGTCTTTGTACATGTTATTCATATTTATAGTAAATAGTGTACCAAATGTAAGCTGTTCTTACGATTGAGAATTTGTTAAATACAACTAAATAGAAATACCAAAATATTGCTAAAGTGTCAGTCACTATAGTTCAATAACCCATCTAAGGTTACCATTGGAATGGCAAATATGTCAAGAACCCAAAAAATTAAGAACTGCTTGCGGGAAGAGAAACATCAGTTGAAGTAATATCTTAAGGACAAACCATCTACTTGTCATTGACCGTACTCCATTTTGTCGTAGTTGTGATTGTCAGCTTTCTTCTTATTTTTGATTGCCACAACCACTGTCATGCTGACTTATCCTTCTGGTCGGCTTACGTATCCTATCCTTGTGGCAATGCTTTCATATGTTATTCTGGTGATTGGCCGGGTTTACCTTGCCTTCACTTGTGACTTTAGTTGTTTGGCAGAATTTTCCCTAACTTTATTTTGTTAGCAGCATAATTGTCTCTGCCTTTCATTGTAATAGGTAGAACTGTCCTTACTTCTAGTTGTTATGGCGGAACTGTCCTTACCTCTTAGAATTGTTATTAGCGGAACTGTCCTTACTTCTAATTGTAATTGCAGTAAATGGCCTTACCTCTTCTTTCTCTGAAACCTCTGTTTCTGCTTATGACACAATTGGCAAAATTGTCCCCATTCTAAATTGTTTTTTGCAGAATTTGACTTGAGTTTAGCAGAGTATTCTTTGGCTTTACTTGTGATTGGCAGCACTATCATTGTGATTAGTAGAGCATTCTTGTGATTAGTAGAGCATTCTTTGGCTTTACTTGTGATTGGCAGCACTATCCTTGTGATTAGTAGAGCATTATCTAGCTTTACTTGTGATTGGCAGCACTATCATTACTCTTCTTACTACCAGCTTGGGCCTCCCTCTGACTCTGAGTACGTGCAATGGCCATAGAGCGTCGCCTCTGTTTGGTCTCCTGCAGCTGAACCTTAAGGAAGTTATGCAGCATGGCATCTATGAGTTCAAAAACTGTGATGACGGAGGCGCCAACAAAAAGACCCATGGAGCCACCAATGTCACCTGCAATAGATGAGGTATAGTATATTTCATGACGATGAGTTGTTATTTGACTTGCGATGAAATTGTATAAGTATAAATGGTTTTGAAGTACGTCCTTCGTTTTATCATTTTCATTGATCTTTTTTTGGTCAATTATGGATATATAAGGCTTTTATACAACCGTCTGATCAATCCAATCAGAACAGGTGAGATGATTGAAACAAATAAAAAGGAATGAAGTGTTAAATGAAATAATTATGAATAATTCCAGACTTTTGAGTGCATCCCACTGAAGATTGGTAAATGTTGCACCCTGCCAAAAACCAGTGGGCTGCAAAGGATTCTGGGGGAGGCGGGATGTTCCCATCTTTAGAGGGCAGACTTGCATGGTCCCAAGATGGCGGCCGCGAAGTAGCCTAGACTAACTTGAATGTAAAGACTATTTATGGGGTATTCTTTTAACCTTCAAGCCTCACCTGTACTGTCATTTGAAATCTAGACAACAACCTAAATACAATAGAAAAAGAGCACTGTCCAACAATAAAGAATTGCTTTTACCCTTATTAAAATGTAAACATCTATACTTATATATAGAATTATATTACTCACTCCAAAGATTAGTCAAGTCGTAAGCCTCGCGTTGTTCCACCAACTCATAGTATAGCTCGGTCATGTACACATCAATCTCTAGGAAATTTTCCCTGAAAGCAATAGAGTACAAAGTCATCATAATATATTAATGTCATGGGCTAATAAATCAGCATGCAGCTGTACATTAAACATCTAAACGATCTCTAATTACACAGGCTTTGCTGTTCCTTTCATCATATTACTTCTAATTTCGTCAACTAAGCATGTTTCCTTATCACGCCATCTGAATAATTATGGGCTTCACTAGTAACAATGTTGCTCTGGATTTCAAGCGTTACATAGGTAAGGTTTTATACTTACCAGTACTCGTCACATCATATAATTATATAAATCAGAGTTTACATCACATAAACCATTAAAATGGTCTATGAACAAGAACCCCATGAAGGTAGATCGTAAACGATCTAGAGTGAAAAAAATGCAAGAACAAAAATTCTGAAATATAAATCTTACACCACCACAGGGCCGACTGCCCTACCCCCAACACTCACCTCACCTAACCCACGTGCAGCGATCAGCAGGGGCGGTCCTATACCTGGACACCCCACCAATGATAACAGGGGTGACTGCCTAACCCCCCAACACTCACCTCACCTAACCCACGTGCAGCGATCAGCAGGGGCGGTCCTATACCTGGACACCCCACCAATGATAACAGGGGTGACTGCCTTACCCCCCAACACTCACCTCACCTAACCCACGTGCAGCGACCAGCAGGGGCGGCCCTTTACCTGGACAGCCGACTAATGAGCACAGGGGTCCCTTACCCCCCACACACACTCCCACTCACCATCTGTGCCGAGACCAGAGGGAGACCATCCGTGAAGGTGCGACCACAGACATCAGGGGCCTTATATAATGTAATTCAGGGGACAAAGGCAGGGCTGTCCCCCTCAATAGCTTTACATAGATTTCCGTTATGTACTCAAGGGAACACAAAGGATCGACATTCAACCCTTACTAGTGAACAAAATGGTATCCATTCACGCAAATACACCAATAAAAATCCATTTTTTTCACTAAAAAAGGGTCAAAAGAACATATATATGATCCTTTAAATTTTAGATCTCATAGAATCCCTTAACAGAATGTGTCCTTGTTACTTTCAACTTTACTATTGGTCATAATAATTATACCTAAGCTTTCGGGTATATTGAATGTAAGGCGATTTGAGAAACCTTTGTTTGATATACAATTGTATCGGTAAGATCATTTTAGAAACGTCAGATTACAATATTGATACTGTCAGAATGAGAAAGACCACCATGGACAGATCTGGCAGAATTGAGTCTTAAGGCATAGGCTATCATTCATTATGACATTGTATGAATCTTAGGAACAGGCCTAGAGGGTAGACTGAGCATTCTGGAAAGCATGTGTATGTTCCCAATAAATCCACAATGCACTTCAGCTAAATGGAAGACTATGTGTTGAAATCCTGAACATAACTAATTCGCGGAGGGCCACTTTGTGTATAGAGAGCACATTGGAATGCAGAGAATACATCACTGTATGGAACGTGTCCTTTTGTAATAAAATCAATAAAATAAATTGAATGTAATGAAAAGGTATCATGTACAAAACTTTCACAAAACCTTTATAAGAATGCTGTAAAGGTGACCTTTAAAATTCTGGAAAGGTCACTTTTACAAGATCTTTTCACTATTACCTTAAATGTACCCTAATGGCTGCATTTAAAAAAGTCAAAGTTCATTATGAAGGTCTATTTTCACCCAGTTTATACGACAAAATGTCACAAATATGCCCCTAATCAGAAAAACAGTCAAACTTACTTGAAGAAGGTATCATCAATTGAACTATCAGCGACGAAATCATTTAAGGACTCTCTCCATGTTTTGAAGATCTGGAAGAAGTTGTCATCCTTCTCGTTAATCCCCGACAAGATGCCCAGATTATCAATGAAGGTCTTGAACCACAGTTTGGTGGCTGCCACATGCCTGGCCTCATCCTCTTTGACTATGTCAGCATTGGTCCAGTGGTACAGGGTCCATGCGCTGGCCAGGGGTCCAAGCTCCTCCCGTAGAGGGTCGAGCAGCCCCCGCGAGTGGTTTGAGTCCGGAGCCCTGGTGAGTGAGATTGTACAGGATGTTTTTTAATGTTTCGGTTATTATTTAATTCAGGCCCGGAACTAGGGGGGTAGCAGGGGTGGCCACTTAACCTTTATGCTGACACTCCCCCCCTACTTTGGAAAATCCTGTATCCGCGCCTGCTTCCCTTCCAAAAAAAACTAAAATTGGTAGGAAAATATTGAAAAGTTTCACTTTTTATTGCTCACCACCCCCCTTTCCAAGTTCAAATTATTGAAAATATAGGCAAAAGTTCCACTTGGGGAACCTCGCCCCCCCCCCCCCCCCCACTTGGGTACGGGCCGGTTAATTATAGTATCTCGTTATATCTGATCCGACGGTTTCTGTATATATGGGGAAGAAGAGTGGGATAGGAGGGTTGGCTGGGCGGCCTAGAATGATGTAGGAGGTTGTGTAGGAGGTTGTGGTTAAGGGTTGAGACGGGTGGGTGGGGTAAGAGGGTGTGGGTATATTATATTTCCCCAGAATTTTCCCAATTGGTTCTGGAAATTTCTTTATAATACACTTGTCAAAAGGCCACAGCATTCCATAAATGAATAAAAACAGATATAACGGTTATAATGTAAAGGTTTCATTTTTGTTTTTGGCAATTTGATAGGCTTTTATTTTATAGATGGGGCGTCATTTTGAGATAATTCCTATATGGTTGGTTCAAAAATGCGAAAACGTAAGAGAGAAAAAAGAATACTAAAGTGCACAGTACTCTGTACTCAGTGCATGCAAATGATACACTAATGCATCTACATTATATCATTAGCCTATTGGAGACCCATGGAGCTGTCCATTAATTGTGTAATCATTTTCAGTTTTCAGATCTCCAACCACGTATTATCACAAATGTACTGAAGCACTTTACCTCCCACCCTCGAGCTCCTCCACTTTTCCACATCACTCTATCAATACTTGGGTAAAATATGTATATCATATAGACACCTGAAAGATCATGTATACGTAAAGAATTAAATAAATACTCTTTAAAAACAAAAAGATATGATCGACAAATAAAAGCTACCTGAGGATTGCCTTGAAGTCCTCATGTAGTTTCTCATACAGCTCGCGGGTGGTGTCCTCGCCCTTTATGGCCTTCCACGCCTCCATCTGGGCATCCCGAAACTTCCTCCAGTCGTGGTCCAGGTTCCGTGCCCGTGCCCTGACATCAATGAAGACATCGGCCATCTGCTGGAGGCGGGCGTCTATGTCAGCAGATGCTACAACTCCAGCCAAGGTGGTTTTGTTTAAGGTGAGGTCACTGTTGTAGCGTCGTGAGAGATGTATGGAATCCATGATGGCTGGCCATACTTCCTGGATTAGAGTGGCTTTGTTATTAAATGTATATAAAATATCATAATTATTATTAAGATCATAGCTGTTTTGATAAATGTTAGATAATTAATTTTCCTATTGCACCTCCACCTGTCCCTCTTGTTTGAACAATTCTTTGTGAAGTAGCAGATGAGACAAGGTGTCAAATTTACCACAGCTTTTACTATATCTGGTCATTTTCCAAAAGGAAAATTGTGTGATAGTATCAAATAACCTAGTTATTGACATACAAGAAAATTAGGGTTGGTTACATTGCCTATAAATTCAGGATTGCCACTTACCCCTGAGTTCTGCACTTCAGTATTCATGTGTAATGCATACGTTGGGTTTGTAATTACTTTATAATCAGAGATTCAATGCTGCATACTAATCAGTTTCGGTGAGAATTATCTAAATCTGCTCACATGAACAAGCTTCTTTTGGTGGTTCTTTTGCCTTAAAGTATGCCCTGTTGACAAATGAATTGTATCCTATGTCATCGTCTCTTTGTGGAACGGATGCATTTTTATTATTTGAAAAGAGCCTCCGGCTTGTAATATCGAGGAGGGAGTATTAATGATCTTTTTCTCCAGATGGTGCCAACAGGAATTGACCTTTTGAACTCATCAAAACTATCTGTGGCACTGACCTTAGGTCACTTTTATAGGAGTCATTCAATCATTAAGCTGTTGAATGTGATGGCCACAATAACCAAATTCTTCTGGATTCTTTAACCTTTATCTATGTTTTTCTATAAGGAAAATAGTAGGTAAGGGAAATAGATGAATTTATACGGCCCCAAAGTGTTCTCTCTACCTGAACCCAAACCCATACGCCACCTAGTGGGGCTTGTTGTTGGTGGCGATATAAATGATACAACCACCACTAGGGGGTGACTCATCATACGAGGTTAGACAGCACAGTTTTCCTACACCATCTCTTGGGTTCTTGGTTATGGCATTATTTTTCTTTTCTTGAGGTGGATATCAATTTACCAAACGGATAACCGTGGTCATAGCAAGACACCTTTTTTTTCCTTTCCTCTATCCTTAATTGCATCTTCTGCATCAGTCGTGTCCATGATATGGATGTTGTGTTTCTATTCTATTATGAACCCGGCAAGGTCACGTTTTTTTTACATGATATATTATAGTATGTTAACTGGTTAAGAATTTGTTTCCCAGTTTATATCTTAGGGCCTATGTCCACATGGCCAGTTCCAACATCACATAAACCTATGCTAATTGATTGAGGAAATGTTATAAACTTTCACTGAATGTGGACCATATCTTCAATATTTGAATGAATAATCAAACAAACGATAAACCTACCTCCTTCATTGATGCAACCAGCCCATTGAAGTTCTGCACGGTGATGTCAATGTCCGACCGTTCCCTTCTCATGGTGGCCTCCAGTTTACTGAACGAGGAGATTCTCTTACTGATGAGCGTCTCCATGCGGTCAAAGATTGCAGTCTTGTAGGCATTGTGGGCATAGGAGAGGAGCTGTATGCTCTCCATATAGGGGCCCCTCAGCTCGTGAAAGTACGTCTCGTTCCACTCATGTCTATGGAAGGCCTAGTTGTTTGGAAAGACAATTTGAAGTATATTATCAATAATTGAAACTATGATTATGTATATTTGCATATAATTTATGAATAGCCCCCCCCCCCCCCCCCCCCATGGGGGTACCAGGCTTCTGATCCTGGTGAGATTAGTGTTTACATTGAATTACTTATCAACACCTTGGTCTGCTAATTTCGAATTCATTCATAAATAGAGGGGGAGGGATACACCAAAATAGTTTCATTCTAGCATGTGTTCAATAGAGGCACATTTAGTCAGTTCTTCTTTTTTTTAGATTTGCACACGGCCCACTTATGGATTCCCATAGTTTCTTCTAATTTTGTTCTAACTTTGAACAAATTCATAATTACCTTGCATTGCCATAAGTAATGGTACTATAATCACATACTACAGAACGAAACTTGTAAACAAGCCAATAATGTATGTACTTCCTTTTTTAATACATTTATAAGTATTACTTGTCTCTTACTTGTCTGGCCATGTGACGGAGCTTCTTGAGGGTGAGTATGGTTGTGTTCACCTGATGCACCAGGTACATGTGGAGGTTGGTCAGGTGCGGAACGTTGTTTCTGAGTAGAGGTAGGGGGACAGTGGCCTTCCTGTATCGAGGGGTAATAGCCCAGGGATAGCGCAGCATAGGGGTACCGCTGAGGATGGACTCGTACACAATCTGGGGAAAAATCAAATAGTATAGTTTCAGAGTAACCAGATGTTTATCTTATCTATGGTACAATACCAAACAAATATGTGTGTTCCTTCATTTATAACTGCTCTTTTCTTTCTCTATTTTCTTCATGGGTCTGTATTGTTTCTAATATGTATTTTTGTGTAATATCTCTTTTGTCAATTACTGTATTGTCTAATTATTATACCTATGCGGAAGATCACATGTATGTGAGTATGGTTTAATAAAAAAAAGAGTAGGTGAGAAACGAAATGACCCAACACACAGAAAGTATGCTCCAAGGGGGTTATATCTTAAGCTCTACAGCTAACATTAATGGAGATATGGGTAGATTTGTGAAAAATAGGGATGAAAATGTCTTAAACCAACTTTTTGTGTAGAATTCAGTTATCCCACTTTAAACATTCCATAAAGTTTGAAAAACACTCTATTTGGAATGTTAATAGAATGTTTTTCCCCATATATATATTACCTAACATTACAATATTATTGTTTGGTAAATTCCATTGGAAATGTTGGCTGGGCATGAATTTATCAGGCCAACAATAAAGCCAGGCAATGCTTTTCTACCAGCACACGGTTATAATAGTCGTAGTAGTAGAATTATACTCATCAAGTAAATGTGGACAGGATCAGATGGTGATGGATCGAGAATAATTATAATAGTGGTTTTCCAATAATCAGTGGCTGATTTAGAGGGGCGCCTCCTCTTTGAAAATTCTGGATTCGCCCCTGACAATGGATTAAATCCTTGCTTCGTGTTATGCAAATTAACCAGTGATGTTGCGTATTATGAAAATAAAAGGTATGAGTGGGAGAGTGCCAGATCTTGCAATGGATGGAGGTATTTGCTCCAAAATTGTAAAAAGGTGTGGCGTTTTTGAAATTGTACTCCAGGATCGGATGCCAGAACCAGCTTTAAAGTATTGGTTGCAAGTGGTCGATGGGGTGGGGGGTGGGGGGGGGGGGCACTGTGGCAAATCTAGTACGGGGGGAGCACCCCCCCCCCCTATTTTGGGTAATACTTCTCTTTCTTTTCATGTAAATTTCTCCTAAACATTATTGACAAAAATAGTCCCCCTCCACCCCATATGAAAATCTCTGGATCCACCCCTGGTCCACTGTGCAAACCAGGGGCGGGTCCGGGGGGTCCAGGGGGTCCTGACCCCCGCCCCCCTCCTTTTGGTGGACCCCTAAACTACAAAAAGATGGGGAAATGCTGTTAAGACGCTATCCTACATACAGATGCTATCCAACAAAATTTTGTCACTTAGCATCTTTTTGTAGGATAGCAGCTGCACAAGCTGCTAAGCGACAAAATTGCTGCTAAGTGACAAAACAATTGTCACTTAGCATCCACTGCATATGCTAAGCCACAAAGAGATGCTAAGTGACAAAACCTTTGGGGAAGGGGAGGGGGTGGGTTTGATTAGGGGGGTAGTGTACCCAGGGTATGGAGAGGTAGTATACCCAGGGTATGGAGGAGGTATATGGGAGGTAAGTATACCCAGGGTATGGAGGGGTATTAGAGGGTATATAGTATTCCCTGGGTATGGAGGTTTTTTTGATTTTTCCCTTCTTTTTGGGCGGGGGGGGGGGGGGTAGTGTACCCAGGGTATGGAGGGGGTTTTAGGGGGGGTAGTGTACCCAGGGTATGGAGTTTCAGGATGTAGCAGGGTGGAGCCTCGGGTGCCTGGCTTGAGCTACTGTATCCTGGGTCTCCCCACACCATACCCTGGGTCTATAATTGCAATTTATCTCGACCCAGGGTCTTTGCTGACAATAGTGTGGGTCTATTGTCCTTGTCTGGGTCTCCTTATGCAGACAAATTGGTACCCCCTCCATACCCTGGGTACATGACCCCCCTAAAGCCCCCTCCATACCCTGGGTACAATACATGTCCATACCCTTGGTACACTACCCTTGTAAAAAAAAAACATCCATGCCCTGGGTATACTACCCCTTATACCCCCATTGTACCCTGGGTATTCTATACCCCATATACCACTTCTGTACCCTTGGTTTTCTATAGCACCCATACTCTGTACCCTGGGTATTCTCTGAGCCCTTTTCCCTATCCTATTTTGCATACCTTTTCCATACCCTAGGTCTATAGTAACCATACCCTGGAACTATAATATTGCGATTGAGTGTGTATAAAAATATCAAAATAAAATGCATACTTCTGATTGGCTGACTGTGAAGAAGACCCTGTGTATGCATACAGATAGTGGGTGAATGACCCTCGAGCTAATGGTGGGCTGCAGACTCCAGGACATGTTATGTAATGCCGACCCAGTATACAGCCCACACCACCTCTCCCTTATGGGTTAGCATCTGTATATAGATGGCAGATGCAGGTGGCAGATGCTATCCAACAAAATGTTTTGTTGCATAGCATCTGTATGTAGGATAGCATCTTTATACTGCTGCTAAGTGACAAATACTGGATTTTTTTGGATAGCATCTGTATGTAGGATAGCGTCTTAACAAATGCCCCCCCCCCCCCCCCGCATACATACAAATGCACGTTGTTTTGATAATTAGCCCTTATGCTGACCCCCTCCTTTTGAAAATCTTGTATCCACAGTTAAGGGCCATACCCACTAGGCGATTATTCATGAGACGGCTGACAGATCGCTGTTAAAATCGGCCGATTCTGCCGTTAGAATTGGGCGATTTTAACTCAGATCAAACCTGCACATTCCAGTATATTATTCTAACAGGCAACCCTTAGAATCGGCCGATTCTCCCTGTCGCCCGTTGCCCATTGCCGCTAAAGTCGCTTTGTGGGTATGGGGCTTCACGCATAGCTTGAGTGGGTGCTCACCTCAAGTACCTCCCGGGTCATCTGCGCCATGTGTACCCTAGTGGAGAGCAGTTCCTCCAGGTGCCAGGACACCGCCTGGCGTAGGGCGTGAGGTGACTCGGTGGCGTTGACCAGGAGGAGCATGGCCTTACGGTAGCGGATGAGCAGCTGTTTGGTGCCGGAGGACAGCGGGATGAACAGGTGCTGTTGGTCGATGACCCACGCCTGTGCGAAGCCGTACTGCAGAGCGCGTTGCACCTGCAATTTTCAGGATTAATGCGTATGTTTTAGCGCATTTATTTAGCGTGGTTGAAAAGGAACATTGATAGCTGAGTTATTGTTTTTGTTTTCTTGTTATTTGTTAATTATAGAATAAAAGAAGAAAAACAGTGTGTTTGTTGATTGTAATCCTACAGTTGTGATTTTACTAGCACAAATATTGAGTCTACTCTTTAAGTCATCCCAATGTTATAGGATTGAGTTATAGGATGGTTTCATAATAATTCATAGTCAATACACCCTGGAAACTGATAGTGAAAATAATTATCATTCAGGGAATCAAAGTCACGGCCAAGAAAAAAACTCTTGAGTTACTTGACCAAACTTCATATAATGTTGAAAAACATAACTAAAAAAGGAGTTAGATACAACCATGACCGGTAATAGTTGCGCATTTAGAGTTAGACCCTACCCTGACAATATTTTGTTATCGCAATTTCTGATATCCAACATAACCCGTCTAAACCAAATATTAGAGACAACATTGCATATGAACAACCTTTGTTTAGTTAGCCACAATAATAACTGCTTACGGCATTAAGTCCGTATTTGCTGTGAAAGTGGGTCCTGTTGCTGAGTTCATAGTAGACATTGTCGAGGAAGACACTGATATTGTGCATTTTTTCGGCAATTTGTTCAAATATCCCACCAATACTGGAGGCTGCTTCTTCCAAGTCCTTCACCATCTTATCATCAGCCCTTACGATGTGGTCGTCTACTCTCTGGGCAGTCTCCCGTGCCTAAAAATTTGCAAAGATGATAATACAGAAGTTAGCGGTTGTTTTTTGACTAAACTGTAAAAAGATAAATGCCCTATTGCCCATAATTGAATGTATCTCTGCATTTCACTTTGGCGCTTGATTATAAGTATTGACAAAGTGTTTGTGGAATGGTTCCCAATTAATACTTAAATATAGGCATACATTGACATTGTTTCAAGGAAATGCCTCTAGCGTTTGCTTTACCCAATAAAGCCTTATCCTATATTGACCCAATTTAATAATCTCTGAATGCCCGTACAACCCTCCTATAAAACCATCTAATATCCATATATAAAGCATCTATGAATGACATCATTGAATTTTATCTGTAAAAAACTTATGTATGTGATTATCCTTACTACCTTAATTTCTACCATTTGTCATACTTACATTGACATATCTTCTATGAATGGCATCATTGCCTTCGCCCCTACCCTGCTGCTCAGTGTCAAAGTTGGATGTGGTTGCATAGGAGATGGTAGTATCATACTTGTGACGTTTACATGGTACTGGACAGTTACATTTATTAGCAGATGAGTCGGTTTTCTGCTCGCGTTCAAAGGCCTCTGAAAACAACCCAAAAAGCATTTGTTTTGGTGACAATTCTATGTGAATGTTTTTAGTAAGTCTATTTCTTCAAATAACAAAATTGTTTCTCGGTATATTACATCTGACAATGTGTATAGTGATGATTCGATATGCGTTTTTGTAAATCATGGTGATTCTGGTTAGATAAAATACTCGAGGTCTTTTAAGGATAGACACCAGTGGTCAACGGCCAATTCAGGAAATCATCTATGAATTCTTTAATATCGCTCTGATCCAAACACATTATGTTTCATTTGAAAGCTCATATTTTTCTCTATCTACTTATACCAACATTATTATGAAGGAATTAAGAATTGAAATTTAATAAATTTTAAACTATTTTTTGTACTTTTATTTTTTGAACACCAATATCTCATTTAATACTTAACCTACATGAATAATATTTTACATACACCTTCATGAGAATCAGATGCAGGGAAGGTGTCTCAGATTTTTTATTTAGGTCCTCAATTTTATTTTATGGACAAAAGTGTCCAAAAACAGGAAACTTTTTTAGATTTTTGTAAAATGTCATTTTCTACATTTAATAAAATCGTAACTTAGACCTATATCAAAAATCTGAGACACGCTCCCTGCATTTATATGTCAAGAATATGTACTAAAAATTTCGCACCTCTAGGTTGAATATTAAAGGAGATATTGATGTTCAAAAAATAAATTCAAATTTTAAGTTTTATAGATTTGTGACTCACCTACACAGCTGGTGTTGCAGTTATTTCTTTATAAGTTACATGAATAGATATGGTTATAAATTGGTTATTTAATGGTGTCATCTATAAAGCAAAAGGATTAGAAACAAATCTTATGGTTGAAATGAAAGGGAGTAGCGCCATTTACGCCTCCACCACTGGTGTCTATCCTTAAGCCTCTTTATACTGATAGCAGATTCAGAGAAAACATGTGCATTCCAGTGCTGTATCAGTATGGGTAATCAAACCAAACAAAAGACTTAGTTGGGAATCGACAAAAATTTAATCAAGATTCTAGGCAAAAACATAATTATTATTAAACTCATTCTAATTTGCAAGGGTTGTGCCAATATGATATAGTAAGATTTGCATTAAGAAGAGCCACTCACCAAGTTCTGGTTCTACACATTTTTTCATTTGGCCAAAGGTGCAGTAGAGGGGTTCTCCTGGTTAAGGTAAAAGTAAAAGAGATATAGATTTAATCCTGAGCGAGCACAATCCACAAAAGCTATGAACATCTTGAGCAGGTAATATACATGGTTGTGATCTTCTCACATGTAATGATCTGGTAAATAGTATTAAAACCCCTGGTGTGAAAATCATCCTGTATGCGGATGATGCTGTGTTATATTTCTCTAGCTCAGATGCATGAGAATCTTATTCGTGTTACATTGCAATCAGCTCTCCAGGAAGTGTACTCCTGGTGTAATGAAAACTGTATAAATTTGAACATTAATAAGACAAAATTGTGCTATTATGGCACTAGGCACCAAGTTAATACTGTTAGTCAAGCCTGTCTGACCATTTCAGGGAAGAACATTGGCATATGTCATAGATATAATTATCTTGGAGTTCTGATTGATAAATGTCTTACTCTTGATAATTACTTTAATCAAATATTCAAGAAATTCTCATTCAAAATTTTCCAATTTGGGAAAATAAGGTATTATCTTGATGTTCGTACAAGAGTCTTAGTTTACAAACAGACTGTTTTACCCTTAGTGGAATATACAAGTTTTATGCTAACCTTTTGTAGGAAGCATGACTTGGATAAATTACAGAAATTACAAAATCGTGCCTTGCGACTCTGTTATGATATCCATAATCCTAGAGAAATGTCTGTTTGTGATTTGCATGAGTTGGCTAAGCTAGATATATTAGAACAAAGACGTACTGTGCAGTTGGCCTGTATTATGTATAATTTGCATTTTGATGATAATAACTTAGTTGTTCCTGCTAGAGAGACTCGGCAAGCTGACTGGACTATCTTTGATATTGATGTTGTACGCAGTGAGGTATATCGTAAATCATCATATCATGTTGGTGCTCGGCTTTGGAATGGATTAACTGTTGAGGTTCAACAATCAGCGTGCTTGTGCCTAAAATCTCGACTTGTGTGTTCTATTGATTATATCTAACTAGTTCTGTCTCCATTTAATAGCTCTGTCATAGATTCTGATCCCAGATATATGACACCGTC
The DNA here is from genome assembly GCA_936440205.1 of Lepidonotus clava. Taxonomy (NCBI): domain Eukaryota; kingdom Metazoa; phylum Annelida; class Polychaeta; order Phyllodocida; family Polynoidae; genus Lepidonotus; species Lepidonotus clava. The sequence goes on along the minus strand of OW387145.1, from coordinate 32,329,498 downwards.
TATTAAAACTACTGCTATTTTTATAAATGTTATCGAACATATATTGGCATGCTGGAAGACCAAGTTTGTGACTATTGACTCATCATACATAACTTGCAGTATGAACTACCAAATATGTGGGAATTGTCCTATAACTGTTGACATTTTCTAGCTATTATTCAACTTACGTGATCATCTTTGACCTTTTTTAATATGCTATAATACTATTGTCTAGGATTCTGATCTCAGATACAAGACATAGTAAATTGTGATATAACTCTGATTTGAGTACTTTATTATAATTACATTGTTTGCACCTATGCTATCTTAATTGTATATTGTTATGTTGAAGACCAGATTTATGACTATTGACTCATCATACATAATTTGCAGCATGGACTACCAATTATGTGGGAATTGTCCTATAACTGTTGACATTTTCTATGTATTATTCAAATTATGTGACCATCTTTGACCTTTATTGATATGCTATAATACTATTGTCTCGGATTCTGATCTCAGATACAAGACATAGTAAATTGAGATATAACTAACTTTACTTTGTGTACTTTATTATAATTACGTTGTTTGTACCTATACGGAAGATCATTCTTATGAGTGAGTATGGTTAATAAAATAAAAAAATTAAAAAAATAGCTATAGCAAAGTTCTATATCAAATATATGTATACATATATCCTGCTTGATATAAAATGAAGGGTATTCTTTTACCTATTTCATGCTTTGGCTTGATCAAGCATTAACTGGACTAGTTTGTGCCCACATTGTATTCATAGTTGCTTATTTTTCATACGGAGCAAAAGAGTTGCCCAGAGGGTTACTAAATTATTGAATGGGATTTTTAGATAGGTCACTCATTACCGAAGCGTGTAACCGGGATCCGTCATTCATCTCATAATTATAGCAAACATGTCACTTATTACTAGAATTATTGTAAGGAATTAAAGTTAGATTTGTAGGGTGTAACTTAACATGTTTATAGGGAACCTTCGTACCTGGGTAGTCGGGGAAGTCAGGCATGTACACCAGTCGACAGTTGCACCTGGCCCTCAGGTAGTTGGCCATGCAGTCCACCTGACAGTTGGGGATGTTGTAGTCGTTAAAGAACTGCAGGTTCACCTCAGCCCTGCACTCTCCATGGGGCTTCTTTAAATTGTTGATCTATGTGTAATCAATTAGACTAGGATGTGAATATGACATTTCAATTTCATAAGAATTTGCAATATATTGGACAATAATTATTATATGTTCCATTCATCAAACTGCCATATAAATATAAATTATAGTAATATTGCTATTACTCTTTGCAATGGGACAAATGCAAGAGGGCCTTGCTTTAAGTATGTGCGCATCAAGGGGGGAGGGGGGTCTTAGATTTTTGAAAATGTGTGTACTTCTTGTACAAATCCAATGCGTATTTGTGCCCAAGGGGGGGGGGGTCTGAAATCTTTTAAAATGTGTGTACATACTAAATGGAAGGCCCCCAGAAGGAAAGCAATATATTGTTATAAAGTTAACTCAAAGAGACTTTGTGAAGCAAGTACATATTGTTTATAAGCTTATTCACAAAAAATGACTCTTATTGTTGATGTCACTTAAATGTTTGGTCTTGTTAATCACTCTATCACTTGTTTTCTATACTATCAAAAACCACCACTGCAAAACACTTCTAGCTAATAGGTCCTTTTACAAACCTGGGTCATCTGTACACCCACAAAAGCGTGGGATCCAGGGGAGATGGCCTGCCCGAAATCTCTGACAAAAGGCACCTCAGCCTGGTCATGGACCAGGATTTTGGCCCCCGCAGCACTGTTCGGACCCCTCATGTACTCATACTGCTCAATGTTCAGCTTCAGTCGGAGGCCACGGTCGGAACCTATGGAGAAACACAATAATTATATAGTATATATAGACCTTTTCATAAGTGTGTTTCCACATATATAATTATAGACCTTTTCATAAGTGTGTTTCTAAGGTCTGAACCTATAGAGAAACACAATAATTATATAGTATGTATAGACCTTTTCATAAGAATTGTGTTTCCATGGTCGGAACCTATAGAGAAACACAATGATTATAGTAGGCCTATGCGTAGACCTTTTCATAAGTGTGTTTCTATGGTCTGAACCTATAGAGAAACATAATATAATACATTACAGTATATAGACCTTTTTCATAAGTGTTCTTCCCTGCTAGCAGCATAGACTATGAGTTGGGATTTAAAGTAATGTAGGCCAAGCCTTAAACAGTTGAGGTCAAGGTTTCTATTGGAGGTTTCAATTCGTAGATTCGTGAAAAGGCTTTATAGAATTGCACAATCATTGCTGAAAAAAATCTTTAGCAGTTACTTATGAATGGGTAGATGCAGGAATTGACTTCAGTCCCTTTTAAATTCGTTTTCATTGAAAAGGGGAGTAATGAAATGGCTGAAGCCTTCAAGGTCGTACAATAACGAAAGTAGTATATAAGGTATGTCACTTTGTGTAAGGCACCAAGATCCCTGATTACTAGAAATGTAATGAAATAGAATCATTCTACTAATCATAATATAGTCAAACCAATATAACTGATACAAATTACGGTTTATAAAGCACTGCCAAGTTTAAATTCAAAATTTGAATCACCAGTCATTTTTATGTGTTAATGCCTGCCATTTAACTGTCGATTATAAAAAAAATCCTTTGAAATAAAACCGTTACACAATGTAAAGGCAACATCAACCACACATTATACATTTTAGCTGTCAAGCGATAGAAATCGTCATATCATATTATAGTCCATGTTAATGCAGCAAGCAATGTACCTTTCAAAAATAGTTATTGCCTTGTAAAAACCCTGCCCACCTCTGAAATGCTAAAACCTCACACTCAGTAGTTGGCTTAGAAAAAGAACCATTCATAATGGAACGATAATCAAAGAACATACATTTTACATTTCAGCTGCCATGATTCTGTGGTGCCACCTACCTGTTTGACTGGCCATCTTTATCGGGCCGACCTTTCCACTGTTGAAGGTGAAACAGACGCCATGGTCAGTGATGGTGGTCACAAAGTCGTCGGCGCTACAGCGCTGTCGGTCCCATATACACCTGAAACATAGATCACGGTTATACACTAATGGTCATACCACCATAACTCAAAAGCATCCTACAGACCTTGTGCAGGCACAGTCATGTGATCACTTTCTGGTGATTACCATAACCATGTGGTTGTTAACAAATGTAAATTACATAATTTACAAATAAAAAGGTAAAATGTGATTATATGACTTTTTCATTTTAAATCCAAAATTATTTGCGTTGCAAATGTGCATTAAATTCTAAATATGATCATCAATACGATGCCCAGACCATTTTGGGCTGATTTTACGCCATCTGCACATCTAAAACACGTAGATTATCTAATTAAATATGACATGTTTAACTAGATAATCTGCGCGTAATGATCTTATCATACTATGATTTTGTCAAATGACATATTTACATTGTATGTCAATTGACAAAAATTAATCATGATGATGAGATTTTTCCATTAAATGTCTCCCCTTTCTGCGCTAGATTATCAAAGTGGTGCCTTATACCACATAAAATACTTTGTCTATGTTATTTTTAACATTGATCACTTTTGATGTGTGAGAGTTTTTCAGATTTATACCATTCATTGAGGACCTGGTTGGTATGTCATTGCAAAAGATTTTAATTTTGTAATTGTTGTGACTTCGTTTTCTAGCTTTCATAAAGTAAAGAAAAGTTGGGACCTTAATAAGACAATTTCATGAGATGTTTATAATGTACGAAATATACATAAGAATTAATATATCCTTGTTCTCAATTAATGATATAGTCACGAAATAATTTTCTTTCCACGTCACTTTCACACATGTCTTTTGAGAAGTTTTTGAATAATTATTACTTTCGACTAAATATTATAAGTAAGTATTATTTTACCCTTTGAATAGTTTGAATTGAGTGCTCTAAACGAAAAAACTAGAAGTTTGTAGGTTTAAATTTGTGCATGAAGAATAGAGTCAGCAGTTATGAATCACCCCAGAAAAGATAAGAATTTATCATACAAGGTCTACCGCTATTTTTAAACTTAACCCATAACTATGCCAGGGTATACAACACAGGTTTTCGACTCAACGCAACGATTGGGGGGGGGGGGGGGGGTGGCTGACAGAAAGAAGAATTGGTACGACGAATGTAAAGGTATGGAAGTATTAAACACATTGTAAAGCATCATTTACAGACACAGCCAGCTATAGAGATGACTTAAATAACTGTTGGAATATTAATACCGTGTGCAGTGTTTACTTTCCAGATACAACTCTCCCGTTTGGCCTCAGAGGGGCGCCTGTCATATTTACCCACGTTATGCGATGACTTAATCTAATAATGAACACCAGAGGGTGGAGTGGGTGGAACGTCCCCAATGTCCCAGCTCTCATGGACATAAAACAAGGAACTCATCAATTGTAGTGTCCATTGTCAGCATAGAAACCAGAGTGTGTGACAGGTCTGTTGTCTGATGGACCGCCTACCACTGGCATTAATCATATCAGGTAGTTGAGCATTTGTTTAGGGTCCTCTGTGGGTTAGTTGATTAAAACGAGTAAATTAGGAAATTCTCCAAGGAGGAAAGTAGATATTTCACTGCATGCGGGTGTATCATCCTCATTCGTGGTATTGGTTATCTCATAGACCGAGCTGGCCCTAGGGAGTAAGATTATTACGAAATATATTTTTCATAATGTAAGTTAAACTTATAGATTACAAATTTTATGATGATTAATTATAATTATATGTGATGGCTTGCTATTTTCAAGTGTGACTAAGTGTGACATATGCACATCAGGCTGTATTGGTTCAGAATTAGTATATTGATCAAGATGCACATGATGCAGTTTTATTTGACTTCAACCACCTAGTATAACAAATATGTCACGGTAGTTAAATTAACTGAGTCATTCTTTTTACCCAGACCAGTGACGACTTTCCAGTGCAGTAATGCAATTATCATCACTTACAAACTGAATCAGCAAATATTAGGTTATATAACTGTCTGCACTCCATTGCTGATTGTTTGCATAAAACATAATACTTCTAAAAGTTAACAACGCAATGTCCATAGTTTCGACCAGTGGTTGGTAATTGATTAGTTCTAGTATGGCCTGACTTCCGATAATGTTAGACTTTGTTGATTCATGCCGCTGATGCAAGATGTGAGATTGCGTGCTTGCAACTTTTGCCAGGATCAAGTAACTAGTGAAAATTGTATACAATGTATAATCTTAGTGAATTCAGGTTCATATTTATCCCATGACCAAAGACCAAGACTTAGTGCACGAACATAAGATCAGTCTGATCTTTTCTGTAGTATGGTGACAGTATTGATAGTGTAATAATTAAATAATCTATTAGTAAATACTTGAAAAGTAACTTTAAGCTGTAAATGACACAAGATATGTAAATACTCAAAAGGTAACTCGATCAGAGGTGTAAATGAAACAAAATATGTGGATCCTTGAAAAGTGACTCGGAAAATGACCAACATCAATCATCTTGTGCTGTTAATATGATAGGAGATGTGCCCATGTCTTGAATTATGCATATAAAAGAGCACATATTATATGTTGCTCCTATGCATTGGCAAACTAGACAAAATAATGCACCAGTGCTAAAATCCTCAAAATCTAATAATCAAATTTTTGAATTTTGTGCATATGCAAAAACAGCATTTTACTGGAATAAACTTGATGCCAATATTAGGAATATAGACTCATATGAAAAAATTAAGTCGAAAGCACATTCATAATCACCATGTACTTTATAAATAAAAAGTAGAGGAAAGTTTATTAAGAAAAAAAGGACACTTTTTTAAGATCTATAAAGACTGGGGGAAGTGCTAATCATATGCATGAGATACTAATCAAAATTTACCAGATTAGCCTAATCATTTATGAAAATATTGTTCCAGATGTTATTGATCTATTACACTGGTTATATAATTGACCAGTCAAGAGAATTCTCCTATGGATGAAAGTTGGTATTTTCAGAAAACGTGAACTTTCGGCATTATCAATATCATTTACCAAACCTCTTACACTATTATTTCTGTGAAGTGATCCATAACCTGAATCCTGCACAAAACTTGGATTCATTTCAGTTCCAATTATTTATCTGAAATACATTAAGAATTGAAAGTTCCTTATTGAAATCAAGAATATTCATTTACACTCTGTAATTTGCATAGAAATGCATTTAGACTTTGAGGCTATGTCAGTATGGTGAGCCAAGTATCCTAGTTACAACAGACCTTGTGGACAACTACAAGCTGAAATGTTGACTATGTAATTAATCAAGGTGCTGTCTAGAGTGGGGCTATGCTGCTGATCATACTGGAGCAGACTTTAAACACCTCGGTCCTTCATTAGGGGCGAGAAGCTAAGATTTATGGCGACTTGACCTGTGAGATCCTTTATCGATCCTTCACTAGCCATCCACATGGATGCAGTCTTACACAGAGGGACATGTGGTATTAATGTAAGGCCATAGTAGACCTTGTTGTATTTTACTTCCACTTTTTGATGTTTTCCTTCCATCTTGTGGTGAATTTTCTTTCACCTTACGATGCTTCAACCAATGCAACTTGCTGTGGTTGAATAAATTGGAAATCGCTTTTGTGTTGATTCATTGCAAGGGGCATCGCGAGCAATTTTCTAAGGATTTTCTACGGATTGCTTGCATTGGAGGATACCAACATGTTGTTATCTTACACATAATTCCCTTGAATTGTGAACGCAAACCCTGCCAATTGCAATCTGGGATATTCTTCAGTGAATCGTTCTATATTCCCATAGAATATTATGAGTCTTAAAGAGAGAAGACTTCAATTCATGTATCTAATTCTGGGTTGTTAGTGAATCCTTCTAGCTCTCCCCCAAAATATACCACTTTTGGTATTCATCTAATAAAAAGTATGGAATAAAAGTGATACCTTCCCTCTTATGAATAAATCTCCGGCAAGTAGTATACCAAAAGTGGGGAAATTGGACGGGTCTACAATAAGTGTCATAACTAAAGAAACTGATATCTGGCATTTTATAGTCCTGTGTATTGCATAGCTATAAGCATTGTCGCCGCACTTTTCCCTTTTTAAGATAGCTGATAGAATAACCAGACTATTTAAGTTTCTAAAGAGTGAGGTTTCTCGTGGCAAAATGAAATCCCAAAACCATATCAGCAGAATGATGATGATTGTTGGAGAGAAACGTCCGCCCAGCAATTGTTCCGCTATATAAGGACCACTCACGTTTTTTGGTGTACATAGTTCGATGATCGAATCTATGGGGATGGCAATGAAGTTTGGGCCATGTAACAGGCACTGCCCAGGCTTAAACCCAGGTCTTCCGCATGCATTGATCACGATACCATCCGACATGCAATTGTACGGTGACCATGGCCATCATGCTATATTAAATTGTACTATAACTTTGTTGCTTTACATTATCCTTATAATATCCCATTACTGTTCTAATATTGTGACGTACTTATACATGTGGTGTATATGCCACAGTGTAACAGTTCAAAGTAAATAAATCAAAACCTGCATATGTCAGCATGCATAACTGTTGATGTGATACTGTACAAGGGGCGGATCCAGGGGGGGGGGTCCAGGGGGTCCTTAACCCCCCCCCCCCCCCCTCTTTTGGTGGGGACTTGAAATTGCCAAAGAGAATAAAATGTTGCGCTGTTTTTTTTAAATCCTCTACCCGCCCCCGTGTACTACTATTATTATAATCAATTTATATGTTAGATACTGTTCACGTTGTGTTGTGTTGTCCTACTTGAAACTTTACCTACCTACATGGACGATCATTGTAACAATGTCCCCTCGTGGGGGTGCCGGGGTGGGGCTTCTGCCCTTGGAAAGAATAGGCCCCCAGTGGCCCCTGCTGATTGTAGAAGGTGACGATAGGGGTGACCTGGCATTGACCAAGTGGTTCTTTGGGTTAAATTCCTGGTTGGTGTCATGGTTCATTGAGGGATGAGGTACAGCAAAAATGATTTCCAGTTTTTGATTCCCTGCTGTTTGTCTGCCCTGTCACCTTCATCTTTTAGATTCAATCACCAAAGACAGAATTCTTCCCAACTTGTTTTCATAGTGAAAATTACCCTTGCTGCCGGTACAGCGTAAAACACTCACTCATTCATTCTAACAATGAATGTAGTTAATCAGTAAAAATAATGTATGTTTACCATCATGTCACAAAAAAGGGTTACCTGAATATCATGTCGTGTTTGTCGTGGGCTGTGTCGTCATACAGGTGTTTCAGGGTGATGTCAGTGGCGTTAACCTCCGGGTCAGACAGATTCAGGTTTTGTAAAGAATCATGTCTGTACATTTGGTCAATCAGGTAGTAATGCTCATGCTCTGCTGCCTGCGATATCCTGCAACAGAATAAAAAAAAACATTTGATGGGATAAATATTACACGTCAGATAAGCAATTGCAATATGCATTTTACTCAAAGTGGTGTATAGTCCATATTTCTAGTTATGTTCCTTTGCTTCTGCGTTAAATAAGAATGTTCATTAACGTTATTAAAGTTATGATAATATCATTTTATTATTGGATTTTGTTTTACTTAAACCGATGACTCACTTTAAGAGGCCAGGCGGTTAATAGTTATGGGTGTTATACCTGTTTCCATTTGCATGATAATAACAACTAGAGATGGTTATTATTGAATTTACTAATTTACTAAGATTTATAAAAACGAATTTACTAAGATTTATAGAAATTCATCATTATTAAGTGAATAAAGACATAATGCGCGAAACTAATGGTTAGACCATTTTGTAAATCTTAAAACACAAAATAAGTACAAAGTTCAGCTTTACAATTTCACAATTTTATTAGGCATATTCAGCTTAAGTCAACACTCACAGTCTTTACTGCATACTATACAAACAATACAAACCTGAAGACATTCTGGTTACATATGGTGACTGCAGGGAAGGTGACTGTCTTATTGTAGATGATCCTAGTGTTCACAGTCACAGGGTACTCCAGGTAGTGTAAAACACTACCCACCATCTGGATGAGGAACAGCGACAGGCCGCCCAACACAATCAGTACCCAGATGACCCTGAATTAAAATTTTATGAGTAGGTGTTAAGGGTGTTTGGGGCTGCAATGATAGTCTAGGGGGGTTAATAATGTTGGAGGCAGCAATGACAGAGTAAAAGTGATGTTAGGGGCAGCAATGATAAAGTAGAGGTGTTAATGTTGGGAGCAGCAATGATAGAGTAGAGGTGTTAAAGGAGTGGTATCTTCCTTTAGACATTAGGTTAACGTCAGCCAATGTAAGATTACCGACGCTACAGCTGGCAACTTGTTTTATACCATCAGAATATAATCTGGTGATGTTATCAATTTTGTCAAATATCGAACTTGATGCAATTATAAGATAGTTACAAGTGATGATACTACTCCTTTGATGTTGGGGGCATCACTGATAGAGTAGAGTAGTGTAGTATAACTATCAAGTATTACTGTGTATTAATAAACTGATGCATATTACCAACATAACCAAAAGTGGAACTGATTTAAGAAGCTGATGTATAAGTAGGATTAACTCATTGTAAATATTGACAGATTCGCTAATTCAGTATGTTTTGTACTAGGATTTTTGTACCGTTAGCTGTATTTGCTACAAGTTAATGACTGAAAAAGGTCACAAGTGTTGTAGACCCTGAATATCTGAAACATCATTATGAAACTGTATTGCCCACGGGACAGCAAAAGACTAGAAAATCAGCATTTATATTTTTGCTGAAGTCTTAACCTGTATAATCTTTCCTGAATAAAAAAAAAAAAAAAAAAAAGTGTTGATTTTGGGGGCAGCAATGATAGAGTAGAGGTGTTGACTTTGGGGGCAGCAATGATAGTGTAGAGGTGTTGATTTTGGGGACGGCAATGATAGAGTAGAGGTGTTGATTTTGGGGGCAGCAATGATTGAGTAAAGGTGTTGATTTGGGGGGCAGCAATGATAGAGTAGAGGTGTTGACTTTGGGGGGCAGTAATCTGGTAATGATAAAGTAGAGGCATTGTTTTGGCAGCAATGATAGAGTAGAGGTGTTAATATTGGGGGCAGCAATGATAGAGTGGTAATGTTAGGGGCAGTAATGATAGAGTAGAAATGTTAATGTTTGGGACAGCCATAAAAGGAGAGGATCAATTAATCATGCCTATGATCCTGATGATGACCCTAGGCAAAACTGACAGACCTGTGTTAGTTTTGGGACATCATCTAGAAATGATGCACAAATAACAGAGATTTGGGTTGGATCACATTTAAACAGACAGAATAGCCTATGAATATGACAAACAATGCTTCGAGAAGATGCAAGCATCTGCTTAATAGAAACATGTAGCAACAACTGCTTAATGAAGTCCATTTAAACTCAATTGCAAGATAATGACCATGGCAAAGGATGAAGTTTCAAGTTGGAATGCCTGACTAAATATCAATTTAGAAAATGACAGCAATAAAGTCTCAATCTAAAAGGTATTTATTTGTCTTGCTGTTAATTACTTGTTCATGAGCATTATAATTAATTCACGAGTCTTTTTTTTCGGAAATTGATTAAATCCCATTTCATTTTCTAATTAATTTATTAAAAGTCATGTAAAATTAAAGTGCGTTTATGGTAATGCCATTTCTTATGAAAGGTGCACTTCTGTTCAGACGTAAAGTGCAAGTACAAATTAAACACAAGTGAAAGCTATGCAGAGTGGAATAAACCCTCAAGTCAACTTTAACGTTTCATTGGGTGTATACAATCTATATCAACCACTAACTCCTATTTCATAGAGTTGCCATCGATCTTTTCATATTCACATGACAGTGACGGATCCAGAAAAAGATCAGAAAGGGGGGGGGCGCCTCAAATTTTTATATTAGGGCGCCCCCCTCCATTTTGATTTCCGGGGCTAGAATTTTAGATTAAAAACTTGGCAGACTCATTTTGCCAAAGGTTAGGGGGGCTAGGCGCCTCAGGCGCCTCAGGCGCCCCCTTCTAAATCCCTCCCTGCATGATGTTATATTGTCTCAATGATATGCAATTCCATCTCTTTCTGATTGACAACCCTGATGCAATTAACTTTACCGCTAAGCTAACGAGATATTCTTTCCATTTTTTTCCCTTTTTATTCTGACACGTGACAGAATGTGTTTTTCTGATCTTCTCCTGATTCCAGACTGGCTTACATCCAAAACACAAGAATTGGAGGTTGAATATTATATATTAATTATATGGCCTTAATACTAAGAAATAGAAAGAACGGAATAAACTCAGAATAGGTTAAATTTTGTAATGATATGTTTCCACGTACTCTAGCAACATTTCTGCAACCGTTGAAGTTGTAGTGCGCTTTCCATGATAATAATGTGAGTGAATCATACCAGAATAGGCAATGGTATTTGCTGCTTCAGCATTTTTCTAACGGTTAAAGTTATTTTTTTTTTTTTTTTTTTTTATTAACCATACTCACTCATAAGAATGATCTTCCGTATAGGTACAAACAACGTAATTATAATAAAGTACACAAAGTAAAGTTAGCTATATCTCAATTTACCATGTCTTGTATCTGAGATCAGAATCCAAGACAATAGTATTATAGCATATCAAAAAAGTTCAAAGATGGTCACATAATTTGAATAATACATAGAAAATGTCAACAGTTATAGGACAATTCCCACATAATCGGTAGTCCATACTGCAAATTATGTATGATGAGTCAATAGTCATAAATCCGGTCTTCAACATAACAATATACAAGTAAGATAACAAAGGTACAAACAATGCATTTATAATAAAGTACTCAAAGCAGAGTTACATTTATCACAATGTACTATGTCTAGTATCTGAGATCAGAATCCTAGACAATAGTATTATAGCATATTAAAAAAGGTCAAAGATGATCACGTAAGTTGAATAATAGCTAGAAAATGTCAACAGTTATAGGACAATTCCCACGTATTTGGTAGTTCATACTGCAAGTTATGTATGATAAGTCAATAGTCACAAACTTGGTCTTCCAGCATGCTAATATATATGTTAGATAATATTTATAAAATCAGCAGTAGTTTTAATAGGCGATGTCATATATCTGAGATCAGTTATAGTAAGTTGCACTTTCCATGATAATGATTATAAGTCAATTATGCCAAAGGAGGCAATGATACAATGCATTATGTCGGATTAAAAGTGAGTCACAATTGCTAAATCTCCGTACTAAACCTCCGTTCCTAGGTACTTATATTAGTGCCTTGGGTACATTACTCCAAAATGTTACCACTTATAAATATCTAGGAGTAACACTGGACAATAGGCTCACTATGGATAAAATGATGGATGCAAGCTTTGCAAAAGCAAACCGTAAGCTGTATTTATTGAAACAAATTCAACCTTTCATTTCAAGGTCCATAGCGAATCTTGTATATAAAACCTGTATTCTGCCATTAATGGATTATGCTGATTTTATTGTGGATTCATGTACGGTGGCTAAAATAGAGAGTCTTGAGACTATTCAGAAAAGGGCTCTGCTGATCATCGACAACAAAAGAAATAGAGGGACTGATTATGATGATTTGGCTGTTTTATATGGACTCCAGCAGCTAAGGGAGAGGAGGAAAGCGCACCTCCTCGCCACTATGTACCGTCATAGCCGATTTAGTGAAAATCTGTGCTTATTAAAACCAACCAAGATTTTAAGGAACACGAACAAATTGAAATTTAATACACCTTTCACATCTCTGACTAAAGTTCAGCAAAGTCCTTTTTACCGAGGGGTCAAGCTATGGGACATGCTCCCAATAAATATACAGAGAGCGACAACTAAAAAACCACCTTGCTTAGACTGGGTGTTGAATCGGAATGCCCCCCGACCCAGAGCTAGTTCTTGTGTTGTTTCAGACTCTGCGGTAGAATTTAATTTCTATTTAGTTGTGATTACTTTTTGGACTGGAGTGGACACGTTTGTAAATATGTTCTTTATATATGTACTACGATCATCCTAAACCATCTTGTTCATCTCTATGTATATCATCTTCATTACCCACGGACAACTGGAAGAACATAAACCTAGTGTATATGAAGTGGACAATAAAAAAAAAATATATATATATATAATAAGGCAATTGTAATGCGACTCAACATTATTACATGCCTAGCTTAGCAATAAGAACTTGAATTTAAGTCTTCACGGAAACAGCTGATCAAGAAATCCTGCAATAGCCTTTAAATATCAATTTTCTGCCAGAAGTTACAAATGCAAAGCATGTGATTATATTTTCAAGGAAAGAAAGAAACATGACCTACCTCCTAACCGGGAAAGGTGTGCTCTCAGTGATCTTATTAATTCCGTGAAAAGTCGTATTCTGGGTAAAATGCAGGCACACAGAGCCCCATTCCTCTGGTTTCTCTTCCTCCAGTACTTTCCAGGAGGACTCAGGCTCTGGGTCAGGTAGGCCAAAGGCACACTCCATGCCTGTCTTAACCCCATAATCATCCCAGTAGTCAGCCCTCTCCATGGCGGCTATTGCTCCAGAGCTGAAGCTGGCCTCCCGCCCGGAGTTCTTCCTGGCTTTAGGGCTGTGGCAAATGGGTACGGAGAGCTTCTGGTCCTCCATGGTTGAGGAGGTGGGGTGGGGTGCAAACCCTTATTGGGACAGGGAAAATGTACTTATGGTAATTATGCAAATTATGGTTGGTAATGTTGGTGGGTAGGTTCCATATGTCTTTTGTTATTGGTGGTGTGACTTTGTAAAGTTGGTTGTGATTTGATATTAAGGTTGCCTCCTTGTTTACTGGATTGTTTGCCTTCTAAAATCAAGCATTTTCTTGGCTATGGTTATGTAAATTTCTTTCGACCTGAAGCATGTCCATATTTGTATGAACACATGTAACTTGATTTTGACCCAGTCTCCGATTTTCAATGTTTAGTGCAAGTGAATATTTCCCTCAATTCATAAAATTCAGTTGATTTTAATTTTAGATCTATAAATGATGTGCAATAGGCCTACGCCCTGAGATGAGGCAAGGAATTTCTAAATACGACTTATGTAGGCCAGTCTCTGAAGACAATAGAAATGTCAAATTCTCATTGACATTCCAAAATTAAAGGCATAAAATGATAACAAAGGAAAACTAATTGTACTTAATCCCAAAACACAACTGCACTTCGATATGAAATAATCCTTTTGTGACACAAAGTGTTGATTATCCTAATAATCCAGTATGTAAGTACAAGCAGCTGCATTATCCACTCGGATGCTAGCGGTGTGTTAAAGGGAACCTAATCCCACAGATTAACAGTGGATTATCCAGCCATCCCCCGCCTTACCGGATAGGCTGTGCTAGGTTTTGATTACCACCACTGTTACCAGTCCAACCCTGACTCACCACTTGAGCACGTTCGGAAACGCTCATCCACAGTTATCAGAGTGACTATTGAGAAATGGAAATAAACGTGATTCTCTGGCCCAGGAAGTTACTATTCTAAATCATATTGGTGGACATGCTGTCCTGAGAAAAGTAATCAACGGTAATCATTCGAGTTATTTTTAAATAATTGTAGAACTTGTTTTCTATCTGACATATAAAATCAATTATGCAGGAAATAAGAGAGGTGATTGTATAATGATCAAAATGATTAAGAAAGTGAGGTTTTATGTTGAAGACCTATGGTCTATATTGCTGCCATTGTTTAACCCCTTTAACCCGATTTGGCAACCATATAGATGCAGTCCGTTAAAGGGAAACTATTTTTCAAGGTAATTTGGAAATTAAAAAAAAAAGGTTTACTTATAGCCTGAGGAGATATATGTGTATGACGTTCAAATGAGTATTTAGCCCTTTGCTTTATTTCTGTCACAATCAGTTCTTCTATGACAATATGTATAGCACTAGTGAGGGCTGTAATGGCTAGTTTGGGACAGGTGTGGCGACAACACCTAGGCCATCAGCCCTTTTCTGGGTTTTTTTCTATATTCTTTTTTTTGAATTAGTGAAAGAATAAGATAATATCATAAAGAAATAAAATATAATGTTCACCCCTATAGGTAAGCATGCTAAAGACATTAACCAGTGCCTAGACTGAAATGGCATTTAGTACAGGTGAGATAGGCCTCTGAGCCAGTTGTGTGACCTGAGAGGCATGCAGAGGGCTTGCAGAAGCTAAGGTCTTGATTGACAGGCCCTTCAACCAGTTGTATATCTCTACTGGGCCCTCTCCCAACTCAGAGGGCTATGCAACCAGGCAACCAATGTATTTCAGTGAACAAGAGAAGGTGAGTCAAACTACGTGAATTTCTGTTATTTTGCTGAAAAACCAAAGGCCAGTGTTCACCACCTATCATAGTATTTACCAGTAAAGGTCGTTATTAATAAATCAGCTGTAATAGGAATAACAAGTAACAACAGTGATTAGTTTGGACATATATGAATATGGTAAATATTTATTTAATCCTTCTAATACAATAAGCTAAAATTAAAAATTCAACATTGTGAGCAGGTCGGTGGTGTGGGAGCAACTTAATAATAACTGTTATGCTGCGAGTTTATATAGTGACCCATCAACAGATCCACATAACCACGGTAATGGAAGAGGTTACATCACCGCCCTGCTCCCGGAAATAACAATTTTGAGGTCTCGGGACCCAAAATAATACGAAACAATCCTTTGCTGATCAGTAATTTTTTTAATAAGCTTACTGCACAGGATTTCTTAACTAAAAACAGAACTTTGATCAAATATTCCTGAGATTATGATGGCACTCCACTAACTAATTCTAATTATTATTGCATTATGGGAAAGTTGAAATGGAAGATGTCTGTAGGAAATGGATGGTCAGTAAGCTACCATATGCATGGCAACAGAAAAAAAATACTTTCAATTTTTGGGAAAAATTCTTCATAGGTTCATCACAATGTCTGGGGTATTAGATGAGAGAAACCAATATGGCTTGACTTTCGCTTCTGAGGACAGGTGGCGCCATAAGCAAAACAAATTGTCAGGCACGTCACTCGAGGGAGTTCAATATGTATGATTGCCAGTACCGCTTGCAATTGTACTTTTTCCATAGAGAATTCACTGTCACTCTTTTTATGTAACAATGTAATATGGATAATGTTAGCGGTAAAGTAAGGAAACATTTGGGAAAATACTATGAAGGTTCACAGCAATAATAGTATTTCATGTTCTCGAGTTGGAGTTGATCCATGATTTCAGAGTGTGTGTGTGTGTGTGTGTGTGTGTGTGTGTGTGTGTGTGTGTGTGTGTGTCTGTGTCTGTGTCTGTGTCTGTGTCTGTGTCTGTGTCTGTGTCTGTGTCTGTGTGTCTGTGTCTGTGTCCGTGTCTGTGTCTCTGTGTGTGTCTGTGTCTCTGTGTGTGTCTGTGTGTGTCTGTGGGTATGTGTGTCTGTATGTGTCTGTGTCTGTGTCTGTGAATTATACACACTGAGTAGTACAGTATTGTCCACTGAGATATACATACCTCTCCCCCTTTATGCCGTTCGATTCCACATTAATAACAATTTAAGGGTCGAGACACCCCCACCCCACTCTTCCAATCTACCCTGATGATGACACAATTCCACTGAGGCAGCTGCCATGATTATCAAAATGTAGAGGTTGTAATGCATATATATATTCTTGGACTAGCTAGGACCCTGTATTTTGTAATCGTGAATGTGCATAATCGAGGAATGCATCCAGGAAGAAGAAATCGATCCAGTAGTTTCAGTTTGTTACCAATTTGCCGTGCGCGTTATTAATGGATTCCAGGAAACGGATAAAATATTATTTGACGTCCCAACTGTTACAAAAGTACGTCTTTCCAGTTCGTGGTATTGTAAAGGCGAAGTGTAATGAAGATCTATGTGAAGTATATACCCTGATACATATATATGATGTATAATACATAATATGATATATAATACATTATAATTATGATATATGGAATACAAGTTAAGAAATGTCTTGAGGTTGACGTAATGATTATTACCATGAATGTTCCATGTTTAACAAAAAAAACTCCATGTATGGAGTCCAAACAACCAAGGCTTCTCGTGGAGTATACCTAACAACGACCGAGTAACCAACGACACAAACTCATCCAAATTAACTCAGGATTCAAAGTCTTCACTTCATAAAATATGGATGATGTTTATCAAATAAAAATCAGCGATGCGCATCGTGCTTAGAGATACAGTGATAACTTGTAGAGGATAGACCGCTTTTACAATGTTCACCTTCATCGGATACATACAAGTACTACACATCATATTCTCATCCTTCCAAAGCAATAGTTATTTGGCTAGGATGAAAAACATTAGGTGTATATAAAATACCAAAATATTTGAGTCGAAAGGTATACTAACATTGATACATAGTATTTCATAGGGGAGGGATAGCTATGTAGTTACAAATAAATGTATTTGATTTCTTGGGTCATTCAGTCCTAATGCACACTAAATATTCAAATGAATCCTTAGATTATATAGAGAATACAGATTTCTATGTATTCACATACAGTCCTTTGGAACAAATATCGAAAAGACTTAGTGTAAGAAAGGCTCAGCATTGACACCTAGGGTGGGCCCTTATCCAAAGTCAACCATGCAGAACCAGTTCATAAAATATAAATGTTTCCTCACATCTGCATGTTGGGAGGACTCCAGGAGTTACCAGTAGCAGACCTACACCAACACCAGAATGACGGATAACGGAAATGGTAGTGACAACAATGGTAGAGAGAGTCAACAAAACAATGACAACAATGGTGCAGAGGAAACTCAGAGAAACATTCTGAATAAAGATGTAAGTATGAGAGTGCGCTTTTCCCTTGTTAATACCAGTTGAAATGCTCTTAGAACTTGTCATCGCAATTGATATTGAAAGTTATTAATCATTTTATAATTATGAAATGATGTTACTATTCTGTATGGTCAAAACGTGATATTTCATGGTATTTAAAATATTTCTCTTTTTCTTCATTTACCAGCAATTCGAACTCACCGATGAACAAAAACAGAGTAAGATTACAATATTTCTATAGCCATATCCCTTTCAGATAACTCTTCACATTTAATTCACAAATAATTGGATATTCCATAATTATCACGATTGTATTCTTAAGAAAATGTCTCACTCACTCATGTGTCCAAATAGCTTGACATAATGTGCATGTGACTTATTCATTTGATAAGATCTATAATCATTTATAACTGTTTATTCATATTTATATTTGAAATTAGATGAACCATGATTAGTACCTATGTTCTGTAGCCTATCTAATAAAGATTGTGGTAATGTTTTTCAGCAAGCGAGGATGGCTTTGAAATCCATGGCCATGGCAACGGTAAAATACAAGCAAACGAACTTAAGACATTGCATGGTGAATTAGGATATAAAGACCCCGATGAGATCGTGGAGAAGATCCTCAAAGAGGCTGATATAGAGGGTGAGTAACTCAGATACTAGGTTCTATACTGCAGGCCATCCCCCCCCCCCCCCCCATTTTTCCAAAATGTTTCCAAAAGTTCCACCTTCCCTTCCAAAATCTAATGTAAAAATCCCTAAAACTAGTAGGTAAATATTGAAATGTTCCAGTATTTACTGCTCGCCATCCCACTTTTCAAGTTCAAATTGTCTAAAATATAGACAAAAGTTACACTTGTGGAACCTCGCCACCCGCCCACAGCAGAACCTGGGTATGGGCCTGTAAACTCTTTTTTTTTAATAATATAATCACCACGAGCAAAACACATCTCGTAGGGGCAGGCTCATGTCTAGCTATTGTGGGTGTATTACCTTGTTGAGCAGTTAAGCTAGGCATGCATATGTATCAGGCGTACGTCTAACAAAGTTATAATCAATATATAAGTTCCAGAGAAAGTCCCATGCACTATGTATGGTTGCTAAGAGGTCATGAGATCCTAATCTAATCTGCTATTTGCAACCAAGCGCAATTGCTTCCCTAGTGTAGAGAAAAATATATTTATTGCTATTTATATATATACTTCTTTTCTCTTTTTTAGCTGAAAGCGATATTGATAAGGAGGATTATGATAAGTTAGTCAAGGAAATGGTATGGTTGGAAGCAGTGGAGGAATGCCTCAAGGTTTGCTTTAAAGTGAGTAAACCAGTTGCTAATTTTCTTATTCGTGCCAACTAATATTCTTCAGTAGAATTAAAATGTTGTAGTCGATCTTCAAAACTGTTAGTGTTTAATTTCCTAACTAAGAGTTTTCAGTTGTGTTTTGTGTGGCTTAAAGGGAATAAGAGGTGACTGCACAAGCTCCCCCTGGTGTGAAAATTTCAATTCCTTAGATTTTCAACATAATTTTTTAGGCATGAGCGCTGGTTAAATTAGAACTTATATCAATGTTAAAACAAAGAGATGTAGCAATGAAACATAAAATGATAAATGATTTATACTTGAAAGTACTGAAATAACCCAGTCATGGATATTCAAGAGGAGTTGGTTGTTTTAGTTCATTGGTAACCTATATTTTTTCTGGCCTCTAAATGTTGGGGAGGTCCCAAGGCACATCTTGACCAGTTTTGGTTGGGCTATAATGGATATTGAGTCTCATAGCGACATGTAAGTGTGGCAAATTTGGTAATTCCCATAGACTTCTATAGTTAAGGCTACCCCCTTCCTCAGGCACTGACTCAGAGATAAGCATGGTGACATATGCTTTTTTTGGTTTTATTATATTCTCCTTGATCTATTGTACCCAATTAAACTTAATTCAGAGATCTGTAATAGATTTCTATTTTTGATCAAACACCTCTTAATCCCTTTAATCTTATGGTTTAGATCTTCATCAAATGTATTTTCATATCTAGCAAAAATACATCACGAATTCTATTGGAAAGTACCTTCCATATATTTATGGAGATTCCTAGAAACAGATGGCAAAATATCAGAACAAACCACTGAATGTATAATACATGTTCACGGTATACACCTTTCCCATGAACCTGCACAGTCCCCCACGTTGCTTACTTTTTGGGTCTTTAATTAACTGGGTCACTTCACTTCACATACTTTAACCATATGAAAACTCCCAAAAGATGCTTCAAATTAAATCCACCAGGGCGGCGCCACTTTAATGAAAAAGATGCATTAAGAAAATACCCTATAATTATGACATTGTACAGTATACAACTCCACCAATTTGGAAAGAAATATTTCTGGTATAATAGATACAGATATTCTTTGAAGTGAAATATCATATCATTAAGGTGGTTGGTTATTGGGGTTTTACACTGTATCGACAGGTATGGTCATACCACGGTGAGAACAGGGTCTTGATTTCTGTCTGTTTTATGATCGCATCTATGAAATGATTGTATCTATGAGAAGGTAGAGACCGTACCCCTACATTTTTACCAAGGTAGGTGTTCTTTAATGTGCAGGGTCCCATTAGGTCACTGGAATACTGTATCATTATATGACTTATGTAAAGGTATGTCAATATATAAATTAAATATGTTTCCTTTTTGTCTAGGCATTTGACAAGGACGGGGATGGTTTTATTGAAGCGGATGACCTGTGCCGCGTGATGTCGGAGGTGAACGACCCACTGAACCCTGACGAGATCAGGGGTATGATGGACCAGGCTGACGGAGACTGTGATGGCAAGATCACATACTGTGGTAAATGATGGTTTATCTTTACTGCAACAATAAGGACTGTATTCCACTGTATGATTTTTGACACTATTTGTAGAGATTCTGCCTATTTTCGGCACAAGAGCCAAACATCGTCATTCATTTTTGGGTGCATGCTAAGTATATCAAGGTGCAATATACCTGCAAAGGCTCACAACCTTTGGCACTCAAAAAGCCATGAGAAACTTTTTTTTCAAAATTTATTTACATTTTGGGAGGTACTGCTCACGATCTTTTATACCTGAGATGTACAAGGATTCTCGAGATGTTTTATAGTCAAGACTCACAAATTTTTTAGTTCTGTCTAGTGGAATATGGGCTTTATGTTACTATACTCCGTTGTAGATAATATTTTACACTGATTCTGAAAGAAGTGTATCATTTATTTCCCTTAAGATGTTCCATATTAGATCTTTCGATTGTACTTTTTTCCTCATATTTCATATTTTGCATCAAAAATTCGAGATATGAATAGTCATTTTAACTTGCTACTCGTGAGTTAATAACATCTTAAAGTCATTGTTATTAAAGTACTGGTTTTAAGTCCCGAGCAAGTGCACATGCTATGAATTAATTGATGTAAACTTATTTTTGTGTTATGTAGAATTCAAAGCAGCAATGATGAAAAAGAGCACCTAGACCCTGGGTCCAATCTCCAGTAGACGCTGGATGGAGTTATCATCCAATTCTGTATCACCGACAGGATAGCACTTCTAACCGACTTGACGTCCACCTTACTCAAACTATAAATATACCCATCTACATAATTATCTGACTTTTAATGAGATGGATTTAACAGAGCTCTTTAGATAATATCAAACAATTCTGACGCTACTCTTCTTCAAAATGGATATGATGTTGGCAACAATCCAGATAACTTGTTAAATAATGAAACAGTCAATCAATCATTTTTTTAGTTGGATTTAATTCATGCCGATGTATTTCTATACACAGCTATTCAGACACATCCTGTGCACATCAAAGTAGTGTATAATTGATGAGAAATATGAAAATGGCAAACGTTGTGGTACAAAATAAATATATGACTTTAAAAACAACATTCATGATGTATTCCGCTTATCATTTCGCTTCTAGACTTTCATTGTTGCCCTATGATAGTAGTATAAGTACTCCACAAACTCAGGTTACTGTTGGGCGAGTGATCGGGCCTACAAGTAGGAAGGCTAGGAGTGTTGGCTCTTTTGGTTCAGTGGATAGCCTCTATGGACTGGTGATTGTCAACAAGAGCACATTGACGTATATCATATGTTTGGATTTAGATAAACATCCTCCTTTTAATGTTCTGTCACCTCTCAATGACAAGCTACATTTTGAGATTACCTGCAGCCGAGACAGGAGGGAAGACTGCGATTGGCACAAGCTAGCATACTGGAATAACTAATATGACTAATATGAGCATACTGACTGAAGGCACCCTATTGCATAACAGTAAAATAAAACCCTATAGTTCATTATTATTAGTGGCACCTGTCATATGACCAATAACAACCAATCAGCAGCATGTATCCTGTTGGCTGCCCAGTAAGATGTGGGAGTAAGAAATAAGTAGTGTCGCCCTTGAGGGTTCATCCATTGATGACGTTTCTTATTCATAATGAATTTATATAGTGTCCTACCCTCTCCAGCGATGCTAACAAAAAGACATCCAAGAAATTCCGTTGGGGTGATTTACAAGGCACGATGAAAAAATTCTGCCCAAAAGAATCCTCGAAATTTCCTAGACGTGACAGTTCATTGAGAAATCAAACTAAGAAGATTCACAAGATATGTTTATTCATATCTGATACATTTTAATGTGTGTTAGAAGTGAATTTGAACAGTTTGATGATTGGGGGGGGGATGAAAAAGGTGAAAACAAAAAATCCGCGAAATTTCTTGGAGGCTCAAATCCCGGCCCACGATGGGAAATAGCGTCATCGTGGGTATTAAAGGAGGCGCAAAAAGTCAGTTTTTCTCAACAACTAACAATCCAAATGAATCAGATTACTTATATGTGGGAGGAAAAAGTTCTTATTGTAATGCCTGTTCTAAATATAAGCTGAATTAGGTGACAGGAGGCCAGGCTGTTCGCACCTCCCTGTGTGTGGGCCAGTGAGAACAATGGGCTGTGACGTAAGGGGAGGCATTAGGCCTCACTGGTGCATGACCAATGGTCATCTTTCAAAATTCATGAGCCTAAAATTCCCGTATGAAAAATTAAGGTAAAATTATATTTGTGTGAAACTCGTATGTTTTTATGAACTCTGAAAGTTACATGCTCTTTTGACTTATATTTTTTGAGTTACTTCCAAAATCATTTTGCCAATAAGTAAGAATGGAATACCAGTGCCTCACATGATGTCACTAGCATTGCCTATGCTTGCCTCTTACAGATTTTCACTATGATTGTGGGAGTGGCTTCCCATTTACAGAAATATCCCTTAAAGCTATTGTTTGAGCATCCATTCCAATTGTCAGTGCACGATACATTAAAATAGGCATTAATGAAGTGATAAAGGCAGTTATCTGAATATTGGAGCATTTCTTTTCGGGTGAGCTTTAAAACTTTTCGTGGATGTTTGTTGGTCGGCACCCCAGACCCATTGGTAGCAACATGGCTTATCTTTTGAATCTGTATCCTTTGCTCTCTCACAAAAATAGTTCTTATTCAGACTAATAGTACATTTGTCAAGCTTCCCCAGACAATGGAAAAGAATAGCCGGATTTAAAACCCTGAACAATCTTGGCACAAGAAAGAAATTAAAGTTATGGAGAGCTACAACATTAATTATTTAGTTCCATGATCCTCGGTATTTATAAACGTTGACATATATATATATATATATATATATATATATATAATATATATATATATATATAATATATATATATATATATGACAAAGGAAAAAATCAATAGGAACAACAGTTAAGTTCTGGTATCGGCCGGAAACTGGTGGCCTCGTCTTTTTATTGTGGTATATATTTGATTTGATCTATATGGTCACCCAGCAACCTGAACATTAGTAAACAAACGCCCACAGAATCGTCCTTTTCATATATACACAACTTATGAATAATTGAGAACGCTTAAGGGCAACGCTCCTGTAAATGTCACTGTCATATATAATTAATCAGAAATATTGCACACAATTGAATCCTCTCAAATGATATTGATACTGCTCTTTTTTGACAAGTCCACTCCCTGATTTACATTAGGCTTTGACAGAGTGATAGGTTTCGCTTCAAAACCTGAGAGAAACCGAAAGGTACTGAAGTTGTATTGATGTTCGTCGATTTATCTTCCTTCTCCGACACCTTTGGCATATTTTCAGGATGGCCAGCAGAAATAATTCAGCTGGTCACACTGATAACACAAGGCAGAGAACGAGTTTACTGGATGAGGAGGTGAGTCCCTAATGAATAACTTACAACAACTGGTGTGGAAGGATTCAAAAGAAAATGAACGTGAATGGTCAGATGGTAATCAGTCATATTCTACACTAATGGGTTAGTATCAGATTGATGCATGAATATTGATTACATATAGTAGACAAACAATCTGTTTTTTTGTTCTTCAGGGGGAAATTATTAACTTTTGTAATCAATGTAAAAAAAATATTATTTTCTAATAATCAATTCCCTTGCAAATATTTCCGAGAACACACACCGGCATGCTCTAAAAGACAAAACATTTGTTTACAGCTTATAGCTGAATAATGTAATAACCTGGTATTGATTTATTTTTCTTAGAATTTCAGACTGAACGCTCAGCAAATGGAAGGTAGGGACGCGTTTTACCATTGTATTGTGAAGCTGCACAAGAATATACAGATTTGCATTCAGTTTTTTGGATTTTGCCTCTCAGACCTTTTCCCCCTAGGGCCTTTGATTCCAGACTTTTCACCCTTTAATCAGAATTGATACACATTCGTTCTATGAATTGTTTTATTCTGTGTGTGCGTTTTTATATGTGTAGCATATATCAGTTAGGTAGAATGATATCTTATTACGTATGCAAAATGATGGTCAATTTTCATATATAAATATAGTGTGTTGTTCACGTGATCCTCCTATTATCTATTACAATTTAACCTGTTGAAATAGTGAACATTTATGAAAAATATACAACACAAGGAAGAGTGGAATTTTGCATATCTAATGTTTGGATTCTAGAAGAAAAAAAAACTAATGTTTTTTCAATATAATTCTGTTACGCGCCTCCGTCTCTATTGTGATACATGGCATTTAATCAGCTATATAATTAACAGACCCATACCCAGGCTCTGCTTTGGTGGGGTGGTGAGGTTCCACAAGTTGAACTTTTGCTTCTATTTTCAATAATTTGAACTTGAAAAAGGGGTAGTGAGCAGTAAAAAGTGCAAGTTTTCATTATTTTCTTACTAGTTTCAGGGGATTTTACTTTAAATTTTGAAAGAAAAAGTGGAACTTTTGGAGAAATTTCCCTTGTGGGGAGGTGGCCCGCCACCCCCGCCACCCCCGCCACCCCCACCTGGTTATGTGCCTGAACATTAATTCATATATGTATATGTATGAATAATATGTATATATGTATGAATACCGTAATGGGAAGTTTTCGTCGAAATAATTATACAGTCGTTTATTAACCTATCAGCAATCAGGTCAGCGTTCGACGTGTTTGATGAAGGGAAAACTGGACAAGTGAAAATTGGACTGCTACAGAAACTCCTAGAAAAAATGGAATACAGTGGAAACATGGAAGATGATCTGATTAGGATATTGAAGGAGAACAACTTTGAAGGTACTGTATCTGAGGACCTCAAAGGGGAATTAGAAGTTGAAGCAAAGTTATCCAACTAATTATGTATATCTGCAATGGCAATTTTCTGATAAATTATGCATATAATTATGTTCCAGTGGCCCAATGTAGTGCACCAATAGTTGAAAACAAATGACTGCTCAAAAAGAAGAGTTAATTATCATCGTGAACAACGATTGCTGTTGGATGATTTTCGACATAAAGAATAATCACCGTACTAAGCTGAATATTCTACCATATTTAGACATAAGCTGTACAATCACACAGCATTTCTCAGAATCAAAATTGATCCATTAAAACAGCTGTCATTTCTATCTTAGAACAGCAACTACGTTGCTGAGACATCAATGTTACGAAAACATTATAAAGGTGATCTTAAAGTCATCACTGTTATGATGGGTTGCTCTGCAATGGGCCACCGGCATAAGAGAATCAAATGTATTAATCATCATTTTGTCAACATTTTGTGGCAGTCTTGTATCATCTTAATTCAGGTGACGGTGAAACTGACTTTGATCATTTCCAAGAAATTGCCAGGAAGGTGCTTTGGTTTGATACTGCGGTCTTCACGCTAAGGAAGGTCTTTATGGTAAATACCAATATTTAAACCCTATCAATTGCCAAACCCAATACTATATCATTGCCGTAAATTATTCATACAAACACCTACGTCTCGAGCATTTGGTACTAGTAATGCAATGCTTATGGTTTATGATAACTATTAGATACCTCATTTCCCCAAATTGCTCATTCCGTGTAAGGTATGATTGACACCAATGCATTGGGTGAATGACACCATTTTTCATCTAAAGTGTACTGGAGTCTATTTTGGTGATTAATATCTTCTTACTTGACTTTATCATTATAATTGAAAAACGCATGTGTTGAAAATATTAAAGTTGCCTTAACGTAAAAACAAGACAAGCAGAGCAATTTGCATCAAATTCAGATCTAAGGAGTGATATAAATTTGCATCAAATTTATATTTTGACAAGGTGTTTGATGCCGATGATGATGGGTTGATAGATGAAACTGACCTTAGCCGTGTTATGTCAAGTGTCAACGACCCTCTCACCTCAGATGGGGCTCGAGGGATGATGGAACAGGCTGATGTTGATAGAGATGGCAAACTCACATTCGAAGGTAAAATGATGTCACACTTTTTCAGGGAATTTTTAGGACCCCCACCCCACCCCCCTGTCACCCTAAATTCTCTTATCTAAACATGAACATAAGGCCTGTTATTAGGCAGTGTCACACTGTTCAAAACAACCACCCACCCCCTTGTGTGTGACATCATTTATGGACAGCCCCTAGGGTGATAATCAGTTATTCTGATGTTTCTGATTTCATTCAGAAAGAATTCAATAGTTCATAATTATGTAATGGAAAGTATTTATGGGCTAACATCCCCCCCTTGTTGGGTACATATATACTTAATGGAAGGACCCTTTACGGAAACAGTGACTGGTTGACTGTGCAACATAATATATTTATTGTGGATACGTGTCATATTTCTAAAATTTACTAATAATTCATCTAATCATTATATATACTTGAGGAAAGTCTACTGTTTAAACTTTTCAAAGCTAGAAATTGACAATCATCAAAAGCAAGAACAAGAAACTGATTTCCTTCTTTTTATACTTTCAGAGTTCAAAACCATAATGATGAAGTAGCTGCAAGAAATGTTATAATATGTAATTACCAGAGGAATAAATGTAATTTATCGAACAATACACAGTATGATCTAAATAAAGTGACAGATACAATTCTTCATAAGATTCGTTGAAACAATTTGTAAATAAAAATATAGAATGAGGCTCGACAAAAGAGAAAATACAAAGCAATACCTTGTACACACGTTGCATGTCATAGTATTGTGGATTGGCAAAAGAAATCCTACTGCTGAAATACAATGTTACAGGAAAATCAACTCTGGATAATGTAAAATAAAAAATAAACAACGGCCTGTTACAAAGAAATTTTCGAAAGGCTGGTTCAACAGGACATACCTTTGTACTTGACTTAATACTATAGTAAAGCCAATTAACTAATTATTATGCAGTATAATGTAATAGATTGTCTTTCAAATAAAAGGCAAATACACTTGTGTTATCTTCAGATTCAGCTAGTATCATTGTCCATATAAACTGA
This sequence comes from Lepidonotus clava, assembly GCA_936440205.1. NCBI lineage: Eukaryota > Metazoa > Annelida > Polychaeta > Phyllodocida > Polynoidae > Lepidonotus > Lepidonotus clava. The sequence continues at coordinate 32,301,794 of OW387145.1, read as the reverse complement.
TAAACCATGGTGGAAACGAAGCAAATCATTAAATTTATGATGCAAATCTTGTCATGGATTGTTAGTGAATGCAATTAGAAGACATATTGGTTTCCATGATACAATAAAAATGCTCCATTGCCTTCATATCATATCATTGTTTGTTTGGGTGTTATTTCGATTTTGTTAGAGTTTATTTCTTTTATGGTAGTTCTTCCTTAAGTTTGTGGACCGAACCGTCTATAATACGCAACAGTGTATACGACAAGCTACAAATTCCCACTTTGGCGTTCTACTAATATTATCGTGTGTAAAATGGATCATTTGCAAATGATGCAACAATCTACAAATTATCATTACCATAATACTATACCTATATGTCGCGTGAATAATGTGACAGCATATGAGAGTCATATATATATGGATATAAGTTCCACTATACACTATAGACAATTAGATATTATCATTATGGCACTAGAGGCCACCACTGCTCAGTCATAGCTCCAATATGTACCTCTCGCTTTGTTCCCATTTCAACTATACCACTTGTGGTGGTCAGACGTTAGTACCAATTGAAATTTTCTTTCGCATGCATCGTGAAAGACATGTTTTCAACGTTGTATGCAAATGGTTTCAAATCAATGAAACATGATATTGTAGCTTAAAAAGTTGCGCAAATTTGATGTAAAATGTTGGCGATCGCGGCCTACTTCAAATCCCATTTCAATATACTACGTACGCCTATGATTTTAGAATGGTGTGTACCCTATTAAGTCAATTCATACGGTATTGTTGCGTATATAGTGGAGCTTATTGAGAAGAGGTCGCGCGTATATGCATCTCCCTTTTGGGCTGTTCATCCAAAAGCGTTGCTAGCACACTGACAACCAGCGGCCATGTTTATGATAAGGCGTATTTCAGGTTCATTTTGGACATGTACAGCGAGTGAAAGCGAAAAGCAAAACGATTATATGAACCCTCCTTTGACAACTGCCTTCTTAAGTCTTAAACCTTAAAAACTTTACTGATAGGTGGTGGGGGGAGTGTAGAGAAGCTCAAGTGAACACACCAAAACCTTTCGTTTTCCCAACAAAACCTGTTATAATTATAACTAAAGAACTGCCTAGTACCCCCAACAGTCCCCTATAATGAGACACTCGATAGCACAAGATCGCAGAAACTTTCAAGCTGCACACATTGCAAACTGCAGGAACAGTGAACTACATATGTGCCTAGGGCTCACGTAGACCCTGACAAGCTCACCCCTTTTCCCTGTGCCAGGGTTAATAATTCTGTTTTGGCATGGTGAAACCGACTAAATTTAATAAGAAGGGCAACTTGGCATCGTTTTTAATATCTCGAAATCTATCGACCAGTACAAAGTGTGGTCAATAGGGGAAGGTCAAGTAAGGGTAATAATCACAGCAAAATTAATGTTGTAGTATGTGTCAGTCAAAGCTTATTCTTATGTTAGCAGCTATGGATATAACTACTTATTAAATGTACCAGCCAAGGGTAAAAGGGTACTCTGAGGTTCCTATATTTGTTATCCTAAACCTAATATTTTTTGTGATATGAGTAGATTTATGAAAAATAGTAATAACTTTGTCTTAATCAACTTTTTGTGTAGAATTCATTCATCATACCCAAAACATCATGATGGAATATTTCCTTATTTGGAATGTCAATGGAACATTTTGATATGGAAAATTCACTTGATTCATTCTATTTGGTTGCCATGGAAACTAAAATACATGAGATTTTCAGGAAATAGTGTAAACTATGAGAAACTATCATTTTCAGGTCTCAACATTGAAAACAGAATACATTTATCATTTTGAATAAAAGTGTGTTTTTTAATAAATCTCATTTATACAAGCAAATTAAGCTTTTCCTCATTTTCTGGTATCATGACAGTGTTATGTTTAAGGGCCCATAACCTCCTTAATAATTATCAGATTTGGACATGCTTGATATCATTTGAAAGCTAAGAACCTGCTCTACAACATTGGTTCATAGGAAATCCCGCACGGAGCACCATTTCCCCTTCGTTGGTCACATGTATTTTACCTAAATTGCAACATTCCCAAAACCAATGCCTAGAAATATATAAAGGAAGAGGAAGCAGGATTGCAGTTTGCAATTGGTTCAATATTTCAACCTGAAAGGTAAGAAATTGCAGTATATCTATGTTTATTTATTAATATTTTGGCTTTATATCGCATCAAAAATAGACACGCGTAGGCCTGATCCTTCAACATGTTATGTATGAAATATTCAGAAACAGGTCGGGAATACAAAGGCGCAGGTCTAAGAGGCAAAGACCGCCAATTCGTCCCACTTGGCTGATTTTGAACAACAATAGAAGCTTGGTCTCTGAAGCCTGCCATTTGTCACTTGTCATACATGAGGGATCTGTGCTATGTAAAAGGTGTATATAGGACTTGAAACAGTATTCCATAGGCAGACTCTTGGCACCAAAGGTTCTTGACTTTTCATTATGGCACGTCTATCATATGGCACTGCTGAACCAGACTTCAGGGAACGTTCTTCAGAGGAGGTTGGTCTTACAAGTAATCCCTTTTGTTAGAATGTCATTTCTAAAATTTATCTTTCATCCAAAAAAGGTTATTCAGACCAATATCATGTTACTTTGGTCTCCTGAAGAAAAATGAATTCATGGAAAAATTGTGAGGGAATTTATATATCATTATTCTGATGATGTGCAAGTGTTTCAATATTCACAAAATCTGGCATAATTATATATCATTGAAAAATAGAAAAAAGAAATAAAGGGCAACGCCCAAGAGTAGAGCTAGCCCCCACATTATCATACAGTAACATTAAGTTGATTAAATATGTTGTAATCTGATTTGCACATTATGTTGACGCTGATTCATATATTTTTTTGCATAACAACTGTCTAGACTTTTTGCAATTACAAGCCGATTTTATATCATGATGAAACTGCACGCTTAAGGAATGTTTGTTATTTTCTAATTCATAGACTTCCGAATTGACCGAAGAATTAAAATCGGGTAAGTACTGGTGTAGAATTGTGAAGCTGCTGTTATCTATTTGTTGTATATGTTATAAGTCACCACGATTGAGGAGGTACCGTCTCCGTAAAACGTCGTTGGCATATTCAATGTTTCTCGGAAACCAAACCCATATGCATACTGAATTATTGAATGCAACTGCAAACAGGATAATTATGGTTTGGGTTGCTCTTGTGTCAAACATCTCATAAAGAAAATGTTTGTAAAGCCATACGATAATTGTAATCCTAAATTGAAACCTGTGAAGTATGTGCAAAAAATCAGAATTTGTTCATTTCTATATATTTGTACTTTAAAACAAGAACGACGTGCATTTGGCATAGGAATTCTTGAAGATATCAACAGCCTATATATATGGTATAACCTGATGGGCCATGACTTATAATATATGATTAAATGAACATCTAAGGTCTGAACGGCATTTTAGATAGGTGGGAGCTATTGGAACGAGGATTGAAAAAAATGGGGTTTGATGGTGAGCGTGTAATTATTACAATGGACAAGGTGATCTAAGCCTCTGAGTGAACTGACTGCAGATGGTTTACATAAAGTATCACGAGAACAAAAGTAAAATAGCAATTAATCTTTTTCCTATTGGCTTATTGGATCACTTATGGGCAGGAGCATATCCATATATGAATGGGGTTTGGTTCGCATGAATATCCAATAAGTTTATTCTTTGTTCTTTACACCTATTAGTGAATATTGTGCTGAATAGCAAGAATGATCTTTGGTCTTATTTGCTTAATGGACCACTCATATGCCCCACCAAATTTGTATGATATGCACTAATTCAAAACCTAATTCGTATGAAAGCGTGCTCGTCGTGGAGGCCTATATTATCTCACTGGGAATAGTGGCAATGCAGATATCTATTACTAGCTGTGATAATAAGCCATGCTTTCGATTACTTTATTATACGATAATGGTGTGCTATGATGAGTAGATCAGATTCTACAGCTGTGACAATCATTTCAGTGACCTTTCTATGACCTCATAAGAATGATGATGTGTTGGTAATGGATGGGTACATCTACAGCCACTTATGGAAAAATACATCAGAATAATACAAGTATCAAGTTAATTGATGAGTTGAAATATGTATCTTATACTGAAGATACACCCCCACAACCGATTTCCTTATGCAGTACTATTGTTAAGTTATGACTTTAGATTTTGAGTTCTTACGTTCCTGAAATATTAAGTTTCCTTTCTAAAAGAAAAGTACATCAGCGAAGTGAAGATTGAGGGTGTAGTGGAGCAAGACCCTCACCTTAAGGAAGAATCCACATAATTTTGTAATAAACTGATGGATGTACAACAAAATGAAAAATAAATTTGGTCACCCTTCATCAAATAGGACAAAAAACATTCCTTTTCTGCTAATTGGGGTTAGATAAAAGCAATTCAAAAGAAAGTGGGCCTTTTGCCACACCTAGGGTGGGCGGGGCAAAAGACCCAGGGGTGTGGGGTAAGAAGCCCAAGGGGTGTGGGGCAAAAGGTTCATATAAAAATATCATAATTATTTGCTAAGAGGGGCAAAAGACCTATATTGGGCAAAAAGCCCACACATGGGGCAAAAGGCCCATGGGGCAACATGGGCTTTTTGCCCCATACACCACACATGGGCTTTTTGTCCCATATGGGCTTTTTGCCCCTCTTAGAAAATATAGTATTTTGAGGGTGGGCCTTTTGCCCCACAATTGAATTGTGCAACCTGTAATAAAGTTTGTAGATGACATCTTTCTTAACGTATGTATATCCCATGATCACCAGTTATGGTCAAACTTCCTTAATACCGAGGCCTACAGTTTTTCAATGAGAATGTGACCCTCAACACTACAGAAATCATCTAAGGCCCAAAAATAAGAATGTAAGTACTACATGAAAAATAAAACTGCTCTAACTATGTTATTTCAAAAATAAATCTATTCGAATGTTATATTTGAAAAGAAATATAGCCAAATAAAGTTTACTTATTAGAAAGGGTGGGCCCCACCCTACCCTATAAGGATGTGCGCGAAGATTGTCACTGTGTGTGTTTCCTGATTGCTCCACAGTCGTACAATGCATTTAGGCATACTTAACATCAATTAAAGGCTGGATATTTCAGTTTTTCATATAATATTATATTTATCAAACCATGCATGATTTGATGTGATAAAAAATTGATCTCTTATGTTTTTTGAACAATCATTTTTTATTTACTATAGAAAGGCCATAATACATTAACATTAATCCATGAGATTCTAAGATACTCTCGGAGGGAATGTGTCTGAGAATTGTGATATAAAAAAGGATAGGGTATGTAGGTAGGTATGGAGGGATGTATCTTTATTATTTAGTAACACTAATGATTACCTCAGATAGTATTGAAAAGGTCTATATGCAGCTTCTTCAACAAAGATGTAGGAGATTCGCTCATTTAAGTTAAATTTTCATGATTTTCTTGACTATTTTCTTTTAAAGAATAAGGCAGGATCGGGGCCACAAGAACTTAGGGTCGGTGGGGAAGCCTAGACACAGTTGTTTTTGGCCTAACCTCTTTGACATAAAAATGCTTTTGATCTAAGTACACGTTTTGCCTCGTCTTAGTCATTGTCAATGTGAGTCAAAATTTGCCATCTTTAGGAGCTTGGTTTTAGGAATAAGACAGGAACTCTCAGAAACGACAGCTGATCATTTCGCCGATAATTTCAGAATGCTGTGAAGTGTTCTTCCTCTTTGATGCCGAGTCGACGGGTAACATTACTCCCACCGATGCCGCTGCCGCCGTTCGGCTCCTTGGGTTCAACCCTACTAACGCGAAACTGAAGGAATCGGTGTCCAAACACGTTGTTGGTAAATATTTCCAGCCTATATTCCACCTTCCGATCTTTAAGAAGTCAGCACTGGGATATCCAGAAATAAAGTTCAATTGTAGACATGGTATACAACTCTAGAAAGCTCTTACATTATCCGTTTAAATAGTGTATAGGATGTATGTTTTCATGTCATATTCCCAGAGAAAATCAAACAAACATATATTAGGCAGCATCGAAATTGGTATGTAGAATAGAGGCTTTAGATAATGCTTGGTTGTGCACATTGGCCTATAGAGCACACAAGCTTGAGGTTACCTTGTGTAAAATAACATTACGAAGAACACACTCATACCACACAATGTTGGTGGATCTAGTTTCTAGATATAAGTAGTTGATTTACATTTATCTCATTTTGAATTTGGAACGATTTAGAACTATATACTTAATTGTTTTTTATTTCTCTTAACGTAAAGTACAATATAATACCTTTCTCCTATATTGGCTATTCTATTAATATGCTTTCAGAACCCCCATGCCCTCTAAGATGATTTTTGCAAAGTCAGCTAAGGCATCGTTGCTAGAATTGCCCGATTCTTATAATTATATATGATTGCCTGAAAGTAGACTGCATTATATTGAAATGAACATGCCTGAATGAATCACTGCTGAAATCAGCCGACTATGTAAGCAGGTCCCTATTATTATTCTGCCTATTTTAGCGCCGATCAGTCGGCCAACTCAGTTGTCCAGTAGGTATGTTTTTAGTGTATGATCGAGCAAGTATAATAATTCATTGAAACAGTTGGAAAGAAAAATAGCAATTATGGTAACTTATGAATCAAGCGGTCTGCTAGAAGCCCCATGAAGTAAATCAAGAAGCTGGGTAAAACTTCCTGATTAGAATCATTGTGATTGTTTTTACTCCTCAAGATCTAACTTACAGAATGTGTATTATGTTTACAGCCGAGTCTAATACTGTCCCACTGCCTGCCTTCCTGCGCCTCATAGAAGAATATGCAAAGGCCGACGTTAACCCTGATGAGTTGAGGGATGCGTTTGAGAGCTTTGACATTGGGGGTAACGGTTACGTCCTTGTGAGCGATCTCAAGAGGGCTGTGACAGAACTAGGAGAGAAGTTCAGTGACAAGGAGATGGCCGAGTTTCTGGACTCAGCGGGTCTCACACTGGAGGACAAGATTACATTTCAAGGTAAAAACCCATGAGCAGAATTCTATTCTTTAAGTTAAAAAAAAAAAAAAAAAAATTTAAATCTAAATGAAAAAGGTTTTGACAAAAGGTTTAAAAAAAGGTTAAATTTAGGGGGAGTGTCACACTGGTCATACTTTTATAAGATCGTACTTTTAGTTAAGATATCTTGACTTTTTCATGGTTGATTTTCAGACTTTATGATCTTATGTTCCTATTGTTATCTATATATTATTATAGTTAAGATCATTGATTATTAAGAGTATCTTATCTTAAATTTTGTAAGTTTGAGAAACGCATTTCTAAATTCCCCTAATGTGAAACGCACCCTTAAGTCATGATCAAAAGAAGAGTGGTTCACCGTCTGGAAATAATATTATAGGTGTAAATCTAGGTGGGTTATGATTAGGGTACTGTTCCCTTACCCTTTTGTTACTGCGACGAACGGCAAATTAAAGTTGGGAATTATCGACTACTGAGCGTGTTGCCACGTCCAACTAAACTCATACCACTTGACGGTACTGTGGAGCCATTTCTTTGGACTAAATGATGTCATGAGAGACGATGGAGGGGAATGATTATCCTTTCGACGAGAGGGGCGTAGAGGAGTGCTTTCCCTTTTTTTCGAATAATATTAAGACGCATCATCAAATAACTGTACCTTGTCAGTACTTAGAATGCTTTAAAGGCACCTTCAAGGGTACAAGTGTGCCTCATAATATTATTCTTAGATTGAGGTATTGGTCTTTATTAAATATAAACACCTATGTTACTTTTAAATTCGAAGAAAATTCAAGGACTGATATCGACCTAGGCCTATATGAAATTTGAATCTTTATATTTCGTATTATCTTGCTCTGCAATTCACTTGTAAGTAATATATAAGACATTCCTTTACTTCTTTTCAGATATTCAAAAGCTTTTCGGTCCTGACCAAAAAGGGGATATCCTCTCTCATAGCAAATGAATTAATGGTGTGAAGAATTCTATCAATTGGGCAATTTGAAAATGTATGCAAATAAAGTTTCAACACAGTATCAACATTACATATTGTGTTTATTATAACTAGAAGAAGAAGATACATTCATGACGCCTGCACATGAAAGAATGTTTAAAGAGCACCTCTTACATAAAGGTGCTGAATATTATTCTAATGCTTAATGACAATCACACTTCGCTCAGCGAATCTTTCAACATTTAGAATTATCAGCTAGTATTCTAAAGAAATGAACAACCAGTTGTTCTGCTTTACAAAAAGGACATTTCAACATATTTATAATGTGAGCTCAATGGACAGTAATTGAGTGATATCAAGCATATTGACATGATAATTTAACCTAAATGGCCAGTTCTCTGGTTATACAGAATGTAATAACATATCAATACAGCCCATTCTATAGCTAAGCTTTAACTTCCCTTACTAATACCAAGTACATGTACATACTCTGTATAGGATGGCAATCAATACAAAACATGCCTCCTTTCAATACTTGGTGAGAAGAATAAAGTTGCTCCAGAATGAGTTTAGTGATATATATCTAGCCATTTACTTTGATTTAACTGAGTACATTGCTTTGAATGGATTCATATATACCATTTTGATAGCAATAATTGACATGACATTATACCTGTCAGCCTATATCATTCAAAGCCCTTCAATTCGATGCAATACATTGCTATATTTTGGCATCTTGAATATATGTTGAATATGTCATTTTACCGTTTAGGTTTTGCAATTAGCAATACATCTTTAGAGAAAGAACCCCACTCGTTCTAGACGCCCAAAGTCATCCTTGGTCTGGAGAAGAGATGCTCGTATGCAAATGAGGGAAGAGTAATCTCGTTGGAAGCGTTTCAGGTTTCGGATGAAGCTTTCTCTCGATGTATGGAAGACCATTGGGGGCAGTTGAACTCGTTTTCTTTCAAAAATGTTTTGAAGGTCGCAGAGAAGGGTGTACAAAGTTTCTGTAAGAAATACGATCATGCATCTATTAGATCTCTCTGGGTCATTCTATTACATAATCAAGTTTCATGTCTTAAATAGCTGTGCACTATGTAATTGATCATGTTTATGCATGTATTATAGAAATGAAACGTAAAAGTACAAAACAGTTTATATCTTTTGATTGTGTTAATACTCATGTATAGGCTTAAAAACAATATAAACTTGAGATAGTACATGTTACAAAGCCTTAAGCAAGGAAATATTTGTATTTGTTATAATTGCACCCCTTTATAGCAGTAAAAGTAATAAATGTCAAATGAAAGTAGTATAAAGAAATGACGATGGAGTGTGGAAATAGTCAGTAGTATGTGGCATTTTTATAGCATTTGGAAATGTAAGTAGGCCATGAAACTTTGTAAGTAGCATATTGAAACGGTAAGTAGTATAAGAAAATGGTAGGTAATATACATGTTTAAAGACTGTATGTGAAGTTTTTAAACTTGCCTTTAAGAGTGTTCATCTTGTAAGACAAAGAAGTATTGACTATCGTCTCATAGTCTATCTCTGCTTGGTATATCTTCTCCACCATTACGACATCATTAGCCATACGTTCGTACATACGGCGGACACAGGAAACTTGCTGTATAAAACAAATAAAAGATTGTGTTTGTATGCATTTACTTTTTTTTAAAAATATATTGTAGCAAATAGATATTTGAATATGAATTGAGAGAATGGGATAAAACCCGGTGTCTTCAAATCCACAATAATTACACTGGATAATAATTATTTCATATTTTCAAAATTACACTAGTTAGAAATGACGTTAAAAGAAACCAATGGGCAACTCAACTGCTGAGGACAAATACCTCAATGTTTATAAGGAACGATCTGAATCTGAAGTCTACAAGATTGTAGAGACCTACCCTTGCAATTTTACCAAACTCGAGGTTCTTTTATGTGCTGTGTCCAATAGCCAGAGCAATAGAGGTTGTTTTCAGTGACAAACACAGTTTGTGTGACAATGAAAAACTATCATACTTCCTGTCACAATAGCAGAAGTGGTACTATCCCAGCCAAGCTGCATCGTAACAGAAACGTTCTGCCACATACTTTTTTCGTCAGTTTGTTACTTACTAAGATGGCACGTAACAATTATGTTATTGATGGTGAGGTTGAAACTTCACCAAATCAGAACGTTATTACAATATTATTTTTTGGTGAGGTTAGGACAAAACCAAAACAGAACATTATAAGAACGTCCTGATTAGGTTGAAGAACATAACCAGAACTTTATAATAACGCCGCAGTGCCACATCACAACAGTACGTTGCAGCAACGTTATTGTAAGCCATCAAAATAACGTAACAAGAACCAGTACAGAACCAAACGGAATGTTGCTGCAACATTATAATAACGTCCCATGCTTGCCTGGGATATACTTACAGACAGTGTCCCTGGAGGGTAGTTTGTATCACAGGGTCTTGAGGTTTGGCAATGGTCATTGCTTATGGAACCGGTCACACGATTCAACTCATTCTGTCAGAAAGAAATAATTCAATTCATTAAGAATAAATCAAATGAAACCATCAGAAATGTTGTGATATGCTAATTGTCTTTCTAATAAAGACATGAGATAGTTGAAAAGCTGCTTCTGCAAATATCGTGAAGAGAAACTATGAGCTTCATCGTGTTTAGGAATTGAGGCTAACTTCCATTACGTGTATTTAATTGGAATCATACAAAAGAAATGCAAAACATGTATCATTTTTCTGTTAGCTTGGAGCATACGCCCTCTTTTTTTTCCAAAAAATGTAACATTTTCTTCAAGTTAGCCAACCCAGTTATTTCCAAAAATTCACATAGATTAGCACAAACTCCCATGTTTAGTTGTTAAATTTGATGTAGCTGTCCTTTCGGTAAACAATAAGTATTCTAATATGATGATACAGAGATAAAATCTGTCACTTACATAATCTCTGAGTAAGGAGTCGACATAGGTTATGGCCTGGGTGACAATGAAGTAACTTTGCATGACTTGGCTGGTCAAGAGGACCCTGGCAGGACCTTGCCCTGGGTAGACGGGTCCAGCGGGAGATCCTCCAGCACATGGGCTGTTCACCCTGGAGGGCTGTACTGAGAGCCCCCTGGCGACACTCAGAGACACCATGAGCAGGAAGAGCCTCCTGGTGTTGAAGGGGAAGAGTGGGCACCATGTATCACCTGGAGTAAGAGTAAGGTAACTGGTTAGGTGTTGGCCATTTGAATAGTTCCAATCAGCAATGTGATTTATCTTTTCTAGTATAGACCTACTACTGCCTAAAAAGTCAGACAAAGTGGCCTCCAAACAAGAAGAGTATGGTAACAAGAATCCCAGGATTACATTACTTCTGGTAATCAGCTGACCCCAAAAACTAATGTTTTGTTGATTACATTAATATACGTGTACACATGAACTTGTCATAAAGATTTGAAATTTTAATATTGTTCTTGAGTTTGGAAAGATTGTGGTTTTAGGGTAGATTCATATGTGAATACACATCCGGTTATTTTAAGTTTTTTGTTCAGAGGACATCAGAATACACCAAGTTGAATGCACACGGTGTGAAATGGACTAAGTCGATCATGTCTTGAATACCTGAAAGTGGTATTTATACTTTCTTCAATTCTCTAAGGACCTACATGTGTAATTTTTATTTGAAAATTGGAGTTATGAAGGGTTTTTTTTGTCTGACATCCTGTCTTATTCAGTTCGTCGACTCAGCTAACTCTGGCATGTATGAGCACCGATCTATGTCAATAATGTTTGATATTTTTAGTTTTATTTCAAGTCAGCCGACTCTGCATGACAAGAAATTTCTGATTGAACAGAACAAGCCTCTTGGTCTGGTATCGGCAGTGACAGGAATTAATCTTTTCAATCTATATCTATGGGGAGGATTTCTTTTCATTAGAAATAAATCAGTCACTTCTAGAAATTCAATATTTGACACATGTATTAAACTCTGAAAGGTTCCTAGCTACATTTCACTTGCCAAGTGTTTGGTGATTCAATGAATATTTTAAATGTCATAAGTAAAAATGCAAAAGAATATTGATAATTTTACTAGCATGCACATTATCAGGCGAGCAAGGTGAGTTGACCCATGCACGGCCAGGCAAAATAGAACTGCCAATTGACCACAATAATAATTATTGACGGTGAGACAAGTCTGATGTGTAGTGCTGAGAATTGCTTATGTAATAAATTCTTAAAATATGCAATGATTGACTTGTGTTGAGGCCTAAGACTGCCAATTCAAAAATTTTACATATTGGATCAAGATTAGGAACAAGGAATGCTAATGCTTGGCTGCTGGTCTATAGGCTTAACGTCCGATGTCATAGCTTTAGTGGCCATGCTCTTATCTTCTTACAAAAGAATAGGCCACCGCCGCGAAAAACGGTCGGCCAATAATCAGTGACTGCATTTTTATGTATTCTTCTTCTTGTTTTTAATTGTTGATTTAACAGGACAACTCTCGGAATTAACTGTAGTACTTACTGTTGTACCAGTATTACATGAGTCAAATTTAATTTTCAAACAACCTATAGAATTCTAACAATTTGAATTTTATGTAAATATATGTAAGGCTTATATTAAGATTATTTTTTATAAGAAATGTTTGAACTGTCCAATTCATTAAAATCTGTAATGTATGAGTGATTGGTTTGTTTAACCTGGTAATTCGTACGTATTTAACGTTCCTGAATTCTGATACTTTTTGAATTCAATAATATTTGCACTATTTCTAATTACAAGATCCAAGTCATTCCAATCTATTGCTCCCCAATAAAATATATTTCTTTTATGAGCTTCATGGTTTGCCTTATTCAAAATAGATAATGGACCAGCATTTGGTCTGTATCGCTTTGTGGCGTGAAATATGATTCAATATTTGCTAGATTGTACTTATATTTCAGCAGCAATCTGACTTAAGTCCTTCATTGATTGAAACACTGATCTTTTAGTTTTGTAGAAGGCCACCTTGCCACATCATTGGCGTTATGTGATTGGACATCAAGATTTCTAGGATTATGCATACCTATCCTTATGTAATTTATATATAGTAAACCTTAGGTATGAAAACGATAGAAAGAACATATCAACAGGTGTGCAAGTTATCAATGCAAAGACTCAAATGGCTATTGAAAAAAAGGATGCACCTACCTGCCATTTCAGTATTCGTGTTTTGGCGAGAGGAATAAAATCTGGAAGCTGGCTTGACGGAGTTCTGCTTTGGCTATGATGTCCACACCTCAACACCATCGTTTTTATATGTATTTCCAGGCGGTCAGTATGTAGGTGTTGGACAATTACAGCAATATTGTTGATACAAGCCATAATTCAGAAAGGTACACTATGTTTAGCAGTCTCAGAGTAAGAACCAACAACCATCAATTTTACGACCAGGTCACGACACATGTCGTAATTACATGCATATATATGATACTAGGTAATGTACCGGTTCACCTATATACTTCTTTCTTGGTGTATACTTAGTTTACAGCCAGGAAAGAAAAGTTCTATGTGAAGAAAGGGATATTTTTTTCTCAACATAGAAGAAAGTTATAGTAATATATAGTTGGAATACCAAATATGACGGTTGTTTTGGGATATAGGAGTTGCAACATGTTATCTTCAGTCTTATATATCTTAGAAATGACCGTACGTAGTGATGGTTACATGTCTATGATTTCACTGTGGCCCATCACCTAAAGATTTGTATATCTACCATGAAACAAAATCCCTTTTAACAGCAATGTTTTCAACAAGGATATCATTTGCCGTTAGAAAAAAGGTATCACTGTTGATTATACAACGGGCCATTTTCCTTTCTTTGCAGATAATTATGGAGGATACTGCATGCTCTGGACAGAAAAGTATAGCCTCCGTTCACTACTGCGTAATCTGGGTCCAAAAATACTCCTGTGGCCTGTTTCATAATAATCATCGTAGCTACAACACTTTTGCGATTCCTTAAGACAAGCTTACTATGGTTTTAAAAAGTGCTTTTCATAATAGTCGTCGTAAATTTGTCGTAAGAAACCATAGTAAGAACCGTTGTAGTGTAAGGAAACCATAGTAAGCACCCCAAACCATAGTAGTGAAATCATTGTAGCGGATTTTTGTGTTAGTTCACTATGACATCAGTAGTTTGCATGAGATACATAATCTCGAAAAAGTGAGACCTAAATGAAAAGCCTCTTTATCAAGGATCCTCCCTGAAAGTTGCAAACACTAAAAGTTCCGTTGATAAGACTTAGGAAAATGGAGAAGAATATTGCATCAATTTTAAAGTTTCACAATCATATATATATATATATATATATATATATATATATATATATATATATACTCGGAAATATAGGTTTTCCCATATAGGTCGATGCAGTTATTCCACAAGTTTAGCCGCTCACTTTTTGTGGAAATAAGCAAGATACTGAAATTGTAATCAAACGGAGTTTATTATATATTTTTGGGATTAACGTCACCATATATTTAGCCGATATGGAGTTTAGCAAGCTCGATGTACGTTAACGTAGGCTATCTCAAAACTTCTGGGTTCTGTCTCAGATTAGGGGCGGATCGAGGGGTTTCCAGTGGGTCCTGACCCCCCCCCCCCCCCCCCATAAGGCCATCGGGAAGGGTCGGGTCTGGCTTAAGGCCATATTCCACTTTGCGTTTGCAGCTTACGGCCACCCGAAAAACGGACGCAAACGGACGCAAATGCCGCAAACGCAAACGCGACCGCAAGGTTGAATATAGGTGCTTGCTGCCACTACTTGCGGCCAGTGCTTGCGGCCCAAGCTGTCTTAAGGCTATATTCCACTTGTTAGCGGTCACCAGACGCAAGCAAACGGCCGCAAACGCGTTTTCGGCGGAAGCAAACGCGTTTTCGGCGGCCGCAAATGCGTTTTCGGCAGCCGTAAACGCGTTTGCCAGATACCAACATGTTGGTATCAAAAACGCAAATGGCTTGCATCGGCTAATTAAAGCGACCTGCCGCAAAGTGGAATAGTGCCTTTAGTTGTTGTATGTGTCTTAGCATTACGACTGGTTATCTGAGCTCCCAGACTGATCGGTCTCATCGGGAATCATGAGATATTGAAGATGTACGACTTGACTGTATGGAGGGTCTTTCAAAACAAGTTATAAGGAACTGATGAATCTTTAAATTCATTCTTAAAAGTAAAGAGAAAATAATATATGAAATTTCGTTTATTCTTTCTCAAAAAAGCTTTCTTGAACTATTGTCAGTGTTAAATACGTTCACTCAGAGGATCAAACAAATAATTCTTATGCAAGGGTTTTAAAAGAATTCTCAAAGTTTGCTTTTGAGAAAGTGGAAAATGTTGTATTGAACAAAAATGTTTTTTACAGAATCAATCGTTTCTTAAATCAAGTTATGAAATACCTAGGTAAAAGTGTTTTCTTATTTGTGTTTTGCCATTGATATAGCATTGACCATCTTGGGTCTCAGATCAGATTCTATGTCTGTTTAGGGAGAAAGTACATGAAGCAAATGATAGTAAACAATACAGATTTATTACGCACAGTTTTTACATATAATTCTTATTTTTTCTTAAAACCTCTCTTATCTCAAAGAAAATCTTATTATGATAGAGAAAAAGAAACTTTTATTACAATTTTGTTCTGAAAATGCCGCCTGGTCTCTTGGGGTAGGCACCTTGAAGCGTTTTCTCATTATGATGACCTGAAAGCAAGTTTTATATAAGAATACAGCATACAATAAGCATTCAAGTGGTATATTAATATTGTATACTAATTTCCAATAATTATTTCTATGAATGAATGATGGAAAATTAGACAGCAAAGACAGATTTAGACTATTAGTGCATGACAATACACAATATCCTCAGTAAAAGCAGGTAAAGTTAGATGTTTAAGTCATGATTAATACTTTCATCATATATTCATTAGCATTATATGAATACACATCATATACTACTCAGACTATTTGGTCAGTGTAGGCCTACGTTGCACTTCTAATGAAATTGACCACGCCTGGATAGTCCCAGACAATTGGGTCCGAAGAACTCCCAACGATAGAGTTGGTATAGGTTCCTGGGCCTTTATCCTTAAAAAATAAAGAAATTCCCCACCCCCACCCCTTTGCAAACACTGTATCCGGCCCTCAGACTAACTTACAAAACCTTTTACATTCACATAAATATCAAGGGACAAAGTATTGAATGTGAATGAAGTTTTTATGAAGGGAATTTACATAGCTGAGATAAGAGATAAGCTTCCGTTTTGTGATGCGTAGGGAGTTTCAGATCCCACAACGCATCTCGATACGTCAACGTATCTCAAATATATCTAATCATTTTCAAGGCTAAAAGTTCAAAATTTGATAATCATAATTAGATGGTTGTGTATGATTAGGGCCCAGAAATACACATATAGTTACATATTTTTGAAATATATCATCAAAGCTGAGAAAAAATATACGTTACGTTTACGTTACGTCACGCCTTGGAGGATCTGAAACTCTCTGTTTCTAAAACACCATAATAATTATATGAAGCGCGTCCTATCATAGACAACATATCAAATTCAACGAGATGTGTAGCTCAAGCTTCTTGGGGTAATGATATAAATAGGGTTTTACACTATGCGATAGATCTATGAGCTGCGACATCAAGATTTCGTAGTGAAGTTGCACATATTAGAGGTATTCTTGGTTATATATGTGTGCAATCATTAAAATAGCTATTCTTTTAATGTCACTCCCATGTGTGAATCTTCTGTGATATCCTCAAATCACGGCAATATCGCAGCTCAAGTCGCATAGGTGTAAAACCCTCTTGTGTGCAGGGATGGCTGTACGATCCCCATGGGTCGCACGTCCATCCTAGGACGACAAAAAGGGTACTTCTATATTTTGTTATCCAAACAACTTATCCAAACATCTTTAAGAGGCTGTTGCAACTGTAAAGCCTGTCAATACGCATGTTCGTCTATATGCACCGCTCGTCGGCTGGGCCAGAAAAAGGTCCTGTCGCGACCATAAAAGATTCACGAATCGAAAAGTAAATAGTCACTATTCCAAATTTGTTGTCACAAATCTATTTTCTTTTGTTTGGTATATTACTGAGTTTTGTTGTTGTTGCTGTTGTGTTGTTGGTTTTTTTGTTGTTTTTGTTGTTGTTGGGGTTGTTTTTTGCATTTTTTGCATTTTCCCCGTTTCCAAATCATGTTATTATTTTCTAATGACCTTTCAATAGATATAATAAATTGTTATAAACAATGATACATAGTTTCCTTTTAATGAACAAGAATGTTCGTGGACCTTCAGAGCGATTCGTGAAGGTTTTCGGGGAATTATTTAAGTTCGTGTCGTTCAATACCATTTCCACAATCATTGTCAGTTTTCGGTCGACAATACTTATAGTAGGCCCCTACTTATTTCTTAACATAGATCTTCCTTTCGTGTGTATGGTCAGCACACACTGCTTTGATTGGGCATTTACAACGATCTACACCTATGAAAGACACTTTTATGCACAATATCGCGTTTTATCATGGGCAATAATGTGATCTCCCACACAAAATAATTTACCTATAATAATCGATATTGCGATGTATTATCATATGTGTATGGTTTGTAGGACTGTTTATCAATTGATGATAGCCATTAGGCATATAATTTAAAACCAGCAGCGGTGGTGCCTGGTTTTAGTCTGGCCCCTCCCCACCTCATCTCGTACGTCATTCACTTATCACACTGACCTAATAGTGCGATTGTACGGTCATTGGTGTCAACGTTATGATAATATTTACGGTAGATGACATAGTTTGTTGGGATAATATTAAAGGTGATGCGATGATAAAAATTACCAACATTACAAAATTACCAGAAACGATGGCAGGTCTCAGAAAAAAAAGAGCAAGCGATTTAGAGACTGATGTAACGTTGCCAAGAATATTAATTCACGCTGGATGCAGTTGCATTGATATATTCACGTTTGATTTTAGAAATCTCTGTGTAGGGTAATGCGAATCCCAAAATGATAATATATGATGTTGTATTATGTAACACGCTGCATTGGGATTCACTTTGAGATTCATGTTAGGATCTTTATCGTTATGATTCGTGTGCTTCTATTCACATGTAATAAGAGTATTCGATTGGGTAAAATGCACAAACGCGAACGAATTTATAAATTTTAAAAAGATATCTGAGAATGATGTAGAATGCTACACAATATTTCTCTTTTAACCCATATTTAATAATTAACACGAAAAGGGACACTTCTGCATGTTTTTAATCGAGTAATCATCAACACTTTTAAACTTTGGATTCTCACACTGTAGACTACACTTTGAAATTTCCACACTGTTAACCACCGTGTCATTTCCACACTGTTGACCAGATATACCCCAACGAATTTTGGTTTTTCACTCATCCTGACGAAGAGTTTCATACAGTCGAAACATGTTGATCATTGTGCAACCTGTCTACTAAAGTAATAAATATTATCAAGTCGTCCATCCATTTGTGCTTGTCGAGTTTGGTATCTACTCCACACTTTTAACAATATTTCTCTATAACCGTAGAAGATGCAAAATGCTTTTTCAAAATGTGCATCACATGATAATGTTCCCTAAATTTTGTGAATGTTTCTCGGAAAATGTAACTATGAAATGACAACCATAATGACAACAGTGTTCCTACTTTTACATAGTGAGGATGATTCCAAAAGCTCTCTTCTCCGCATACAAAATGACTGCCATAGGCCGAAGTAGAAGGCTAACAGTAAGGTGGTTCGTAGAAACATAAAGTAGTGCTGCAAAGCAGACCAATAAAGATTCACCAACATAATGTCCATGGATCCACCATTTGGATGCTTGAAAAAACAAAAACTCTTTTTAATTATATTACAGTATACTTCTTATAGATATAATGAAGTACTAGGCCCTATATATAAACATTTATATGTTATGAATGATTTTTAGATGGAATTCCACATTCACAATTCCACCATGTATGTTTTACATGTCCGCACATTGGCTATGGATGAATGTTCCCCATGGACAATGTTAGTAATAAGGGAAACAATATCAACTTGAATTCTCCCTTAATCAATTATGTCAGAAATGTAACTTATTTTAGAAAAAAAAAGAGTTTTTCATATGTAAATCTGAAAAGAAATGGCTGGATTATGTTGATTTTGTGTATATAAATCATTTTGATAAATACCACCGATCTGTGCAGGCGCACTTCACTGGCCCTTGGTCATGGTCTGCTGCTCCCACCTGAAGGCCCAGTGATCAGGCACACAGAGGCATGCTGATCTCCCATGCATTGTTTTGCAATATTATTATTGTTGGGCACCGAGATCCTTGTGCATTGCATAAACTCTCTAGTCATGGTATCTTGCCTTATGTGATGAATTGTCCATTCATCTTTTGAGGTACAAACTATTGGCCTAGAAATTGGGTATAATGAATTTATATTGTGAAATAATCAAATAATAACATAACGAATGTAGATCGATAATGAAGAATGTAAGGTATGAAAACGGGTACGAAATAGACCGAAACTTGTAATCTGTACAAAAGTTGTAGACTATAAATGAGGGTGTGAAGGCCCAAAATAGGCCCAAAATAAACAGTTCCTCCTTGGTACTCACTGTGTTCACACGTCTCCTCTTTAAGATGCTTGGCCTCCTAACTGGCCTAAGCCTAAGATATGCAATAGTAGTAGCGAATGATCAAGTAGAACTTAGCTAAAGAACATAAGTTAGAGATAAATTAGACAGTAAGTCGAGAGGCCCGAAGATGGTACGAAAGCCCGAAACAGCCCGAGAAGCGGTCCGAGACCGAAAGACCGGCCAAGTACGAAAGCCCAAAATAGCAAGCAGTTGGCCCAACACTATGGGAACGAAGGTGCGACCTGCTCGGCCACACGCTACCAACCTCTAACGGCAAGCGATGACCTGACTCCTTGGACGGGCCGGCCGAACAACACACCATTTCAATGCCCGAAACAAGCCGTACCCCAAAACCCCTCCTGCCTCAACCATTGAGAACTCCATCCCAACCGTCCCGTTCATTCACCCATGTGCACGGGGCGTGACTCTTGATCTTGCAAATCGGTCTCCTACTTGGACTCTTTGTTTGGCTCGAGACCAAGGCAACCCGAAAGTCTCTTCATCGTAGAGTTCGGAAACCCCAACTCACCGAAGAACGTCACACTTATAATACGTGCTTGAACAGACAAAGTGTATTTCCTAGTACCAACTCACTCACTCTTATGTAACGCTACATACGTTCAATGAGGTGAATGAGACGAATCTAAATTATTCAAACACACGTTAATGTTGTTTGGATGAGAACCACCTCTGTAGTATTATCCACTTTATTTTGCTCCTCCTATGACATGCCTTATTATGTAACAAATAATTATAACCCGTAGTAAATGGCACTTTTCAAACTTTAACTATACCTATCTGAAATAGCTTTCTATTTTTCTGGATGAACAAATCATATTCTCCTCAGCAGGTCTCTCCTCTGTTATAGGTCTACATATTTCTGGAAGACTCTGCATGGGTGAACCCTGCGGTTTTCTCCCTACCACGGATAGCTGATTTACAGTATTTTAAGGACCTGCAGGCTAATTTTGACTAATGTTGTCGACATAATCCATGGAAAAACTATTGAAAATAAACAAATAATTCCTATTAATCCATCTACAATGAATGAATTTGCAAACAACTTAGGAAATATTAATGTAAATGTAACTGTCTATCCGTGGTTGGGAGAAATGTTATTTTTATGACAAAAATATGCCTTTTCAATAAGTGAGAGTCCGTTGTGCCATGGCAGTAAAGTACTTCCCTGCATTGTACAAGGGTATTCTTGAAAGATTCGTGGAAATAAAGAAAAAGAATTGTTTTCAGGGCTAGCTCTCGTGATATTTGGGGGTGTTTATGTGGGGTCCCAATCTCGCATGTCGAAATTAAGAAATGATCATGTCACCTGTCTCTAAAACATAGTTTTCCATTTTTATTTTAAGAACCTGTCATGTCGCATGTCATATTTGAAAAAATAACCGCCTATGGCATGTATTTTTTTCTCTTCCTGTCACTAATGTCGGTATCAAATTTAAGAAAAGGCGATGTCGCCCTGTTGATTTTAGGAGTTCTTACCACCAGGGTTAGTGCATCATACAAGGTATCAGAAAATACTGCATGCACTCTAGCTTTATTAAGATACGAGCTCATATACATTGAGCTGTGTTTGTCAGAAATATTGCTAAGCATTTTCGTTATAATTTACAGCTGAGCAATCCTGGATCAAGAAATCGTGAAATCTATCATTTTAGAATGGATTTTAGGTATCATATTTTGAGAAGATAGCACTGTAGGTAAGAGGCGCCCTCTTTCCGTTTGATATTGAACTTCGAAATTCACTTAATCAGAAAACCTCATAATGTGAACCTGACTTGCCTCAGAAATCAGTAAAATTAGTATGCTCATTTAAGGTGGGTGTGACGGGGCTTGGGTAGACTCAATATTTTTCAAGGCCCCAAAATTAATAACTGAGTTCAGGGGATAGATCCATAATCTACCACCCAGAATGCTTTGAAACAAATACTCAATACAAAGCTTATTGAACTTTGATTTACATGGTAAATATTGCAAAAATGGACAGCATTATATGATAATGATGTAAATCGAATATATACACTAGTAAAAGTACATATGTTAAGCAAAGAGAATCAAGAATGGACAGCTTCAGACAAAGGTGCGCTTCCCGGACGCCGGTGAGATTAAGTTTTGCTGACCATGCCCACAAATACTATAGCGTTGCGCAGATGATGTCACATCTCCCAAAAAAATACTTTGTCAGCTATATTGGCGATCAATCTATTTTCACCATTATGGGTCCACATTTCTGGAACATTTTGAACAAAAATTATGCCCCATTTATTTCAAACAAATTCAAGGAATCATAATCAACATCCATTATCATCTAGAATCATGGATTCTGAATGTATTTCATATCCACATGTTCATGATCACAAGGTGGTGATCACCAACATCTGGTTATGTGACTGTCTGCACAAGGTGATCACCAACATCTGGTTACGTGACCCTGTCTACACAAGGTGATTACCAACATCTGGTTATGTGACCCTGTCTGCACAAGGTGATCACCAACATCTGGTTACGTGATGCTGTCTACACAAGGTGATTACCAACATCTGGTTATGTGACCCTGTCTGCACAAGGTGATCACCAACATCTGGTTACGTGACCCTGTCTACACAAGGTGATTACCAACATCTGGTTATATATGTGACCCTGTCTGCACAAGGTGATCACCAACATCTGGTTATGTGACCCTGCCTACACAAGGTCCATAGAAATGGCCAGACCATTGAGGAGGTTTAAACGACCTGCCATTGGGGAAACGAGGGCCGCATAAGCTCAAATAGGAAACTCTAGTCTTGATTTACTAATCACTATAGACTTTGGTGAGTCAATAACGTTTTGTTCTTCCATATCCCGGATAGGTTCACCACACAAGAGTTTATGTTCCCTTTTCACTTTGCAGGTGGCGCCACATCATCCTTTACATGTCTACGGAAGCTCGTGTCCACCTCTCTCATTCAGGCCCGTACCCAGGTTCTGCTGTGGGTGGTGGCGAGGTTCCACAAGTTGAACTTTTGCCTATATTTTCAATAACTACAACCTGAAAAGGGGGGTGGTGAGCAGAAAAGGTGGAACTTTTCATTATTTTCCTACTATTTTTAGGGGCTTTTAGGTTAAAATTTGGAATTAGAGGTAGAATTTTGAAAACATTTCAATATTTTCCTACTATTTTTAGGCGCTTTTACCCCCCCTGGGTACGGGCCTGCTCATGAATCTGCGCAGTGGATCCACCTATACATATTGGTGGTTTAGATCGGAAACATTGGTGACCCACCAAGGGGAAAGGATGCTCCGAGTTTTGTTTATTTTCTATCCTAAGACTAATATTTAAGGAGCTATGAATAGATTTGTGCAAATAGTGCAAATATTTCATTAGACCAACCTTTTATGTAGAATTCAGCTATCATACTCAAAACATTCTATTGAAATCGAATGTTCCCTTATTTGGAACGCCAATGGAACGTTTTGATTTTGAAAATTCCCCTTATTTGGTTACTACGGAAATAGGAAATTTGAGTCCTATAAGTTTTGGATCTTTCCAATGAAAATAGATTGAAAATATCATTTTTAGTTCAAAATTGATTAATATCATTATACATCTGACTATTTATATCATTATCATCATAATTTATTATTATCAATATAATTTATCAATGAGACGACGAGTCTAATTCTACACATTAAGGTGTGTACAACTATACTCAACTTCTTATTATCTTGAATATATCCTCCCCTACTTGTAAAATGGTCATGCCTGTCCACCACCCCTTTGATGCACATACACACTGCTAACCATCCACTAAATGCGAGATCCAAAACATTTACTTGCCATTCACCGTGTTTTGACATTCAACCTCTCTTCAGATTGAAATCTAGGTTAGTCTTTTTTTTTTAAAAACCCATTAAAGTATGCATGCTAACTGTAACATTAAGGATAATGGAACAGACTGCCAGCAAGTATAGCATCAATTGATAGAATTGAAAGAGGATACGTAATATGATATAAAAGAAAATCCGTTTGATAAAGAATATGCTCGTAATGCAATGACGTGAGTTATGTACTGGGTGTTATTCATCTTTTCATCTCATTTCATTACCATTATTACATAATAATTTGGTATCATAATTGTATCAAATGATTGCTGTAACAATTATTTCAGTCCCACAGAATGTGTATATATTATAATGCCAGAAAGTGGGACCTGGTGGAAGATCGGTCATGCCGAGCCTTGAAAATACCCAAATAAAAACAATTTGCAAAAATAAGATAAAAAATAATAATACCATTTTCGTACATGACTAGGGATTTTTAACTGTGTTTAGTGGTATGGCATCACCGGTTTTCAAATAGCCCTCTCTAAAACATATAGGCAGTAAAATAGCCCTGCTCACCGTTTCCAAAACCTCAGCCAGCTCTCTGAGGGGCAATGACCAGGTTCATAGGAAAGGTGTATTGACGCCTTGTAACCGACAATTTAAGCTTGGTTCCATTAGAACCACACACCCAATACATTGATTCAAACAGATACAGGTATAGCACAGCGTCGCATTTATGAAAAAGGTCTATATGCTTTATATTTTGCGAAATTGGTGAAGACGACTACTTGAGCGTTGGCATCGAAATACACCAAGAGTTGTTATGATTAGAAATGACGGCACTGTAGTTGGGTGCACTCGGAAAAATGCATCCAAGTATGTGTACAATTTTAAGAAAAACAGTTGCAATGGTACAAGGCACGTGGGTTTACAAACACCCATGCTTACCAGCAGTACCAACTTGATTTAGACTAATAATTGTTCCGTGTAATCTTACGTTACGTTTTGCAATCGTAGATGTGCCTCACAAAAAGCTTAAGCCAGTGCTGTTTCAGTGTCATCCCAATACGATTATCTTCTCGAAAAGACTTATTCATCTCCTTAGATATGACTGTAATAATCATATCACATGAATTAAACGAATTTATATTTTAATTGTATCAATAGTGCCCAGTTGTTTTAGTGCACATAACGAGGAAAATTAAAAGCATTTGAAACCTTGTCAGTTTATTCAAAGAACATTTTTATTCAATACTGAATGTTCGAAATTTAGGTTTGCAGTATTTATTTCAGTATAATATGTTTCTCTTTCCACATCAATATAAAAAGAATGCGAACAGTTTAATGGTTTAAGTCAAGTTATGTTAAACTAAATTTGCACATTTTTTTACATTCAGAAACGTAGTGAACAAGATAATGAACAGACACTTAATGTTTTTTCAGCATAAATGAGAGGGTAAGTGACTGGATTTGAGAACTGGAACTTATGTAAGGATCCTACAGGCTTCTAGTCATTCGTTTTCTTTCCACAGATAAAACAGGTATGGACATGAAGCACAACAATGCTATAAAAACAGAATTTCGTCCTTCCACATTTTATTTTTTGAGGTTATTTGACCATGTGACCATAATCAGGTGAAGCATCAGCAATATGAACAGATATTACTAATTAGCAGTATATCACTGACAATTATATCAAATAAATCCACAAGATGTCCATATATTTGATAATCATGAACACATAAGTTATAAAGATTCCCACCCGAATTCACGTATTTATATGATAGTATTATTTGCTTGAATCTGAAATGACTTCAATAGTACCATAACATGTAGCTGAAAGCCTTATACTGCCTGGGTACATAATTCAACAAAACCAATAAGGCCATGAGGATAGTAGTAGACCAGAGTAGAGACTGTATGTCTATTATATAGTCTATAATTACTTTACTTATCTAGAAAAAAAGTAGCTCTATATTGCTACTTATTCTTTTATATCTATGCCGAGAATTGTCCGTGCTCAGAATAGGTATTATGTGTTCAGTTCATGCATAAACATCACCGCCTCTACAGGTCAGACAATTATGGTCCTTTTGCCAACCATTTTTAGTCTAGGTCTGTGACACCCAGTAACCACTTAAAGGGACCACATGCTATACAAAGTACTTGGTCACTAGAGTAGAGACATGTCGTATAATGATAATTAGGTAAAAGTGTTGAAAGGTTATCATCCCCGTGTCCCCGAGATATACGATGATTATAAGACAGTTGAAATGAACAGGCCAATGCGTTGAACGTTCCGGATTCCAATCCCTGATGAAATGATGAAGTTGCACGGTTTTGAATTAACCCAGCCCCCCTCCCTCTAGTCTCTGTAAATGTAATAGGTCTCCCAA
This sequence comes from Lepidonotus clava, assembly GCA_936440205.1. NCBI lineage: Eukaryota > Metazoa > Annelida > Polychaeta > Phyllodocida > Polynoidae > Lepidonotus > Lepidonotus clava. Next base: position 32,275,861 of record OW387145.1, on the reverse strand, counting down.
AGCTGCTGCAGCAACAAAACGGCCATAGATACAGGTAGGGTTTTGGTTGAGACAGGACGCCATCCCATCCCGGAAAGACTTGGGTACGTCCCGCTGCGCATGCGTAGATCCCGACCAATCAGCGTGCATCTGTTCGTTTTTATCGTTTCAGTGAAGAGATCCGTAGGTGAATGATAAGCATCTTTTTTTCTCAGATAATGCATCCATATATGCCATCCCCCTCCCCTTCAGACTTCCACTTCAGATTCGATCCATGGCGACGTTCCGTAAAGGTGCAAATGGAATTGTAGTTGGAATGTTGATGAAGAGATCAATGAAGTTTGATAAAGGCGACGAAAATGATTCATGACGTCAGGAGTGACGTCACCCTCAGCGCTTAGTGACGTTGTATTTCGGGAGCATCATCCGAACAAATTCTGAAATGTTGGAAATGAAAACATTGTAATACCTTCGAGTGCGCATGGAATTCAGGCATTAACAGGAGATAATTAGAATTAAGGTATTAGGGCCTAACCGGAAATGGGTGATTAATTCATAATTCTTTTGACTATGAAGGCGAACTTGGGCTAAAGTGTGTACTTGTCATTAAGAGTATGGGCAACCTGGCAATACACCAAACAGCTAGAACAACGTGGCTCTTATGGAATTAGGTGTATTTATCATAATTAATAACAAACAAACCCATAAAAGTAACTATATGGACTGTAATATCAATGGAGATTTGTTATCAATGTGGCATTATCCTCGTCAAATTAAGTGAAAAGCGGATTTTCGAAGGCGGATCAAGTACTTGAGAGCAAGCAAATGGAGCTTTAATTTTAATTTACTTATTTAGTCAATTCATCCATCCAACTGTATCTTATTCCCCCGACAATAACAGATAAAACAATGCATGGGTCCCGCTAAGAATGAGAAGTCTTAGAATTCACTTAACTCCCACTGTATCATTATTATGTATTGCTCATATGTAAGAACCATGCCAGACCTAGATCTATGCCGAGCTTTCAGAACTCAGTGTGTTTGTCTGTAGGTTTGCCTGTGTGCCTGTATGTTTGTGCTTTTGTATGTTTGTGTCTGTGTGTGCCTGTGTCTGTGCTTGTGTGTCTGTGTGATTGTATGTTGTGTGCTGTAAGTGCTATGACTGTGTGTGCAAATAATATCATGTCCGTTTGTTCAGATGTGCTCATGTATGTTTCTATATGTGTGTATGTACGTATGTGTGCATGCATGCATGTGTGTGTCTGAGTCTGTGTCTGTGCCTTTGTTCATGTCGGAGTTTCTGTATTTCTCTTTGTGTGGATGCGTGCACATGTTTTTGCATGCATTCAGATGTGTGTATCTCCGTCTGGTTCTATTACATTTACCCCCCGGACACTTACCCCCAGACCCTTACCCCCTGGACACCCTAGGACACTTACCCCCTGGACACTTACCCCCCTAGGACATTTAACCCCCTAGGACACTTACCCACCCCCCTTGGCTTATAATGTAGAGGAAACTATGTGCATGGTAAGCAATTAGTCTTTCTAATGGAAAGCAAACTAAATAAATATCCCTCTCTTCTAATAGATGTCTAGGATTCATGCCTAAAAGGCTAACTTATCCCTACCCAACAGTTAGTGGATAGGAAAGTGTCAAAGCATTATTGGACCGAGTTCTCCAAGTTGGGGGGAGGGGGGTAAGTGTCCTAGGGGGTAAGTGTCCAGGGGGTAAGTGTCCTAGGGGGTAAGTGTTCTAGGGGGTAAGTGTCCAGAGGGTAAGTGTCCAGAGGGTAAGTGTCCTGTCACCCTCTGGCTCTCTCCATGTCTCAGTGTGTAGGTATACATGTATGTGCACATGCATTTACGTTTATCTGTGTTTCGCCCTAGGCCTGTGTGTGCTGTATGTGTGTGAGCAGCTCACCTTTATAGTTGACCTGCCCGTCCCCGTCCAGATCAGCCTCCCGAATCATCTCGTCGATCTCCTCCTGGTTGAGTCGCTCACCTAAACTCGTCATCACCTGTTGTAAAAGATTAACGTCAAATATGAAGTACGTTCAACTGATATCATTGTTGCATATGATGATAGCAAAAGTATTGTAGGATATGTAATCAAACATATTTTGATCAAATGGTTTGAGAATAACAATACGGAGATTATATATATATATATATATATATATTTGTGTGTGTGTGTGTGTGTGTGTGTGTGTGTGTGTGTGTGTGTGTGTGTGTGTGTGTGTATTTCAAAGTAGCAAAAGGGAAGACAGAAAAGTTGTTCCTGTGAACAAAACAATATATCTCCAGCCCCTTTGAGTCATGAAACCAAAAACCTTTCATTCAATTGTGAAGAGGTACATTTTAGTATGATACCACAAAATGACAATGACAAGAAGGGCACATCCTAGAGGGGCATTCAGAGCTGAAGTGGATATTCCTATAATATGTACAGACCTATTCTTGTCCAATATAAATATTACCTAACAAAAAAAACTTGTACTTCTGGAAGAACATGTAACTACATGAAGTTGGCAATAAATTTGATTTAAAGAAAATAATAATAATGTAAAACATTGGTATATCGCCTTGTGCGAATCAACCATACGCAAGTTCCCATTTCCATGTACTACTAACGTATCGCGTGAACAGTAGAACCAATAGAGGGCGACACCACCTACTTATATGCACATGCCGCCTTCAGGAACATCGTAATGGCACCACATAGGCCTATGTGGCAGCTATGTATACGACATCGTGTATGATTGAACACCTCTATCCTTTAGATGAGAAATGCTAATCTTTGTGCTTTTATATAAAAATGAACAATTTCCATCTACTACTATTATATCGCGTGTATAAAAATGTTGTTGCTTAAAATGTTGCTTGGATGGTGGTTGGAACGAGAATGAGTGGCCGGTTACGCGTCCCAATATTTATAGTGACGTGACAACAAGTCTGTGTCGCCATGGTTACGTCGCGGTGACGTCAGCGGAACCGTTAAAATAATTATTTTGTTTAGGTCTCGCCTCACAAAATATTTCAATCAATCCAGGCAACAATGCGCCCTTTTACGGCCTTTTACACCTTGTACGTCAGCTTAAATTCCTCGACCCACATAATAGGCCTATAAGTAAAATCAATCCACGCGACGATGTCGCCTTTCTTGTAAAACAAACCTGGGCGACACAGCATGTATGGGCGACGTCGCCCATATATGCAATGCAATTGGGGCGACATGCTCCAAATGTCAAATGTTATACAGTAGATGATATTATGAAAATGATGTGACCATCTTTAAATTCCCATTTCCCTTTACTACTAGCATCATAGGGACGTCGTCTTCATTGACGTGATTCTAGACACAACATCGCCTGAATAAGATAAACAATGTACGTGACAAAATGCCATTTATAAATGACCATTTCCTTATACTACTCACAAGTCGCGTGGATTAGTTCTACTATTCACGCGACATGTCGCGTAAATAGCTATAGTGAGGCCTAATGAGGCGACGTCGCACGTATAGACATCCATCTAACCTTGTCCTTAGCTTAAGGACATGCTCATGCTGTAGTGTGATCTGTTAATCACTACAAATCTGACAGAAATTGCATGAATCCCTCCACCAAACACCAACCTAGCCAGAGTACCAGCTACGGTCACCTATGCTAATCTCTGAGATTAACATGACTAATCTTGGCAATAGTGGCAGACGTGGAGGGAAGGCAGTGAAAACTGAGTCAGGCCCACTTCAGACTCAGCTCGAGAAGCCCCTGCTTTTTCAGGATAAACGCGTTTCGTTTTTCAGGATAAACACGTTACCTGGGCACGTCCCCTTCAGGGATTGGCCAACATACCGAGCCAATAATCCAATAGGGAATCTGCTTGCATCCGGCTCCAGCCATTAACTCCCATCGGCACCAAATATTTGTCTAGGACAATTTTATTCAAATAGAATTACGTGGGTCGATGGTGGACCAGAGATGTGATGTCAGGATACAAGTCATATGTGTGTTATTTAGTTAGGGTAATGTTTGTGTGTGTGTGTGTGTGTGTGTGTGTGTGTGTGTGTGTGTGTGTGTCTGTGTCTGTGTCTGTGTCTGTGTGTGAGTGTGTGTCTGTGTGTGTCTGCATGTGTCTGTGTGTCTGTGTGTGTGGTTTTAAGGTGTATTAGTAATATACACACGGGGAATCTCGTATGTGTGATTATGATCAGCCTTTTTGGAAATAGCTTTCAAAAGAAGGAATTGCCCGAATTTGGCTAATAGTCCTGACCAATGAAAAATTATCCCTTGCACTATAGGATTATTACTGCACAGTCTAAACTTTCGTAAATAATGTATTAATAATATTGATAAGATGATCGTTCCCAATGCCCAAATCAGCATAATGCACTGATGGGTATCAGAAAGGCTTTTTAACCTCTGTATCATTGTGACATTGCATTCTGAATTTGCATTGTAAATGCAAACGGTAGTGGCACATTGATAGCAAAACACAGTTTGACCATTTGCCTTTGGTGTGTGGTTTTCCATTAAATTCTCTCCCCTCATAGAACTATCTATAGATGGTCATAACTGCTTATGACTCTTGATTGATTAATGGATTCCGAAAAGATACCTTTTCAAATGACTCAACATAATATTGCTAACCACAGGCATCCACTGCTGCTACTTTAGTACAACAAAATCCTTTCACATAGTTGTGCATTTAATAGTGAAAACAAAGTAGTGCTTTAAATGTAAACAGTTTTTAATGGTACATGAGAGAATACTTCAAAAAAGTAAATTTTGAATAACACATTTAAAATGGTGAATTCAGAGTAGTCAATCTCAAATAGTACATTAAGCAGTCGTGTAGTCAATCTACCTGTTTCAACTCTTCAGGGGATATGAATCCATTACCGTCCTTGTCAAACACTCGGAAAGCCTGCCTGATCTCATCGTCATGGTGTTGATTGATCTTCCTCATGAGCATCTGCAGGAACTCTTCAAAGTCGATCTGACCATTGCCTGAAACAATGCAGAAGCAAATACAAAATGAGTTTGTGTTTAAGCGAACAGTATATCTGATAGTCTAGTTTGAAAAGGTATTGCCTAGATGTCCATGGGATTATAAGTGAGTGTCAAATGTAAGTCTAGAAAATTGACCCTACAAGTGCTATCAAAATCAGGTATGACGACCAAAAAAAATCACGAATCTTATGCCCACGATTCCAAAATTTGGAATCGTGAAAATACACAAAATTTTAGATTCATGACATTTCTGTTTGTTAAAAACACTATTTAATTAATTAATTAATATTCTAATTAAATTGCAATTTGTTTGCCACAGTTATACTGAAGTAATTTACATAGATCTTAATAATTTATACATGGTTTTATATGGACATTTTCATTCAGAAATTCGTCACGCATCTTTTTTACACTTTCACCCATCAAATTTTAGATGCGTGACTGTTTTCTGGAGGAGTTTGGAGGGAAAAATTGATGCATGAAATTTCTTTGGTCGGCACCTCAGAAGTATATTCGCTTAATACTCAGTTAATGTCCAAGTACTAATGTGTAATCTGATAGTACGTTTTGAACAATATCGGATAAAATACAAGGATTAGAAAGAAAATGTTAGTTGTACAAAAGTAATCATACATCATTTCTTATTCAGTACAGCATTTAAATTAATGAAATGACAGTCACTTAGTGCACTTCAGATGTTTTTGAAAAGTGCCTCATCGATGCCTCGAGTTTTAGTGCTAATAGTTCTTGATATCATTTTTGAAGAACATGTGATAACGTGAAGTTTGAATTCACTCTGGGTTTGAATACACTATATAGACTTTGTGCAGATTTTGAGTCATATTGCCCCAAAATGGGCTGGGCGCCATAATTATTGGTGATAGATTTACAATCATTATTACCAGCATTTAATGTACAATCAAATCAAATATTTTTGCCGATTTCACATGAGACAGTCTTATAACATACATTTCTATTATTTAGAATTTATGTATTTGGATTAATCCAATCATTACATGGTAGTGGTAATCACATGGTGATCACCAAAATATGGTCACGTGACCACACATGCACAAAGTTTATTTCTGCCTTATAAGTGTTTAAAATTATAGCAAGTAGGGCTTACAGCAGGTTTAGTATTTATACAACAGGAGACGGCCTTTTCATTCCGTAAGCATATCTCTTGAAACAGATGAAAAATGATACTAAACCGAGTGGGCGACAACGCAGAAATAGCCTGTACCTGAGCCATTTGTGTCCAGAGGATTCGACGAAATATATTAATAGTTTTAGCATTGTATAAATGTTTGTTTCTTAGTCTGTATGATAATATGGAAAATGACTTTTTTGTGATATTGTTATCTTTGTTTTGACTGCATAATCCCTGACGGTCATATAGCCAATAAGATTTACCAACCCGAGTAACGATACCTTGCGGTTATTTGTTTTCCCTTTTTAAAATTTGCATTAACTTCTTCATGACAGATACATGTTCTTCCAGTCTTATATATTAAACAATAATGAAAGTATGAAATGGTAGTAAGCGAGCAATAGATTGTATGGTTTCACCCATTGTAATAGAATATAGTGAATCTCATATATATATATATATATATATATATATATTTAAACGCTGTAAAGTGATATATAGGTCTTAAATTAATTAAAATGGTGTTATACATAAGAAGAGCGATGTTGGATCTGACACGTATCACAGTGTGAAAGAGAGAAAGCCAGTGGTGAAGAAGACGGAAGGGTAAATGAAACATCGCCACTTTTACACTGAGACGTCTTTTCTGCAGCTGATGCCATTACAGAAAAGGAGAATTTTGTTATCTATACCCTCCAGGGTCCTCTCTAGATCCCTACGCCTGTGCAATTACCACGTTTTCCCCGTATTCCCAGTCTGAGAGAACCCCTTAAAGAAAGTAGCGGGATGAAAGACTCCTGTGTCGACTGTCACTGTCTCTAAAGAACCACCGTACGTCAAATTAAATCTCCAGCCTTGTTGATCAGTCAATTAGGGTGCTCCTGAAAGAAGGATTTTTTTGTTATTTTGTCTTTTTTTACCACTCTCCACAGCCACTATAAAGAATTCTAAAATAAAAAAATGCCTTAATGGATTCCTTACAGACCAAGGCTGGCCGATGAGTTCTAACAACGAGGGTTTTTAATTCCTCAGTAGTCGGCGGTATGTTGGTTAAAATGTATTTCCCCTGTGCTGGCTAAAAGCGGCTTAAATAGTTAGCTCCCTTATCTTTTTAAAGCAGGTAATGTTGTCATTAGAGACTCTGGGTATTTGACTATCACTCTTGCCTTTTTAATGAATACTGAAGAACTCACCGGCGGTTTTTGTTCATTGTCCTTGGAACACTTGGAAGTGATGGGAGAAATAATTATTTTCTAAGTTCACATGAACAGTAATTGTTGCTGGCTTGTATATGTGCATTTAGAGATATAGGCCTACCTACTCTCAATTTCCATCGCTATTTTTAATTGCAGAAAAGATTTCATTTGAAAATATTACATATCATGTGACAGCTCATGTCTTTCTTTCTGATGATTGAGTGGAGTTGAAATGAATTAAAGGTGAAGTTCAAAATGTTAATCTCAAACTGAATTCTTTATTCACTCATGTATACCTTTCACACTTTTCAAACGTTTACTTTGAACGAACCTTGTCTCAAATTTGTCATCTAGATTCTGGTTGCTATTCTATGTCGAAAAATGTATGTTAGCCTGTGATTTTAGTAAGTCAACGTTTCGCATGATCCTTACTTTATAAAACTCTGTATTAATACTACAAGCTAAGAATGGCTTGATATGAATGTATCGTTTTACAAGTTATTAATATGGTGCTCACTGGAAGCGTTATTTCTATGATGAGCTTCCTACGGGTATGAAATAAATTGTAATTAAGAAAACCTTTGTGGTGTTTGAAAAGGTATTGATGTACCCACTTTTAGATCGAGTAATTCAGCACGATACAACGTATAAAATTACATCAATTTCTGAACAAGGTTATTTTTACATTGGTATATGAATAATCCCAGCCACATCACAAGATCAAGTTTCTTATTTCCTTATTAAAGTACAATCATTCTAGGCATAAAAATAGACCCTGGGGATGACTATGTCTAGCTAATGCGGTCAGCACTTTATTGGTTAAATGAAAGCAAAACTCACATCAGATTCTTGTTCACATTCATGTACGTTCGTGGACAAAACGCTCATGAATAGAACAATTCTTCAAAGGCAGCTATAACGTCAGTTTAACGGTAACGATAAAACACAAGCCAATTCATTCTGTAATGAACCATTAATATTACTGAATGCGCTTTCTAATGGTATGATATTGCATTTCGTGAATGGAAAAGCTGTATAAAGGCGATGACAGCAGCTAGCTGACCTGAGCTATTATTGTTAGGAAAGAGTTAATATACGAACTGTTGATATATATAGCAGTTAATTCTATTTTTTATAGATAATTTTATTTGTTATGCTATATTATGACTGTTATCACACCAGAACAACATGTTGACTGAAGATGGGATGCATTCCGAACAATATTACGTAGAAAACATTGCCTCTCTTCAGTGGTAGTGATTGTTAAGGATATTAATAGCAGTGAAAGGATTCAATCACATTGTGGTCCATGCTCAAATTAAGATGATAGAATACAACGTTTAATATCAACCAGTCATTCAATGATATCATATCTGTAGTCCTCATTGAGATGCTTTAGTCACATATCCAAACCAGAATACACAGCTGAAGTAAGCAATATTTGACTAATGAAAATGGAAAACAGAAATAGTAGTCCAAATACAGAAATGGCTTTACGAAAAGAAACTCCATGCATCTGTAAATAGTCATAGACTATTTAAATTAGTTTTGAAAGGTAATTCGAATTATGTGCCTTCCTGCATATAAATTCGTATGTTTATATTACAACAGTTGGCAATGCTAGTTGGCATACAGGTTCCTTCTCCATATAATAGCATCCAAACCTTTTATGATGATAGTTTAAGAGCTGTTTTTTCTTTCCTCGCCAAAAATAATGCAAGTTTGCTACAGCCTAATTGAAAGAAAATCTGAAAAAAAATCTGCTTGTTTGTTGGTTATTTTATGCCTTTTGACATCAAGGGTCATTAATTTTAAAATATTCTATTCAACCTGGCCTTCCACCAGTGTTCATCAGCCAGAGAACTTACAAGTCCGAAAAGCAACGTGCAAGTATAAGCCTTTGGACTTGAGTATGAAATATATGACATTCATCATCAAATGCACAATTTGATAAGCACATGTCCTTCTCCAGGGCCTGTGCATCCAGAAGGAAGATAAAGAAAAAGAGCTGTCGATGCTAGGATTCGAACCTACATCCCACCTATCTGAATATTGTTTGGTTTGTACTCCCAGCATGTGATTGCCATGGCAACAGAGTCCATCGGCAGACATGAGAAGAGTAATGAGATAGGGCACTGAATGTAAAATGACCACTGGGCTGATTCTAACAACAAAATGGACATTAAGCCTGATAACACACACAACCGCAGCAGCGACATTATCAGCCAAAAGTAGGATGATCGGGCCAAAGTTGTCATTATAGTTATGGGAGTTATTTTATCGGAGCACATGAAACATGCATGCATGTGGGTGGAAATTGGCCATTTGGTATTGTGGCCTTAGAATTATTAAACAACACATGCTTGTCTAGATTTATGAAATAACCTTTTATTTTAATAGTGCAGACGTGGTGAACAGATACTGTGGCTGCAGATAGGTTTGACGTCCATTCCATTTCATTGGGTTTTTGGATTGCATTTGCTTGATTGCATGTTACTTAACTGAAACCCATCTGATCGTCAAATGGATATTCATAGAAACTATTTGGAGTTAAGGAATGAGCTGTTTATAAATATCTATACAATGTTAATAACTCTTCCTCGTGCTATATATAGAGGTAGTATCATATTCTGCCATAGATTACTTACTATTACCAGAATCTCGATTTCAGCCTATTGCTCTGAGCTTTGGGTAATTCTAAGGGTGGGCTATAGATCGAAGGCTTTGCCACAATATCGGCATTAAAGTAACAGGAGTTTGTGAGTTGAAAAGTAAAATGATACAACTATGAAGATTGTCAATTAGCTTCAAGGTTAACCGCACAGTATGTGACTTTATATGGAAGTACTCAACGAGTCCACTATGTTTGACGTTTTGTAGTGTTGATGTGGGACTTGAACGACGCAAAGAGGAGAAAATAAAACAACTCTGCACCCCAATGTCCAACATTTCTGTACATTGTCTGTATGCAGACTCCACCCACACCCTTAAGAAATCCTAGATCCGCTGATGTGATATTTACCAATAAAGCAATGATGCTTCAGCGTGTCTTAGCATAGGAATTGTCATCAAACAGTAAGCAAAGTTATAAGATCAAAATCCAACAAACAGCACAGACGTGACAATCATTATAAAAGATATCTGTTTGATACCAGTGGGGATTGTAGTTGACATAATTGTTTTATGGTATTTTTCAGCATTTGCTGTATTATATTTATGCTGTGGTAATTTATTAAGTGTTTTTTTTTCGATTGAGCAGAGCTCCCTTTATTTCAAGAACAAATAATACAATACTTAATCTCTGGTTAGTTTATTGGACCATTTGCCCTTACAGACTTCACTCCATGGTCTATGAGAGTATTCGCAAGGTCAAAAGTGAAGAAATTGGGGCATAGGTCTGGAGCTCGTCCCTATGCCTCCCGGACACCAGATAAACTGGTTGTCAATTTAATGTGGAGGTTATGTTAGGGGTATAGGTGGAGATTGGGGGGGGGGGGGGGAGTTTACATGTTAGGGATGGTTTGGGAGTTATTGTATATGCTAGGGGGTGGGGATGGATGAAGGTGGTTAGGTCCTCCAGACTAAGCTTGAGGCAGAAAAGGAGCCCCAGATTTCTGAGGTGCCAGGTGTAAACCAATTAATTTTGTGCAGTTGTCTTTTAATCTAAAGAGAAAATTATATGGTTTACATCTCCCTACAACTTGTTATATCATACTGACAACAGCCACTGTATGTAGTTATCCAATACGACCTTCAAAATATCTCAATATGCTCAATTTCACCTAAAGGGTTCCACTCCCGTGTCAGCCGATAGGAAACTGAACAGCTTGGATAACCAAACCAAGACTGTAATCCCCAAAATATTTAAGGCTCATATGATTCGGAGAAAAACAATTATGCTCTCACCCCACAGGGATATTGGATAACTTTTAAATCGAACCACATAATAGAAGCCAAGCTGCAGGCACACTGACCATTGATTGGCGATATTCCCCATCGCCACATGGTGCCCTATGGTCACTCACTGGTCAGTATTGACGTTTTCGACCAACCCCCACCCAGCCCCTCATATATATTGCTGTCCGAGGGGTGAGTGGGCGGACACCTTAGCATGGGTCAACCACCCCCTACTGACCACTGGTCAGTGTTTGGGACTGGTGCCGAGTTAACTTAGAAGAGCCTATTACCCATAGATCCGGCCATTCCATCATTATAACATAGCGGTTTTCGTGTTCGATTTCAGGGAAGGAGGCATAATATTCTAGAATAAGTGCAGCGGTGGTTTGAAAGGACAGCAAAGCAATGCATCAACGCGGAAAATAGGACTGAAAAAAATGTGATACTGACTATCAGAAGTATTGCTTTTTTGATAAAACGTGATCCCATTTTTTTAACATAATTATTGATTCAGATTTCATGGGATTCTACACGGGCGTTAGGAGCATTCACAATATAGCCTTCTTTCTGGGAAACGTTACTGTCTACCAGGAAAACTGGAATGGTCTTATCAATAGAAGTCACTGTACATAGATTGGGTATGGATTGGATGAGAACGTAATGATCCACATATATGCAAGTATTTATTATGCACGATTAAATGTAGATATCAAATATAAACGCCTTCATCAATGGGACGACACTGTTCCTTGTAAAGTGTCCCAACCAGTAAGGTATAGTGATAAAGGTCCCACTAGACCGTACGGAAATGGTCTGAGCATAGAAATAGATAAAAGCCCGAGGGGGTCCGATCTAACGGAACTAATCCCCCTTTGCACTAGACCATTTAGTCTCATGGATATGTAAGCATGGGAGGTCCCAGAGGACGAGGGTTCTTTGAAGTAGTCGCGGCCCACTTGAGAGGACAGACTAAACGTCCTTTGCTGGGCCACAATAGGGCATTAGGGACACCCAATACTCATCGGAGCTTAGTCATGCAACCGCTGAAGGGATTGGAGCAACGCCCCCAGACTGCAGTTCTACTTTTTTTTAGTCTGATAATGATTCCACTAATTACACCAAACTGGCAAATGTTCTGTTTGGGAAAAAAAGAGCTTTTAGTGGAGTTTTAAGTGGTTTGAAACCGGATTGAAAGTATCTTTTAAAACGAGTTAGCGTCTCAGTATATCAAAAGTATCGACACATACTGTTGTCATTTGATTTTGTAACCTCATTAGAGATGGGAATAGGCTATGGAATACTGTTATACTACATAATACATTGCTTGTTTGAATGTTTTTCCATCATTTCCGCCAGATCATTTGATCTGGAACCTTCCTGTATAGGGAAGGATTATGATTGCATTTTTTTCAATCTGATTGGAAATTATCACCAAATGTACAAGTTATTCGTTTCTCAAATTATTGTTTTTATATGTATGCATCAATATGACACATCATTTGAGAAGTACTATATAACATTATTGTATTATATTACCGTATAAATGTGACACACCATTCGAGAAGTACTATGTAACATTATTGTATTTATATTATTGTATCAATGTGACACATCATTATTTTGAGAAGTACTGTATAACATTAAGAGGGTAGCAAAAGAAGGAGTGCACTGCGGCATACCTATAGGCCTATATGCAACAAATAGAATCGTCCCGGACAGAAATGTGCCTTTGATGGGCTCTAATAGCGTCTGGTTTGTCAGCCAGAGTAGACCCAGACGACGTATTTCATCTCGTTAGGAAGCTATCACCTGCTCGAAGCAGATATTCACCCAGGGTCCTAGGTGTCCTCAGATAAAACAGTTATCTGTGGAGGTGTATGGTGGGAACTATATTGTGAACTATGAGAGAAATAGACACACGGGATGCAGAGAATTTATAGATCCATATGGATGTTCACACACGCAGCTATTCGCATACATACATGCTGTACATTGGCAGCTGATTGACTATACATAAATGTGTATATATGATAACATACAATTAACATACAATACTAAATGTATATCTAAATTGTATAATATTATACAAAGTTATATACACACATAAGAACACCCCTACCGGCTACTGTGTGTGTGGCCCTGTCTATGGGACCACACACATTAAAGAACACCTGCCTCGGTAAATGTGTAGGGGTATGGTCTCTATCTTTTCATAGATTTGTTCATTCCATAGATGACCTTAGATGTTGTTACGGTGTTAAACCCCAATAACCCCAATCAACCATAAGAAAACACACACACACACACACACATGCACACACACACACACACACAGACACACACACACACACACACACACACACGCATAAACACATAAATAATCTCAACAGAAACAAATCATCTTGGATGCTTCATGGATTCTACTAAAATGCAGAATATTGCTCTTATTTTACCAAAGTTCGAGGTAAATCATTCTCATACCCCAAACACCTATCCCCCGACTGGAAGAACACAAACAAATTGTAAGTGAAGTTGGTTTCAAATTTTTAAAAAAAATCTGATACAGTACTCACCATCCATGTCAATCTCTTGGATCATGTCCTGGAGTTCGTCCTGGGACGGGTTCTGGCCGAGTGACCGCATGACCGTGCCCAGCTCTTTACTCGTAATGCTGCCATCGCCGTCCTTGTCAAACAGTGAGAAGGCCTCCCGGTATTCTGAAACAACAATAGTACTGTTATTAGTATTCTAAAACCACAAATAGTAATGTCGTTGTGATTCTTAAACCACCAATTGTAATATCATTTTGAAATCACCAATAGTAAAGTTATTCTTAAGACCACCAATGGTTATGCCATTAATATTCAGAAACCGCCAATAGTAATGTCATTGATATTCTTAAACCACCTATTGTTATGTCGTTCTGAAAGCACCAATAGTAATTAATTAGTTGTGACAACAGAGAGAAAGAATTGCGCTTAAGTTTTCATGTGAAACGGACTTTCCGGGCACTCCTATCTGAGATTTTTTAACTCATTGATATAATTGGGCGCAATTCATTTCCATGCATATTCTATTCAAATGAAAATCGAGGAAATTGTTAATCGATGAAAGTTTATCTGATATGTTGTAAAAATATGACTTAATAAGTTCAGCCTGTCTAGTTGAATCTCCATGATAAGAGGGAAGAAGACCAGCATTATTAAAGTCTGATCCACATTGCTCAATTAGTCAGTGAGTTACATTTTGTTATTGTGAAGTTGAAAACACCTTTTCAATTGGTGGTTAATCAGATGAAGTTCAAATAATGGTTTAAAACTATTTCCATACTGGCAATCTCCTAAGCAACATAGCTATGTAATAAATTACTTATAATTGTCAGTGGCGGATTTAGATGAGGGGCGCAGCGCCACCCCACCCCATTCTATTCTTGGTCATTTCTAATGGAAAATTCTCGTCCCCAGAAGGTGCACCAGAAAAGTTTGTCCCCCTTTTGAAAATTTCTGGATCCGCCCCTGATTGTTGCCTCACAGTTTTTGTGCATATCGAATATGATCAATTGCAACTTATTAGAACTTGCTATCAATAGGCGTACAACTTACAGCCCCCAAGTTACTGGAATCTAGCCATGCACTCAGCAGTTTCAGATTTACTAAGTCTTGGTGAACAGAAAGAAAACAGCGGCTTCCCAGACGGGGAATCGAACCCCGGCCGCGGCGGTGAGAGCGCCGAATCCTAACCACTAGACCACCTGGGAAGATGTATGTACAGGCCCCATCAGCTAATCTAATTGAGGTAGGCCTATATCTCACAATGCTTTATCTTGGTACAAGGTGCATCTCTCTGACAAGCCTTGCATTACCACTATCTCTGATTTCTATGGGAGGCTCTGGATGGAGGTCCTGATTTTCTGTGTCAAGTTTCAGATATGCCTATGGCGCCTGTCGTTCTCTAAAAATGTCCCACATCAAATTTTAGAAATGGCCATCTTGCACTGTCAAATTTAGGGAATGGCCCTATCACCTGTCGTTGTCCATAAAGTGGCCATGTCGCATGTTTATTGAATTTTAAAAACGATTGTGTCGCACTATTGATTTTAGGAGTTTAGTCTCATATGTAAAGATATCCCGAAATGATCTTGCCGGATGTCTTGAGGTGAGCAAATGGTAAGCCAACAATGCATTGGAAGATGTCAATAGAAATAATGAACTGGTTAATATAGTGTTTCCCCCTTGCTATGGTTGCTATGTAGACAGGACTTCAGACAAACAAATCCCCATGTGGTGACCATTAAAGACACGCCTGACTGAAGCTCAGTAGGAATTAGCATACTAGTAGGGTCTGAGAAAGCTTCCATTATTGTGCATAATCATAATGCGAATTATTATTGTACATAATCTCCGGGTTAGATCCTTCCTACACATTCCTAAGTATCTAAACTTGTTTTAAGATATGATACACTTACCTATGATTTAAGCAAGCATTCTAGTAAAGAAATCTTGAAAATCTTGAAAAGAAAATCTTCCCTTTACGTACATGTAATGGAATAGATTAGTACTTATCTAATGGAAATCTGGGCAGAAGAATTATTGTGTTTCATTCTACAGAAAACCTGACACGTGGCGTCAAAGTGTAGACCCTACAATCTGTAGACCTATAATATAATTATAGTGTATTTGGAAATAAATCTATACAAATTAAGTGTAACGTGAAGTTGTTTATGCACCAAAATATACCAAAATAGCTAAACAAACCAAAACAATTATGACGGAATCATGTCAAGAACCTTGTCGTCCGCTAGAAAATGGGGTTAATAAAATCTTGTGATTCCCATCACTCCATCCCGTGAAAAACACGTGTTCTTCACGTTTCCTTGGTCTGACAGACGTTTTGATACTTCATAGGGCCGGAGGGACGTGAATGCTGTCAGCCCACTATGTAGGAATATGCCACATCGACGTCAATGCAGCGATACTGAATATACGATATGTTGGTTGGAAGAGCAATCTACTTCTGAACAAATGCTATCACATGACTAATATATTGTTATTTGACAGATTTCTAGCCCATATAGACATTCAATTTTGCGTAGCTCTGTGGGATTTTTTGTTTTTATTGAACTTTTTATTTGTTTGTTTCGGTGATTTTCTTCGGCAGAGGAGACGTCAGTAAAATCTAGATATCTTGAAATTTGTAGAAAAAATAAAGTAATCCTTAAATTGAGAATGTCTCACTCGTCTGACACAGATAACGACCAATACTATGATGACATCAGATTTCTATAAAGAATATTATAAAGAAAACTGTTATTCTTCCAAATGAAGATTTATTATCATAAAGAGTTATCCTTCGTGTCAAACTGGAGCATTGATACTGGTATTTCCGCTTTACAGACATATATGGTCTAGCAGAAACTATCATTGATGTTGATAGCACTTTCGAAAGTTACACGTAATCCAAGGTACCGAATGCGATCGAAAAACTGATACGTCTTTTTAGAATTTGTGTACTGAAATAGATCCAATTGTTCAGATTCGAAACATTTTGAATGTCCATAATGAGTAGGTGTCTTCTACAGTGCAGGTGTCCTGATATTCGGTGGCAGTTATCTATCACGGGAAGAATTTGAACTCATACATTCGACAGGCTCGGGCTTGTCTGAAACCACTTCCTCTAAAACGTGTCAAGGAGTGTAAGTCTTACTCCACGATTATCCCTGAAAAATCATAGTATCATTATACTACCCATAGCAGTGGGCGTGTTAGGTAATACTTTTGCGCTCACCTCAAAGTTTCCCTTGCCCTTCTGGCGTGTATATAAGTGTAAGTCAGGGGGTGTTAACTATATTGTGTCACAATAGTCCCGTCGGCTCATAGTTCTCTTCACACGCCCAACCGTCTCGGCATCTTAACGTACCTACCCTCCATTCAGGCACCAATATAATTGCCAGCAGTGGCGTACCCAGTCCCCCCACTTCCCACATTTGTGCATATATCTATAAACGCCGGTTGATATTGGTTTCCAAGCTCAACAAAAATAATACTCAGTTTCCTGACCTAATAAGAATAGATGAGGCTGAAGCGCAGAAGGAGTAGCCTATAGTGTGCACACAACTAGGGTAAAACAGGGTTGTATCGCTCACATTGGTAGGCCTATATCATTAGCGCATTTAGTTTTTTAAACCCTTACATATAGAAACAAAAGTTATATAAAATCAAAATAATTCATAATAATTAATCAAATGCGTAAAAACAGCGATAAAGCGTGATTTAACTTTATAACCTCTATGAATAATCAATAATGAAACAATTGTCTCCCATGATGTTGGGTACAACCCTTATCATGAAATGAAAGTAATATTTTTGAGAAAACTTATCAAATATAGCATATCAATAATGGTTTTCCATCCCATGAAAGTGACGTCCAATAGGCCTATTTCTAAAAAAAAAATAGGGTTAGTTCAACCCCCCCCCCTCCACAAATTCCTGGGACCGTCCACCCCTGTCCCTTAGATACAGTACTAGTTTAACTAAAACAGGTAGAAATATAGCATTTTTAAAACAGATTTTCTTGAAACACATTATTTGGGAGTTAAACCAGGCTGCCTAAACCAGATTCTTAAACTTCTTGGAAATACAGGGTGAAAGGGCTGAAAGCGCAAATGGTTTTCACTGAAAATGATAATATTAAATAACCTTGACTACACATAAAACTATTATTTTGTGTGATTTCAAGTTTTTACCCTTATTTAACTCTCGACATAAGAAATGATAAATGCGCTATATTAGCCTGACGGGCCATGCCCCCCCTCCCCCCCCCTCCCCTGTTAAATAATGTTGTTTAAAAAGGGGCCCCTCCCACGTAGATTAATGCATTAGCCCCTCCCCCCCCCCCCCTCCCCCCTAGAAATGCCTGGGTCCGCCCCTGCATCCCTCCGGACCGGCCCGTGGGCCATCTTTTCATTTCAATACCATTATTACAAATATAACTTCCCAAAAAAAAATTTGGAGTGGCAGGTGGTAATCGAGTGCATGAGGTTCGATTAGCTCCTACCACCCAGGTCTGGCGAATTCATCCGTGCCATTATTCAGTTCATTTCATTTCATTAGTTTGCACAACCAGACCCAATTACGTATAGAGTTTGCGACATATATATACCGTAGGTGTAATCGGGGCAACGAGAAAGGTGTTTACCAAAAAGAGACACTTTGTAGTTTCGGTCCTTGTGTTTCAGTGGGTTTTCCGATTTGGAAAACAAGCAATACCACAAGTTATTAATTTTGATCGCCCTCAATTGTCACTGATGTGTCTCTATCAACTTCAATTTACATTGCCCGTCATCGTTTTCCCCAACGTAGTTTCGACGTATTTGGTCCTGCGACCGGAAGGACCTCTAGACGGCTTTTCGCTGGTTTCCGACGTCATCGTATTATTGAACCCGGTGGATTTTTGGCTACCAGCTATCTCTCCCGGCCCCGGGTTCGAATCCCCTTCATGCCTTACGTTTTTCGTTCATCCATCAGACTTGTATTATCAAATTAATGATAAGGATAGGACTACTCTGAACCCTAATCGTCATGTCAAGAGAGGAGGTTGATTGTTAACTTATTTTAAACAGGATCGGGACGTTACGCTTTTTAAAGGATAACTCTCCATTTGTAATCGAAAAGTTGTTAAATCAAAAAGACCCTTAAAAAAAAAGGAAAATTATAAAAAAAAAAAAAAAAACCTGCTCGAACCCGCCCTCTCCTCAACTACTAATTTTAAACATGATAGTCCTAATGGTAATGAGACTGATCCGGCTTAAATTCCTAATATTATAATATTAATATATATACTTCTTGCAAACATTCTAAATAACCTTCTTTCCCGATCTTAGCATCTGAATAAACAGGAGACACTGGGCATCACACTTCATTTAAATTAATTGTCTCAGTTAAATACGACCATTAGTTAACAAGTTCCATGTACTTTTTAAGTAACATGACAGAAAGCATTTTCGCGATTCTGCAGCTATCCCTCGCTCCCCTCTTCCCTTGTGCATAACATTTCCTAATAAACCAGGTCCATTCCTAACGGCGGCAAAGTTTGGAAGCGTCCATCATGGCCGGCCTTAATCCATTAACACCCATAAGTACCCGGAAGCACCCCATCTAATCTGTACCCCCCTCTGACATCTGACAAGGGCAGGGGCACAGTCTTGGTAATCACATAACTCACACCAAACCCACTCAAGAGCGACACAGGTATCATGCTGGGTGTCATCTGACGGACTCCCCGCCATTAATCAGGGGTTAGTTATCGAGTTAACACGGGCCAGAGTTGCCCCATGCAGGGAACCTGCTGGGTCGGGCACTTCCATACCCAACCTACGTTCGCCTGCAAAGCACATGTAGCTAAATCTTTGACAGGCCTATTTCACCCTACCATCCATCGCCCCTCCCACCCGGAAAACCATTTACCCTTACCATCCATAGATGGAGTATTAAAAGTGTTTGAAATTAACTTCTTTTGAAGTCATCCGTGAGAGATGAGATTCATTAAAAATTAATTAAACATTTTCTGTATGGATAAAAGGTACCTCCCGGCCTATATAACTACCCTAAATAATTCACCTTAAACTGGGTCTAAGCTGGTTAGATATAAAGCCGACCTTAAGGTTTGAGACTAATTTCAGCCAGTCCAGACTTAAATCGGCCTGAACTCCATATAAACCACCTGCAAATAAAACCTATAAATATCAGGCAGTAATGGCATTTACAGGCTTTCTCACTTCTCATCCACAAGTTAAGGAACCCCATGCCAACAATTCATTTTGAAGTCTGCCTTCCAATTCAATTAGAACAAGCCGACACCCTAACCAACGAAAGCTTACAAGCAAGCATACGCGTAAGCTTATACTCTTCGCACGGCTTTTCTTTTGGCATTAACGTAAGCTTAAGGTTTCTGCACGGAGGTCAAAACCTTTAGATCCCAGGTGCATGTGGCGACTGTCTGTCTACTCCTTCCTGTGACTGGGAAAAAGTAATAAAAGACTAGAGCGGTCTCTAGCCTGCATCAGACATGGCTCCAACAGTATTCATACTCCTCCTTCGTGGACTCTTTATCCTGGGCACTGTCTCAGCTAAGCCATGCCTATGCACCAGTACGGTAAACCGTTTTCGTACCAACTATGGTGTAGTATTCGAGAGTAAACCGTCCATCCACATAGGTAATGAGTACTTCACTACCCAAGTCGATATCATTTTACCACTTCCTCCTTCTCCCAAACAGGCAGCCGCACTAAATTGTAGACACGGCGCTACCCTGGCAGCCGGTTCAATGGAACAGTGTCGAAAAATCCAACTTATGTTGAATAACATAACATCTATTGGGAAGACTATAGCAGCGAAGGTCACCAACGGACTCCGGGAAGTGCAATCAATTTTGGAATCGACGGCCCAGCCAACACCTCCATCAGCCAAATCCAGGAAGCAGCGGGCTCTGATTCCAGAAATCGGCAAGTTCTCCGAGACTTTATTTGGAACGGCCACACTCGATGACTTGAAGCAACAGACTCGTGCTGACCAGGTAAATGCCGATGAAATTGGCTTCCTCGATGGCAAAATAAATGCAGTCCTAAAGGTAGTTGACTCCACTTTGGAAATCCAACTCCAGGCCATCATAGAGAACACTCATTCCATATACAATTTGTCCAGAGGACTCCAGGCTTACATTAGTAACCGGGAATTGATGGTCAGGTTGATGCAAGATTTGCAAGAATTGCGTCTACTGGATTTTAAACTGGACTATTCCCTTGATGTCTTGCTACAGGCTATTCGCGACCTAACGGAGAACAGGCTGAGTAACTCTTTGATATCGGAGACTGATATGAGGAAGATTCGGTACCTTTTCCTTTCCAAGTCAAATCGTTCAAATATTTATATTCCAAACACTCGCGACATGTATAGAAGTGTAACTGTTTTAGTCCCCCCGGTTTTACAGCGAAATGTTCTGAAAACTATTTTGAAGATTCCCGTTATTTCCTTCGACAAAATATTCAAGGTTCTAAAAGTGAACACCTTCCCTCTAGCCTTCCATGGGCATTATACTCGCCTCTCCAACACACCGGCTTATTTATTGGTGTCCGCAACCCAATACACAGTATCCTCCAACCCAGATCTGGATAATTGCCATTCTCCGTTTTGTCATTATGACCTACCACTTCGCAGGGTTTCTCCCTCGTCGTGCCTCATTTCTATCTATCTACGTGATCATGAGTCTGTCAAACTTTATTGTGATTTCAAAATACTCATTCAGTCTAATTTCAGAAGGTCGAACATCCAAGTCATTGCAACAGGGACCTATTTGTTCTCTCACATAGACGAGGTCGTTGTGCGCTGCCCCAACCGAACAACAACCCATCCTGGATGTGAATCGTGCGTTCGTGCCTTTGAATGTGGTTGTTCTGTGTCCGCCAAAGAATGGGAAATTCCAGTCTCAAGTGTTAACTGTTTGCCTTCTACAGCAGGCCCCTTAAGAACAGTTTTTCCCGTCAACCTTGCTAGTCTTCAACACCTCAACCTGTCACTTAGCCGACTTGTGAACCCGGATTTTTCGTACGATAAACCATTCCCAATTTTACCTCTTAGCCCGCAAATGCGAGTCCGCCAAGAGGATATTTTTAAGCGAGCAAAAGACAATTTCCTTTCCCTCCGTACATACATGAAAGAGATTCGACTGAATGAGGTCGAATACAAGAAACTTCGTGGTGACTTGCATCTTCCCCACGTACCATTCCTCCCCCCCAGTGTGCACGGTACTGTTTACCTGTTGAACATTGGACTTACTTTTATAATGGTACCAGCACTTTTTGTTTTCATCTCAATTCTGTATTTCAGACAACGTAGGATTCAAAGCGCATGCAGACGCTTGACTTTAAATTGAGTTGGTTATATATACATTAGCTAATAACTCTTCCTTTTATTGCAGCTCAAAAGTTATCAGTTCTCATTCATGTTCGATTTTTGTTGTTTAGAATATATACTCGCCCTCATAATTTCGTCACACATGTACAGCTGCAATTCATTCACATTATCCTCATGAATTCCCATTTATAATTAGTCACAGCCACATAAGACTACACACGTTCATGATATCAAAATGTTTTATTGTTATGCATGCGGAAAAGGTTTTATGATGTCCACGTGTCAACGTTTCGCCTATTTTCCCATAATTGTATTTACTGACCATACACTAATGTACATATGTAACTCGAAAGCTTCGTGAACATATGCATTTCACAATTAAAATTTTCCCATATCTACTTCAAACATATCGTACACTTTTATATAACTGTTCATCACACCCAAGAGTCTACGTCAGGCATGCAGCCCAGTTTTTCGGCTGGGAGTAGTTCTTGGGCCATGTTGTTCCTGTTGTTTATCAGGCAAACGCTCGCTCTACAAAGTCTGTGCCTGAAAAATTTGTTCAGGCGCACGCGCTCCGTACGAGGAATCTTGACTTCTTGCGGGAGTTCCAACGTCAAGGGTTCGTCACTGCCATTCAGATGGACCGTGAGTGGGCCCGACCAGGCGACGGTCAGGGCCTTGGACAGGATGCTCGGTCTTTGGATGATCATTCGTGGGCAGGCAGCACTTCCTACGGCTTCCATTTCGGCGGGAATGGGAGCCAGTGGAAATAGGAGCGTTTCCCATCGGCAGTAGATTCTCAGACAGCACTGCACTGTAGCCCTCCGACGTTGACCCTGAGCCAACGAGCGACAGCCTGCTGCCAATTTCCAGAAGATACCGATAAATTTCCACCCCAGGTATATCACTAACAAGAGAAGCAGCCACTGATGGTCGGATTGGTCCGCGGGTTGGAGGTGACTAGGTCTCACCACTGGCCTTTCCTCCCGAACAAGACGCAGACGCAGACTTGCGTTTAACAGTCGCTCGATGTCCATGGCCATCAAGTGGCTGTTCTGAACCAGTGTATAGTACAGGCACATACTTATACCCCCCACCCCACATGACATCACAACCCCCCCAGGTACTGTAAGGGCTTCGTCTAGTCTTTAGCGAAAAGTTAACCCTCGGTCGACAACTTAAACGCTAGGTAAGGTACAACTAAAACGACTTCTTCTAGCCGGGGGCTTCACAAGTTTTTACACTGGGTAGTGCGAAGCACGTCTAATAGGCCGCTATTTTCTTCAGAGAGCCGATCGACAGGGGGTTCATCTGAAATGACTTCTGTCGCGTTTGACACCGGGACACGCGTCTGTGATGACCGCGTCCACCTGTTGGCCATCTGAGGCGGCGCATGTCAACTAGCTTCTGTGTCAGCTCCCTCACAGGAGTACCGCGGCACGCGGCCCGCGGGGTAGTCTTAACACTTCTTGACACGTAACAGGCCTCACAAGGGGCGGCGGTGAGGGTGTCGCTGATACCCCATGTACTCCCCGTCACGGCTAGCACGTAACTTATGGTAAAAGTCTCTCTTACCCCGTCCACACCCCGTCACGTCTACCACGTAACTTATGTTCAAAGTCTTGCCTCATCGATAAAAGATCGCTTTCACCAGATCATGTATCCACAGGGGGGCCTGCCCGGCATGTATAAATACGGCGTGGCATATGGCTATATAGATCACTTGAAAACTTGCTGCCACCATGAACGGGTCAACTGATTATAGTGACGCTGTTCTGTCAAACCCGTCTACCAGCTCATGCAGGATCTTGACCAGCAGCCCCAAACCGGGTGGCGAGAAAATAACCGATCATGATTCATCAGCAGGCGTAGGTACTCTGCTGTTGGATATGTCTGGGGATGCGCGTCAGTATGGGTCTCAGAATGGGTTTCCGGATCTCTCTGCGGATCAGTCTCTTCACGACTCCCTGTACGCGGAAGAGGGATCCACCCTCAACGACGTGGACCTTAGCCTTGGTGCTTCCCAAGGCGGTCCTGCATCCGCATCGTCGTCCACGCCCTCCACGCCCTCCACGCCCTCCACGCCCTCCGGATCCACGCCCTGGGGGATGACGCCCTCCACGTCGCAATCCCATCCATGGTTCCCCAGCTCCACGTCCAGAACGTCGTCCACGCCCGGACCCTTGACATCGCAAGGGTCGTTCTCGTCGACGACGTCCCAAAGGTCGTTCACGCCCGGGCCCTTGACATCGCAAGGGTCGTTCTCGTCGACGACGTCCCAAAGGTCGTTCACGCCCGAATACTCGTCCTCGTCCGGCCCCTCCACGTCTACAGCTGAACCGTCCATGGCCCATTTGCTGGCCAGGATGGAGGAGCTGGAGAAGAAGTGCCGAAGGGCGGAGGCTGAAGCGGCTGCGGCAAAGGCCCAGGTGGAGGTGCTCGTGAACCAAGCGAAGCCAGCTGCAGCTGCCAAACCACCCAAACCACGCAATGAAATATGTGTAAGTTCTAAAGTTTGTTTTTACAGCTTATAATTAACTAATAATCTCACCTTGAAAACGTTACCGTTTGATATAGTTCTCGGTTTGTTTAGAAATGATCTCATTCCTAGTATAGCCCTGATGTTCTTCTCCTTTGCCGCGCCGCCAGGGAACATCCCGGAAAACAACGAAAATCCGTAATGATTTCGTACACTGACATATAGTTAGAAGTCCACTATTAATTATTGGCTTATTATATTGTTTGTAGGAACTCGTTCGTTCGGCCTACAAGGCCAAGAGAGGTGAGCCTGGTTGGGGATTCAACCTGAACCCTGGGTAAGTTGATTACGTCATAACAACATGAATAGTACAGAAAATAATATTGTTTTTAAGTAAGCAATGGGTAATGTGTTCCTGAACACCAGAAGCTGCAGCTGAATAAGTTTTGCTGTTTTTTTTTCATGTTAATAGAGTCATAGAGCACTTGACGTGATGCCGATGAATTGAACAATATAAATATATTCCAACATTCAGGGCGGGGATCAAACACCCGGATAACGCGCCGATCATCAAGGCCGTTGTTGACAACGTGTGCCTCGGGCCAGATACCCCCAGAGAAGAGGTGTTAGGTAAGTCCCATAGGTAGCAAGTTTCTTTGTTAACTAACCTGCAGCTGTACATTTCATGCATCTAATGTCCATGATTCCAAAGTATTGGTCCTTCAATTAACACAAATTTTAACATGCTTGAAATGCTGGAAATCTGTTTTTAGTGTCTAAATAGGCTCCACTTACATTGGAAATTGTTACTTTTATAATTTAAGTTATCCTCCCAGTCATCTGAAAAAAACGTAAGTTCTATTATCTGGACAAAGAAATATAATACCAGTGTAATGATGGTTTTAATTCGTGAATAATATGTTGACCCTCACTTTGCATTTTTAACATGTATTCCCTTGATTTATTGCCTTTATAGTGCCTTTGTCTACTTAATGGCTCCAGTTTTAAGCACACTTCATGTCCTTCCTCTTTTTCTAGCTTCTGCCAACACCTACTTCAAGACCCTCCAAAATAGGGCCAACAGAATGCGGAAGAACCGAATTAAGGCTGACAATGAAGCGGCTATCATCCGTCACCACGTGAACGAGGTAAATAAATTTTTGTTACAGACTTCCTCTATAGACCACAAAAGTCTGACGTCACGGACCCCTCCCGCAACACGTGTTGGGCCCTGTGTTGGGCCTAAACCTTTTACGACCGGCCCCGGTAACCCTACACCCCCGGTCACCGGCCCGGCCCGCCCTGGAGGGGGCACAGATAACACCCGGCTGGACCACGGTCACCCGTACACACAGACAATAACATTGCCTATAACTTTGCTATTTATTAACTCTTTTTCTTTTCAAGTATATCATAATGCACATTGATAATTCCCCTATGAAAATACATGTTTTCATAAGTTTGCGAGCATTATTAGTGGAAATAGCAAATCTGACAGCTGGGTCCTACTAAAGTTCATAGAGGGGACCCCCGGCCCAGCCCTGCCCATGTTTAGGCACGGGAGCAGCGTGCAGTGACCGTTAGGGGCCCGCCCGACGTCATGGCTTTTGCGGACTATTGTTCTCAACATTGTTTGACGTAGTTCGATTCGGGCAGGCCGAAATTTTACACCTTTCAAGTGCAAAGCCGAGGAGAAAGAGTAATGTCTATGGTCTATGCCCAGTCTGTCCACTCCTTGGGTGGAAGGATACGCATCATTGTTCTAAAAAACGCGAAGAAAGGGTCTAGTTTGACAACATTCACATGTCCTTGTTTCTAGAAAAAAGGTTACTTTTTCATCCCAAATATCCATGATATGAAAATAAGGGTCTTTTTTTTCCTGGGAAATATGAAATTTCACGAAAAAGGGTATTTCTTGGCCACTAAATGTCTGCGTTTTGAAGAATAAGGGGTCGATTTTTTGGTATAAATGTCAGTGGAAAGGGGTTGTTTTCTATTTTGAAGAACGATGATATGTCCTACTTTGATATCTGAGTAGACAGACTGGGGGTCTATGGTGTAGGGGGTGTGACTTCCCGGGGACCCACTCAGTTCAAAAAGGGGTATACGTACAAACTGCGGTCGGAACTATACCGGGGGCTGTAGCTGTGAATCGGCAATTTGGCTTAAAACAGGGGGCCCGGCTGTGAAATGATCTTATGGTTGTAACACTGAAACTTGGGAAACAATTATAATTTTTTTACATTATGAATTTTTATAGAGCACTGTAACCTTACTTGCTTCCTTGGACAATAATCTTGACATACAATTAGAATGGATATGACACAATTAATAAAAAGTGCCTGTATGTTATAGAGACCAAGGATAAAGCAACGCTTTTGAAATTAACTGCAGTGACCAGCTTTTAAATTAAGGCAACTGAAATATTGAAAAACTTGTTTGTGTTTATTGGATGTTCTTGACCAAGTATGTCGTAACTGTATTAAAATAAAAAAGTGTCTTTTTAACTTTGCAGAAGCTCAGAAGACGGATAGTGGGGTTGGAAAATTTCGTCAAAACGTGGGACGAAGCTCGAAAGAATTCCGTGAGGCGCCTCCTCACCCCCGACTACACGAGCGACGAGGAGCGCGGACTTTATTATCCGGCCGCGGTCGACAAAGACGGGAAGACGAAAGAGCGATATCACCGCCGCGTCAAACCGCTCGTGTGGGAGAGCGATGAGCTGAGGGCCTACAAAGCCCACCTGGACGAAGTTGAGTATGACGAAATTAGCGGCCGTCAGCGGGGCGTTAGAATGGAAAAGAAGCGGAACAATGTCCCCGACGATAACCCAAAACGCCAACAGCCTCCTCCCAACACCCCAGACTGGGCGGTGCAGCCCGGGTATCGGTCGGGTATCGCCGATGCACAGCCAATTTAACTTATTTCTAAAGGGTCTGTTTAAAGCTCTATTTTATGTGATGTTTATGTTTATCATCTTTATGTTTTCTTTATAATTACACTACGTTTAATTGTATGGTCTGTGTCACGCTGTATGTTAGGTCTTTGTACTTTCTTCAATTGTATAGTCGTTTTATAAACTTTTATCAAAGAACTTTGCGCTTCTTGTTTTGATTGTGGCATGCTCGATAAGCAGGGAAGTATTTCTATAGATATGTTGGTAAGACTCGCCTTATATTAGTCTAAAACCGTACGCGTTATACAGGTCCTTCTCATAAGTGAATCTTAAATTCATGAATACTTTTTATTTACGATACGAAACGCATTTAACTATAATGACCTGTCATTTTGTTGAAAACCCGAATGTGCTATTTCTTGAAGATAGACCACGAACTTGAAATCGATTACAATACAACACTTTTTTGATGAGTGTTATGGTACAAGGTCTCTACCATTAGAAGAGCAATGGAATGACACCTAGGCCTGTTATCAATAATAACATAAATCAATCATAAAAAGTGTATTTTAAACAAACATAAGCTCGATATACGATTTTTAAAATGATGCGACATGAATCATCTCTTGGTACTTATTTCGCAGTCATGAAAAAATAATGTTGCATGAAGCCGGTTTTAATTAAGAACTGTTACTTCTTTTCAAGTGGATCCTTTTTAGTTCGATTCCATGCAGTAAGGTGCAAAAGTAATTTTTCAGAAATTTTATTATGATCAAATACATCGCTGCCAGTAGGACCTATCAAAATTTACAAGTGACCATGTAGTCTCCTGATGAACCCGAAATACTTTCTAGGATTTGTATGGCACGGTGACCTATATTCTTTCTGTGAGAGAATAAAAAAACCTCTTGCATATAGTGTAACCCTTTAAAGTGGGAGTTCTCCGGGAGTTATGTATAGGTAACTTGGAGCTTCTGTGACATTGCAAAATTAATAATTTAAAAAACAAACAAGTCAATTTAGGTGTCGAGATTTATTAAGGGACAATAGCTTAATTAGCTATAGCCATAATTTCGGTTGGAGCCCCATCGCCAGATTGTGGCGTTAACCACATTTAATTCCACTACTAGTTTTGGTTGCAGACCTAGTTTAGCCTCAGGCCCCTAAATTAGGGGCCTGTCTCGCAGATTACCTAAGGGGTCGACCCTAGCCCGAGCCAGAGTAAAAGCGCTCTTGTCAGCGTCATACTGCTCTTTCCAAAACCGAAATTTTATTTAGCTACAAATTCAATTTATAACCATAACACTTGTATCGATTGACGCACGTTCGGCAGCATATTGGTAGTAAACACACAAAAATACAACATTTTTCACACAAGACTTAATCAAGGTCAACACGGCTTAAGTCGACTGAAGTATTAGTACTAATTGCAAGCTCACCGGGCCGGTATTTCCCCAAAAGAACAGGCTCTCCTATGCCTATACCCATGGTAACCAACTGGTAGCGTATAATGTCCTTAGTCATCAATCTTGTCAACATGATGTCCTTCAGTTTATTAACCTTTAAATGTGTGGGCAGTCGTGTCGATGTGCCGGTATAGCAGTCGGTCATTTGGATGACACAGTTCAATGTGTATCGTGCGCCTAGGCATATATTTTCGGCTTTAGTCAGTGTGATAGGATCGTCTGTTTGAAAGATATAATCTCCAAAATGTCCAGGGAACGTGCCGATTTTAAGCCATACACTGTGATTGCCCGAGACAAGCAAGTATACACGAAAACGAGCATCTGCGAAGATGCGATTAATTCCGGAGCAAACAAAGAATATGCTAATAATTATGGCTACGGCGAGGATAAGAAGAAGAGTGTACGAAGAGAGAAGTACCACAGTTGGGAATTCTTTAATGTTTCCGTCTCCTGGGTTGGCTTCAGATCCAGTGTCAGTTACGGTATGGTCCTGGTCCAACAAGGCTTGCAGGGTGTCATGAAAGGTGAGGCCGGTCATCGCATCGTGTTTTGGTGGAGGGTGACCGGTAAATGGAGCAGTGAGGTTGACCAACCGGGTACGGGTTACTCCAGGCTTATTGTGAACGACCCTAGGCCAGTGTCCGCCACTGGCAGCTCGAACAAATTCCACGCATGATACAAGAACCAAGTACGCGGCAGCTATATATTGAAAAAAAAAGAAAGAAGAGAACATGAAGGTTGTCATCTCAACTTTAAACAAACACCTTCGTTCCAAATTACCATGGCCAGGCTATTCAAACAGACAGAATAAACTATAACTGCCATATGGCCACACCCTAGAATTCAGAAAACTGGCCATATTATTTAATTAGGAAGGGCGACCCCCAGAATGAATACATATGTTTTACCTATTTTGAATAATTTGGAAAGTCGGCCATCGACTCGTATCACTTGTACAACAAAAGTAATTAAGAAGATTCTCACCAAGGGTGGCACTCAGGATTTTGACACTCATGATATTCACGTAGCCGTACACCAAACGCACTATATAACGAAATAAGCTGACCCTAAGTAGTAGCAGAAAGCTTAAGGTTTGACCTTCGAGCTAAACTTCGAGCTCAGTTTTCAAGGCAGATGAAATCCTATGACCAGTCGACCTGACGGCAGCCGATGCGTTTCGGAAGCTGAGGAAACTTCACCGCCCTTTAATGGATAGACCCTAGGTTTTAATGGCAGGTGTCATGCCCTCACCAGTCCAGACGGCGGACGATGCGTTTCGAAAGCTGGAGAAACTTCACGCGCCCGACAAATCACGACAACGCGCTACCGTGACGGCCAGGCTGGAGGCGACATTAATCTCCTGGTAATACTGTGGCAGGCTGTTCTCGGCTTTAATTTCACACGGGTGTCTGAGGTTAGGAGCTCGAGTGCAACTACCCCTGGGTCGGGGCTGTGGCATGTCGCGGCAATTCGCGGCTTTCAGCTGGTGGGACCATAGGCGTCGGTCTGTACCATATATAAATACTTGTGTCGCGGTCGCAAATGGGGAAGGTTCATAGCCCTGAAGTGCTGCTGTCTAACTCAAGTTCGCCATGGCCTCGCGATCGTGGTGTTTCAAGGGTCTGACCAGTGACCAGGCAGAAACCAGAAGAAATATGGACACTAGCCGAAACCGATGGTGCGACACATGTAAACGTGCAGTTTCAAAAAGTACATATAACAGGAAGCATCTTAAGGAGCATGGTGAGTACCAGATAAATAGTATAACTAGGATAAAGTCACTTTCACCTGAAATCGATATCCTTCAAAACCTTCATAGCTAGCTTGCGCGCATAGATATTATTTTCAAATACCTACTATACTCTTAATGATCAGTTAGTGTTTGGAAAATTATCGCCAGCCTAAATCTTTTCTTGACAATTAAACAATTGTTCAAATAATGAATGACTTGAACAATGGACGTTATATATATGTATCCCTCCATGCATCTTTCTATCATAGCTTTTGAGTCAGAGAAACAACATTGGGTGGGAAAGTCTGTACTCTGAAACCCGACTGTACATTTGATTTATTATTATACATGTGTCTTGCAGAACCAATCCCATTTGGTTTACCTCAACGCGCTGGCAATCAGGCAGAAGTGGGTCTTGAGGCCGAAGCTGCAGATATTCAGGCTCAGGCAGGTAACCAGGCTGAAGCAGGTTTTCAGGCTGAGGCAGTTAACCAGGCTGAAGCAGGTTTTCAGGCTGAGGCAGGTAACCAGGCGGAAGCAGATATTCAGGCTCAGGCAGGTAACCAGGCTGAAGCAGGTTTTCAGGCTGAGGCAGTTAACCAGGCTGAAGCAGGTTTTCAGGCTGAGGCAGGTAACCAGGCGGAAGCAGGTTTTCAGGCTGAGGCAGGTAACCAGGCTGAAGCAGGTTTTCAGGCTGAGGCAGGTAACAAGGCTGAAGCGGGTGTTGAGGCTGAGGCAGGTAACCAGGCTGAAGCGGGTATTGAGGCTGAAGGTGGTATGCAGGTTGAGGCGGGAATTCGGGCTGAAGGTGGTATCCAGGTTGGAGCTGGTATTCGGGAAGAAGCTGCAGCTGCTAATCAGCGGCAGGCTGAAGTCGGCAATCCGGGAGAAGCAGACAGTCAGCCTGTGGGTCGCAATCAGCCTGTTGAAGAGGCGGTACCCATGGAAGCCGATGAGGAGTCACGTGATGATATGGAAGACTATTACGGTACCATGGAAGATTCCCAAGAAACGGAAGAAAATGATAAGCTTGATCCAGAGGCAGTCAACATTCGCAACAGGGCCATCCGTCACTTAAAAGTGGTTTTCGGTGACGGGACGGGTCGTCCTAGCCCATTGGCAAGGCTTGTTAGTGGTACCCCTAATAAGAATATCCAAAGCCTATTTTCATGGGTTCTGTTCTTTCTTTTGCAGTGGCAGATCCACACCTTCACCAGTGATACGCAAATGGCTAAAGTTATGTGCTTCATTTGTGAATTATTGACGGTAGCAGGTAATGACCGGGTTTCACAAGCAGCGGAGGCAGTATTCCCCAAAACGATGCGGATGATGTACAAATGGTTGGGTACAGACCTAACGATGACTAATTACTCTATCAGTGTATGCTGCCCGGCCTGTTATACGTTGTCGCATTCTGTGTTGTCCACCACTGAGCGTGTGCGAGCTCGAGGCTTTTACACGGATCATAATGGTAATCAGCAACCCATTAGGTGTACTACCATCGGTGATGATTTAAAACGCTGCAACAGGAAATTGTTTTATGAGACCAAGATTGTGGGGGAAATTGCCTTCCTTCCAGTCAGGACATTCTGTTACCAGTCGCTCGAGAAGAGTTTGCAGGTTATGATGAAACGTCCAGGTTTTGAGCTGAAATGTAGAGAGTGGAAGGGCAGGAGGATACCCAAAGGAGTGTTTGCTGACATTTACGACGGTTCGGTATGGAAAGAATTTAACGCGAACAACGACGGCTTTCTTGATAATGAAGACAACTTGGCTCTTCAGATGAATATCGATTGGTTTCAACCATTCTCTCGGAAAGCTTCGATGTCAGTAGGGGGCATTTACCTAACAATACTTAACCTACCCAGAAATGAGCGGTACAGACTTGAGAACGTCATACTATACGGTATCATTCCAAACTTAAGTAAAGAACCTGCCGACCTTACCAGTTTTCTGAGGCCCCTAGTCAACGAACTCAAGGAATTCTGGCATCAGGGAAAAAGGCTTATAACCAACGTTTGCCCAAATGGCAAGACCGTTAAGTTGGCGCTTTTGAACGTTGCTGCCGACCTGCCTGCAGGGAGGAAGACCTGCGGTTTCCTGCTACCTAATGCTATCATGGGTTGTTCAAAATGTCTGAAGGAATTCAAGAATTCAAACCGTGGAGGATTCAACATGGCGAATTGGACTCCTCGTACTCTGGACCAACACAAGGAGAGAGTGAGTGAGATTACAGCTGCATCCACCCCGAGAGAGAAAAGTAAACTTGAGAAACAGTATGGAGCTCGTTCCTGTGTCCTCCTGGAATTGCCCTACTTCAATCCCATCAGGTAAGTTCAATCTCCAGGCCGAACAAATTTAAAGGCCAATCTTACACAGAATTATACCAAAATATTAACAATTTTAATTTGACATTTGAATAAACATTAATACAAATGTTTCCATTAGCAGTAACTGTATTATATGACATTCATTTCTTCAGGTTCCTCTCGATCGATGTGATGCATAATGTACTGTTGGGTAAGTGTTGAAGCTTGACCTAACGTTAATTAATGTTTAGCACTGATAATGTGTTTGAAATGGAAATTGCATTTGCCTTTAATTTGGACTATTAGTTCATTGGGGTTTCAATACCGATTTCACATATGTGCTTTTATTATTGGGATTCAGGGACTGCCAAGCGAATGTGGAAGAGGTGGACCGACAAAGAGTTGTCAAAGAAGAAGAAGAATTCAACAGATGACGTTGTACTA
The DNA here is from genome assembly GCA_936440205.1 of Lepidonotus clava. Taxonomy (NCBI): domain Eukaryota; kingdom Metazoa; phylum Annelida; class Polychaeta; order Phyllodocida; family Polynoidae; genus Lepidonotus; species Lepidonotus clava. The sequence goes on along the minus strand of OW387145.1, from coordinate 32,242,389 downwards.
AGCGCTAATCAGGTGTTGACTATTGATACTCGTCTGAATCAGTTTAAAGAGGGACTACCGGATGACTGCGTGGTAACTAACATCAAATCGAACGCTGGGATGTGGACGGCAAAGGAGTGGAAGAATTGGGTTACAGTCTCGTCTGGATACTGCCTCCAGGGCCTTTTGCCGGAGAATATGCTTCATAGCTGGCAGCGTTTCGTAGAAGCCACTCGACTTCTGTGCAAGCCTTGTATTACACACCACGAGATAGAACAGGCACACAGGAAACTATTGCACTTTTGTAAGAGCACAGAGCTCCAGTTCGGTTCTGATTTCATTACCCCAAACATGCATCTACATCTCCATTTAAAGGAGTGTCTCCGGGAGTATGGTCCAGCTCCCAGTACTTGGCTGTTCAGTTTTGAGCGGTATAATGGTTACTTGGGGGATGTGCCGACTAACAATCGCCAGATAGAGAAACAATTGTTTGAGAGGTTTCACAGGATGAGTCGTGTCAGTCAGGCGCGCGCCGAAATGCCGTCCAAACACGAGGGGAAATTTGGCAAACACTGCCAGCTGGGAGAAGGAGAGAAGAAAGCAAGAACGGTCCTGGAAACACTCGATGTACCCAATGAGCGAGATTTCGCGCAGTGCGAGAGCCTATGGAGTCTCCCCGACGGCTTCGAGACATTTAGAGGAGAAAATGTGTGGATCGACTCGGACGATCTTGAGCTGCTCAAAAAAACATACAAAAAGATGTACCCCACAGAACCGGAGATCCTAGAGAAGTCATTTCTGCCTTCAGTTTACGTGAAGTCTAAAGTCGCAAAATATGGCCCCATGACTTATTCCAGCACAAATTCCAGCAGTGGTAAAAAGTTGTCTAGACTAATGGCAAATTGGTACGACGACGGACAGACTGACCCCCGGGAGCGACCGTGCATCGCCACCCACTACATGAAACATTACATACAATGTAATGCAACCGGGCAGAAGAGGCAACATGTGTTTGCAGCTGTGAAGTGGTACCGACCCAGCACCGTCGATTCCAGATACATAAGTCCTTATACAATGTGGCACAAGGAAAAGTTCGAGCAACCTTCATGGGCATCTTTCCTGCCTGTTATGCGGATAAGTGGACATTTTGGATATGTGGTTGAACAAGAAAATATGATCGTATGTCCCCTTCGGCGCCACGACTTCTTGTAGATCTAGAGGACCTATAGATATATATAACGAACTCGTGCACGTAGTGTCCGAAATTAAGCTGAAAACGTATGCATCATTAATGAGATTGTGCACCACAAATATTGGATATGCACCCCCCGATATATGGGAATGAAAAAATTCCATGAGAAGTGTGCACATGTATAAAAAAATGTGCAAACCTTAAAAATAACGCACCTGGCAGTGAGTGTGCAGAATCACGAGTGTGAGTGTGCAGATCTAGACTCACGAGTGTGAGTGTGATCCCCGGGTGAAGGCCTATAGGCCCGGCCTATAGGGTGCAGCAGCTTAATTTCGGACAATGTCCGGTGTTTTATATGCATTGTTAGGATTATGTGATTTAGACGCTTTTGCCAACAAAAGCAACATTTTTTTATTAGGAATAATTATATTACGCCCTAAACCTTATAATGTGACTACTTTCAAATTTAAAATAAAAGGTAGGAAATTACTTCGCAAGGTTACGGTGCCAGGATGTGCGACTTTGAGGTACGTTTTCTGAAGTTATTTCACAGGCTGGGGGTGTGGGGCCGTGTGCATTTACGGGTGGTTTCTTGAGTCAGGTGTCAGGACGTGCACATCCAGCTGCCAGGGCTGCGCTGCGCGAGCGACACCTTATGTAACACCTGACACCGGTCGCTCAGGCTGCTCGGCTGACCTAGATGGCCCCTCATTACCCTGCCCCCCGGGGGGGTCGGGGGGGGGGGGGGGCACCAGCTTTATAAGGAGGTGCCCACCACGTGCACACACACAGTCCCGCGCCAGCCTCACGACCATAAAAGCCGTACGTACGCAGAAGTTTGCTGATATTAAACACAAGCACCACATTGTGAACAATGGCGACCGCGCAGAAAACCCGGTAGGTGAATCAGATAACTTGCCTATAATTTGATAAGATAACATGCCTATATAGAGAAGTAGTGTTTTTTCAGGCTTTGCGGGAGAATGACTTGGGGGTTACACTTCCATATAATTATAGAGTGTTTGTTAACAAATGTATAATTGTGTGGATAATAGCTGTTACGTTTGGTAGATATTTTCCATTTTTTTTCGTTTTCTCCCCATACACGTAGATAACCAATTCCAGACACTTAAAGGTTGTTTTTTTTGGCTCATTCAAGCAACCATGTGCGGTCGGAGGAGGAAGAGGAATCCCAGGCATGGACACCGCGTGAGGAGAAAAATATTGAAGAGGAGGAAACGATCTGGACGGAACCCGAATGGACCGAGTGCGCGCCCCTGTTCACCCCTAAGTAGGTTTAAATTGTTCAACACTGTTGCAATTGATGGACAGGGATGGAAGAGAAGCATGGAAAGAAAATTATTAACTTACTATCTGGTAGGATGAGTATCGTCATGCCAAATAATGCACACTGTCTAAAACCCGACGACGGACTCGCGGTCGGACATAGTTGTGGTCGCTCGAATTCATGTAACATGCTGAAACAACAGGCTCTTTTTTGGACATTTTAAAAATTGCAAATTTGTCAGACTGGCACAATAACATGAAATAGAGATTGGATGAGAAAAATTGAGATGCCGATGATTTGGTAGTTTCGACCACCTATGTTGAAATGATGGACGGTGTGATGATTTTTGAAATTTTTTCCAGGACGCACGACCAACAACAGCTCCCGGACGGCCCATCAGAGTGGACGTGCGTCTACTGTTCGGAGGATCCGACCCAGGTTGGTACATTTGTATTTACACGATGAAGCTAAGTGGGAAATAAAACATGTAAGCGTATGAAGGGAAATATGTATAAACAAAACAAAATGATGAGTGGGGCGATTTCACGAGTACAATTGTTCTGAAATTTGCCAATATTACGAGGGACACGCTGGTATGTAGTAAGTGCAAAATTGACTTTTGCACATTTAACTATAACCACACAATTTTTTTCAGGAGCAGGAGGAGTACTTAACGGACCAAAGGTGGAAGGCGATGGAAACGTTTGCCGAAGACCAACACGCCACACAACCGCAGGCCATATTCTTGGATGGCAACTACAGGTACGCCGGGTTTTTTTTTCATAATAAATAATATTATATAGCGACAATGATTTTCGATGATGCTACTAGGCAAAAAATAACGAGGGCATAGAATCTTGATGTTGACGTTGGAGTGAACGCCGAATTTCGTACGGTTACTAAAAATTGTGATTGATGATGGTCCGATTAGTTCGTGCACACAATTTAAAAAAATGTGTATTTAAACATGCCTCCGTAATATTTCAGAATGTACTTGGTCTGCAACTACTGCGGCCGGTGCTACCACGCCGACTGTGAGGGGGGCGAGCCTGCCAGCATCATGTGCTCCGAGGTGTTGTGCGAGTGGTGCGCCGAGGATAAAGATTAATAGAATCGATTCAGCAATAAAATAGTACACTAGATTTTAACTACACTTTGTGTCAAATGTCCTTTTATTTTTGTTTTTATACAGTAACACTAGCTATAGGTTAGAATTTACCTTAAATCACAGCTTCACGCTAAACTATGTTTTTTGTGTGTACCTGGCAGTCTACGGCCGATCGTACAGAGTATATTGAACAGATAATGTGAGTCATAATATATGTTTCATCTAAATTTACAAATATACTAGATCAGAGTGAAACACAGTCTTTTAATGCCTACTAACTTCTAAGTACAGTGAGAGTAGAACACTGGTAAAGCGCGGCCATCAAATACAACCCACATTCCCCGTATAGGTCTAGAGGCATAGAAACTTTGCTAAATCTGAGGGGTTCCAGAGACCCCCTAATTTGGATAATTCCCTTTATTGGTAGTTTTAATTGCGTAAAATTTGAGAAATCGGAGGGGGGTCAACCGAACATGGGGACCCCCCCCCCCCCCCCCCCTTCAATACATTCTGCTACAGACTGCAGGCTTTAAGCCGGATGGCAGGTGCACACCCCTGTAACGACCAACAGAGAGCTCCTCTCAGACTGGGGCAAATTAAACTCATGGGGCAAACTGCGACACAGCTCAGAATCCGTCCCAATCATCGGTTGAGACCGGGGTTTACTTACGCAGTGCAACGGGGCGTGGTGGGGCGTGGCCCGGTAAGGGTTACACCGTCAGGCGGTCTCTGGGTCGGGCACCCGGGTCGGACCCTGGAGATTAATCCTCCATCACGCAGGGCTCTCTCCCTCACTCCCTCCCAGTCTATCCCGACAGATTACTAGTTTTAGCGGGGCAGGAGCCTTGATTTGTGAAGACGTGGAGAAATGGCAATGTTTGACCCCATCGTAAGGCCCGTGGAGGAACCTACCCGTCGGAAAATCAATCACCTGCAGCATCAAGTCGGCGGTAAAATGGATAAGTCATTTCACCGGCGACCTGATGTGTTTTCTCTGCACGGGTTCGAATCCTGTAAATGCCTGGGTAAACTTGACGTATCGTCCGTCATACGGCAATACGCCTTTTTTCTGTTCATAATTTTAAAGTGTCATTATTATTGTACTATTTTATATCAATATTATCTAATTCACGAATATGTCTTGGTAGGGAAAACCAGTGTTTAGCACCCCTGTAATAAGCTAAGGGGATTTCCAGAGATGAAAGTGGTCCATGAGAAAAAAAAAGTGTAAATTCATCCTCGAAGAATTGCATGCATTTACGGGAGGGTCGAGTATTAACATATTATTATTTGTTTAATTCTCCGAATTTTGTATTTATCTTAATTATTGCTCATTTTTGACTTTAAACATATCAATTTGTTCACAATTATGTTAAAGAATGTTTTCCGTAGAAAAAATCCTACTTTGATTTATGATTTCAGACTTTTCTATCATCACTGTCGGAATAATTTAATGCTCCACAGGACAGAGACCACATGCTGTGTCTATCGCCCAACCCCCGTTCTTCCCCCACATCACATAACCATCTGCAGCTGGTCACCAGACACCCCTGACCACAGGGCTACCCATGACGGGGATAAGACTACAAATTCAGAATATAAAACTATAAATATTTCATATGGAAAAAAAAACAAAATACGTACATTTTCCTTGGTGTTAGGACTAAGAATGAACAATATATACAAATGCTCAGTACATTCTGATGTGAAATTAGTTTCTGAAATTAAAGTGTGAACAAAATGTTGCATAAATTTATATTTGCAATTCCAATGGGACTCCCCATATGAATCCGATCCTCCACTTTCTCCTTTTCCACTTCATACTGGGAAGGGGGCCCTTTCAAGGATACTACCCACTGCCAAACTACCGCCCGCCCCTTCTTTTTCTCACCGATCCCTCCTAAATTCTAGTTGACCACGTGCACCTCTTGTTTATGGCCCTAGACCCTTAAATTCGAGACGGCGACATGGCCCTTTTTGGGCTTAGTGACATGGGACAGGGCTAATTCTTAAATTCGACAGGGCGACATGGATGTTTCTTAAAATTGACATGCGACATTGGGACCCCCCCCATCAAGGGCCCCTTGTTTGTCAGGGAAGACTCACATCACCGCCCCCAAAATTCTGGTTCTGTACATGTCAGTACCAGGAAATATGCCTAAATACCCCAAACTGCTTAATCTAATAATACTGGGTATGCAGAAGGTTTAATTCAGTTTGGCAGGTATCCAAGTCTATCAATACTAGACTTTATCTCTTGATGGCTCCTGGTTGATATGTTTAAATCCATACAGTCAATTTCACTAAGCTACGATCTGTTCATACCGGTGGGTATTTGGATGGTCCCTAGCCCGGGTAAGTTAAGCAACATTGAGACCGGTTGTTACTTGGATGGTGGCCTGCCCGTGTTCGAATCCCCATTTGAATACATTTTTTTCGTTCATGGTCGTCCTGGTTTCAATTTAATCCACCAGGTGTCGCTGGAGGAAAGATCAGTCTACACTATCACTCTGCCACCTCGACGCTCGCTAACTGCGAATCATGGATGACGATTCTGGCGCGGAGGGGTCATTCGCCGCAGATTGTCTACACTATACTAGAAGTAGGATGCGGTGTATTGCATCAGTCCTGTGGTTCGGATATAAAAGGCCTCTATCGGCCACAACCGTCCGGCGAGCCGTGACGCTGGGCCACTAATGAATTATTCGAGCCCCTCGTGGGTTCGACCCCCACTAGATTCGTTAGGCCCGGCCTAACAAAACGATTGTCGTTTCCCCAGCGTCAACATGACACTCGCCACTTTTGTGAGTTTTTACTATAATATGTATTGAAACCAGATATATATATACGTTGATAAGTTTGAGACATAAATCTGTACGATTCAAAACATGTCAATATCCCACCCCCCCGCTTTCCTCCATTAATTACACTTAGGCCTACAGAATACCTTTGGATACAGGTTGTCAGATTAACTGTGAGAGGAAAGCGCATTAATGGAATTAACACGTTGAAGCTGGAAAGGGGGGATTGTTTTGTTAAAGCTGCAACTACTGCAATGGAATAGATTTTCGATGATGCTACTAGGCAAAAAATAACGAGGGCATAGAATCTTATATGTGTACCTTTTGTGTGTACCTGGCAGTCTACGGCCGATCGTACAGAGTATATTGAACAGATAATGTGAGTCATAATATATGTTTCATCTAAATTTACAAATATACTAGATCAGAGTGAAACACAGTCTTTTAATGCCTACTAACTTCTAAGTACAGTGAGAGTAGAACACTGGTAAAGCGCGGCCATCAAATACAACCCACATTCCCCGTATAGGTCTATAGGCATAGAAACTTTGCTAAATCTGAGGGGTTCCAGAGACCCCCTAATTTGGATAATTCCCTTTATTGGTAGTTTAATTGCGTAAAATTTGAGAAATCGGAGGGGGGTCAACCGAACATGGGGACCCCCCCCCCCACTCCCGCCCTGAGGGGGGGGGGGGGGCGGGGGGGAACTGGATACGCCACTGCTGGCAATTATATTGGTGCCTGAATGGAGTGTGGGTACGTTAAGACGCCGAGAAGGTTGGGCGTGTGAAGAGAACTATGAGCGGATGGGACTATTGTGACACAATATAGTTAACACCCCCTGACTTACACTTATATACACGCCAGAAGGGCAAGGGAAACTTTGAGGTGGGCGCAAAAGTATTACCTAACACGCCCACTGCTATGGGTGGTATAATGATACTATGATTTTTCAGGGATAATCGTGGAGTAAGACTTACACTCCTTGACACGTTTTAGAGGAAGTGGTTTCAGACAAGCCCGAGCCTGTCGAATGTATGAGTTCAAATTCTTCCCGTGTATATGTATAGTCGATTGGCCCATCATTCCAATGACAAACAAGGGTATAAGATTCCCTGTGAAAGCATTTCTTTTGTGTTCTTCCCATTTCCTTGGAAAGTTATATCTTGATACTCAATATACTTCTTCAGAACGGTGTAGGCCTTTTGGTTTGTATGGAAACCCGACCGTTTATCGGTCGATAATTCAAAATGTCCTCTTTAAGAAAGCAGTTAGAAAGCATTGCAATTGCCATTAATGGGGCAGCTTTTGGATTTAGATTTACTAAATCACTTGATCAGGCTCTTTTGTGGTTGACTTCCAGGGATTCAAAATCTGCAAGATTTATTTATAGGTTCGCTTAGAAACTTAAAATTGAACTTTAACTGACAGAGCCATAAAACACGTTATGAATTGTGACTTCTTTGTGCCACCACTCATTTGCTTTGTAATTTGATAAAGGCCTTGTCATGGTTTCCATAATTACTGGCATTTACCCTTTGGTAATCTGAAATTGGTGATGAGCTTGAGATGAGTAGGATCCTGGGGTTAAGCGCACTGGAGTGAGTGGCTGGGAGGTGAGCTGCTTAAGTAAAGTGCCAAGTCAGCGTTTTTGGTTCTGCTGTCTCGGACCAGCCACTAGTCAATATTCCCATCTTCTCACCTTCCTCCTTCCTCCAGCCAGCCTCCTGACCGCCCACTGACCACCATCTGACCACCCCACAGCCTCCCACTGACCATCCAACAGCCACCCACTGACCCCACCACCATCACCACCACCACTGAAGCCCCGTACACACTAGGCAATTTCACCACCAGCAGGAACTAGCGATTATATTGTTTTCGGCCAGCAACCACCGACCCATGAATTGGCTGATTCTACTGTCAATTTGGAATCACACTAGGCGATTGTGCAATGTGCTGACCGTTACCCATGCAACCAGCGATAAAACTTCCTTGATATTCCAGTCATCCTATCAGTTACCTGACCAGTCGAAAGAACTTTAATTACCAACATTTCGGCAATCGCCAGTCAAATCGCCTAGTGCGTACAGGGCTTAAAGTGCCATACCCACTAGGCGATTTGGCTGAGTCGGCCGACTCATTGGATCTAAAATCGGTCGATTACAAGGGTAGAATCGGCCAATTTTAGGGCCGATTCAGATCAAACATGCACATTTCAATATACTATACTGACAGGGGATCATTAGGAATTGGCCGATTCCACCCGTTTCCCGTCGTCCGTCGCCGGTAAAATCGCCTAATGGGTATGGCCCTTAAAATTGTGTAGTGTGTACTGGGCTTTACCAGTCTACCACCACCTACTTAGCGAGGCCTGGCTGCTTGGACAGACCCTTCTAAGTGACTTAGCACGTCCCCCAAACGCCCTGTACCTCGGCAGCAAGGGAGACTTGATTTCTCATTTACTTTTTGTCGAATCGATTCTAAACTGGTTTCCCGTGTGGTTTGCATATAGACAAGGGCTGGTGACTTCTATTGTGGATAGCACGTGTATAATTGGACCCAAGATTAATTCAGAATGTAATCCACACAGAAAGTACCAAGTTACTGAATGTCTTGGCCTAATAGTTTTCTGCACATGCAAGTTTCCTGCCATGCACTTCAGTCTCTCACAATCAGATAGGATGCAGATTATAATTATTTGTGTTCAGGTCAGGTATACATTTGTTTAATGTTCAATGAATCTATAATATGCCTGTTGTTCTATATAGCCCTATACAATCATGTTGAATATGAGGTCTATATGAAAAGTTGACTTTTCCATAAGAATATGCATCCTAGCGCCTTATTGCTATGGGTCTTACACTTTCAAACAAATAATCCGCAATTTAGGCACTCATAATTATGAGAAACCAGTTAGTTACAATTGCGTCCATTAGGCCTACAGTTAATCAATTCAACGCTATAGAAATATAATGTTGTTCTGTCTATGTCGAGGTGGTGAGGAAACCATTTGTTGCCATAAGTTTCCAGTTTCCATAAGCACAAATAGAACCTACCTAGCTACAGGGGTTGTTATGAAACACCCCAGTTATCTGTAAATGAAAATTATTTAATGTTAAACAACATCTGCCAACGTAGCACCAGTTGGACTGGGAGAAGTGTGCTTCTAACTTTCACAAATTAATCTAAGAATCTAGACCTAATAGATCATACTTGAGGGCCTAATCGAATGCAAGTAGCATAAAAGTTAACTACTAAATTGCAATTACTATTATCTTAAAGAACACCCATCAACTTTTGCAATAGATATTCAAACAGCCGTAACCTTAACCACCGCATTAGATCTCTTGATGGAAATTAGTTACGATCCAGATGATAAATTGTATTTGGGTAGAAACCGTGTTGGGATTGGGAAAAACGGGAAGGCAATTACTATTGGCGAAGTTGCAATTTGACACTGAACCCAATAAGTCCATTGTCAAGATGGCAATGTTTGTGATTGATGGTTATGCCTAATGATTTGATCAGGAAAATGATCAAAATCATGTTTACGGGAAGTAACGATTCGTGCCAGAACCCTGAAACAGAACAAGTTGACGATTTCATGTCAACTTGATTCCCGGGAGGGAAACGTTACTCGGTTCTTGATAGATTAATTATCAACTTAAAACGGTTTAAGTTGATGAGAAAAAAGCGCCCATATCTCATGCAGAAGACGTCGCTGGCTCGGAAAGCCAATCAATCATCATTAATTCATCATTTCCTTTGATTTAACCCGCTAGAGGAACAAATAGCGCTGTTGTCGTCTGCTCCCGGAGATCGTTGTCATGGAGACGATTTAGATCCACCAAAGACCGGAAATTGAAATCTTGCAAGACTGTGCATGTTCCAGGGCCAACTCTGTTAGGTTTCAGACCAGGCCCCGGCCCCAACGCTGAATAGAACAGCGGGAAGTTACGGTTGAACAAGGTCAAGGTCACTCAGAGTGTTGAGGGATTATGGGAAGGGCCGGTCCGTTTGGGACCAGCCAACCATCGATATTTCATCATCTGATCATAGTCGTCCCACGAGCGGGGACCTGACGTCGAATCGATATGATTAACAAAGCCGGCGAAATGCACGAGGGGACGAGAAAAGTGGGGGACCGGAGGTGGGTTCGGTTTGGGTCCGCTCAGGCCGGAAAGGGCAAGGGATTTCTTTGAATCTCTTTATCGTCCATTCCGGTGCTTGTTTATATGCAGGCAACCTTGTATCTAGATTATCGTGTAGGAACGGATGTGGGAGTCCTCAGAGATGTTGCTGCATTTTCCCATGAGGTTTTGGGTAGGGGTGTTAGGGTAAGTGGAAGCCCTTTGGATTTCGCTTGAAGTTAACTTGGGGCATAGCAATAATCATTATTTGGCTGAAAGTCTCAGCTGAAACCCCCTCAGATTTTGTGGACTATGGAACTCCTCTTCCTATCTATAACCTCCTTACTTTTGTTTGGAACCTCATTAATGGGGGTAGACCCTTAAAATCGACAGGGCGACACGGGCATTTCTTATATTCGACATGGAACATAGCCATTCACTAGCGACAACAACATGGGACATTTTTTTTTTTTTTTTTTTAGTACTTTATTTCAACTGGTTCAACATCGGCGCACGCCGGTTTTCGTTGAATCACCAGAGCCGTGCTACATGACATGATAAGACAACAGTTTTAATTATGCCTTAACGCTAAGTGAGACCAAGTCTCAGAATGTTATGTATGAAGAAAACTGTTTAAAAGCAGATACAATTATTACGTTGTTACATCGTATAGAAAGGAGAGTTACCATAAAATAGAATAGATTACAAATAAAAGGATTAATTAATTTCTTTTAATTTCAATTTCACAAACTAAGGTATTCGAAAGTACCTACAACCAGTCGTTGACTAGTTTTTGGGATTTGATATATAGACATCGAGAAACAGTTTATCGACTATAGGTAGCGAGACCGGTTTAATGAGTGCAACGGATGGAAAAGAAGGGAAATGGGGTGAGGGTTGGGGGGTGGGGGGGGGAGTCAGAACCATTGTCTATAGTTATTCAATTTATAGCTCCATGTGATTTATTGAATTTTTTAGCCACTTCTTTTGGGCTAGTTTAAAGGAATTAACATCTGGTAAGTTTCTCAGGTTCGGGGAAAGTCCATTCCATCCTAGAGCACCTTTGTAAAGAGTATTGCGTTTATAAGCCTCCACACGTGGAATACAGGCTCTGAAAACTGGGCCATCATGAAGTCTAGTACGCACAATATCAGGTTTCAACAGATATGGTTTCATTTCTTTCAATCTAAACATGAAATTATGCATGTGGGCCTGCCTCCTATTTTTTAATAAAGCAACTTTGGCGGTCTTGTGGAGTACAACACTCTGGCCCCTAGCAAAATTCCTGGTACAGATGCGCAGAGCATAGTTTTGCAACCTTTGCAATTTGGTTGTCATAGTATTGTCAGTAGCACCATAGATTACATCCGCGTAGTCAAATAGAGGCAGGACCATACTTTTGTATACTTGCACAGCCATTCTTTCCGTGAGGTAGCAACGTACTTTGTTTAACAAATATAGCTTATGTGATACAGTTTTAACAACAGACGAAATGTGGGGTTTGAAGGTGAGAGCCGAATCAAGCGTCACTCCCAAGTATTTGTAGGAGGGTACCGTCTTGATGACATTGTTATTTAGAACGAGTTCGGGCTTCCCTGCTTTTTTGACTTTCTGCCTTGTACCATACAATACTAACTTAGTTTTACTAGCATTTAGAGAAAGCACATTCGATTCACACCATTTCTCAATTTTATTAATGGAGTCCTGCGTACGCAAGAGCAACTCGTCAATATCATTTCCCCTCGAGAAGATGACAGTGTCATCTGCAAAGAGTCTTACCTCTGTATTAGTTAAAATGTTTGGAATGTCATTTACATATGCCAGGAAGAAAAGTGGCCCCAGGATCGACCCCTGGGGGACTCCACAGACAATGCTATGCGGGTTTGATAAGACGTTTGCTACTTTCGTACGTTGCACACGATCGCTCAGGTAGTTTTCGACCCAGAGAAGATTTACGTCCCCTATTCCAAGGTGTTTGAGTTTTTTAAGTAGGATTTCGTGGTTAACAGTGTCAAACGCCTTTTTAACATCTAGATATATTGCCACTGAAAAGTCATTGTCATTTATAGCCTCAAAAAGATAGTTACAGATGTCAGCAACTGAGTCCACTGTGGATCTATTATGACGAAAACCCCCCTGGTAAGGTGTAAGGAGGTTAGAATCTTCCCAAAATTTCATGATACGTGTGTGAACTATTCTCTCTATGATTTTACTGGGTAGAGGGAGTAGTGATATCGGCCGGTAGTTTCCCACTTCAGATTTTTTCCCCCCTTTGTGAATAGGCACGATAGTAGCTGACTTCCAGGATGTTGGCATACAATGCATCTCAAATGACAGATTAATAAGGTAAACTAGTTGTGGAACTAATACTAGAAAGGCATCTCTTAAGACCATTGAAGATAGACCTTCCACCCCAGATGATTTTGTAATAGTTATTGACCTGCAAATATTTTGGACTTCCTCATAATTCGTTCTAAAGGGCGGTAAGGTGTTTTCACTTGTTTCACCAGCGTATGACCAGGGTTCGTTGAATCCCTTGGCTAAATTTGGGCCTATATTGGCAAAGAAGGTATTAATATAATCTGCTGTGCTGTGGTGCGGGATAGCCTCATCAGTCAGAGCATCCTTAAGTTCTATTGCGGCCTTAACTTTTTTCCCTTCCGGTAGAACCTCCTTTATCCCTCTCCAGAATTTTTTGTGGTCATGTATATTGTTAAAATATTCGTCTTCAATGAAACTTGCCTTTAGGTTTTTGACTTGCCTCCCAACCTGGTTTCTAGCTAATCTAGCGGCATCCCAGTCTCCCTGATTACCTGTCCTTTTAGCTTTGGCCATTAGTCTGTCTTTATCCGCTATAAATTCCAGTATTTCAGGGGAGATCCAAGGGTCCTGCTGGTCATAGGTGCTTATGTTTTTAGTTGGACACATTGGGTCAATAAGGCTAGTTATTTTATTGAGAATTATATCCCAGCATAGGTCAGGGACTTGACAGCCATAGAATTCCTCCCAGTCCGAGCGTATCAACGCTTCTTGAAATATTTCTTTGTCATAGTTACGGTAAGATCTTCCCTTAAAATTAATTTTTGACCTCCTCAAGGAACATTTCTTCCTAGTAATATAGACTGCCTGATGGTCGCTCAGATTCAAGTCCAGAATGCCCTTGCCTTTAATTACTTCAGAATTGGAGAATATCAGATCTAGGCATGAATTTTTATTACTCCCATATCTAGTTGCTTTGTCAATGTATTGTCGTAGTCCCAGAGTATCCGCTAATAATAGTAGTTCTTTGGTTGCAGGCGACTTTTTGTCTAGAAAATCAATGTTCATATCTCCTAAGATGAATAGATCTACATTATCTTTGAAATCTGCGTTCTCAATTTGGTCCCGAATTTTTGAGCAAAATTTTTTGTAGCAACCCTGAGGCGGTCTGTATGTATTGAAGATCACTATTTTTCTTTCATTCGGCCTATGAATAGAGAGACATTGCATTTCAACGTCTAGCTCACTACAATTTAGGTTTGAGTGGGTCGAGTCAGAGAAAGGTAAGTCATCTCTTATGTATGAAATTAGTCCTCCCCCGTTTTTGATGTTTAAACTATTGGGGTCCTTCCATGTTCTATCTAACCTAGTTAATGTGTAACCTGGGATTGTCACTAGACTGTCTGGAATTTTATCAGAGAGCCAGGTTTCAGACAATGTAAAAACGTGAACACCACTGTCAATGATTTGTTGTTTAACAATTTCAAACTTGCCTGGTTTGAAGAGACTCCTTACATTGAGGTGAGACAGATGCAGTCCCTTAACTAGCCTAAGGTCTATATTATCCATAATCAGTTTCAGGTGCTAATCCCAGTAGTCGATACTGACTCAAAATAAGGGGTGCTAGGGTTTTAATAATAATAAAAGAAGGTTGAGAAGTGAACTTAGGTACAAGCACTAGGTGCATTATAAGACATATAGGGTATATAAAACATATCTGAATTGTTGGATATCGGCGACTGGGGCCATCCAATTCAGTCATGTTTACTCGAGCGTGCACAGTTTGGTAGGTGGCAGCCGAGTTAGACCAGCCCAATAACATAATAGTAGTGCTGAAAACTTAGAACTGGTAGTTCAAAGGATACTTAATAGACTAGCAAGATCATGTAGTAAGCAACAATAGGCATATTAGAGTAGAAAAATATATGGCTATCTAATATACAACTGTACTACACGCTAACACATTCAACAGCAATACCGTACATAAAGTCAATCAACTTATATGCCATGCGGCAGTCCTTATGCCAACAAAATCGAGTCAGGCATACACATAGTTCAGCCATCTTGGGTCGGTTCAGTTCAGTAATACTGGGTAGAGTCTTTTAATCTTGGACTTATAAAGAACTACTACGTAGTGTTCATTTTATCAGTTCCTCGAAAGGTATGGAGTGGAACAGAGTGTGTTACCAGTGTTCAGGTAGAGTGAAGGTTCAGCTTCACAGTTTTCCAAGTGACTAGGGAAAAGGTATATCGGATGATGATAGAAGTTCGTTCCAACAGTTTATCTAAAGCTTACCCAGTTAAGCTAGGTTATATTTGGGCACTTACAGTTCAGTGTCCATCGGTGTAAAAGTTGGGGAAATACTCAACGCCTGTACAGTAATTTACTGAAAGTCCTTTAGCCCAGTTGCAAGTCCTTGTCGTCGACCCGGATATGCAAGCAGGGAAAAAGGGAAGGGGCAATGAGTTAGGCCAGAAGCAAGGCCTTGCTTTCTTTTATAGCTAGGGTCATGGGTGGGTGGCTCTAAAAGGGAAGCGCAGTCTAGAGATTGTCGGATTAATGAGATAAGAAATTTGGAATGGGGTAGGGGTAGGCTCCCAATGTTGAGCGTATCATCCTGTCGCCCGGTTGTTAGTTCCTCGCAAGCGCCTTGATGAATTGTTCAGCCCATTTGTAGACCACAAAAGACCCGAAGTGGATACCATCGTCTGCAAGGTGATGATAGTAGTTCCTCCTCTTACCATGTTGCTGCCTATGTACCGGGGCAGCCAGATGGGGTAGATAGAGGTCTTTGACTCCCATGATCCTTATGATCTCTATGTTGTACCTCCAAATCAGCAAGTCAACCATGCCCTGTTTCTCAAAGGTGGGATCGGTTATAACCTTGCCCAAGTCAACCCCGACCAGTGGGCAAAAAACAACTCTGCTGGCTGGAAACCATTTTGTGAAGTAGGCGTCCGCCTCCCTCAGTGAAGTTAGAAAATAATTTTCAAGGTCCAGGTAGCAATCCCATTCAAAGAGCACCTCTCCTGTTGTACGATCCTTAGATGTAATGTCATTGACTCCGGCACACAGATAAATGATGTCGTGGGGATACCAAAACAAATATTTGGAGGCCACTTGCGTCAGGGTGTGAAAGCGGGCTCCCGGGTAAGTCCAGACTTCAACAGGTCTTTCCATGTAATTAGCTAAGTCTATTTCGTGCTGAAGGCCCCTCCCTCTGCTGTCGCATAGAATTACACTGTGTTGCTTACGTCCTTGATACAACGCCATGGTTTAGGATCGGGTAGGCCCAGTACAGTTTCACTCACCCTTAGGCTCAGCGCGCTCCCGACGCAGCTCCTCTCTGATGTCAATGAGAATCTTCCCGAGCTTATTGGCCCCCCTGATTTGGCCCTCCTTGATTTGGTCGGTCTCTGCCAAGGTGTATCCACACCCCCACACTCGGTCAGGGCACGCCTCGTACAACACCTTGTCCCTCGTCGCTAGGAGTTTCTGGCAGTGTGTCTCGTTATTTCGGAATTTGTATTCCAGTATGTCACGCATGACTTTTTCCTTCCTCCCGTTCCACTCAGTCGTGTCCCTGATCCCACGTGCCAGTGATTTTGATTTGTATGGGTCCGTCTCGCCCAGCTGGTTGAGAACGTCTGTCGGATTTCCACACTGTTGGGCTCTCGCGTACTGGTAAGCCGATTCCGCCGAGTTAAATTCCACTTCTCCGAGTAGTATTTTACAGGCTGACATGTTCGAGAGTGCCGAGTGTTTTCCCTGAAAGGCTATCCCCTTGCCGCCGTCGACTTCAACTGTCTTCGCCCGTTCCAACGTGACGCCTTCCGGGAGGTCGTCTACGTCACCGTTTCCGTAGCGACGCCCATTTACCATGATGACGTTGCCTTTGACCGTTGCCTGATGACCCAGTTTTCGCGCCAGACCCGCCAAGGCCCTAAGATCCCCCATTTGCATTCTCTGAAAGCCTGTTAGGTCATCGTTGATAAATACCCTGTTCCATCTAGGGATCCCAGCAAGGCTCTTGATACGCTTAAATATCTCCACTTTGCATCCCATCCGCATAAATGTGATGACGATCGGTCGTGGCCTAGATTGATTCTCCCCTGCTCCGCCGCCATCGTTCGGCAGCCTAATGTTAGGCTCCTTCCCGCGCCGGTAAACACTTGAACACACATCAATTCCAAAGGGGACGTCCAAGTCTTGAAATAAATCCGTAGCGACGTCTTCTGGCTTAATGTTGGGGTCCTCTTTGACACCTTCCAAGACTAAGCGATGTCGTTTTAGTTCCCTTTCCTGAAGTTCCATACGCCATTCCACTCGGTTCATTCTAGCGTTTTGCTGAACAATGCTGCTTCGTAGCCTTACGTCTTCTTGGTTCAACTTAGCGATATCCTGCTTAACTTCCTTGTAGCTGTCGCTTATCCCTGAAATGCTGTCTCCCAGTTCTCTGAAGTTAGCTGCTGATGTTTCCGCGTTGGTTCTAATTATGGCGATTACGTCAGAAATTGTCGGCTTGGCTGTCTTCTCGCCCTTGACCGGAGTGTCCCCCGACGAGCCAGCTGGTCCATCGGCCGCTACCTTTTTTTCCTCTTTTTTCCCTGATGCCTTGCTTTTAGAGTCTTTATCCAATATTGGTGCCATGCTCCTGGTATTCATAGAGTTAAGGAAAGCACTTGATGTCTGAGTCCCGAGTTTTGCACTTGTGAAAATAGACGATTTGTGTAGAGGTCGTTCCTCGCAGGTCAGCCTATCTCGACGCCATTTTTTTTTTTTTGACATTTCTTAAAATCGACAGGGCGTCATTGGCATTTGTAAAATTCGACATGGGACATGGCAAAACACTTGCGACAACGACAGGCGACATTGACATATCTTAAATTCGACACGGGACATAGGACCCCCCATCTACTCCCCCTCATTACATTTGGGGCATAGGGCCTAGATACAGCCCTTAGGTGGCTGACACGGGATTTTGAAAATGAGATGGCAGGCTAGTGAGAGAGTGTTTGCGTAACAGAGTATGGCCAGACTCTTTCATTAAAAAGGTAACAATAAAGAGAGGATGTTTAACATGTGCTGCCACTTTGTTTGTTTATGCCTTTTGTGAAGCCATTGTCTTATATTTTGGATATGCAGCTATACAACCTGTGTTATTTGCGCCATACATTCAATAACGAGAAGGGAATTAACTAATATAAAGTTTACTACAAGTATATTGCTAATATCATGGGCCACTAAAGAACTAAGCCAGGAAATTCTGGTATGTGTAATCGATTGGAAATGCCCAAGTTTGTGAGACACAGAGTCAGCTGCAGTTCAACTTTAATGGCAGCATTTGATCTAGAGCACCGGTTGGCTAATCCAATGGACCGGCGTTTTATTCTCTTTTTCAAACCAGGGTCATGAATTATGGCCGGGCGTTTTCCTGACTCCTCCAGTGGGAGAAATCCACAGGTAGCCTGGAAAGTGGGGCTTTAGAACTTTGAGTTCCTTTACACAAAAAAAGTTCCTGTTTAGCAATTCTACTGAACGAGTTCTACTGTGCCATTTGAGAAGACAGGCAAGGACAGTGCGAATCAAAATTGAATAATGTTTCCTTGCATTATTTTCCCCTCATTGTTTACTTATTTATTTTAGTTCATTGAATTCTTCAAATGGCTGTCAAAAGACAAAAATTCTCTCTACCACAGCTAATTTATAATATATTTTAATACCTGCAGGTTATTTTGACCTAAGTCTTCTTTTGCCGACAAAAATAAAGGGAGATTTATTGAAAGTATAAAAATATTTGCTATAATTATAATCATATATTCGTAATTATTACATTTTCTAACTCTCTCCAAGTTTTCTAACGTTTTTGTTACAAATGCATGCACAATAGACCACTGATTATGTTAAAGGCACTGGGAACCCTCGGGATAAACTACATGTAGATACATTTAATGTCAGGGTCGGACTCAGGGGGAGGGCCTAGGGGGCTAATCCCTCAACCCCGTTTTGGTGGACTCCTAATCTATAGCTACATCTAAAGGGGGTGGTTCCGAGCTATGTATAGGCAACATTTGAGCCCGTTGTCTTTAAGAAGATAACATACACTACAGCATACCCAATGCCAATGTGTACCCTTGTTAAAAATTAGCAAATTGCTGCATGGTATTCAAGAACAGTGCGTGTCTACAGATTTAACATTATTACCCATGTCTCGTGGAAAGTTTTTAAGTACTTGGTTCAGGCAATGCAACACACATGAAAATCAATCAAATTAGATCTCTCTTGTTCTATCTCTTAATGGTTATGCTTGACATTAAAATTTCTGAATGATCAATTAACCTTCACCAAGCAGAAGGTGATTTATGTAACCTCTTAAACGGTCAATGTTGTCTTTTTTATCCTCTCTACCATTTTAACCAGGTCAATAGCAGGAAATGTAAGAACACTCTCAACAAATGAGTTGGGCCCATGAAGATTAATATTTGGGTCGGACATAATGATAGACACTTATCATAAAAATGTTAGACACTTGGCATTAATTTTTTATCAATCCCGATGAAGTGCATAAACGCCCCAAACATGTTCATTGCTTCATAACGTTTCACTAAAAAGACAACCGTTCACATAAAAAAACTGTTGTTGGATTTGGTTTGATCTACGAACTTTAACTTTTACCAAGAATAACAAAGCACATTTTCAATGATAATTATACTTCCCCAAACAAGAAAATCTGTGTTATTTACATAATTTTGGTACAACTTTGATTCTATAGAATATACGTGTATGTAAACTTGTCTTCTATGGACACCCACAACCATAGACCCCAATATGACCTTTCGGTTTGCTTGTACAATGACAACACGTTAGGACAACATGTTGGCCCATTATCAAGCATGCCTCATCTCAAGGTTGGCCTGACAGATTGCAACTGGTATCTCAGAGAACCTGGGATAAGAATCACATTGAGTCACTTCCTAAATCAGGGTTGTTACATCATCAGAATTTCAGGCATATTTATGGTAATATCTTTTTTGATGGCATCCTTTTCAATGATATACCTCCGGATCCCCAGCAAGGTAATCATTGGGCCTTTTTGATTGCAGTACCATTTTTCTCCAAAGTAGGATAGATATGTTAACCAAACATCATGGCCTTCTTTGGACACCAAAATTTACAAACTCTCGTCTTTTTTTTGTTCCATGAAGACACATCAGGACATCATGTTGGCCCATTTTGCAGCATGCCTCATTTCAAGGTTGGCCTAGGAGGTTACGATTTATTCCCAAATCAGGGTTGCTTTATTATCAAAATATTAGACAACTGGCAATATTGCTTTTGCTTGTAATCAAGCACCTGTTCAATAGTATTAATATTCCTTCCTCCAGCAAGGAAATCTCATGGATATAAGATTTGGGTAGCATTTGTATTCTGGGTAGCATGGATGCTCATCAAATCAACTAGCCTTCCAAAGACACCAACGACTACAGACTCAAATGTGATCTCTTGCTTTTGTGTTGTGAAGACACGTCCAGATGACACATCGGCCCATTACCCAGCATGCCTCATCTCAGGGTTCGTCCTGACAGCTTGATAGTTCAGAGAACCTGAGATTAGAACTGAAATGCATAATTTCCCAAATCAGAGTTGTTTTATCATTAAGATTCAGACAACTGGCAATATCCTTTTTGCTTGTCACGAAGCACCTTTTTGACAAAATCCTCCCCCAGCTAGAGAAATCTTGATCATAAAATTTGGGTAGCATTTATATTCTGGGTAGTATGCAATATGGATGCTCATTAAATCAACTAGCCTTCCAAAGACACCAACAGCTACAGACACAAATATGACCTCTTGCCTTTGTATTATGAGGACACGTCCAGACAACACATTGACCCATTACCAAGCATGCCTCATCTCAGGGTTCGGCCTTACAGCTTGATAATTCAGAGAACCTGAGATTAGAACCAATATGCGTCATTTCCCAAATCAGAGTTGTTTTAAATCTTTTATTATCAAAATTTCAGACAACTGGCGATATCCTTTTTGCTTGTAATGAAGCACCTTTTCAAAAATAATCTTTCACCAACAAGGAAATCTCTTGGCCATAACATTTGGGTAGCATTTATATTCTGGGTAGCAAGGACGCTCATCAAATCAACTAGCCTTCCAAAGACACCAACGGCTACAGACCCAAATATGACCTCTTGCCTTTGTATTATGAGGACATGTCCAGACAACACATTGGCCCATTACCCAGCATGCCTCATCTCAGGGTTCGGCCTGACAGCTTGATAGTTCAGAGAACCTGAGATTAGAACCGAAATGCGTCATTTCCCAAATCAGGGGCCCTCTTCTCATCTCGCTTAACAAGAGAAGCCGACTCAGAAACAACTCGTGTTATTTTTGGTGAGTTTCTCTGAGCTGCTCCTCACCCCGGGTGTTCGTGGGCCGTCGGTGACGTGAGGATAATTTAACTCAGGCACGTCTCAGACCTCTGACGTCATTGGAGTGACGGCGCCTGTCTCCCTTGCTTCCCATCCCCCGGTGAAGATTCCCCAGCCTTTAATTACATTAGGAAAATGCATATCTTTTTGGGGGGAATCTAAGAACAGTATTTTCGACACTAATGGACACAATTGATAAAGGCGCTGATTTCCATTTCTAGGTCCATGACTCAATTGCTAAATGGCTAGTTGAGGAACAATGATAGAAGCAGTTAATCATCGTATCGCCCTTTTATATATTGATATATTGATCAACTTGCATTTGGCTTAAATGTTTGACATAAATTGATAATAAATTCTGGCTTTAAATTGTCATAATTATGTCAGTTATTAAAGATTGAACTGGACCTAATTATGACAGACGTCATATACAAAAAGTCAAAACTCTTGACCTTGTGTGTGAGGTCAATTCTGGTGGTCATGACCACATTGTCTACAGTGAACATGGGATAAATTAAAATGACATATAGATGCTAGAATAATGTAAGAGGTATTTGTTATTATCCAATTCTGATCTACACAATGTATATTGAACCTGGCCCTTGTATCTTGTAAGAGAAAGAGGTACATGTAATGGAAAGAATCTGTGAAATGTTGGATTTTTTATCTAAATATTCTTGATGTAAAGCTCACAAATGACAGTCTAATAACCATGGACGATCGTTATATCTATACCCAGAACTGGTTATTTCACAGCCTTTTTTCTGAGCTGCTTTGCTATTTTCTACCTGGAGCGTCAGGTTAGACGGTTTTGAGTTTGGCCCATGCAGCCATGCGTTTTAAAGCTAGCCGTTTGATCTATTGCCCGCCTAATGGTTCTGTTATTCGCCAAAAGGGGGCAGCCTGCTGGAAACATCTCGAAACGTTGTCACCTCCACTTGTGAAGAGTGCTAACAGCCCCGTTAATACAAGTATTGATGCGACTTCCGCCCTTGCCCAACTCGCTACATCTGCCTGCCGAACTCCGCACATATCTGCCTAACTCTCCACCCGCCTGGCTTGACGCTTGAATGAAACCTATCAACTTCGATAAAACCCCATTTCCGCTTCCCGTTCCGAGGTCAGCGCCCGATTGTTCTACCGTATTTTCAAGGGTATCTGTCTGGTCGACTCTACTACACTTTGTGGGGCGCCAGTGAGCCTGGGATGCGGTGTTAAGTTATTAAGTCTTATCACGATTGGAAAACATAATATATAGTCCGCAGTAACAAAACTGGCGCTCAACAATTTCCGCATGACTGGCATCAATAAATAACACGTCCAAATATAGAAAACATATTTTTCAATCAACTGGGGTTTTGGTTTCAGTTAGGGACCCAGGGCAATTGCCTTTGGGATCTTTCCAAAACCAGGTGTCTTTGCTACGGGTCAGAGAATGGAAGCATTGCTTGCAATTATTTATTAAGGTTAGAGCTTATTGGTTCCATGAATGTAACTCCAGGGGCGAATGTGGGGGTCTTAAACTATGGAGTGGGTTGTTGTTTTTTGTAGTTTTTTTAATTGGGATCTGTATTTGGGATCACCTTCTTGGTGAAATCAAATCTCCGTGGCATCCCCCTACTTCCCTACCAATGTCCCCATGAAATTCTAGGAAATGATGGCGGATTTTGAATACTTTCATTTTATCTAATTAATGGAAATTATAAGACGTAAATAAAACGCCTTTTTCATTACATAATGCCTTACCAGCCGTTACATAGGACCGCTAATTATAACAGACTGTTACTGTGGATGATATCAGGAAAACAGGCCATGGTATACCATCGAAACAGATTTCAGGTAAAAATTAACAATCTTAAACTGCTTGACAGACGGATATACCAATGAACCAGCCCCACCCCTAGTTCTTGGAAGGTTATCCAACTCGGAACATGTCTGGGTGCGGACCAGGCCAGTAATGTATTAAATAATTTAGCGGTACTCTGAATGTCGCTTAAGTCAGGCCGTGTATAGGCCTAATCCTGTAAGCCTCTCACGCCTCGCCTCCTGCCACCCTACGCCTAATGATAAAGTGCGGAGGCGTCGAGTTATAGAGAAGTAGAAAGGCTTGACACGACAGGTCCCTGCGAGCACAATACGACCATGTCATGTCCGTGATCAGAGCGACAGTACGAGTCATCTTACTGAAGCTCCTCCGGCGGACTCTGACCTATATTACACAGATGCTGCAGCCTTTTCTTCCTTTTTTTCTCTCATTTTTCTAAGGAAGCAGGAAACTAGAGGTTAAGGTATCTTGTTTCTGAGGTCTTTTTTTTCTGAATGAATTCTAGGAAATGGGTCTAGGTGCAATGTAATAGCGGAGACTCATGCAATGAAAGACACACTTGCCTTTTGAATGATTGATAGATTTGAATCTTATACACATAGCTATCTTTTTGATGAGGTTTTGGAAGAGAAATTAATTGGATATTGTTGACCTTTCCAAAAAAAAGTTATCTGTATTAAAATTTCATGCCTCCTCTTTTCGAATGCACAAAATGCAAATGAAATATTCTCCCGTCTGAACTAGAGATCTTTCGAGGTATGGCAATTACTTTATGCTTAAATGATTAAGTCTGTGTTATACACCATGCCCTTTATCATGGATTTTATATAAAGCCATGGGGTGAGAGAGGTGGAGCTGTTCTGAACTACTAGGAACTACTCCTGACTGATGGAAGTGGCTCAGGACCTTCAATAGAAAGAGCAGCTCAGGTATAGATATCCCAGGCCATTAAATCTATTCTATTTAGCAAAGCCTTGATGCCATTTTGAGAAGCTATCTATTTTAGAAAATGATAGATTTTCGGAAATAGTATGGGATTAGATGCCTGAGGCTGCTTGATAGCGAACTTTAAGTACTCTGCTGGTGAGTGTATAGACAAGATCATGATATTGTACTCGAAATGTATATAATTATGATTCAGGATCATTGCTTATATAGCATGGATACAGTCCAGATAGACCATTTTAAAATTCTTAGTTTAATAGTATGAGAAATAGTAAGAAATGATAAGCGACCCTACATGGATGGCTGACGAAAAGAACATAGTTACAATGCTTTAAACAACAGTTGAACAATGACCCTGTTGTCAAGACAGTTTTCCCAATTAAGCACAAAACAATTATGAATATTTCACAAATTCCTGGAAACATGACGTTAATGTTCACATAATTGTAAGTGACGCAGCTTAAGCAATCCCATTAAATAATGCTCATTCGTTTAATGGTTGTAGTTTAATATTTGAATACCTTCCAAGAGTTATCAATAGAATCACCATGTGTATATAATAGAAAGGGTGTGGCCTTCGAATTCACTAATGAGACATGGTGAAGAGTGGGTGGCACTCAGCAAAGATTACATAGCAGGGCGTTTCCCTTCATTATGCTTTAACCTTTGTAGGATATAATTTCAATTATGAAATTTATCAGAATTTAGAAATGTATGTTGTTTACAAATGAATTCTGAATGGATATGAAAGTGGGCTATGTATAGAATCCATAGCCACTGGGCCGATTTGTACCTTACCGATAGGTTTTTGACTGATGAGCACTCTCAGTATGTAGCATTAGAATATGAATTTTGGTATGAATTGACACAAAGATTTGCTGGTTATTACTAGAATCACCATTGGCACGTTGCATAAGCGCTTGTATAACAGCGATGAAACAAATAAGAAGTCTCATAACGGGGACGTCGCATTTTACAGTCGGTCTCACTGTTGAATTACAGATGTGTTCAGCTGTGCTGGGTTTAATTCTGTAAATGACTGTAGAAAGAGGGCTCTCAAATCTAAAAAAAAAACATTTACATGTCTGCCCAAAATAAGTATCTCAAAGAGGATATTTTATTATGTTAGATTTTTAGACGACGGGGGCGTTTTCGAAAAGGACATCACTTGCTGTATTCTAGGTTTTGCTGTTGCGTATGCAACATGCTAAAGTCATTGATTTGGTGATTCAGTCAAGCAGTCATTGGGTTTTATGCTTTAGCATTAAAGATCAATCAAATAAATTATTTTTTCGTGAATCTTGAAATGTTTTGAAAAAAACTATAGAACCGTGGGAAGATGGTTAACCATATATCATAGGCCTATATACATATACCTAGATTTCAGATTTACAGATACATTTATTAGATTTGGAAACAGTTGTTAGATTTGGAAACAGTTGTTAATCATTCACCAAGTCTCATGAGACAGGGCCTATAAAACTTATAAATTCTTACCAGCTATTTGCTCCTCCGTTAGGCGTGTGTCCTGGAAATAGAAATCAGAGAATGTACCCTGGAAATAAAAAGAAAAGAAAACCACTCAGTGTTGTGCGCCATTGCTGAAGCATTGGGGGTGGGGCATGCCCTAGAACTGTATAAAGAAAGGCACGTCTAACAGAAATTGATAAATCGCATAAAAAAAAGCATAACCAGACGCTGCTGCACAATTCATCAATGTGACAATAAACAAGACAAGGATAGAAATAATAACGATGTCCTGGACAAAAAGGCAAAGGCATGCGTCTCCGGAGAGTAAAAAACGGAATGAGAGATTGAAAATTGTTTCCCTACTGGAAGAAGCGTTGAAGTTATGAGTTTGTCTACGGCAGTTCATGTTTATTTATGGGGGCCGGTGCCCATGCTGTTTTGCTGTGAAGTCGGGGATTGCAGTGGCTTGGTGCGGCATTTGGCGACAGATCTCATACTGTGGGGTGTCCTTTGTACCTTATTGAGATTCCCATTTTTTCCAATTAAGTGGTTTCCGAGTACAAATACTGGCACATATATTCTGTTCGCACATTCTTGTATATACCACAAAGTTCCCACAGTGTTATAAATGTGCAGATCGGAAGTACAAGAGAAAGTAGTTTTACTCTGTTTTGTTCGAGAATTACCAGCTACGGTCGAAATGGTCTGGTATTTGATAACATTCTGCTCATGTTTATACCATTGAAATGTCATAGTACTACTTCCTGTATGTATTGTGGACACCTACTTTGCAAAACGTTTGCACATTCGGACAAATATGTTTAACCCGGCACAGGTCTCTAATTTAGTAATTTCCGAAGCAAACTGACTTTTGTGTTTGATACTGAAAATGTTTGCTGAGAGACTGTCACTTAAATAAACATGTAAACAGACACAGGAAATTGTAGGTCTCCAAGGGCATGACTTTGAAATGGTCGGTGAGGAGAAAACTTGTTCTCTAATCTGAAGGTTCCAGAATTGATTCCTATTTTCTCAATTTCCCACATAGTAGATTTCACGTTTTGTAGTCAAGGACTTTCCAATGTCTACCAGGGTGAAAAGATTTTGTCCATTTTGAACCCAAAAAAAATCCAGAAACTTTTGGAATATTGTTGATCATCAGTCGCTTCTGCTAAGGATGTATTCTTACATAAAAAGAAGGAGAGTATCCAAACGACAAATTAACGAACTAGCGAAATCTCAGGGGCGGACTCAGGATTTCACAAATGGTAGGCGAGAATCCATGTGTAGGCAATTTCCCATCTTTGCCTTAAGAAGTCAAAAAGAAAATAGCGGGTCAGGAACCCCCAAATGGATCCACCACTGGATCCGCCTCCAAATTTACTACAACATAAGCACGCACATTTTTCGCCGATAACTTACAGAGCCCATAACACAGGCCTGGGAGCAGCTCGGGAGCAGCTCGCCGAAAGCGGGGGGAGATAAGGCTCATCTCATCAGCGAGCGACTCACTGACCCATGACAGCTCAGCCGGTGTCACTGATAGCACGGTGCCCAATACTGAGTGTCCCTCTGCCACCTGATAGGGCCTTTACTGCTGGTTAACGCCAGTCAGCCACCCCTCACCGGCCCGGCTGATAGTGGACCGAGCTGATATCTCAGTGCTAGGTGAGCAGCTCGACATGATGTGCTCCAACTATTTGTGTGACTCAATCCCTACTGTCAGTCTGGTGCACCCGATCCATCGATTTATTCTGAACCCCATGAAATGTTTTATCAAACTGTCCTGTGTGTGGTATCAGGTTTTTTCTTGTTTCCTGTTTTTGCATGTATGGTGTTTTATATTCGAGTGATGATAGCCAATCATAGCGGCTTTTATAGCATAGGACCACAGTTTTTCCTATTAAGATCCATCATAGGTGATTATGCTAAATATAACGCCTAATCACCAATTAAGTGCCATTTGGCTTCAATTTGACTGCTTAATTTCTACAGATTTGTACATCTTACATTCTATTCTAAACCAGGACAGATATGAAATATCAGATTTTACATATTACCTTAAATCAGTTTAATTGGCTTTCGGTTATCAGGCGTTTATATACCTGAATGTATGAAGCCTTTGCAGGTTAATCATATCATTTCCGTTCCATATGAACAATACTGCTGCTGAGTGATCCTGAGCGGAAGGTCCATATAGAATCATGCTGCTTCAATGATAGACTTCTGACCTCCTGCCCTTACTCATAGGTCACTCGACGTGGCTAACACAGCGGATCTGAACCTCATTCCGTAAAATCCATTTCCCAACCTGATAAACGGGCTCCAAGCCGTGACCAGGATCACAAGCGATTTTCCCTGGAATTGCTTGAGGCTAAAGCTCATTGGACCCATGGAGAGAGTCCATGTTCTGAGGTTCGAATTTCGCCCTAAAGAGCGGAAGGTTGACAAATGTTTCCTCCCTGGGGGGTCCATCAATGGGAATTCCCCTATTGTAGTGGCCCTATTTTCTGTTTATTACCATAAGGTTACTTTGGAATGGCACTTTAATACTCAATATATACCCTGCGCTGTCTTCTTGCCGTTAGTAAATAACTGAGTTCTTTGTTCACATTTTCCACCTCTGATCATGTTATGTAAAGACTATTAATTGTACAGTTCTGGCTTCCCTTTTTTTATTCTGATGGCCAGATGCCTTAAGCAAGATTCTGTTGAATACTCCACAACGTATCCATTGAAAGCTACAGCCTCACAAAGGACTTGTGTCCTATAGAATATTTAGGTCAGAAGACAAAACTTCACAGGGTATTTGTCTGGCTCTTACGCCCTCACAAACAACTGTGTTCAATATTTTAATCAGATGGTTCTCAAAGTCCCTAAAGTAGTTTCTTTCCTAAGCATCATCACCTATGCCTTTGTGCTATGCAAAGTCAATGAGTGTTATTTCTATGTGTTGGGACTCCCGCCCAACTTAACGAATGAATTGTTGATATTGAATGCACTTAAGGAATGAGGCTCGACTCACAAAGGTGGTAGGGAGATACACAAACATTGGGAATATGAATGGACCAGTCATGCAGTCAGGTAAAGGGATGTGCCAGGGACGACTCCACCATGAGATCAAAATTCAGCCTCTTGGGGGAAATGCGAGGGAAGGGGGATACTTTCTTTGAAAAAGGGTAGGCCTACCCGTGTACTGTCATCCGGTCTATGGGAGAGGTAGTTGTGAAGGCCACATCTTATTTCATTCTTTTGTTAATATTGAAACAATACTAACTGTAGAACTTAATTCTAAAATGTGACAGTAATACTGACATATAAACTGCTTAGTTCAGAATTATAGGTTGTATAATATTCTCCTGGTTATCTGAATAAATCCGATTATCAAAGGGAAAGCAATTTAAAATTACATTATTATTTCCTCCAGACTCTATCTCCTTCAGCTTCTCGTTGAAATTTGTTATTCTATTTATGTCTAAATACTTATCGAAATAAACATTGAAATGATATCTCTCACGTAAATTTCCATGTAACACTGGACACCTTGTTATTGCAAAATCAAAATCATCGAGATCGAGGAGGCTGTAATTCTCAAATTGGTGACTGCTTTCAAAG
Organism: Lepidonotus clava; assembly: GCA_936440205.1. NCBI lineage: Eukaryota > Metazoa > Annelida > Polychaeta > Phyllodocida > Polynoidae > Lepidonotus > Lepidonotus clava. The sequence goes on along the minus strand of OW387145.1, from coordinate 32,213,329 downwards.
AGTAAGTACCTCCTTTCCCGCCCCATGGGTCCTCATTTTAAGCACAAAAACTTTGCTTCTTATATCGCCCGCCTGGCATTTGGCTGTGTTTACAGAGTCTATCTCGATCAGTTTCTTAACAAACATGACCCTTAGAATCATCCGTGGTCCGTGAGGGATTGCATGTCAGCCGCTATTGGCATTATGCACTTACTATTGTGTAAAGAACAATGTCTGAACTTTCGAGAACTTTCTATAGGGGTAGGTATTTACCTCTGCCAAGAATAAAGGCTAATTTCAATTTTTCTTTTGTTTCCTTTCTCATAGCCAAGGGAGGTACAGGTTCAGTAGTTAAGAGGTTAATGAAACACTTAGACAGAGAGGGTGATAATTTAAGTGCTATCATCCTAGAGGGTGATACAAAAAATATTCCTGCTAGTTCAGTTAGTCTAAAAGTTCACTTTAATATAGTGTAAGGTTTGATACATTTATAACGAACTGGTGCGCAGGTCCTAAATGAGTTGAGAAACCTTTGTTATCTCAGGGATAGAAGCCTTTAGGGGGTGCTATGAGCCCTACCTGAGGGTCATTATGAGGTAAATCCAACTTTTCTTGTAAAAGGAATGCTATGACAAAGTGCACATACAAGGAAGGGCCTCATCATTAAAAAGAGGGAGAATTCGAGAATTTGTGTTAGAATGGGCAAAGGTTTACATATGATAAGCCCATCCCAGTTTATACCAACGATAAAGTTTAGCATGAAATATTATTAAAATTGTTTCTGTGCTTATTCCCTGAAGAGAGTTCCACAATACTAAATTAACAAACATGATTTGGTTGACAGATTGCTCCTAAAATTTCTAAAATGTGACCTTACATTTTGAACTTTTCCCCATAGCTTATTTAAGTAAATTTGAAGTAAATGATAGAGGCTTCATGCAGTATGATGGTAAAAGATCTTGAAGAATGCTTCTTGGATGTGGCATACCTGTATATACTCATATATTAGCCTACATGAATCTGCATGCATGTTCTTGCCCTCAAAACACATTCACATGCAAGATTCTATGTATACCTAACGTGACCGACTTCATTTCCAAAAATAACGTCGGGTTTATTCTAAAAATAACAGTATTGTACCACTGCGCTTAGATCGTAAATATATGATTATATTAAACAAATGGTCAGGATTCCAACATGGAAAGTATCGATATAAATCAGTCAGGAAGACATCCCATTTTGTTTGTGCAGTTTTATGACACCCACCTGCTACCTAACGCAGCTTATTATCGCAATATCCTTATTCAATTAGGTGACTTAGTTTACACAAATTAATATACATAGCCACTTTTATGTTTATATTAGAAGGCTGTTTTTGTTCATTATATATACGATGACTCAGCGTCAGCACAATTTATATGGGACATTGCATATAATCGATGGACCTTTGCGAAACTGCCTCCGTGGCCTATCCTTAGTCCTGTCAATTCAATCATGATATAACAGCTTCCCCATGGGATCGGGTCCTTACCGCCTTGCTACAAGCCCTGACAGGTTTGCTACTACTAGTTCCCGCCCCTTCAAGACTGTGTTTAGCAGAAATGTAGACACAGGCAGGCGGAGAAGAAGAAAGCGTTTGTTCCTGATTGCCATCAAAAGGCTGCAAGACGCCTGGCCCAGCCTTGAAGCCACTAAGTTGTGATGTCCTCAATTGCCTTAAAGTGAATTTAAGCAGCTGAGGTTTAGCAGCTGAGGGGGGGGGGCAGGGTAGCCAAGGGAAGGGGGAGGGTACTGCTTATTGTTAGAATATTACTGTGAAATGCCAACTTGGGGTCTTAGGAAATTAAAGGAATACATTGTACTGATGGGAAGGTATTAGTACAATCGTATACAAGTACCCATGTACAAGGGGGTTCAGTCACATCACTATTTACTACTTCCCTCCTTTTCATGCCTGTTTGCCCCTGAACTTACTGTTGAGCAGTCCATGGCCGCCCTAAAGATCATAGCGTCTTTCGACAAAACTAAAACTGGAAAGAATACCGCAACCGCTGTAGACATACACAAATCATCTTAGACAGAAGATGGAATAACTTAAACTCTGCTAGCTCAGATTTAATAAAAAGAAAAACCCATCATGCTTCCGCCTGTTTGGGTTATTTGCCAGCGTAGACCTAAGTGCCCCCCTCCCCTTCCTCCAGGGCAGGGCAGACTGGCGGCGGGTGGGCTTAGGAGAAGGAACTGCTGTCCTCCAGGCCCTGGGCGGCGTTAAGGCGGGACCCTGAGGGTTGTAGCTGTGGACCTGGCAGGCACTGGAGGAGGGCGAAGGAGACAATTTGCATCGATTGTCAGCCGTCGGACAACAACGTAGACTCATCCTAAGCCTGCCTTTCCCCGACCCTGCCACTGCCATGGCACGCGAACTCTTCAAGATTGGCGACCAAAACGTCAATTCAATTTACATTTCCATCGTCGCGAACACGTAAGACCTCTTCTCGATTGCCCCCCGACTTTATATTGCACCTTCCACGTAATTTCTCCCCGTGGAATAGTTTATAGAGGAGTTAGGGAGGGGTAACGGGGTGGTTGGGAAGCCAGACTAGACTTGGCTCAGCTGCATATGTATGGTGTGGAAATTATCCTTGTTTAGGTGGCAAACTGCTGGGGTCTTGACTAATATCTAGAAGCAGGGTGTGAATATTATCATTGCTTACGTCGTAAGCTGCAGCAGTATTGGCCAATGTCTGGAGCCATAGTGTGAAAATCATTCTTGCTGAATTGCAAGTCTGAAAGTGTTATAATTAATTATCTAATCTATAGAAGTGGGATATGACATTCTCATTATTTGGATCCTTAGATGATGTAGCCTTTGGATAGCCGTTGATGTGGGTTGTCAAATTTTCCCTTTTTGTAGTTGTCAAGATTATTGAAAAATGTAAAAGAAATTGAAGTTAAGAGTCTGTGATACGACTGCAGACAAGAGATGTTAAAAATATTTCTTTTTTAATTTACAAAGGGAAAAATATTCTGGTACAATAGCAGATGTTAGGTGTTGAAAAAGTTCTACTAAGACCTAAAGAAATTGCTGTATTCAGGTTTATGGCCCTATCTTACTTTTTTTATGACATTTGTTAACTTTTTCCTCAAAATCCATAACAATTTATTGATGCTAAAAGCATGAAACAACATGGAAAAGCATAAAGATGCTCAGGGCATGTCGTTCAAATGCTGGAAATTTGTTACGGGGATATTTAGAATAATATCTTTTCATTTTTCCACACTGTGCGGGCCTATTTGATAAGTTAAAAAAACTGACCTACCTACCCCATTTCTTTCGACCTATGTTACCTGAACACAACAATTTTCTTTTGCCTAATCTAATACTGAACTGTTGGTATCTGGACCCTGGAGGAGGTAATGACTCCTGTAATCTGGTAATCCCAAGTTGGGACAGATTGTCTGAGTCCCTGCTCAGTGCAAAAAGAGAAATACCTCCAGAACCTGCCAGTGCAACTTGTCAGTACTGTGCAATCAACAACAACCCCGCAAATTCCACTGGAATCGTGGAGACGCAGAATTTCCCACTTCTTTTGATTTCCATGGACCTACCTTACGTTACTCCCATTAGCTTGTATAGATGGACTTTGTCACGAACTCTTAAATGTTTTAATCAATGTTTATCCCCACTGCCAACGAAGAACTGAATGAACCAATTTTTTAAATGTGTATTCCCACTGTCCAGTAGGTTTTATAGCCCAAGCAAGATACACTACCAAGAGGCTTTAGGCAGTTACTGGTATAGATGCAGTGGACCCCTGCCCTTATAAGACAAGATCTCAGAAAGCACAGAATGAACTTTTTTTTAAGTTTATCACCACTGCCCATAATGTGTTTTACATCCTATACAAACATTGGGCAGCTACCGGGCAGCTACCGGGAATGGATGAATTGTACTCTGGCCCTCATACGACAAGATGCCAGAAAGCACAGAAAGTACCTTTTTAATGCTTATCCCTACTGTCCAATAGTCTTTTTAAATCCCCTACAAGATACACTTTTGTTTATCCCTACTCTTCAGTAGTTTTTACATCTCCCACAAGACATGCTGCCAAAAAGCTAGGCAGCTTTTAATATAGGGGAGTGTACTCTGGCCCTTATAACACAAGATGCCAGAAAGCACAGAATGTACCTTTTTTAATATTTATTCCCTGTTGCCAGTAGTTTGTGTAACCCCTACAATACACACTACTTTTTTTAATGCTTATCCCCACTGTCCAGTAGTTTTTAACGTCCCTGCAAGACACACTGCCAAAAAGTGTTAGGCAGCTGCCGGTATAGCCGCCGTGCACTCAGAAAATTAAAGCCAGAAACAGTGCATTCTGGCCTGTATAAGATAAGATGCCAGAAAGCACAGCATGTACCGATCTTGTTTATCCCCAATGCCTAGTAGTTTTTCCACCCCCACAAGACACACTACCTTTTTTCGATGTTTATCCCCACTGTCCAGTAGTTTTTTACACCCCTAACAACAAGGCACGCCGCCAAAAAGTGTTAGGTAGCTGCTGTTTAGACGCAGTGCACTCCAGTTCTTATATAAAAAAAGATGCCATAATGCATAGAATGTACTAATTCTAATGTTTATCCCCAATGGCTAGTAGTTTTCCAACCCCTACAAGACACACTACCTTTTTTTCAATCTTTATCCCCACTGTCCAGTAGCTTTTTTACACCCCTAACAACAAGGCACGCTGCCAAAAAGTGTTAGGCAGCTGCCGGTATAGACATAGTGCATTCTGGCCCATATAAGACAAGATGCCCAAAAGCACAGAATGTATCAATTTTAATGTTTATCCCAAATGCCTAGTAGTTTTTCAACCCCTATAAGACACACTACCTTTTTTCAATGTTTATCCCCACTGTCCAGTAGATTTTACACCCCTAACAACAAGGCACACTGCCAAAAAGTGTTAGGCAGCTGGTAGTATAGACGCAGTGCACTCTGACCCATATAAGACAAGATGCCAGAAACCACAGAATGTACCGATTTTAATGTTTATCCCCAATGCCTAGTAGTTTTTCAACCCCCACACGACACACTACCTTTTTTTCAATCTTTATCCCCACTGTCCAGTAGCTTTTTTACACCCCTAACAACAAGGCACGCTGCCAAAAAGTGTACGGCAGCTGGCGGTATAGACAAAGTGCATTCTGGCCCGTATAAGACAAGAAAACACAGATTGCACAAGAAAGCACAGAATGTACCGATTTTAATGTTTCTCCCCAATACCTAGTAGTTTTTCCCCAGTAATTTATCCCCCAATACCTAGTAGTTTTTCAACCCCTACAAGACACACTACCTTTTTTCAATGTTTATCCCCACTGTCCAGTAGTCTTTTTACACCCCTAACAACAAGGCACGCTGCCAAAAAGTGTTAGGCAGCTGCCGGTATAGACGCAGTGCACTCCAGTGTCGACAGCCGGCCATCTGCCGCTGTTGGCGGGCTAAAGGACCATTCTTGTCACACCCAGTCCCACTCTGAAATATCGACCTCAGCCCCCGGCACCCGCCGCCCTGGCCGATATGACGACGGGCCACAAGCCTCTTCAGGGGGCCCCTCCTCCAGCGCCTCCGGATGGGGCTCGCAGGAGGAGCAGGAGGAGGAGGGGGCAGCCTTGGAGAGGTAAGTCGGTAATAAAAAAGCCCTCCTCCAGGGCAGAAAAAAAGTGGCAAAGGAGAATTCATGAGCTCGTAAGGTACTGGTCAGTGGAGTGTCCTTTGAATGCAGATTATTTTCGGGCTAATTTCGGAGATGTATGTGGCGGTATCTGGTGTGGCGGTGGAGCTACATGTGGAGTTATTTTGTGGGGGTTTATGTGGGGGTTAGTGTGGGGTGCTTATCACTTTGTGGGGTTGGCGTGTGGGGGTTTATGACTTTGTGGGGGTTAGTGTGTGGGGGCCTATGACTTTGTGTGGTTAGTGTGAGGGGCTTATGACTTTGTGGGGTTAGTGTGGGGGGGCTTATGACTTTGTGGGGTTAGTGTGTGGGGGCTTATGACTTTGTGGGGTTAGTGTGTGGAGGCTTATGACTTTGTGGGGTTAGTGAGGGGGGGCTTATGACTTTGTGGGGCTAGTGTGTGGGGGCTTATGACTTTGTGGGGTTAGTGTGTGGGGGCTTATGACTGTGTGGGGGCTTATGACTGTGTGGTGTTAGTGTGTGGGGCTTATGACTTTGTGGGGCTAGTGTGTGGGGGCTTATGACTTTGTGGGGTTAGTGTCGGGGGGGGGGGGCCTATGACTTTGTGGGGCTAGTGTGTGGGGGCTTATGACTTTGTAGGGGTTAGTGTGTGAGGGCTTATGACTTAGTGGGGTTAGTGTGTGGGGCTTATGACTTTGTGGAGTTAGTATGTGGGGGCTTATGACTTTGCAGGGTTAGTGTGGGGGGTTTATGTTTGCTTGTTAAGGAGTGGGCTGACATCCAGGTTAATCAGTATCGATGGGCATCGCCCCGGGCGTTAATCACCTGTGGATTTGCAGGGATCTGCAGCGAAGCTTACGTTTACACGACGTCAACGTTTGAGGTGACGTCTCTGATTCATCGCCCTATTGCAAATGGTCCATAGTAGCCGTCCATACAAGTAAAGGGCCTATACAGGCAAGGTCATATGATAATTTTCTTTTAATTACTTCGTTGTAGAGATACTGGCATACTTGTCTCAAGACTGGCCATGGGGTATAATCATCCATCTTTCTAATGACAACATATGACTATTGGAAGAATGCAAATCTATCATTAAAAATACATACATGGAGCTATGTAGTGGAGAATTTCATTTTGATCAAATAGCAAATAGGCAAGAGGTTATCAGTATGGTATCTACTCCTCTCTGGGCAAAGTGACGGTATCTGTACAACGCCTATAGATTGAAATAGTTCATTGCTTTGCAAAAAATAACTTATTGCGGCCCTTTGATTGATAAATGATTCAGATTATATTACCATAAAATGATACTTACTAATACTTTAACGGACCATTAGCGCCGCTAACCATTATTTATCAAGTAAGTTGATGTTTACCACAAATGTAGACATCATGTAGCACCCTGACGTCAATGTCATGTAAACTAATGACCCAAAGATGAACGTAAAAAACTCAGTGCACTGTCATGATTACATTGTTTAAAGAGCTCACCGCCATAATATAGAGCTAATAGAGAAAAACATATTTACACTAATTTATAGGCACAGAGCACCTTTATGGCGTTAATCAGCTCGAATCAGGCGCACATATCAGATGAATAATGTATTTTCATTAAGAGCATGCAGCGTACGTGCTGCTTCCAATTAGGATTGGGGTGCCGAGTCGCATTAGGGGAGCTGCTCTACTGAGCAGGACAATGAGCAGGTCGTCGCTATGCCGGGCGACGCCTGCAGGAGGTGATGGAGGGCCCCCTGTGTCCGGGGGTCTCTAAACTAACTCCAGGGTTTTCCCATGCACTTTCCCCCCAGACCCCCAGGGTTAGAGCAGCTCCTACACTCATGAATCCCCTGGCTGGCCGCCCGTAAGTTTCCACTGGGCGACTTGTTAGGGTAATTTTACAAATCGGCAGCGGGAGTAGAAAGTTACTTAGATGTGTCACATTAAATTCTAATTAAATTAGATTTAATATATTGATTTTATATATATATTTTCCAAATTCTTTTTATCATTATTTTTAATATTTTTAATATATTTAACTTTCACATCAAATTCTCTTCAATATGATATGTAACATGCGTGGTTTTCCTAGATATGTCTGGTGGAAATTCATGAAATCTCTCTCCAAATCGTCAGTCTATGGTCTAAGTCGCCGTGTGCAATATGGGCATCTCCGACACCCACGTCCCAGGGGTAGCCGTGGCATCTTCAGGGAGGGTCAGGGCAGGGGAGGAGACACAAGCAGTGAGTTGCTTAAACCTACGCCCACGCGGTCCCTTTCGCGAGCTGCTCATCCCACATGAAAGACGTTGCGAGCAGCTCCGGAGTGGCTCCGGACCCAGTAGTAGCAGTAGCTCCTATAACATCGGCCACAGCCGTGGTGGCGGGCAGCATTTGCATGCGCTCCTATCTCGTCCCACAATTTAGTTGTGTCAAGCTTGGCTTTGGGTTTAGCCAGACGTGAGTGGCTCGTCCATAGAGCTGGGGACTTAATCTGCTCGGGGATTTGTCCCCTGCCCATGGGTCCCCGATGTTGGCTATTATTACTCTTGGCAACCGGTCGACAGGGTCTGCGGTCACACGGGCATTATTTGTCTGAAAGGCTAGTTCGCCTTTTATGCACAGGATACAGTCAATATTCATTGCTTACTGTGGAATATCACTGGTTACAAATAATTATACAGGAATGATATCAATGACATGTAATATCTAGAACATATCGGATTTGTCTGATCATATTCAATAAAAATGGATGTATTTTTAATGCTTTAAAATGCCCTTTTGCATTTCCATTGACTTTCTCTGTATCCTGGCTGATGATATGGCACAGTTTCTTAATCAGTAAATCGACTAGATATAAGTATCAGCTGTGGCCTTGGCTACACATTTCTATCTTGCTGCCCAATTGGCCAGATGCACTGTCATAGATTGACCAATGCACAGTGATTCATTGCGTGTCGATGCAATATGATTCACAGACGCTGCCTTCCTTCTAGGAAATGGGTTAATTGGTTTCATTAGAGACAAGCAAGAAATTGGCAGGATCTATTGACGCTTTTTGCTCTCTAACCACAAATAGTACTACACTCTATCCCGTCCATAGGCCACGCTAGTAGAAATGAAGCGAGCCTGGTCCTACTTTTACTGCCAAAAATCTGCCTTCAAGATACAAAGTGTGATATAGGTGACAACGGTGCCTGAGTCACCTACGATTTACGCTGCCAATAAAGAAGACTCGTCGTGGGCTGGGACCAAAGGAAAAAAGTGGTCGCGGTGTGTGTCCATTCAGCGGTCTCCGAGTAGCTCGCCTGCGAGCCACAAGTGTCACGGGAGCTGCTCATTTGGGAAGATGGATGGTGCGAGAGGTTCGTCGAGACTTGTCTCGCTCCTCGCTGGCCGTGTCGGCGCACCTTTTTTTATTCAAAGTGGGCTGTATTCCACCGACCGATTTCTGGTCATGATTTTATAGATGGACAGCTCCTAATGATCGCTCGCATGATTGTATACTATGCATGCTGTATATCATTGGAAAGGTAATTACATTTCCTTTCGAATGATATGCAGGGTGTATGACTCTGTTGCTGTTACTACCGACTGATTTCTTATCACGATTTCATAGATCGTCACTTGAAAATCGCTTACATACATGCATGTTTGATATCATTGGAAAGGTCATTAAATTTCCATTTGAATGATGGAACATGCATTATTTTGTTACATATTCGTAAATCATATATGTACCAAATCGACCAAAAAATCGGTTGGTGGAAAACAGGCCTAGGTGTCCCACCATCACCGCGGCGCGGTGGTTACAGCGACACGACAGGGAGCTGCTCGGGGAGTGGAGGCGAGTGAATGGAGAGTGGGGACGAGCTGCTCAGCCTGACGCCCGCCCCTATCTGCCTTGACGGCCAGCGCGTGATGCAATTTGTACCTGCTCGTGAGGCGTCCCGCCGAAAGGAGAGCGTCTCCGGAAAATTGTGTCTGGGGACGGTGCCCTCACACGTCTCGCCGTCGAGGTGACAGTAAATATAATAAAGAGAGCCCACAGAGGTGTGATTTGAGAGCCAGGCCAGCCACGTACTGTGAGCAGTCTGACAACTGAGGGGGAATGGTCTTTGGCCAGCAACGCATTGTAAAGACACGCATGCACATGTTCATGCAATTTGATCATATAATCAGGAATTGGGTGGTGTGGTAGGATTATTTGAAAAGTACAGCCAGGAAAAGCACGCACATGTTTCTCAATTCTCATGCAATACAGAATAGATGCATGCCACATTTTATTGCATTCTGCACATGCAAGATGTCACTTAGGATATATATGGGTAAATTTATATGAGTTTACACACACAAGTTTACAATGCATTATGTTGTAAACTGGGCTTTACCGGCTTTGGGTCTGGGGCATGAGGCACCTAGGCCAATTTGCTGCTACCATGTCGGGCAATGACCACGTGGTGGCTGCGTATCGACTTATTGGGGCGGGCCACCAGAATATGGGGTAGGCGACACACCGTCTAGCTCGAGCCTGTTTTCCACAAGCCGATTCTGACGGCCTACACTTTTGTTATTCATGACTTTTCTTCAATTATATGACAAAAGACCATTTATGCTACATATCACTTGAAAGAGGATTAGATAGGCATTCAAATGATATAGCTTGTCTGTGGTTAACCCCTATTCCCACCGCCGAATTATGAAATTGGGAAGAAAATCGGCCAGTGTAAAAATGGCCTTTTCTCTCCATTCGATCAGCACACGGCTAAGTCACGGAGACAGGAGCTTCCTTTAGAGAGGTGGCCCAGTCTAGTGACGCCTGTGAGTCGTTTACAAATAGCTGTAAGCCCAGGACAAACAGGACATGTATGGCCCCTGCGAGCAGCTCAGGTTTATTTTAGAAGATACAGACAGAGCTAGCATGCATAGGAGTTATGTATAGATAAGGGGAGCAGATAAGATAAGAAAGAGGGGGCATGCAGTAGATAGAGAGTCTATATGTATTATGATAGCAGACAGCAAAGACCCTGACTCTTAATATAATACTCCTTCCTCCAGAGACCTTAACTATATGGCTCACTACCGGAGTTAATCTCCTATAGTGATGTCAGAAACGTGCGTGCTGTCTCTCCCTTCCCCCCTGGAGGGCCCGAGGCCTTTGCAAGCAAAGCACTTACCATGGTGGCTTGTTCTCTCCAGTACGGCCTCAGCGACCACACCCTGGAGCGGCTACTACTCCAGTCAGCGTCCTAACGGCGTCTGCAGGCCGACGCAGCCTCTGTCCTGCCCCACGACTCAGTGCGCAGGCGTGCCGATCTAATGAGCCTGCGCAGTAGTGGGCTGGGCGGCGGCGTGGGATCGGACTCCTCCAGGCGGGAGTACTGGAGGGCGGACGGGGAGCGGCGCCGGGAGAGGCGCGTGGTAGTGGCTGGAGTTATGGTCCGGCAGCGTTGGGACTCACGTGCAGGATTTCGGGCACTGAATGAATCCTTAACCACCAAGGCAGCGCTGCAGCCTGGAAGTGGGACAGGCAGTCGGGCAGACAGGCAGGGAGGCAGGTAGGGAGTTGGGGAGGCAGGCAGGCAGTTGCTCAGGCAGGCAGGCAGTCGGGCAGGCAGGCAGGCAGGCAGGCAGGCGCCCACGTGATTCCTCCTAAGGGAATCACGGGGACGGAGACCACGTGGTGTTGACTTGACTGTAGCCACAGTCAAGTCCACTGGTCGCTCAATCCATAACATGCAAGAGGAAACGAGGTCATGGAAGGACTAGTGCTAACTGGGAAGTGGGCAGGTACATGAACGTGAATTCACTCCACTAGGGGGCGCCCCTATCGACAGGCGCCAAATTCAAATGCGTCAAAGCGGAAGTAAGTGAGGTGGATCGGAGCCAGTACCCTCCGCGGGGCCTCCAGGGGTCGTGTTCGGGGTGGGGGTTTGTGTGATTGTATCCCCCCGGATGGCTGGAGTGAGATGGGCCGGGGGAGTTGGGCACAGGGAATTGGGTGCGGGGAGGGGATGTGCTGAGGGAGATAGCTATTCTTCAAGGTCTGCCTGCCTGTCCCCAGAGCGGGCTGGCCGTCCCCGATAGCCCCCGCTGCCAGTGGTGACTACATCAGTCTCACGGCTCATTTACATACACAGCTAGGTGGGATCCCCGCCAAATGGCCAGCGATAGTGGCTCTTGTCTCGGCTATATTGCCTGCCTAGAACAGGAGCGGGTTGGGACAAGGCAAAGAGCAGCTCATGACAAGGATATGAGCAGGACAGGGCAAGACAATGACCAGGCATGGGCAAGGCAATGACCAGGCGTGGGCAAGGCAAGGCAAAGAGCAGTTCAGAACAAGGCAATGAACAGGCCTCGACCTGGGCAAGGCACTGAGCAGCTTATTGCAATGCAATTAGTAGGTCTTGGTAAGGCAATGAGCAGCTTAGGGAAAAGCAATGAGCAGATTTGGGCAAGGCAATGTGCAAGTCAGAGCAATGCAATGAGCTGGACAGGACGAAGCTAAGAACAACTCAGGGTAAGGCTAGGGGCAGGTCGGGGCATGACAATGGGCAAGTCAGGTAAAGCAATGAGCGGGATAGGACAAAGCATGGGCAAGGCAATGGGCAGGTCAGGACAAGGTATTGAGCAGGTCAGGGCAAGGCATCGGTCAGGTCAGGGCAAGGCAATGAGCAGAGTAGGACTGGACATGACAAGTCAGTGAGCAGCTTAGGAACAGAACAATATGGGCAAGGCTATGGGTAGGTCAGAATGATACAATAATTATCTTATGATTAGGCAATTAGCAGTTTGGAGCAAGGTGATGAACAGGTCTGAAGAAGGAATTGAGAAGTTCAGACAATTGGTAGGTCAGAACAAGGCAATTACCAGGGCAGGACAAGGCAAGGAACAGCACAAGACAAAGTAACGAACAGCACAATAACCAGTTCAGGACATGACAATTAGTAGCTCAGGAAAGGGCAATAAACAGGCCATGACAAGGCAAGCACCAGGTCAGAACAAGAAAAAGAAAAGAGCAGCACAAGACAAAGCAATGAGCAGCCGAAGACAAGGCAATACGCAACTGAGGACAAAGCAATGAGAAGCCCGGGACAAGGCAATGAGCAACTTTCACATTTATGCTCGGCCACAACGCGAGCTGCTCACCCAAGGCATAGTGCTCAATGCCAAAACCGGCTGCGACTCTGTCTTGGCAATTGGCCGCAGTCCCACTATACTCCACCCAAGACCTCCGCCCTCCTTTTCACGGGAAGATACACCAACACCGAGAAAACAGCGAGGGGGAGGCGGCATTGAGGAGCACGCAGATCCTTCCCAACCCAGTGAGAAGCACACTCAATTAGCCAGCCTCTGAGGTTATTAAGTACGGCCAGTTTCCTCCTGTAACAATGGGTGGGGTGGCGGCATGCAGTGCTCCTCGCCCCCTTAGTCTTAATGCTTTCAATTAATGCCGTTACTCCTCCCATATAAAGCTTGAATTGCGAGGGAGGAAAGCGTATGTAAAAGCTGATGACGTTGTTGTCAGCTGTTTTCAATAAGGTCCCTGAAGTATGGAACTTAATGCAGTCCTGCGGCTTTACAGTACTTTATAGGGCAATCTGAACAACCCGCCCCACCCGCCGTCCGTATTTTGAGAGCATACTTATATTGCTGCTGAATTATTCCTGAAGTATTTCGTTTCATATTCGTGCCCATGCCCCCTGGGGCGCGAAACATTATGCGGCATATGTATCACACTATGTGTTACACAGGCAATACTAAACTGCGAGAAAGTAGAATTGCTGTGTTATCCGACATTCTGAGGTCGAAAGGACGCAAAAAAAAATTCCTTTGGTCATCAAAAAGTCAGATGTGCTCGGGCACTGAGGTTGTTTTTAGGCCTTCCTAACACAAACACGGTGCTCTATATAAAAGGTCCTTAATAGCCTTAGAGCGGTGCACAATAACCTCGGCCCCCGAGCGCAGATGGACTTTGACAAACAGAAAAGTCAACCTCATGACCAATTCATGAGCGCCGCTCTCTCGCCATCTCAAATCTGGCATGCCTATGCAGGAAAACAAGAATCCCCGAACAGCAGCAATCGTTTATTCGCACTGGGACAAACACGTGTATGGTTACACCATCCCCACGTACTTTGGCGAGGCAGATGCAGTTGCACAGTACTAGCGTTACTATAAGTAATGTTTTTGTATCATACATGATATTCTATAACCAAATAACTTCATACTTGAGATTTTTCACACTGGCTGGAAGAACATGTAAATTGCGTGAACCTAACTTTTGAATAGAAAAAGATGTGTTCATATTGGTGTATGGGAACCAAGTTCTGTCTGTCCCAGTGTCATTTGACTGCGAATGCCACACCATGTACAATCAGAGAATGACACGTGCTATCCCAATCTAGCACCAATGGTCACAGGGGGGAAAAACTGTAGATTTATGCAGCTGCAAAATCATGTACAGTTTCAAAACTGGCAATAACAGATGCCATACCAAGTCAAATGAACCCCATAGTATTGTAGATGTCACCATATATATGTGAAAGGTGTAGCCATACATGCCTCAATCCCAGTGTGTAACTAGCCCGTGGCTAATGGGGCAGTTTGTTGGGCCTGGCAGTTTAGATAGTCTATGGTAAGCCCCATCTCTTTCAGTGGCAGCTGCTGGAGACAAATCCATGAATGATATTATCGTCGTTTATTGACCGACCCTTTTTACCCGTTTGGTAACGTTGCAATCCGTCAAACTACTGAACTATACAATGTCCCTATAAGCAAAACATACGTGACTACATGTGTATATCGATAACTTATATAGGGCAACTGAAATTCCTTTGGTTATGTTTATTCGCAATTGTATTATTAGGAAAGTAGTGTGTGTCATGGAAGACCATATAAAGTATATGTTCATAATGATTCCAAATACTATATTTAGGTAGAAAAATAGGTAAAGCTAACACTATTTTTTTATGTAGGCTTATGTCTGAACGCTAGAAATGTTAACGTATCTTTCCAAATCAATCTATGAAATGTTCTTCCATAACTATTATATACATGTAAGTACGTCTTCATTTACATCTACTGCTGACACAAACCAAACAACAATGCAGACAGATAGTTATTTCATACCACATTCTCGATGTGAAATGCATGCTATCACTTCAAATCTTCGTGAACTTGAAGTTTTCAGACATGTTTCATTTATACTACAATAATATTGAAAGAAAATATCCCGAACCCTCTGTTTATATATAGTTATTCACATTGAGTTTGTACAATATCTATATGATAACTACTAGGCCTACATTTTATGATCGATCAACAAGTGTTGTGAAGGATTTGTCATAAGGGTTTTATTGGTACTCCTGATTGCTTCTTTGGCAGAGTTGAGCAACTCATATTTTATGTTCTGGCTGCTCTTCTGCCCCATGCGAGTCCCAAGGGATGATCTCCATGAGGTTCAAACATAAAAGGATGGGTTAGAGTTTTCCTCTTTATTTTTCCCTTCCCAATCTCTATCAATAAATTATGTGTTTTGCTATACCAAACTGAACGAAGCTCGTTGCTTTTTTTTCTTAGGACAGGTATGCCTTTCAGTGATGCCATTTGTTATTTACAAATTAGTTTGTAGTCCACTCTGTACCGTGCATTCTAGATACACTCTTACAATCTTCTTGCATGTCTATCTAAGGCCCCTGGCTTACGCTTTTTGGACTGATACCGCCGATTAATTCATATAAACTGCATAGTTTTGTCATATACGGATACATTATAAATACGTTAGTTCCTATTTACCGTCCAATACGATTAAGGTATTTTTTTGCGGAGCAAACCTTCATAACCAGATAACAAAGGATTATGACTCATCTAAGTTCGTTTTTTCTTTACTATCTACACAGATGTCTTTCCAGAATCCAGAGTGCAGCTACTCCCGTTGTCTTTCTGGCAATATTCACGGTTGAAGCGTCCGCAATCACAGCTTTTAATATGCAATAATGTCTTATCTGATCAAATTAAAAGCATTTGTTTGATAGTAAATATAACCAAATGGTAAGAGAATCCTTGCAGAAAATGCTAGCGCCTTTAGATATGTATCTTCTGTGAAGCCCACACAAGTAAGTATAGGCTATAGTAATATGATATAGAGATTTGATAATGATAGAGATACCATAGAAAGCTCCATATTCCAGCATAATATTATAGTAACAATATCTAACAACATTCTGATTAGGCAAAACAACATCCAATCGATACACCTTCATGTTATTATTTTGGTAGTACAGGTATATGCTTTTAGACAGTATGACCCATCTTACCTTTTTAATTGCAGAGGTTGGTTTTTTATCCATAAAATGTCATTGATATCTTAAAGCCACAAAGTTATTCAGTTGGAAAATTGCAGGGTTGGTAAAATTAAGAATAATAGGGGGGCCCAATGTGTCCTGACCTCCTCCTCTTTTGGTGCAGACATATATTACCCCTTTCACACTTGGCATGGGAGCGAAGTGAAGCGGCCTCAAGCAAAGCGAACCGCACCGATGCGATGCGCGTTCTAGAATACGGTCCTTTCACACTAAAACGTCCAGCCAGTTCACAATGAAAGGATGTGTATGATAACAACATGAATTCGAATAATAACATTGTGGATTTGTATGATAACATTGTGAATTTGTATAATAACATTGTGGATTTATATACTAAGAATTCGGTTCGCTTGGCTGCTGTGCCTTTCACACGGCTGTTGGAAAGTGAAGTGAAGCAAACCGTTTTCTCCAGTGCTGGTCCACATGCGAATTCTATAATACGGTTCTAATGCGTATTGATGCGCATTCTAGAATGCTCTTCCCTTCAGACAGGACCTAGGAAGTGTTCTGAAGCGATTTGAAGCGATTTGATGCGCATTCTCAGCAGTAGTCTGAAAG
Organism: Lepidonotus clava; assembly: GCA_936440205.1. Lineage (NCBI taxonomy): Eukaryota > Metazoa > Annelida > Polychaeta > Phyllodocida > Polynoidae > Lepidonotus > Lepidonotus clava. The sequence goes on along the minus strand of OW387145.1, from coordinate 32,196,729 downwards.
GGGTATTAAACAAGGGAATTCAAGGGAATGACGGGTCAAGGCACGAGTGCACGTTTTAATACTTTCTGCAGCAATAAAAAAATAGAATACTTACAAGTTTCACGATTCAGGAGTATCAAAGAGAGACAGTTTATGTGCCAAGAATAGACTCTTAACAATAATTGCATCTCTTGAATACAACGCCGAGAGGGCGGTAGGAAATACGAGCTTGACGTAGATCCTGCTCTTTGAGGGACCAACAATAAGCTAATGACGACGGCGAGTACGCATGCGTGGGGATTTCAAAGTGAGGCTCGGGTGAACGCACCAATCGGCGGCTATTATGAAAAGGTCACCGTGGTCCTAGTCTCGACGCCAGGACGATTTTATGACGTTTCCTAGTGCAGAGTACACAGCCTGATCAAAGGCTGGTGATTGGGGTGGGGTTTAGGCCTAAAGGCATGGGAATAGGCCTAGAGTGTAGGCTTTGGGGAGTGGAGTGCAGGGTCAGAGTAGTAGGCTTAAGGTCCCCAGATGGGCGGCCAGCGACCTGAGGCATCAAGTTCGAGTTATTATCGGTTTTTGCCATGCCGCTATATTATGACCTGTCGCAAGGACAATGCCGACTCGGAGTGGAGAGCGACGATCAACGAGTACTCCAATTGCTTTTTAGTGTTGAGCCCCTAGTGCGCATGCGCTTTAGGTTGTTATGGGAACCGGTAGGTGGGAGGGTGCGCGTTTCCGGTCAGCTATCAGGTCACTGTCTGGGACAACCAGATAACGCTTGTCGGCAACAGAGTGGGCCCTAAGGCTTGTTTGTATACCATTACAGCCACTCGTTCCGGTGAGCTGAAACATTAGATATAAGTTACATCCACGTGACGGGCGGGAGGGGAAAAGTTACGTCAGTGACATCGATGCAGAAAATTAAAAAGAAATTGCCTGATTTGTCACTGCCATCACGGAATGTGGTTAACTGCATGGGGTCAGGCAGTAAACGAAATTCGAAATAGTGTTCAGCGGTTTGTGTGTGTCTGCAGTGGCGGATACAAGGGGGGGGGGGAATTGCTCCCCTCCCCCCTATACCCAAGGGACAAAATTTTGGCATCTTAAAATTAGAAGATCTGTATAAAAATGGAGCTTTCATTTTTCATTTTTATAAGGGGATCAGGGTTTATCCCCCCCTGGAGTTCTGACTCTGGATCCACCCCTGTGTCTGCCTTGACTATTTTTGGTTTCTATCCTTTTTCATAGTTTTCGTCTTCTCCAACTAAACAGTTTCTAATTATATGATTTGTCGTGCAGCGTATAATACTAGTTAATCAGGGGAATAGAGATATCCTGAGGAAAAGACCTTGCCTTAGGAACCAGTGTTCAGCAGTAGTATTAAGGAAAAATCGTTTGTTCTAGGGCCATTTGCCCCGGTGAAACATTCATTATAATGTGTTGACGCTGAAGTTGGTTCATTCAATATGGGCCGGGGGCAACCCACAGCCTGTTGGAAATGTCTCAAGTTTCATTATATTCCCCTCCAGGGCAGAAAACGATCTAATGGTGTGTCACTTTAGCATTATGACAACGGATTTGCCGGAGATTAAATTTGCGTTCATACAGAACGAGGAAATAAACGATCGCTAGTAAACTTGAATACAGGAAATTCAAGACATGCTGACCAAATATTTGTACAGTGAAAATGAACATCGTTCTAATTAAGCCTACTTTAAGGTAAATTATTCTTTTTTGTCGACACAAGTGTGAGGTAACTATGGAGGTGACTCTGATAATATTGACAAGATGAAAAATCCTACTGAGTATGCATTATAGACTATAATAGCAGACTTCAAGGTTTTAACAGTTTTGATATAGATCTATATCCGAAAGACAAATAGCTACGCCAGTGATATCTACGCAGAAACTTTTTTTGAAAAGCCTGTAAGTTAAATCATTCTTTTTTATCGACACAAGTTTGAGGTAACTATGGAGGTGACTATAACAATATTGACAAGATGAACAAATCGAATGAGTATCCATTAAAGCAGATTTCAAGGTTTTAACAGTTAATTGATAAGCACAAAAATAGTCCTTGCCATTTTCCTAAATGAAATATGATATGTTTTAGGTCAGTAGCAGTATGAAAAGTATCTGCAGGCCTATCCATGTTTCGGCTGCATTGTGTCTATGTATTCAGAAGTGTTATTATGACTGAAATAATATGTTTAGCCTTTGAGAAACAAGCACCAAGATATACGAAAAAACTTACTGTATATCGTCAACTATTTCATTGTACTCAATAAACTGTACGTAGTTAGAGTGCTTTCAGAGCACAGAGTATGTACAGTGCGTTAAGAGCAGAGGGTACCTATTTAGAAAGCACATATCTATACATAGAGAAGTAGAAGTACTTGCTAGCAAAAACAATAGATGTATCCGTTTTGTGAATTATGTTGGTTGCATCTCTGCAGATATCTCCAAATTCCCTATGCTCTATCAACGAGGAATGCAATAGTATTGTGCAGAATTTCTCATGAAGTTGTAATTCTGTTCAATTTCACTGAATTCCCAGGCTCGATGCCAAACGTTGTTTATGTCTCTGATATCTCCAGACATCACTTATTGGGATTATTAACTATTGTATGATTTCCTGTGACAGTGATTATAAGTAGTTCCTGTATCCCTGTGAAAACAGTTTTTTGTATTCCCAGGGAAATCCATTAGCCGATACTTGATGTTGTGATGAACGGCTATTCAGCCAAAATACATAGAGGTTAAAGTAATAGAAATAAGGTAATAATGGAAATAGATGTAAAGAACGAATATGTAAAGAACGAATAACGAATATGTAAAGAACGAATAACGAATATGTAAAGAACGAAGAACGAAATAGATGTAAAGAACGAATATGTAAAGAACGAATAACGAAAACGTAATGGAACGAAACCCGGAAATATGTAAACCGGAAGTGAAATGTAAACCGGAAACGGAATATATAAACCGGAAGTGACGTCAATTGTAGGTCACGTGACCGAAGGCAGCCAATCAGGGCTGACCTCTCTAGTATATAAAGGGGCGGTGAGGCCCGAATAAACAGAGTTCTTCAACAGTTCTCCTGGTGTCCAGACGTGTCCTCTTTCCTGAAACAACCACTAAAGATGAGCCGAATAGAGTAATTAAGTCGAAGTTAGGACAAAACAGTCGAAGTCCGAGATAGGTAGTCGAAACATAGGGTAAGGGGCCCGAAGGCCCGAAGAACGAGGAACGAGGGAACGAAGTAGGGCACGAAGGCCCGAAGTAGTACCGGAAACCGAGGCGTAGTATGGTACGAAGACATGGGGAGCGGAACGAGGGAGCGAAGTCCGCGGGGACGAGGGCGCGGCGTGCTCGGCCCCACGCTACCAAACAATAGGCGACCGTCGGCCCGTCGCCCCCGCGGACCGGAACTCAGGGGTGGACCGTTCCCCGGCCGACCCGTACCCCTACCATAATTTCCCTCCCCCGCAGTCCTCCGTCGACATCGAGTGCCGATCGATTCGCTCAGCCCCCCCTCGTGCGCGAGGCACGACTCTAGAAACACACCTCGGTTCTTGGCCCGGATTCCCCGTCCGCCCCGAGACCCGAACAACCCCCACGTTCCTCTGTCGTAAGAATCGGCAACCCCGACTTACCAGAGAACGTCACACTGGTGGCAGCGGTGGTGCTGAAATAGGCACATACGGACTTGTGGATCTTGGGTGTTTCATCGGTATTGGATACTCATGGCGACTGCGGCAGTCTTCGAGCAGATGGATTCTGACGTCGCCTTCAAGGAAGGTGGGGAGGAGAAAGGAGGTGCGAAAACCGAGACAAAAGGGGAGGACACGACCATCATGGGTAGGCAGTTTAATTTTATGGGAACGTCCACCCCGACGGATGAGCAGAATGTGCGGGCTCAACAACAACAGACCGGCCAGGAAGGAGCGAGTTTGAAGAAGTTCAGTTTACGACCAGAGAAGTATGACGGTAAACCGGATTTCGAGGGATGGATCAACCAGTTTGAGGAGTACGCAACATTGGGACGCTGGACGGCCGAGGAAAAAGCGGCGATGCTTTTCCTCTCGCTGACGGGAACGGCACGAATGTACTTTGTCGGACTCCCGGACAGGGAACGACTCCGTTACTCGGCGAGGGTGGATGCGTTGCGCCGGAGGTTCGGTCAGGAGAAGGACACGTGTAATGCTCTGCAAGAGTTGGCGGGCTTGAAACGTGTAAAGAACCAGACAGCGAAGGAGTTGGCTGATAATGCCCGGCGACTGGCATCGAGAGCCTACTTCTCCAACGACTACGCTAGCCAGGAAAAAGCAGCATTACATGCGTTCCAGGCTGCAGTTGGGGAAGACCTTCAGCTGAAGTGTGCAGAGAAAGGATGCAAGACACTAGAGGAGGCGGTAGAGGTGGTAGAAATACAGGAACGATACTCACGCCGCCTCCTGCGGGCAGTGAAGCCCGAGGAGGACGCCAATACACAGATCATGGCCTTGAACGGTAAGTTGGAGGAAATGATGAAAGAATTGGCAGAGGAACGGGAAGCTAGAAGACAAGCAACGACCCGGAGGGAGGCGTTTAAGAAGCGAAAAGAAGATTTAGAGTGTCATCACTGTCACCAGAAGGGCCATTTCGCAAGAGAGTGTTCTCAGCGTCAGGGAAACGGACAGTCGCCGTCGCAGTAAGCGCGGGGCCCCCTTCGGGCGCGGCGAGAGAAGTAGTAGGCATGGGAGAATGTGGACTTTATGTGGCCGGGACGGTGGGAGAGAGTGTCGTCCGTTTTTTGGTTGATACCGGATCTATGATCAGTCTGCTGTCGGAACGCCTCTGGAGAGAGTGGGGACGAAAAAGAGAAGAACTGGATGGATATGAAGGACGTCTCTGCTCGGTAGATGGTAGTCCGTTGCGGTGCTATGGATGCACGAACTTGCCAGTGAAATTGGGAACACGCGTGTTGAAGTGGACGTTCATGGTGGCAGACATCGGTAGAGATGAAGGGATCCTGGGAAACGACTTCGCGGTGAAATACCGGCTGACAGTTAAGCCCCACGCGAGTGCCATCTTCCTGCCCGCCGAGGGGGAGGGAGAGGGGGAACGAATCCCGGGAGTAGAACAGAGAACGGATGGGATTCGGGCAGTTACCGTCGGAGGACAGGTCGTGCGAATCGAGAAAACGACGGAAATACCCCCACTCCAAGTGACCCGAGTAACAGTAGTAGCGAGAATGGACATAAGACAGGGTGGACAGCTGGCTGTCATCACCGGCGCTGGATTACCTATGGGACTGGAGGTGATCCCAGGAACGGTGACATTGGGAGAAGAAAATGAAGTTTGGGTGGCCAACCGAGGGACCGAGAGCGCGAAATTGGAAACCGGCGGGGTACTCGGAGAAGCCACCTTCGTACAAGAGGTACGAGGAGTAGGAAGTGAAGCAAAAGAACCCCCAGGAGCGCTCGTTGAAATGATAGGGGAGGCTAAGAAAGACCTGACCACGAAGGAGGGCGAAGAGCTGGAGAAAGCCATCATGGCCCGGGAACAAATGTTTGCGACCTCGAAACATGAGTTAGGACGGACAGATTTAGTACAACATCGAATTAAAACGGGAGATCAGATGCCGATCAAGCAGAGGGTCAGACGGTATCCGGCCACCAGGAGAGAGGAAGAACGAGCACTGGTGGAGGATATGTTAAATTTAGGGATTATCCAAGAGAGCGGGAGTGCGTGGAGTAGCCCGACCGTTCTAGTCAAAAAGAAGGACGGAGGAACGAGGTTCTGTATTGACTACCGAAAACTGAACCAGGCTACGAAAGTGGACGCCTATCCGCTCCCGCGGATAGAGGACAGCCTCAACACTTTGGGAGGAAGCCTATTCTTCTGCAGTCTGGATCTCGCAAGCGGATATTGGCAGGTGGAGATGGCACCGGAGGACCAAGAAAAGACGGCCTTCGTGACTCAAGGAGGATTATATGAGTTCAAAGTGATGCCATTCGGGCTAGTGAACGCCCCAGCCACCTTCGAGAGACTGATGGAAAGAATCCTCAGAGGAATCGTGTGGGAGGAGTGTCTGGTATACTTGGATGATATACTGGTCTTTGGACCAACGTTCAAAGTGACTCTGGAAAGATTGGTACGGGTTCTGGACCGGCTGAACGCTGCAGGACTGAAGTTAAAGGCGCGAAAATGTAAGCTGTTCCAGAAGAAGATTCCGTTCTTGGGGCACGTTGTCTCGTTCAACGGGATCGAACCCGACCCCGAAAAGTGTCGGCAAGTAACCGAGTGGCCGGTCCCGCGGGATCTCCACGAGGTACGAGCCTTCGTGGGATTATGTTCGTACTACAGAAGGCATATAAACGGCTTCACGGAGTTGGCTGCCCCCTTGTATGAATTGGCAACGAAGGAGGAACCATTCGTGTGGAGCGCGAGACGACAAGAGGCATTTGATGCGATGAAGAAGGCGCTAACGGAGGCCCCGGTGTTGGGATTCCCGGAGGAAGAAGGACAATGGTGGCTTGATACAGACGCCAGTGACGTGGGAACGGGAGCCGTGCTATCACAAGAGCAGAGAGGGGAGGAACGGGTGATAGCTTACACGAGCAAAACCCTGGAGTCAAACGAACGAAAGTATTGCACCACGCGGAAAGAACTGTTGGCGGTGGTGCGAGCTTTGAAGCATTTTCGGTGCTACATCTATGGTCAACGCGTGATAGTCCGGACGGATAACAGCGCGGTTAGTTGGCTACAGAGAAGTAAGGAACCGATGGGGCAGGCTGCTCGGTGGATTGAGATTATCGACTCGCATGATGTGTCGTTCCAACACCGACCGGGCAGGAAGCATGGGAACGCTGACGCGTTGTCCCGGTATCCGTGCAAACAATGTGGAGAGGAGCACGAGAATACCGAACAAGTGAGAGTAGTGACGCGGGCCCGGGGGTACGAGCCCGGATGGTCCCCGCAGGAGATGAGAGCAGCGCAGAGGAGGGATCGAGATATAGGGCCGATTGTCGCACGGATGGAAAAAGATGCGGACCGGCCAGGTTGGGAGGCCATATCTCCGGAATCCCGGGAAACAAAGATCCTATGGAGGCAATGGGAACGATTGAGCCTCAGGGATGGCGTGCTGCATCGGAAGTACTGGGAACTAGAAGGACATGGTTGGAGGAACCAGTTGGTCGTTCCCCGAGGGGAACGGGCCAAGCTGGTAAGGGAATACCATGGAGGCGCGGCAGGAGCGCATTTAGGAGTCGCCAGGACGACGGCCCTGTTGGAACAAGGGTTTTACTGGCCGGGACTCCGGGAAGACGTGCGGAAGGAATGTCGAGAATGTGATTGCGCGTTGCTGAAAAAGGGGAGAGGAAGACGGGAGCCGCTACATCAGTACATAGTGGGGGAGCCGATGGAACGGCTGGCCATGGATGTTTCGGGCCCGTACCCAGTCACCAAACGAGGAAATAAGTATTGCCTGATGGTGGGATGCTATTTCACCAAATGGTTGGAGTGTTTCCCGATCCCGGATCAAAAGGCAACGACAGTGGCGAACAAACTGGTTGAAGAAGTAGTAGCACGGTACGGCGCGTTTCGGGAACTACACTCGGATCAAGGCACGAATTTCGAATCCGAGGTGGTGGCTCAGGTCTGTGCACTATTCGGGATTCACAAAACAAGAACGACGCCGTACCACCCCAGGAGTGACGGGTACATAGAACGAAGTTTCCGTACTCTGGGGTGTTGTTTGAAAGCCAGCTGCCGAGCGACAGGTCGGGAATGGGACGAGATGGTCCCGCTCGTGATGATGAGTTATAGAGCAACGCCGCAAGCCAGCACGGGAGTGACACCGAACATGATGATGCTGGGCCGACAGACCATGATGCCGCGACAGGCGATTTATGGGAGACCTCTAGGACCAGAGGAGGAACCCCGACGGGTAAGCGACTATGTGGAAAGCCTGGAGGAAGGGCTAGTCGCGGCCTATCGGGAGGCCCGGACGGGGCTGAAACGAGCCGCCATCCATCAGAAACACGAGTATGATGGGAAGGTGACTCGGCGGGAATACCACGCCGGAGAACTGGTCTGGGTGCACGATACGGTAGTGGATAGGGACAAGGGAACGAAGTTGCGATTTCCATGGATAGGCCCTGCACTGATCGTCAAGGTGCTTGACCGAGGACGGGTGGTAGTACGGAAGAAACGAGGGAAACCGGGGGGGGTGGTCCATGTGGACCGCCTGGAACCCTACCGAGGACACGCTGCGCCAGCTTGGATGGTAGCTGACCAGCAAGGATACGAGGCTGCACAGTAAATGCTTGGGGTGGGGCGCGCTAGGGCACGTAAGGAAACGGGGTACCCCCTTTTTGTGATGAAGTCGTTTTCGTGTCTCGATTCCGCAGGTGGAAGAGGACCAAGGGAACGACCAAATCGGCGCTACACAGAAAGGCTTTGGCCAAAAAGGACTGATCAACCTGGGGCCATTGAGTCGGGGCGGTGCGTTGACCACTACAGTAGGAGTGCAGGTCGTTAGGCTGTAGAGATTCGCTACCTAGCTGAAGATTGGTTCTCTTGCGGATGTAATATAGGTGGGAAATGCGGGGTTGGAACGAAAAAAGGCGTTCGGGAGCCACGACGGCCCGAATGTCTAAAGTAGTCCCACGGAGCCGCTTTCCGGTCAGTTCGGAGGAACCACAGCGTGGAAAAGATGGTTGGATTACAACGGAAGACAGACCCGGTGGCAAGCTGGTGAAGACTTCTGAAGTAATGCCGACTTGGTAATACCGCTTTACAGCGTCCAGGAGACCGGAGGAGAGTAGATGCGGCACTCTCGGGAACGCTGGAGGAACGAACGGACGGCTGTAAAAGGCGAGGCCTGAAACGAGGACGGGCTTTAAAGTAGGTCGTAAAAGGAATAAAAGAGGACAAAGAGAACGGGGCGGCGGCGAGGAGATGATAACGCCGAGCCCCTGTGTTCTCCGGGAAGTGTGCGGAAGCACTGTGAGGGCCAAGATGAAAAAGGCAAGAAAAGGCGACGAGGGATGAAAGGACCGAGGGCGTCCGGTGGGGCAATAAAAGGCCTAGGAAAAACGCGAGGACGGGCGAAGGGCCGCGAGGTAAAGAAAACAGGCGAGGCGGTGACCAGCGGCGGGCCCCGGGGACCGGAAAATAGTAGGGGGCGCCACCGTAGAAGTGGATGGTGAGTCTGACGCTAGGGGTCGCTAGTGCAGGCCACGCCCACTTCCGCCTGCGGCGGCTATAAAAGGCAGAGCGCTCGCCGGAGCAGGTCATTCTGGTCAGCCGACCAGGATTCATCGAATCGCAGACGAGCAGACTGAGCTAAGGAGAAGAAAACAAGAAGAAAAGCAGAGAAGCGAGACGAGCAGCATCACCACGAGACAAAAACGGAAACGGCTGACGGGACGAGCTTCAGGATTGGAACGAGCCCCGAAAGCCCGGAAAACAGACACGATGAGCGGACAGTGCTGGGAAGGACATTGTCACGGAAAGGAGTTTAAGCACTTGGTCAAGCATATTAAAGGCCAGCACGATGGATTACGGAAGCAGTACTACATGTGCCCGGTGTGTTCGAGTCGAGCCTATTCGACACACCAGGACTGGAGAAAGCACATGACGGAATCACACGAAGGGAACCTGCAGAGGGGGATGCCGAAGCAAGACCCCCTTCTGAGGCTGGAGTATGCTGCGGCGTTCGCCTTGGACCCGAAAGGACGACCGCCGTACACCAGTTTCGCTACTGGGGATGAAACGGCGGCCCGGGTAGCCAACATGGAACGGGACTACGCGGTGCGCCATCCAGAAGGGTTTCAACCCCCTGAGAGGGCGGTGGATAAGGAGGCACCGGAGAGGCCGCGACGGCAGATCCGCATCCCTTACTACCCGAGGGCGTCAAGAGGATCCGAGGACAGCGACGCCGAGCAGCTGGAGCAGGTAGCAACCGAAGAAGGATCAGAGGCCGACGAGGCCGGCGAGGGAGCCCAAGCAGCCAAAGCAGCAGGGAAGGGACCCCTGGCCGAGGTGGCGGAACGATCAACACCCACGCGTCGTTCCCCTCGGAGGGCCGCGAAAGGAGTACGGAAGGAAGACACCGAGTCGCCGCGAAGCGCAAGCCGGGCCGTGGTCAACCCGAAACCACTCCTGACACCAGACCAAATATCAGGGTTAGTACAGAGCCGAATTAAGAAGTTAAACGCCCAGGGAGAACCACGGGAACCGAGAGGACGAGGACTCCCAGGCAGAGGAAAAGGACGGACATCCACACCCACCCCGAAGCCGGGTTGCTCAGGAATACCACCGGGGGCTGAGGTGGTGGAATTGGTGAGCTCGTCCGACGACCAACGACCAAAAGTCAAGGAAGAGGAGGAGCCGCTCGCTTTCAAGAGGCCCCCGACGCAGGGATGCCCGACGGAGGAGCCGTCGCGAAAGAAGAAGTGGAAAAAGGTCAAGAAAGTCCCGAGAGAATTGGAGGAGGGAACGAGTTCGGACCAGTCGGAGTCAGGCAGGAGTATGTCGGCCCGAAGCGATCGGTCTTTGATTATCGCTGAGTCTAGCAGCACGGGAGAGCTGGGACCATCACAGCCTGAGACCTCGACAGGAGTCAAACGGACCACGGGACTAGAACCACCTTGTAGCGACGCACAATTTACTATGATGACAGTTCATAAGAAATCGGTGATATACGAATCACGACACCCGAGGTACCCCGGGTATTTAAAAGGAACAATGAACCGGGAGGGATCGTTCAGGGGTTACCACGAGGCGAGATCCGACCGGGAGCTGGAGGACAGCATTCGGGAAGCACAGGGAGGCCGGCTGGTGGAAAGAGAAGCATTGTACCTAGGGAGGTTTCTACGCGAGATGGCAGAAAGGCAAGGACTCAAACCGTCGGGGCGAGTGGAGAAAGTAAAGTATGTTCGGCATGCGGCCAGGCCGGAGGACACGGCGTCGACGGCCTCGACACAGCCGCTGTTCTCTACCCCTACCCCGACGAAAGCAGATTCACCCCTGGAGAAGATGGTATGTAAGCAGCCGATAGTGCCGCCCCCCGGATTGAAACGAATGAAAGACATTACGGTAGCACCAGACACGCCAGAGACACGGGCGGCGGTTGACAACCTGACTCGGGCCAGTTTGGGGAGCTCGTTTTTCGGGTCGCAAGGATCGGAGGAGACCCCGGGACCACCGTCGCCCGAACGTATGGGATCGCCGCCAGGACCGGATACCCCACTCAAGGACGAGGACAAACACGGGCGGGCGCTACAACCGCGGGTTGTGATACACAGATTACAAATGCCGGCTGCCCAGTCCATGGACGAGGAGGTGGAAGACTCAGAGGACATGGAGTTGGGGCAGGCCGAGACCAGAGGATACGAGCTGGAGAAACAAGAATTGGACGAGTCGGGAGCGGATTCAGTGTTCGGGTCTATCGGAACGGAGATGCCGACGGCAGGACCATCTAGAGAAACACCGAGACTCAAGTTATTACGGACACAGGCCGTTCACCAGGTCTTACAGGGACACTTTCCGGTGACGGCGCGAGCGGTACGGGACTGGGACGCGGAAAAGGCCATTCGGGTGCAACTGACGTGGCCCCCGAGAGAGGTGCGAGGAATGACGGCCAAGACAAGAGCAATGGCTTCGGCGTCTATGGCGTTCCTGATGGCACTAGAAACGGGCCGCAAGCCAGAGACATTTGAAGAAGCGATGGCGCAGTTCCCGACGGCGGCACTGGGGCCGTTGACCAGGGAATTCCCGGGGGTCGACCAGCTAGTTAACGAACACAACCGGACCGTCCAATTGGCTCAGACCCTAGTGATGCACAAAAACGAGGATCAACTGGATGACTTGTTGAAGGCGACAAGAGAGGCGGAAAAACAGAGCGGAATGGTGGATCAGCTTCTCGAGCTCCCCGCTAGGGAGGAGAGGCTGTTGCTGCCGATCCGACGCCAAGAAGAAGGGTGAAGTAGATGCTGCTCGAGGTCTTGCACGGAAGAAAAACAGCGCGACGGAACCAGAGGCGGAAGATGGCGCGTCGCGAGTCGGGTGGGGAGGGATTACGGGGCGTTGGCTCCTCACCCATAGTGTCAAACCCCCAGGGAGAGAACCGGGCCGAGGCGGAGGTACCTGAGCCGCACAGGAGGCCGAAGCCTGGATAAAAGACTCTCCTGGAGACCGCGGGACGGGCCCGAAAACTTTACTTAAACTCATCGGGAACGGACTGGCGGGCTCGAACATTCTTATCTTAATTTATTCTTATTAGTTTCTTTATGGAAACCTTCTTGCGGAAGTGAACGAAACCACATGTGTTAGGAGGTGTTGAGCGTAATCAGCGAGCTGGAGGGTCCATGACTGGAATGAACTTACCAAGCCTGCGGGGCGAATACGGGACGGAAGGAGGCGCTAGGAGGAAAAACAAGTTTGTAGCTGTTCCTCTTCTTCCCTGGAGCCCGCTGCGTTGGTTGGGACCGAGCAGATGGAACGGGATCGTCCGGTCGCGGAAATGGATAACGGGCCGGGCGACCCGGGATCGAGAGTGAAAGTTGGGAGGCGGAATCGAGGAAAGGAAATCAGAAAGGACGGATAGTGTTGTCATTGTAGTCTTTGAGTCGACGGTCGTGCCGGGGTAAATAAGGTACCGGTGGGCCGGCGACTCGCCGCTGGAGGAAAGGCTGGCGCGGGCCAAGACTGAAAACCCTTCTCCCGCGCTGCCTTGAGCGATCTGGAGGCGAGGAAGAGACGACCTCTGTCCTCTAGCGGCACTTCTACTTCCTGCAACCTTGTCTTCTTGATCTTGGATGGATCGATCAGAATGTGGATGAACCCGGATTCATGTACCATCATCTTCTGAGTTTCCTTGTCTTCAGCCTCTTACCGCATACGAAGAGCGGCAAAATGGAATTTTTCGACCTGAATGCTGGTTTTATCGTGCCAGAGTTGATGCAGCGAGTCGTGAAAGGATTGCGGCGAGTCGTAGATGTCTCCCGGAGGACCAAGGCACGAGCAGGGACGATAACTTAGGGGCCCTGGCTCGTGACCGACCGTGATATATAGTAAAAACAATACATGGACGAGAAACGGAAAAAAAATTTAATAGACTTACTAAAACTTATATTAATCTCTCACCTGCTGTAACGACAGAGACTCCTTCCATGTCGTATTTCCTAATGTCTTCTTCCCGAGGAACGAAACAAAATAGTCTTTGAAACATATAGGGAAGTAATCTTTGCAATATACAGGGAGGTGGTGCTTGGAACGTCGGCTGCGGATGCCCTGATAGACAAATCAAGAGGTCTGCAAAGAGCAACGAGGAGCGATCCTTCTTGGAGTTCATCGGATGAGTTCTCTATACATGCTATTTTATTGTGAATGGGCCCGTTCCGGATCTCAAACGTTGACGTTGGGTGCAGGTCCCAGTTGATGTCGTCCATCTTCACTTTCTACGGCTTCTTCTTCTCCTTCTCACTAATATCTTCAACTTACCAACTTCGAACCGTCGTACCTAGGAGCAGCCCGGAACGGCTCGGAGCTGTTGTCTCGGCGTTCGTCATAGGCATAGTGTCTCCATGCAATGTGACATGGCACCGTGGACGACTGTGGCCTTACTCCAAAATCAAACCAGACCGGATCTTAAACTTACCTCTATTAACGAACTATTTGTTGGTATTACAGTCTTAAGAAAATCGTCAATAAGCACGGTCCTCCGGGAGGACGAAGAGACAAACTTAGCAAAAGGAGCGAGGCCCGAGAGCCTAGGAAACAAACGAGGGCCCGAGTGCCCGAAACAGGAATCCTCTTCTTAGGAAAATCATCTCATCAGTAGAACGAAGGAGCCTCCCTCTCGCCCCAAAGAGGACTGTCTTCCTGCCGTTGTTTACGGGGGGGGGGGAGGGATGAGAGGCACTGGCTCCTGTCATCAAAAAGAAACTTCATCAAAACTATCTTCTTAAATCAGGTCTCCGTTCCGGTTGTTGTCATGCCACTTGGGCCCGGAACGGTGACGGAAATACTTTATTATGGTGGACTCTCTCCGACATCTCTGTCTGAAATCCTGAAATCTTCAAATGTGTCGACGTGGTCGAGGACGGAACATCTTGATGCTGGGTTAACCACGAGGACATGTGTCGTAAAAGTCAAACTTCAGTTCCTGTACGGAAAACGGACACTTCATCAATAATTAATGATTCTAATCTTCTCAGTCTCACCTTCACCCGAACTCCATCTCAAAGCTTCACCGTGACAAGTAGCACGAAACCCGCGACGTCGTCTGCTGAAGCTTCCACTCTAAGCTTTAATGAATGAAGTTAAGTTCCTTTCCACATACAACGCCATCTTCTTCTTTGGGTACCTTGGCCTCTGGCTCGAACATGTTGTCCTTGCCAACCGTGAAAAAGTCACTGGGGGGCTCTGAATGCCGAGGCGACCGAGGGTGCGAAGTCCAAAAAGAACATTCTATCTACAAAAGCATCAGTCTTTCTTCTTCAACTCATCCTTAAAATCATCATCATCACCTAAGAGAACGCAGAGAAGAGTAACAGTTACGGAAGAACGAGGGGTCACGACCGACCGGGTAGGAGAGTCACGACCGATTCTCTACCCAAAAACAAGGGAGAACGTCTGGACGACGGCAGAACGGACCGAGGGTCGAGAGGACTAAGGGTCACGACCGACCCTGGCCTCTGGGTGGGAGAGTCGCGACCGATTCTCCACCCGAACTAGGGGAGAACGTCTGGACGACGAAAAACGAAGGGAACGGGGGCACTGCGGGTCACGACCGACCCATGGCCCCGGGCAGGAGGACCACGACCGGTCCCTCTGTCCTAATGAGGGTAAAGAAAAGGCGAGGAAAAACGCGCCGAGGGGCTAAGTAAACAGAGCCCAGAGGAGAGGAGCGGGGGCGACGGGGTCGCGACCGATCCCCAGTCCCGGGTGGGAGAGCCACGACCGGCTCGCTCATCCTAAAAGACGAGAAAAACAGGAGGTCCTAAATAGATCAAGGATAAGAGAACTCTGACGAAGATAAAAGAGACTAAGATATATAAAAACGAATTATATGAAACTTTTAGAAAAACGAAGAGAGAAAAACGAAGAAAGAAAAACGAAGAAAGAAGAGAAATAATAATTAGCCGGATAGGCCCCGGGGGCCCTCCGAAGTTGACCGGGGAGGACAGAGGGTGACACCTCCTCCTCTGCCGATAAGGAGCGTAGGATTGAAATGTTTCTGGTTCTAGAGTATGTTCTGTTGTCGTTGCTGTATGAACTGTGTTGAAATTTTGTATAACGTGTTTTCCCACCTTTCAAGAAGGTGCGGGAGGGTGTGATGAACGGCTATTCAGCCAAAATACATAGAGGTTAAAGTAATAGAAATAAGGTAATAATGGAAATAGATGTAAAGAACGAATATGTAAAGAACGAATAACGAATATGTAAAGAACGAATAACGAATATGTAAAGAACGAAGAACGAAATAGATGTAAAGAACGAATATGTAAAGAACGAATAACGAAAACGTAATGGAACGAAACCCGGAAATATGTAAACCGGAAGTGAAATGTAAACCGGAAACGGAATATATAAACCGGAAGTGACGTCAATTGTAGGTCACGTGACCGAAGGCAGCCAATCAGGGCTGACCTCTCTAGTATATAAAGGGGCGGTGAGGCCCGAATAAACAGAGTTCTTCAACAGTTCTCCTGGTGTCCAGACGTGTCCTCTTTCCTGAAACAACCACTAAAGATGAGCCGAATAGAGTAATTAAGTCGAAGTTAGGACAAAACAGTCGAAGTCCGAGATAGGTAGTCGAAACATAGGGTAAGGGGCCCGAAGGCCCGCAGAACGAGGAACGAGGGAACGAAGTAGGGCACGAAGGCCCGAAGTAGTACCGGAAACCGAGGCGTAGTATGGTACGAAGACATGGGGAGCGGAACGAGGGAGCGAAGTCCGCGGGGACGAGGGCGCGGCGTGCTCGGCCCCACGCTACCAAACAATAGGCGACCGTCGGCCCGTCGCCCCCGCGGACCGGAACTCAGGGGTGGACCGTTCCCCGGCCGACCCGTACCCCTACCATAATTTCCCTCCCCCGCAGTCCTCCGTCGACATCGAGTGCCGATCGATTCGCTCAGCCCCCCCTCGTGCGCGAGGCACGACTCTAGAAACACACCTCGGTTCTTGGCCCGGATTCCCCGTCCGCCCCGAGACCCGAACAACCCCCACGTTCCTCTGTCGTAAGAATCGGCAACCCCGACTTACCAGAGAACGTCACAATGTAAATGCCATGATGTTCTACGCTCAGCACCTGTGATATTCTGTTTAAACTATTGGACAAGGTAATCTCTTTATCTTATAGTGCCAGACGGTCAACAACTCAAAACCTGCATACATAGGCCTACTGCTAGATTGTTAGAGGAGCATAATGAGTAGTTGTATCATTCTATGCTAACGCGAAAGCTGCACCTTACAGTCGTGCAAATTCATGATTTGTTTCTATTTTCAACCTAACTTTAACTGTTGTACTCAAGTGAACATTCTATACTGTTAGTTTCCTTGCGTCATCAATAATCTATGGCAGGAAATACCTATCGTTGTTATTGCCCGTGCAAAGATAAAGGCTAAACCTGATCTCACGAAAAGCAAGGGTCCTCACTTCCAGCATCTAAACGTCCATAGTAGTTTCCCTAAGAACAAATTTGAAACTTTATAATCAAGGGTAGTGCCACTTTTCATGCTTTTCACAAACTTTGAATTCCCCTCAGATCTAATTAACATCCCTGGATACTCGTTAGCTAGATTTGACAGGCCAACAATTAGGAACAAACGAATGGGGTCTTTTGGTGCAAGTAGGATGGTGTGAAGTTTAACTGCTATACCTTATTCCATCTCAATACTGGTACTAAGGATGTACAATTGCCATTGATCTTGTTAGAATACCCTCTATGAGAGAGATCGTGGTTGCCAATGTAAGGGAGACCTCCGAGTGAATCAGTTCAGGTATTGTTAAGTAAGCTTAATTAGGTATTAGCCTATAATGAAATGATGATTAATGCTGAAATCTTCATGCAATGTGACCTTAAAGGAAAGCTTGCACATAACTGCAGCATAGTATATATTTCAATGAACTCAATTCAACATATTATTTTTCAACTTGCAATATCCCTAGAAGCAAAATCGCAGGAAAATTCCTATTTTATACAGAGTTATGGGACATTAAAAAACCTGTGTTTTATTTCATTTTTTAAGGGAAGTCCCCTAATTTGTGATGTAGCAAGGGGAGTTATTGGGGAATCCCACCTGCTCTTATAAGGGAATCCCCATCCCTGTAGAATTTGTAATAAGGATTATACTTTCTAAATTGAATTGTATATATGTGGCCCAATAAAACTCATAACAACTTAATATATATATCAATCTACAACCAATCATTAAAGAGAGAATCCCAAAATAAGATAAGAAGGAATTCCCCTGGCTGTGACGTAGCAAGGGGAGTACTGAGCAGCCCAACATTCTGGGAATTCCCAAAATTAAATTATTTTCCTGAATAATTCCCTAGGAACTCGACTTTTTCAGATTTTCACTTTTGAAATATTTTTAGAATACTTAACTCACGTTAATAACATTAAAAATAGCATTTAGTGAATTTATGTGCAAGTTTTCCTTTAACATTAACATCCTGGATAAGAGCTCCCCGCAATCAAAAGATATCATTCAGTCATTCTCTATGGTGTGGCTCACTTCTTAGGCAGGCCTTCTTTCCTGTTATTTTCCGTTTTCCCCGTTCTATTTCCGATCATTTCTACGAAATACATAAGATCTGTCAGTGTTATAATACTCCTCTTGAAGCTATAATTTTCCTACTTGCCGCGTGAAAGATAAATGTCCGACCTTGAAGAAATAAGATGAAACAAATATAAATCTTCAATAGGGCCTATAAAATGCGAGTATACTATCCGTCACCATAATTTACTTCATCGTTGGGGGCGGACAAATCCATTCATAAACGCCATGCGACAGAGACCAAAGCGCCCAGCAACGTTATCGGCTCCCAGCACCACTCCACCCCCACATAAACCCCCCACCTGCCCTCCCCTCCCCCACCTGCCCTCCCCTCCCCCACCTGGCACACTGTATCTAACGGCCTAACAACCTCTGCCGGTGATGACTAATATTAGCCAGCCTCTCCACACCCTTCACTTGTCGTTATTGGACCAGCTGCGGCGCTCAGACGCCACGGGATGACATCTAGTATGAAGCCTGAGAAAAGCACATTACTCACTGTGCGATTTCCCCCTGTACTTATAGTCTGGGGACTGGGAACTATTGGTATCTGGTTTGAATAGGGGGCCTCCTTTTGGTTTTTGAGAACACAAGTAGGTATATTTTATGAGCTTGTCCTTGTAGCGTTTATTTCATGAGCTTGTCCTTGTAGTGTTATGTGTAAAAGTATTACGTTAAAGATGACGTAAAGTTTTGCCAGCACATGTTAATTGAGAAATTTCAAGGCATAGCCTTAAAAATTACTAGGAATGCCTAGAAGCACATGAACCTACAAACATTTGATATTACTCAAATATAGTGATAATTATATTGTAAGTATTGTAATTTATATTCAAAGACTATACTTAGACCTATCTATGAAAATAAAATCATGTTGAAATATCTTGTGGGTATCAAACGGATATCATTTAACTAAAGTTGAAATGCTGCACTACATTCCCATACTAGTCTCCGATTTTCTCACAGGCTTCTCAGCCTACAGTGTCTCCCATACTTAAAGGCGTATTTTCCTGGCGGTCCCACCAAGCCTGCTGTTTGTTATTCCCGACGCCCCGTCACCACACTGACCTCCCAGGGTCAGCAGGAAGAAAAAATATTCCAATGCGCACTACTTTTTTTTTCTGTGATTGTGTGCGAGGTCTTGGAGAACGGTTGTAACAGTGGGAGGAAGGGACGGGACAGGCTTTTGCCATTAAATGTCCTGACCTTCTGGGTCTTTCTCCAGGGGACCTAGAGCCGGAGAGTCTATTGTAGAGAATGTCACCAGATGCCGAGCAACTCGGAGCAACTCTTGAGCGACTCGGCCTGAGCACGTGCCGCTACTATTTCAGCGAGCGATAGAAGATAGCGGCAACAAACAGGTTGATTATTAATTGATGTCAGGAGTCGGAGTCTACACAGCCTTCATCAGGGTGCCGTGTACAGGGTCTAGCCCTGGCCCAGTCCACCAGCCACACGCAATCCTCATTCCCCCAATTGAGCTGCTCTATCCCCCAAGACTCAGCAGGCCGAGCAGCTCCCCCCACCTCCTACGGCCCACTCTAGATCATCTGAACCAACGATTATGATTGTATACTGCCAAAAGATAGCAAACTTCCGCCACTACCCACCTTAGTTCAGTGAGTCAATATTGCTAATTTTAACACCGTGTTAAGGTATTATTTTTTTTAATATACATTGGTTTCAATTTCTGACAGTTGGATAGTTTTTTAGGAGCAAAATATCACATCCACTAAAATTACTGCACACACTCTTTAATAAACGTAGAACAACTTCCATGAACTTGACAACAAGACGTACCAAAGCTCTGTATCTTTTCTAATAACATCGCTGGTCCCTTTAACCACTTAACTGCTGCTCCCGAGTATACTCGGGAGCAGCATCCTTTTTTGAGCAATTCTAGTGAAAAATAGACCAAAAATCATCAAAAGTTTGCATTTTGACATATTATGAAAAGTTAGGGGTGTAAGGTATCGTTGGAAAGGTCATCCCTTTGGCTGCAAGGTTCTCATCCTTATTTTCTTTAACAACCACTCATTCTGTATGGTAACCATGGCAACACTTTCCTTAGCAACCAATTTCAAAATTTCAAAAAATCCAGGAAAATTGCAAAGAACATGCCAAAATTTTCAAAATCAATTGAATGGTCAAATTCTAGATCATTTTCCAATTTGTTCTGGAAAAGAAATAATTTGGTGAGCTAAAATTATTGGTTGCCATGGAAACTAGAATAAATATACCTTATTTTAGGGTAAAAAGTCAATTAAATTCAAGAAAAATACAAAATGGCGTGGTTACCATGGTAACGGTCTTCTAAAAACTTTATTATGGCTTAAAATTCTAGAACAACCTATACAAAACTAAAATGTATAGAAATATAGCTAATTACTAAGAAATAAGTGTTGCTATGGAAACGGTTTGATTACATGGTCAAATTCCCTAATTTTGTGCATTTTTATGCATTATTCTAGAAAAATACATGCATTATTCGATATGTAATATCTTTTGACATAAAGTAGCTATGGAGGCGCTTAATGTGTCAAAATTTAGAGAATTTCATATAGTTCTTAATTCAAGTGTTCATGATGTTTTTATAATGATTTTAAAAATTTGGCCAAACATTATATGATCATTTTAAGAATTTAAAATAATATAAAGAAAAATCAACGAAACGGTTGCCATGGCAACCGAAAATTCAAATTTTTGCAATTTCCTAAAATTTCAGGTCATGAGCTAAAGAATGATATAACATAACATGCCCATCTGTGAAAATGTATGAAAAATGTAATTGATCGAAAATACATCCATTTTGCCTAAAATTCCCCCAAGGAGCATGGCAGTTAAGTAGCCAGTGAGCAGCTCTTTTTTGTTGTGAGCAGCTTAAGCCTTTAGTGGCAGCAGGTGGTGTAGGAGGCCTATTAGAAGGTGATGTATGTCCAGTTGTGGATTAATTATCACCTCACCCTGGACGCCTACCTATTCAGCCTAACCCCACCGCCTCCTGCATACCTTCCAATGGTCAAAAGTAACCTTGCTTATTTCGCCGGGTCTTACCCAAGGTGATGTTAGGGAGGGATCAGTAGGGGAGCCATAAAATATTTTACTACTGGGAAATTAAGCCATCGATTTTTATGGCTGTTGTTAACGTGAGCGGCAAACAAGTATTGGATCCTTTCTTGCAAACCACTCCCCAGTGGATAAAAACAGCACTCCACTCGCAAGGCCCCATATGCGAAGGAAAACGGCCATTAGAGTGCGTTTTTTATGTGCACTTTCCTTTTCAATCTCCGCTTGAAAGCAGTGTGTTGTAGAATCAACAATTAACTAGGATTCCACTACCTTGATGAAAGACTTGTACTCTGGGAAGATTTATCATGAACAGCGAGCTACTGGGCCAGAAACCCCCTTAGGGTGAATTGATACAGGAGAGGGGGACCCCTCACTGAGAGTTGTTTACTCCAGGGTGCTCCAGGGGGGCAGTGTCCGGTGCTGACCTCCAGTACCAACACCTGGAGGCGCTGTTCCGACAAACACTCTACTCGAGTTTCACCCTATTGAAATCTCACCTATCAAACTATTGAAAACTCATATTTCACACTTTTCACTACTCAGGTGTAACCTGATTGATTATTGCTTAAGGTGACAACAACGATTGGGGTGTTTGAGCAACATAATCTTTTTTTCAAAATACAAAGAAAAATTATGTTTCCTTTAGCAATTTGGCGACAACAAAATGACACATTGACTTTGCCAAAACTTAACTTGACAACCAATAATCATACGCTCTCACAGTACATTATTAGTCAATTGTCCCACTTCTATCATGATTATTATATTGTATCATTGTGCAATTGAATTGATTTTGCATTAAAACAATGATATATAATATATATATTATATATATTTCAAATTTTACATTGGATTTATCTTATTGTGCAATTAAATTGTACATTAAAACAATGATTATATTTTCAGTTTACATTCAACTGCGTTGGGTGAGTAACATAAGGTCGTATCTGACATAGGTTAACCTATGTCAGATACGACCTTATGTTACTCACCCAATTAATTGCATCTACCCTGGACATATTGACGTTGATAACTGGTAATTATGGTTTGACCGATAGGCCACCTATATGCTTTTGCTCGTCGATTCTTTTTCGGAGATTGAAACGGGACTAGGGGTCAACATCCTTGGCTGTACATTCAACTGACGTGGAAAAAGCACAGTAATTGCGGGAAGCAACATATTGTACGATAATAGCGTTGTTTTGCGTTAGTCTTTATTGATTGTTATTCAATAAGTTCCCTTGATGCCTTCTCTAAGTTGTAATAAGAGTTGTTATAAGTAGAACAATTTGTGAAATGAACTTGTCATAACCATTGGTTTCCTAAATCATTAGAAGAGAATGTGAATTACGATGCACCGTTTTATGCAATCATTGGGATGAGGTTGGTCATTTGTCAAATTTAGAATAAGATAACCATGGCTCATGATATGGCATATCAATATTATCATGAGAAATGCGCAATAGTAATACCGTGTAAACTACAGTATTTGACCATAATAATGCTTATGAAAGACATCATTTCCAGCCTATTTTAGAACGTTCCAGTACCAAAATCCGAGACAGTCTGGTATTTGAAATAGTGGAATGCGAGCCTATACATTTCCTTTTATTCAGGTTTGGTCAGGGTTTGAACTAAGAAACGTGAAATTATGAAATTAAAAGAAGGGGAGCTCATTTGCTCCCCTCGTACTCCTCCTAATACCACTTATATTTAGGCCTACTACTGATATGATATCAGAAATGGAAGGTTTAAACATGACCACGAGGACAGTTCACCCGTCAGGGATTTCTGAAGACACTTCAAATTCTAAAGGCTATACCATCATATTCCACCAGTTGACTTTATTCCCCATCTCCTAAATCGCAAGTTGGATAAAAGTGCATTATCAACATTAAATTTTGAGAAATTATCAGATATGTTCTGTATTTCTCTTCAATATAAATAATACGTAGGTCAGATACATAGTCCTTCCCATTTTATTGTAGAAAGACTTAAATAACATTACCAAAATATTGGAAACCAGAATTAGCTCGTGAAATACAGGCTTTAGTGTGGTCAGGGAAGAGGAACTTTTTACCTGTGACTTATGCTCTACCTGTTATTGTAGGCCACCACACCCTAAGCCTATATTGCACATGCCGATTTTGCTTTCAATATAAAAAAATCGGCTTTGGAAATAGATAATGAACACTGACATATCATATGTCACTAGAAATCTTTCAAATTTCACATCCGGACGAAATATATTATGTATATTTCGTGTGGTATGCTTGGATAAAATCAAACGATTGTAAAATCGCTAGAATCAAAATCGGTATGTGGGATACGGGCTTTAGGAAATCAGGTAGGAGGTGAGAGCTGAAAGCTTTGATAATTCTCACCACAGGTGAAGCCTCCCACATCAGATTCCGCTCACAAAGTGATATCACTACAAAGCTCAGTCGGCGGTTTCTAAAAATATCAACGCAGTCGATATATAGCCTAAATCATTCATGCTGATCATGGAAATGTGTGTGCTAACTCGATCACCCGAAGTAATTTTATTCCTCATGCCCACGCTACCTGGGTTCTGTTGTCGGATTGGTTTAAAGGTCTCACTTGCTTCTAAATTAGTCCAGGAAGTGATCCATGGTACGATTATGGAACGATTCCAAAGCGGCTTTAAATTTCTTAAAGAATATAATTTTAAATAGCCTACTAACAGATTGTCATGACGCAAATTGTGATTATATAAATCCGTGCAAAATATAACTAAGAATAGTATATATATATAATATATATATTATATGAAAAGGGTATTAATTTTTATCTGGCATATGGTTGAACCATAAATCACGGCTTTACATAACAATTATTGTATCTATTAAAATGTAGTTTTCTTCAAAATCCCCTAAACCGGTCGTTATCGGGTGAATGAAATATTGAGCCTTCATATCCTTTCAGAACAAATAAAACACGTGAAAAAGAATAAAGGGATTACTGGTTCTAATGACATGATAGTTCTTCTTCTATATTGAGTGTATAAATTTCAAAGACTGTTGACAGAATTTAATTGTCATTATATTATGTCGCAAAGAAAATATTGAACCCGAAAAGTATCTTCAAATAAATCAGAAATAACATATCAAGAGAAATCAATTGGCCTTTAGCCGCATCGTGAATCACTAGTTCCACAGCTTTTTCTTTTTCACAACGCACCCTACATTGACTCTGGGTGGTGGATGCGGCCTTTTATGGTTTACAACCGCCCAGTTCTATTCTATACTTGGCCTTGGGAGCTGAGAAATGCGGGGGCCGGCCGTCCATACTGGGAGCAGCTCGGGAGCAGCTCCCTCAATTGCCCCCCGTGGGGGAGTATCTATTCCCAGCTGCTCTGTGGCTTTATTTTTACCTGCATCAGTTCAGATGACGTGGGATACAAGTGACTGCACTCCCTGCAGCCACCACCCCACCGACCGCCATCCTCCATTATACTTATATTCCATGAATAGGGATGTGTGTGGAAAAAATGTATATGAATCGGGATATAGGATGACAGATTCTTATGTCAAGATAGCATATTGATGGCATGATTGTTTTTTTCTATGAATAGTGTGTGGATTATATGCCGCGCCGTCGGCACTGTCGAATAATAGGCAGCAATGTAGGTTATCATCTCAATTGGTGTAGAGTTAATCTAGGTTGGACTGGGGAACTATAATGCTTTGGGTGAAAAAACTACCTGATTTTTTTTGTTTTCGTTTTATTATTTAGGAAGGCCTCCTTTTTACTGATAAGATTGGATGTAATATCGGCTTCTCGAACCAGACACACAAATCCCTTTACTTTATACTACTAACAAGCTTGACATGTGTAAATGTAACATTTTCATATACTACTAGCACTGTTTTCATTTGAAAGATTATCTATTCAGTTAGATACACTTTCCATGCTTAAGAACTATCATTCATGATGCAATTTTCTAGGGAATTTTACTGTCAAGCATTTTCCCCAACCATTTTGCCAGGAGATTTTTTGAATATAAAGATAATCTTATAGTTAATTCCAAAATGAAGGAGTTCTTAAAGCGTTATCCTGGTGCCATATGTGATATATAAATTCAAAGCATGGGGCATTTTTTTCTCAGATTACTTATACAATCCCTGATATTATGCTGTTACAGGTACAGGTAGTTTCTCATATAAATTGACCCTGATCACGAACTCATACAGAAAACCTTTTCGGGAAAAAAACATCATAAATCCTTGCCATTTCTGTTTTATTTCCAGCCAATATAAGCCACTTGATTGCGGAAGTGGTTGGCCTGATTCGGTTTTAAAAAGTATTGTTTTTTTAATATACAAAAAAAGCACATTTTACACACTGTTTCTTACAAACACTGGGTGTGTTATCCTGAACCAGTTCATTGGCCCTGACAGGCCCTGACTTTCTTTCATCGGGCTGGTCGTGTAGTAATCTGCAGGTGGCAAGAAAAAAGGGCCTGAGAAAAAGGGCAATGAGAGCGTGAATGGAAAGGTGATAAGGGCATGGCCACCATTTGAGAGGGAGTGGAAAGGGGAGACGGCGCTGCAATTCCCTCCTGTTGTGGAGTTGTGCCAAATAAGGTGAGTGTTTTGTACTGATATTGCCATTGTATGTTACTGTTAATTACTAACAAAAGCTACATACTTGTCTTCAATGACATTGTTTCAGTATGAACATTAGCTTAGCACCAAAAGAATTGTGGGGGGGGGGGGAATCTTGACTTATTACGTATTGTTAGTTGTGGGTTAAAAGGGCGAATTGTAAACTCTGGTTGTGTTCTACTGACGTTTTGCCAGTATGTCTTTTTGATTTTCAACCTAAATGAATTGTTACTGACTTAATGCATTTTGAATATGCCTATCAAGGCCTACTTTCCAACACAACATAATCCCCGCCTTTCTCACCAGGAAACTGTTTACATCTAGAACCTTCCACGCACGAGTTAACGAACCAATATAACCCCATGGAGGTATAAACAACTCACACTGAACGGCTGACGGTAGTCCAATTGTTTTATTTCGACGTTGCGTGACCTTTTTTTAAATGGCCCCAGCCAGACGATGATGAACAGTCCCTCCGCCAGTGGCGCGTGTGTGTTCCGCGTCCTTTAATCACTTATCGCCAGGGGGCGCGTTTTACCGGGTTCCCGTTCCGCCTCAGTGACCAGCCCTAACTAGGTTAACGTTCCGCGTCACAGCCTTCCAAGTGCGTTGCGTAGCGACCGATTCCGTCCGCGTCACTGCGCCTCGGAAGCCATATCTTTTTTTAGACTGTTGTTTTTTTGGTTTCGAATTCATTGGGCGGATAGAGGCTAAAAATGTATGGTGGTTCATTCAGGTAGGAATGGTCGTGTTTTAGCAAATAATGTTGCAGCATTGGTTCATCAACCCAAAAGTCTGAGGTTCAATTCCCTTGGGCAATTCTAAGCTCTCAGGGAATTGGATAGGTGTATACTATGGGCTAGTTACTGGCTGGCTTCGTGTAAGATCAGAGGAAGCCAAATCTGTCTATCTGATACCTAAAATCAACATGGCGACACGGCCTATACGACAACGACATGTAACATCAGGATTTCTTGAATTAAACAGGGCGACAGCAGGATTTCTTAAATTCGACAGGGCGACAGCAAGTTTTCTTAAATTCGACAGGGTGGCATGGGACCCCCCTTCCCCCTTCCCCCTTCCCCTATCTACACTTCCTTACATCAAAATGCACATTCTTGATTATGATACAAGGAGCAGGGAGTACGTACCAGCTAACTAGCGAACCAGCTATAGGATCTTGCATATATATGCGACATAGTTTATACTACAGATTGTGTATAATACTAGGTCGCCTATATATGTATATAAGAGAAACTATTAGCGTGACAACAGTAAAACCATCTACAGATTTCCCGTTTCCGTATACTACTAACATGTGGCGAGTACAATGTCGCATGTATTGTATGTAGTGCAATATGTAGGCAGTGCAATGCAAGCGACGTTGTATGTATAGCTTGGCCAAAAAAAGCGAACAGATTCAAATTCCCATTTCCATATACTACTAACATACCGCGTGTATTGTAGAATCAATCCGCTTATAATTATTGTGAAACCAATTTTGGCAACGTCTCACGAATATTCAGTACCATTGAATTGCAAACAGAAAAGAGTAACAGGGACATAGTTTGCTATTATACGGTCATAAAGAAAAAACATAAACAATGTGATATTTTGCTTCATGTCTGCTGAATATAACTGCCAGTACCACCACTTGCTGCAGGGTTTGTGACCGTATTTAGAAAAGAAAACGTTTCCCTATAGTTTATTGACGTGATTGCTTTGTTTTGTCCTTCCGGGAACTATTAAGCATATTATAGGCTTCCGTGCATGTTTGCTCTAAATGCCTGAAGCAAAAGTTTCTTTCTGTTACCCACAGTCAAAATGCTTTTGGTGACGTGCGTGAGAGATGAGATAAGGGACGACCTATATTCCCGTCACATTCCCTTCTTTGCCTGATTCTCTGTGGAGAAGGCCTAGTGAGACCCAGGCCCGTACCCAGGGGGGGAAGTGGGGGTGGTGGGCCACCCCCCCCCCCCCCACCCACAGAGCATCACTCAAAATTAGTTCCACCCAGGTAGAAATATTCTTTTTCTTCCAAATTCCTTAGACTGAAAAATTAAAGGAAAAGTCCAATTGAACCAGCTAATTTGCTGTTCTTTTCCTTTACAAAAACCTTTGGAATTTACTTTTCAGGTGCAGTATGGAGCTCAATTTATGATAGTGAATTTCTTACTCAAGACCTTGCCCTGTTTCATGGGTTTTTTTCATGTCAACTCAAAAAAGAATGGTCTCAGAATTTTGATAGAAGTCCTAGTTTTAGTTTATGAAAAATGGAAAGTGATGTTTGATGAATTTACAAACCTGCACCATTGGTTTTGTCCCACCATTTTCATATCAAAATAGAAATATTGTTTAATGCAGGGGACATGCTCTGCCCCCATTTTGTACTGTAAGAGTTTACATGGAACTTTTAAAGTATTTTCCCAATAGTATATATAACCAAAAATATAGACGAGTTCCACTTTATGGAACTCACCACCGCCCCACGGCCAACCCTGGGTACGGGCCTGAGACCAACTCTTCTCAGCTGGGAGTTGACATAATCTAAAGTCGGTGTTTTTATCTGATTGCTCTCTAAACAAAGGAGTCCCTCGCATCTTAATGCAAAATATAGGCCTGTAGGCATGGTTGTGTATTGATAAACTTTTCATTCCAAACGTAGTATGCAAAGTTGTCCTAAAGCATCAGAATTTTGGGTGCAAAACCATGTCTTAATGCTTTTTAGTGTTAGGCCTATTTGACCAAAAATAGTACCAATATGGTCATAGGACTATTCTTAAATATAGGAAACAGAGTACATTGCCTGCACTGCACAATCACACTTGAGCTATTGCACCAATAGCTTGTTTGAAAGCGAGGCCGTTTGGAAAGCCCTGTTTACCACCCTAACCTAATAAGGCAAGGGCTTCCAATCCCGACCCCAAACCCCGGGAGACTGCTTGCTTGCAGCCGAACGCTGGTGTGAGAGCCAGTAATGTTTTCCTCGGCAGATGGTCATGCCTTCGGGTTCCGCTCGACAACTTCCAGGTGCCCTTCTAGGATCTTCTAGTACAGTAAAGTCTCCCCTGTGGTTCCAGCGGAGGTTCCAGCAGGCGAGATTCCGCGATTCCAATCTCTGTAGTTAATCTCTGGTGTAAACACGCCTCATGTTCTGATTGGCCCTGGCATCACCCCGGCAGTCACTCTCCAAGCGCAAGCAGCGGCGAGTGGGCGGGAAAACGGGGCGGGAGCAGACGACAATTTCTTTCATATGTCAGCCATGTCTGTCAACGGCGTCAAGCAGAGAAGCCTGTGAACAAAGCCCTTCGAGCCGTCAGCTGTGTCTCCTTATTAATTCGTTGTGCGGCTTCCCCCCACCATAATCAACAGCAATGACTGCCGCTAGCACGATGGCCTCTTGTCGTTTCACTTCTGCCGTTTCCTCTTGTGTCCTTATTTTTCTGAAGGGGTTGACGTTGCCATGACGTTCAGGAATGAGCGGGATATGTTTTATTTAGAGTCCTACAGCTTCATCGCAATGGCTAGCTAGATACCAGTGAACGTCGCTTCTGGAGGAATTCCGTGCACCCACTGTGAAGGCATGTAAAGGAATTTAGGAAGCATAGTCCCTATAACATCCTAAGCTATTCATGCGTTTAAGCCGCCAATTAGTTTCGTGTGAAATCGAATTTAGAATTTGGGCACCCTATAGGCGTATGTGTGATAAAGAGAATATCCATGAAAGAATTGCAAGAGATGGCTTATGTCTCAAAAGCAAATAAATTACATGCTAAGGCATGTTTTTGGGGGGATATGAATATGATGTTGAACTATGCAATATGAATAATTTGGACCTAACTTGGTATAGCTTATAGTTATTGACTTGTTAATGTCATCCTTTTATGAATAGGCCTATTAGTTTAACTTTTACCGTCGAATTACATGATAGTAACTTTGGTTTATCTAAGTGATACAAGCATTAATGTGAAGTGGGGTAGGCCTATACCATATTATATACCAATCAACATTGCACTATGCCCTTTAGTAATGTGAACCCATATTATTATTTACTGGCTAATGAAAGAAACAACGATAATATATCTAAGGGGCCAATATTTCAAAGTATGAACAATTCCCAGAGACATATGGCCCCTATTTGTATCTAGATACATTAGTGTGATGATTGGGATTCATTTTGTACAATGATAGATCTATACGCTTTCCAATTTCAAGCCAACTTTAGATCAGTTTATAAGGTGTCACAAGATAACGATGAATGATAGTTCAGTATACGTGATAAAAAGGCAACGTTAAAACAAAAAGAATAATTCAAAATGTCTCTAAAAGGGATAAGGACTCACAGATATCCTGAATTCATCTGACATTGTGGTAAAACTTAGAGAAAAAGTCCCAGATGACATTGAAAGAATTTGTGGCGCGTTTAGTAGGCTGAACCGAAGGACAGGATTTCCTTATCATCGGCATAACGCTACCTCCCGAGCACACCATAAACTGATAAAGCACACTCAGCAATTTACAAACTATGACATTCTATTGCCGCACAGAGAGATAGCCCCTTCCCTAATCTCTATTCCGTCCATATCGCCTTACTATCTCCGAAGTGAACTGGAATCTAGAATTATTTTTTCCACTCGATTGAAATCTGATTCAGTGAGATTCAGTAGAAATTTGATGGCTAGAGGTTATGGTTGTGTGAATGCCGAGTTGTTTTATTACAATTCGCGATCGATATTCAATATTCTTTTGAAACTCCATGTAAGATTTAAGTCACTATGTGTATTGTATGCAACATCCTTAGCAGCTTAGGAAACAGTCAAATAATCTGCTTAAATTTTTCTTTTTAAATTGTGTACCCGCTTGCTTATCATTATGCTTTGTGCATACATACCCCCCCCCCCCCCACCCTGGATCAAATGTTTTCTTGGATTTAAGTTATAGAAGGTTCAAGAAATATATATCTATAGTACCTCATATACCACGTGAATACCAATTGAATGAGTTAAAACAAAAAAAATTCTACCAAATATCTCTTATAATACAACGCCGTGTGCCTGCTAGGATCGCTGAAACTACAGTAATACGTTCCCTTTCCTCTACATAATCTACCATTTCATTGAATGTGTAGAAGACGGGAAAGCATTAAATTATATTAATTGTTAACCGTGTATCTGTGCCTTGATAATGTGTGTCCATTCCATCTGTTTACATTAACGCCAGTGGTAAAAAAAGGACAAAGCCAGAGAAATGGACGCTAATAGAACTTAATGCGTCCTAAAGGAACGTTAATTAGACACTAAAAGCTACTCCCGCGCATGATCAAAGGGCTGTAAACAGCCCTTAAGTCTATTTAGTTACTAAAACAAAAAAGAATAGAATACAAAACTCTTAAAGGAACCAGCACAGAACGGAATATCTTCCTGTCTCATTTATCTTCAACCCTCTACCCTCATCCCTTACCATTGGAACTCTTTCCTATGCCTCTACTCCTCCCACCCTCCCTCCCTCTCTCCCTCCAGCCGCCGACCAATAGCACTATTTCCCCCACCCCCCTCCTGCTAGCCTCCTCCTCCTGCTTTCACTGTGCCCTGCAAACTTCCAGGTCCTGTGACAAATGTTCACTTGCCGCTGACAGAAACGAAAAAGCAACTCACAGCCTCTGGTCATATGTTTCCTGATGTCTGAGTTTTTTTCTTACTTGTGAATGATGGTAGGGAAATGTGTTTTTTGTTCTTGTTTTTTTAGTTTTTGTTGTCTGAAGTGTACCATTGCAAAGGAATGCCGCAGCCTACATTCGCATTGCGCAAAAAGGAAGCCCATTTAGCTTTATGAAGTTTAACTGATTAAAATGCATTGACTATATGAATGTTATCCTGTTCATCAAAGGACCGAGATTCGTAAATGTATTATACAGATATCATAATAGCTATTGGCAGCATACTTCAGTGGCGGAGGGGGCGGAGGGGGCGCACCCCCACCCCCTTTTTTTGGCCAAATTTAGATTTTAAATGTAACATTCTGGGAAAAGGGGGTGCTCCCTTCATTGGTGCGCCCCCACCTTTTGAAAAAGCTGGATCCGCCACTGTACTTAATTCATATTTTACCATCCTAGTAGACAACAAAATTGTACGTTCTAGAACATAACGAAGTGTACCATTGCAGATACAACTATGTTACCTTAGTCAAATAATGTAAGTCATTATGACTAGTGTAAATCATGTTTTGTCACCAAAGTTAGTCAAACAGTTAGACCTTCAAGTACATAGAAAGTAGCCATTTGTCACTTTCTGATTTGTTGTAAGTAATCCCTTGCATGTAGTTATACATGCATATGTATACAATGTTGTGAGGTAATGGTTCATCAATAGAACCAAACTAAAGGGCCATACCCACTAAGCGATTTTGAGTCGGCCGACGGCGATTAGCGTTGGCGATTGGCGTTGGCATTGGCATTGGCGTAAAATTATCAAACAAGCTTAATTATTATGGATCGGCGTTGCCGTCGGCGGATACCGACGCCAACAGCAGTGCCAATTGTGTGTGGGTATGGCCTGTTCATCGGAGTCGGCCGACGGCGACGGCCGCCAGTAACGCCGACGCCGACGCCGACTCAACAAAAAGTCGCCAAGTGGGTATGGGGCTTTACACTCTATAAACTTGTATTTGTTATGTTTATGTGGGTTTCAAGAAAATAAGTGTTCATTTTATGTCAAATTGGTCTTCTCCTTCGGCCATACTTGTGATTGAATTAGAACCAAGGTCATTTTCGAGAGAACAATATTCTATTTGGTGTTCTTCAGCAATCAATTAGGGGCCCCTATCCCCTTTATATTCGCCACTGTCCTCCTCCTGCAAGAATCATTTCTGGTAACTGAGAGACTATGTATTTTGGGGTATAAACCAAAAGAATATGAATGTTCCAAACTTCTATTCTGCAATTGCAGCAACAAACTAATGATAATCTCTTTCTATTTTTCCTCCTAATTTTCAAGTTTTTGTCCAACTTCTTTCTCGGTCATCCTCGTGTTTCATTAACATAATCTATTCAGAGCTCGGTGATGGTTTGACGACAACATCTTAATAATTATGTGGGGGTGTTTTAGTTTTATCAGCTGTTAATCCAATATGAATCTCATAAAAGAATCGAATCAAGGAGTCACATCTTAAATCAAAACTTTATAATTGTCATTATGTTCCATTTATTTTCTTTCACTGACGCACACCCAGAGAACAGGTTTTTTTACTTGTGACATGTTCACCTTTCGCTCGATTTGTTTCCTAACATGATCAATTGTAACACTACTTGCATTAAAAAAGAGACCCTTAAGGCATTCCTAACCTGCTTCACCTGCCAACATGCCTTGTGTGTTAGGATCATTGAAATCTGATTTTCATTCAGAAATGAGAAGCATAAACAGATCAATTATTTTGATTCAATCTCTCTCTTTTTAATTCCATAAAGCTTTGGGAAAGAAACACAAAGCCTGATTTCTTCACTGCAACCCCAATCTCACTGTTCAAATCAATGTCCACCCAGCAGGACTGTGATGTGATACCTTAAGAACCAATTTGCAGCATGTTGCATGTTATACTGATGTTATTAGCCTGTGACAAGCCTTGGGTTCCTTAGATGAAGTGATGGTGACATGTACAATCCCTGGATCAGAGCGGCCGACGGCTTGTTTGTACCCTGTGACCCCTACTGGAGGAAAGGCAAGTGAACCGAGGTCTCAGAAGGGCCGTAGGGTTGATGAGAATGCCTACTCTGACATCTGAGGAACCCCCAATGCCAACAACCTCCTCTGACTTTATGTCACCAACAGCCATCTCTTAGAAGAAGAAAACAGTATGAGGGTTGAACAGAACTCTTATTCCATGGTATGGATTACAATTCTATGCTCTGTTTTACTTTAGAAACTTTATATAATTTATATTCCATGAGACAACAGTGTATCTCATAATATACTTTCATGAGAAAATGATGACCTACCTGTAAATCTATACATATTTGGAGTTTGTGTAGACAAGTGTATTTGACCTAGTTTTCTTATGCTCTTCTTGACTATGCGGTGCTGGATAATGCAAGAATTTCTTTAGATATTAAAACACATATGGATATGTAAAGCATATTATATAGTATGACAAAAGAATGATGTAACATGATAATATAACGTTATAACTTGGTCCTTTTGATCCAATTTAGGTAATATGACTTGTTATGTATTCATAATATTATTCACACTGAGTCTTGTGTGGCGTTCGGATTCGTTACGACTACTATGGAAAAGATTAACACATTTTGTCTTCATTTTAATCAAGTACCTTCCTCTAGGA
Source organism: Lepidonotus clava (assembly GCA_936440205.1). Lineage (NCBI taxonomy): Eukaryota > Metazoa > Annelida > Polychaeta > Phyllodocida > Polynoidae > Lepidonotus > Lepidonotus clava. The sequence goes on along the minus strand of OW387145.1, from coordinate 32,162,932 downwards.
AGAAGTTCCTGATTAAGACAGACCCATTAATATTCTTTTCGACACTTTGCCCTTTTATCAACTACAATTTATAATGATTATTCAAACTGTAGCAACCCAAAAACTGGAACATAAATGTGATATCCACAGCAAAAGAATGTGAGAACCCAGTGTTATCAATCACCACCCACCTAGCTCTCCATTGTATATTTTGAGCCCATCCACACATTTTGTTCACGTTCCAGCCTAACTCCGTCCGTACATGGGCTTTCTGATTGGCTGATGCTATCCAGGAAGTGATATTGACCTCAACATAGGCCTGTATAAGGAAGGTCAACTAATGGATTTTCTGCGAGGCTACAGTATTGTTCCAAGTTGCTGATGAGTATGTGAACACAATTAATTTCCTTTTGTCCTGATAATTGATAACTCACAGGATTGCCATTCCTGAGATTTTTCGATAATGCAGAGTAATTGTATACTAAAACATAGTCAGTACATCATCCATAGTTCTACCACTATTCTTGATTTTCCGGAAAAACTTATATAATATAACTTAAAAATAGGTATAATATTCCCTGCCAACAAAATAAGAGTCTATTCATTTAAGTATTAACAGGTACAGAAAAATGTATGTACATGTATTGATTTCAAAAGAACCTTTGATTTCGTATACACATACTGTTTTGATGAAGATTTGAAAATAGCAATATCATCATTCATGATCATTTTCTATGTTTTAAAAACACCTACATTTAAAAAATCAGTGTCTTGCAGCTGCAGTATCTATACTATAATTATTAAGCTGATGTCAAATCTGACAGAATTACACATTAAAAAAAATCTAACGATTGAGCTCACCAGAATATTATATAGGTTAACAGAATCATTCTTCCATTTCATAGAAACAATAATAGAAATAACGTTTACATGAGCCCCCCTACACAAGTTATCTAGATTAACTCCATCAAAAATAAATCGTTTCGCCGCGTGCTTGGGAATCAATGCTGAGTAAGTGATTTAGTGATAGTAAACCGCCGAGGAGGCGGAGGCTATGCTATATAACCTCCGAGGCGCCAGCCGAGGAGGTTATATAGCATAACCTCCGCCTCCAAGGTGGTTTACAAGCTTATACTACGTCCCAAATATAGAGCCAAATATAGATACAATGCGATATGTATTATATATTTGTGCTTGCATGCATTGATATGTGTATTTGTATTCAGTATACTTTCGGTATCAATGCAGTCCAAGGATTTCGTTGGTATAGTGGTTAGGACTGTTGATTACACTGTAAAAGGTCCGAGGTTCGAAACCCCATGGAACTTTTTTTTACATGTTTGTTTTACGTGCCCTAAGTAACAAAATATAATTATGTATAATATGATTCATGCTAGATCTCTCCGTTTGTATAGTTTATTAGCTTATAATATGTCCATCACATTTATATACAATAAATACATGTATACATAGACAAAATTATACACATATGATATATTGTGTAAATTTTTCCATTTTGCTATGTTATTCCTGGACACAGGCAAGCCAGTCTCGGTAGTATAGTGGTTAGCACCACCAACCCCTATGCAAAGGGTCCTACGATCGAATCCCATGTGGACCTTGTGAGGATCATATCTTTTTACATTGGAAAAGAAGTGAAAAAAACGTTATGATTTTTTTTCACATTAACATTGCCTTTTGTCTTTGATAATATTGTGTTTCTTAGATTCTAAATAGACACAACAAAATTCAGTGTATGAATGTTCTGTAGCAATTTATACTCATAAATAAATCATGTGGTTCACCTTGTAGCTATCAGCTGCCTCAGTAACGTAGAGGTTAGCATCTCGGACTTTAGTTTGGAAGGTCTATGGCTCGATCCTGAGCTATGCCAACTTTTCATAAATTCGAAATATGGGCATAGGAGAATATTACTTAGAGCATTTCTCCAATAACCTCCTCCGGAGGTTTACCAAATAAACCTCCTGAGTAGTCAAAAACTGTAGGTTACACTCAGAAACCTACTGTCTGTACAATAGAGCTGTGGCCCGGGAGTAGTATAATATCCAGATAACCTCCATGTGAGGTTCTACTGATAAGCACTTGGATATTAAAACGAAAGCATTCAAATCAGCAGACCAGAGAGTTAAGCCTAGGACCTTCAGAGTTCATCATGTCCAACACTTTACCAATAACTAGGATTTATTTCAGTATGGAATAAGTTCTGTGCTGAAAATCCAAATCGGGTCAAAAAGCTAGATAGTTGACTTTTAAGCTCCGCACCCTAGAGGCAATTTTACCGTTGATGGGTCACGGGTGACTGGCAGAATCGGCAGTAAAGTCATAGGCGACTGTAAAACATGGATTCAATGACTGTGGCGACAAATAGACAGCGATAGTCTGGCAACAGGTCAGCAACAACCTTTCTGAATTGTCGCTGACCAGTTGCCCATCAAAATTGCATTGCCTAGCTGTTGCTGAGGGCAACAAAAGAAATCAAACATGATAAATTTAATGGAAACACTTTGACATAGCAATGATATTTCTAGATATTTAGTGGGGAACTGTGCAATCACCTATCTTTCCCAGTGTTAGCAACGAAACTTTCTAAATTTGTCGCCACATGGAATCTCAACTTAATATTTAAGCCCCACACCCACTAAATGTTTTTTTTCCATTGACCAGCGACCGGCGATGGCTCTGTCATGATAGAATTGCCAGTAAAATTGTTGGGCGAATGTATTATTAATTAATCGTTGGGTGACTCCCCGTGGATACGGTGCACATTCTGGGCAACGGGCAATGGGCAACGGAATTGGTGGTAAAAGCGGCAGTAAAATATAACACTTGCTTAATATTACAGTCGTTACTGCAATTTTACTGGCGACTCTCCTAGTTGATCATCACTTGTCGATGGTAAAATCACCTAGTGGGTATGGGGCTTTAGCAAGTTTGATATTTTGCTGGCAATTTTACCAGCGATTCCGTCTCCCATCGCTCAGAATGCAAACCATACTCATAGGGAATCGCCCAGCAATTCATTGATAATTCAGTTATCTTGCGACTTCACTGGCGTGGCTGTTGCCGATCGCCAGTCAACGTTAAAAACGCTTAGTGGGTATGGGGCTTTTCTGGCACCACTGAACAGATGATGTTTTGTACTTACTGGTATATGAATGCAAGTATGTATATAGTATGAAATGTCAATGGTTACTGTGTACACTACCAACTACTGGCTACCCACACCTTCACCTATCGGCAAACAGATTAAAGGATATCAAAAGTGAGAACTATAGAAGTAGTATATATATGAAAATTAATTATGCTTCCTATTAGGATCCTAATGATCCTAATACATCCAGAAGATCTTAGGAATTCCTTAAACTCCCATAATCGTTTGGGCAGTCACAGCCTATCATCAAGGTACACTTCACCTAGTTTACCCGACGTGGTCATTGTATTAACCCAGTATGGCGCACTCTGTGACCGTTAAGGGCATGGTCACTAGTGGTCACTAGTGGTCACTAGTGGTCAGTCCACTTTGGGCCCCAATTGCCGTCCACAAGACACTTCAAAGGCTGGTCAGAGGGGTCAGCAACGGTTGAGAAAGGGTCATTTCCCTGGAGAGTCCGGCTCTCTGATTCCAAGGAAATTACAAAAGATTACATTATGGCTTTACATGGTGCCTGTAGCGATCAATGCTTTGACACTGACCAGGGCTTCTTAAGGTATAAAAAGACAAGCGTTATAGGGTTATTTGGGTATTGGCCAAAAGGAATTGAAAAAGGACGGCGTAGATGAATGTTACCCATCTACAAGAAAGGTAATTGGTGTAGTTTCTTGCCTTTTTTATGGCCAAAGGTTACGACTTGGTAATCACCCATTTACTGGTAATTTCAAAGGTAACCTATAGACCCTTTTTTTTTAAAAGAAAAAAGCTCAACTAGCAATAGAGATACATTTAAAGTGTGTAACCCAAGGATGTTATAGAATATATACTATGAACTCGTTGGAAGAAAACACTATAATGTTTGACATCTGTCACATATCACCAATTCGCAAAACTGATTTCGCATTGCATTCAATAAAAAAGAAACTTCATATTTTAGTGAAGTTTATGTTAGTTTTCGTGGCTTACACTTTGAACCCAACATTGTTTTTGGTTTCCTGTAAGGTGAATCTTACTATGAATGTTTATTCATTTGTGCACACATACTTTATAATACTATAATGATTTCGTATAGAGAAAATGAAATTTAATTCCTCGCTGGATGAAATTAGAAAAAGGATGACATTAAGTAGAAACCCTTTTTGGCATAATACATGGCTTTCCTGGATAAATTGAATAACCCAGAAATTTCGCTCTGTAGATAGCATCATCCAAAAGGATTTTACAAAATTTTGCTTCAAACATTAAATCAAAATATTGTCATGTTGTGCTCTTCAGCAACTCTAATCAGCTGCTCATAAATCACCTATTTACTATTTCACACAGCAAAGATAGCACGTTTTATTCTTCTAGTCAGTGCAGCAGTCCCCAGTATTTTGCATCTACTTAACCCATTTCTAGATTCCTCTATATGTTCCTCAGGGGTCTATTTCTGCCCCCAAACACCGGAGGAAGGAGATCGCAGAAAATTAGTTCCGCCGCTCTGGTTATTGATTGGCCAATAAAAAGGGATTCATATCAGCTCGGTTAAGGCCAGAGATTCTGGAAGGTGGGGGAGGACTGAACCACTTCTGTCGGGAGGCTGACAAGGAATGGCAACCTGATATGGCCAGTTTCATCAAGTTTGATACGTTTTGAGGTAGATGAGGGGTTTTGGGGCAGTGATTGAGTCGGATATAACGATTATGGGATTCTGTGACCTTCAGATGCTGGGCACTGCTATTGAGAGGCTGGCCACCATTGAGTTTAAAAACGGTGGATGGTTGATGAAACAGTACCCATAACTATGTTTTGTGACAGACAATAGACCTGTATATATGTATAAAAACTCTATGAATATATATGATATAAATATATATGTATTATCAGAGACCTTGTATGTATATAACAGTATATATTGAGACTGGAAAGCTAGCGTGAAACCTGTTATGCACTACAGGGCTGCCAACTGGCCTGTGGTTGGATTGGATTTGGGTTGACCATGATGGCCATTGTAATAGTGTATTGATGGCTGCCACTAAACTGTTCCCAAAATACATTGGATATGGTCAGACCCTGGTCATAGTTGACTAGTTGGGTTTCAACCAGCCACCAGGGAAATGGTCAGATAGGCCTGATAGGGCCACAGAGAAGCTTTCCAGTCTCGACTTATACTATATATACATATAGGGTATCTGGTATTATGTATAAGCCAGACAGCTCTTCTTAGGGCCTGTAGACGTGATCACTTCTCTCATGGCAGGTGTGAGGAGCCAAGACCGAGGACAGGTTATTGGGTGTCATTGGTGCTACTACTAAAAATAGATAGCAGCAAAAAATACCTCCCCCTTTCAAAGCTATGATGATCAAACCAAAATTACTCACACACTCGGCCAGGTGGCAGGCTAGTAATGCATAACAGTCCAGTCTCTCTCTGTATGTATATAACATATATATGATTATATGTATATATATAATCCGTACGCATATATCTAACTAAAGTGTCTAAAGAATAATTATGCATCTATTCTTTGAAGAAAAGGTGTAATCCCCTTTTTCTAGGAATAGATTTTTATATAGTGAAAGGATAGAAAACCATAGAAAATTAGCAATTTTCCAAATCCTCCGAATGAAAAAGTAAACAGTGAATCCTTTTTCTCCTTCTAGTTATGTGTTTCGTAGTGATGAATACCAAAACTTATCAGAAATACAGCTGGGCAGTGAGTTGTGCCCTTAAAAAGCTGTACAATCAGAAATCCCAAATCGGATCACCATTCAGAGGTCTGCTATTTTAGAACTCTCGAGAGGTTCTATTAGAAGGTGCAGGATCTTCGCCTTGTCATATTGCGTGAGAAATACTATGACGGATCGTGGTCGGATATAACTAGGCGGAGAAAAGATCAATTGGGAATTGACATTTTAGGAGGCATTTGCTTAAATACCACTTGCAGATCTGCAAAGAATTGCAACCGGTATTTAGCTAATTCGAAATGAGAGGTAGAGAACTAATTATTTTTTCAAAGAAGTTATTGTTTTGAAAAAAAAAGACTGTGCTGGATACTGGTCCTAAGGTAGATGCATCTTGAACAACAGATCAGAATGGATTTTTCCAGGGATATAAGCAAAGATCTTTGTTCTAAAGTACGCATTATTTTAAAACTAAAAAGTATGCATTTTACCCAATACCTTATAATCTTCGCACTAATCATAACTTAATCCCATTGTCAGATTGTGATTATAATATTATGATTAAAGTTAGACCACATGTCTGAAAGGCAGCTGTATACTTGTATAAAAATCATATTGGCCATGTTAATCATAAACTAAACTTCATAATTATATGATATAATAAACCTTAACATAACAAAGAGAAGTATGAACCCTACCCGATGTCATGTTAAAGGGCTATCAATAAAAGGAAAACTGAGGTCAGCACGGGTTATTTTGAATGACAAGAAGTAGGTATTTCTCTTTAATTTCCCAGCGGCAATAAATGTCGCATGGATCATGTCACCCACTCACTGAAGGGAGTATTTGATACGCAATACCGACAACAGGGAGTCCAAATAAGCCATCTACTTTTAAACTCTGGCGTTTGTATGTGGCGGATGTTTTCAATAGAGAAAGGTGACTTCAGATTCCGCATCATGAAGAAGAATACCGGAGCTAGCGTTCAACCGCACAACAATTAAAGGACACCGGTTAAAACATAGGTCTAAGGACTGTATTCAACAGGCCGATTTTATTGCTACCAATTTTGTATTTGTTTGATCTTTTGCCAAAATAGTACTTGGAACCATACATCGTATAACCACATTCGGGAGTCCAGGTCCGAGCATGCGCACACCTTTAGCGCCACTTCCTGTGGGTGGTCAAGCGCAACTTTTCAGCCAATCAGGAATCTCCATTGTTCAATATGGCGGCGCCCACTGGGCCTCTTCCGAATGCAGTATACAATCAGTTGAGTATATTAAAGATTTAAATAAAAATAACATGTCAATACTTAAACTTTATTTCCCATGACGATTTTTGGCTTCAAAATCGGTATGTGGAACATGGCCCTTAATCATTGGCGATCTTGTAGCTGGGAGACCAACACCGCCTCGCCTTCTCACCTATCACTGGTTAAAACATAACGCTAGGTTCTAAATAGCATGACTCACTGAAAATGGCATCTCATCCTCAAGGCTTTAATTGCATCCGCATATTTGCACTTCAAATAAGTTCATCGGTGTCATCTTTGTGTGTGGGTCTTTTTCTTATGATACCTTGTTGATATCCTGATCTTGGAATTGTAATTTGTTTAGTATGGAAACAGTCTTCTCAGCTACCCAGTACCGAGTATTAGTAATCCCAGGCAAGAATGCAACTTTATTATGATGTTGCTTTCACATTCTGTTTAATTCCGTTTTGATTCTTGGTACGTTCTTTTTATGGCAACCAATAATTTCTTTTGAACTTAACCTTTAGATACCATTGTAACATTCGGGTTATGTTCTTTTCCATAAATACAACATTGTTACAACATTCTGTATTGGTAAGGTGTCAACTTTACTACAATAAAATATTATTATAACACTCTCTTTTGGTTTGTCTCAACCTAATGTAAAAACATGTTAGAGTTACATGAAAATTTAGCAAGTAACTGGCTGACCAAAACAGTATGATCGCAGAACGTGCTGGTTATGTTGCTGCTTGCCTGGGTATGAGTGTACGTGCTGGGAACAAGCAGTGACAGAGAAAGTCGATAAGATATAATTTTATGCTGATATCTGTATTCTGCTGCATTGAAAATAAGTTTCTATGAATTTTAACATTTCAATGTCACGATTTGGTTTGTTTCTAAAAACATCTTTGCAATTCTAGAGATGATCTTGATTTCACGACACCATTGTAGAAGAAACCTCAAAGAGTGATTGTTAGGTGGAGATTCACCCCGAATTCCTAACTCAAAATTGCAAGTCTGTAACTATAGTCTGTAAAAGTTACTGGAGACGTGCTCTGGGTCTGTATCTTCTGACTCCTGTTCCCAAATAGTAGGGTAGGTTTTACAGATCAGGAGCACGTCTCCAGTAAGTATCTTACAACCTTGTAAACACTTACCACTCTTGCTTATGTCATTGAAAATAGTGTTCAAGGCTTAATATAATGGAAATTACATGTTCTTAAACATCAATACTGCTCATCAACTATTTATGTGTGTTGTAGAAAAGGATTATAATATAAAGGTGTAAGTGATAAAAGATGTGAAACACTTGGAATAGCAAGTAAACAAAGTTGCCAGCTAGGAAATGAGTTACAGATCCCTAAATGTAGATCAGTGCCTCTCTGTATCCTGATGCTCCCATTCCTATCCTTTCAGAGATTTTATGAAATAGTGCTTATTACAATTACACCAACCCAATAAAAGACTGATATTATGTTGATCCTATTTCCCTATGGCACTTTTGACAGTTTTTAGAAAAAACTATATTTTTAAAAGAATTGTCTACTAACCTTTCTTTTAAATTTTTCTTATCATTTAATCTCAAGAAAACTGTTTTGATCATTTTGGCACTTTGTAAATCAAGAAAAATGCTAAATTTCACTAAATCAATATAGTCAACAGTTACTTACAGTACCTCTAGAGGTACTGCAAAAAATTCTTGTAACTTTTGCCAATTTTGAGGGTATTTACAAGTACAAACTGGTTCTAGGAACACTTTCTGAACTTACATAGGTTTTTCCTTGTAAGTTTACCATTTCTAGTCTATTTGCAGGTAGAGGACATCACATTCTTGTAACTTTTAAGAAAGTACATTTCTGAACCTTTTTTAGGAACCAAAATGCAGTTTGCAGACTTGCATCTCCATTTTTACATGTTTTTGCCCTTTACAGACTCGTATTTTGACTATAGGAATTCAGGGTCAATCTATAACATATTGAATCAGGAATCTATCAGAACCTATTGGTAACCTCTCGCACAAGATATTTGAGTAACCAATAAAACTATAGGTATCATGAGATGAGATAATGAAATATAACGCGAGCGCCCTGTAACTAGAGATCATCAAAACATAAGACTGTCTGACACATGACCTTTTACTTTAATATGTTGATTTTTTTTTGCATCAGCGTTCCTGTATAGAAAAAAGCAGAAGAAATTTTAAAGAGATGGGAAGATGTTGGTATGTAGGCCTATACTTTCTCATCGTTATTAACTTTTATACAAAGTGGCTCAGGTTATATTTTCTCCATACAATTAGATGGAATATAATTTGATACGTATACACGTAGGCATGTATATGTTTTAAAATACAATTAAACATGTGGAAATAACAGTTGTGTGTTTGCTAGTGTGAAGACCTTTTCATCATATCTTTGAACTCTGAAATATAAAAGAAATATAACTGAATTTTAATATGATCATTGATGTTAAATTTCTATGAGAAAAATACATTTCTAAATCTTACTCAAATGTTATTCTTCTTGGATATCATGTAACAATTTATGCGAAGAGAACAACAACATAATTCACATTCATTTTTATATATGCCTATTGTCTGTATGGGGTATTATTTTCGTTATAATTATCATGGAACAAACAACACAAAAGTGTATTTTTAGAAAGGTAGATATGCCTCCAGACATACTATTTATAGAACAGAACAGCTGTCCTGTCCTCAGCTTGTGCTCTGTATTATGTGTTTATTTGAGGTGTTTTCCATTATCTGCTTATTAGGCCGTATCGGCTTACATGCTAATACAAGAAAAGGTCCCATGAATGAGCTACATATAATGGGTAATGCCCGGTTCACACTGAACGATTTTTGAGTGACACTGCTGACGATTTCGGAAAATTTAAGCACTTTCCATTTGGTTAAAATACTAAATTCCTAAACTATGATACGCTCCTTGCGGTATTTGGTAGTTGCTCATATTATGTTCTTTCAAAACGGTTTACATTGCTGGGAGTTGAGTGCAATCTCCGCTAAAAATCGTCAAATGTAAACCGGGCCAGAAAGGATCCATTTAGGCGTCACAGGTGGCCGCAAAAATGAGCGAACAGACGGTTGATTCACTCAGACTGAGCCGTGTCGGTGGGAGTGTGAAAAAACAGACCGATTTAATCAGGCGAATGATCGCTAATTAACCAGTTAATTAATCAGACAAGTTACCTTCAAAGCTGATGACCCCATCACCGTTAATGTCGGCCTCCTCGATCATAGTCTTAATCTCGTGGTCAGAGAAATCCTCTCCCAGAGTGACCATAACATGCCCCAACTCCGTAGTATCAATGTAGCCGTTGCCATCCTGGTCAAAAAAGAAAAAAGAAAAACGATCAGTTATTTCAACACAGAGAAAATAATACAAATGCCCTTCTTTCAGCTACTTTTTCAGCTACTTTTTGTTTTCGTCAAAGATTTTCTCTTGGACCTCCATTTGGCCACACTTTCTTGTAATTTCCGTTTCGTATCAAAAATTAAACGTGATTGGTTTTCCTTTCATCTGACATTTGTGTTTCGGATATTACAAAAACAGTTTTACGCTATTTTAAAAAGCGGTTTCTTGTTCCCTGTTTCATTCAAATATGAACGAAAGAGAGTTTTATTCTACCGAAGTACTGATTTGCGGTCTGGTGGTTCTTTATTTTGAAATATTATACTTAAAAGACTTTCATGATCTGATGATAATTCACGATTTTTGGAAAGTTCAGTCTTTTTTAATGTATTATTTTTTCTGTATAGTTTCTTGAAATATGCTTACAAATACAGCGCGGCAGAAAGAATGTCCTAGGGGGCAAATGGCTAGGGACCAAACGTCCTAGGGGGCAAAGGTCTTGGGGGCAAAAGCCCGGGGGCAAAAGTCCTATTGGGCCAAAAGTCTGGAGGTAAAGGTCCAAGGGGTAAAGGTCTGGGGGGCAAAAGTCCTGTCACCGAATTCCCTCTGAAAAAGTGGAAATGGTAATTTGCCATTTGAATTGACTTGATTCTATATCTAATTTCTGATAATTTGGAAAGTCCCATTCAATAACACTGTGGGTGGACATTAGGTGATGAGGTATCGGCCCACTCCGAAATGGTTTCTTTTACACCGCGGAAAGTAATGTGAATTATGGCAATCATCCTAACTCTCGTAATCCTATATCGCCTCATTCCTCTTTATTCTGCCCCGTATTCATAACATTCTATAACCATTTGCTCCCCTTTATTCTACCTCGATTCTATGTACCATGTTTATATTCATGCATTCTATAAGAGACTCATCCATTACTCGTCATTTTTCTCTTGCCACACTCATTGTTCATAACAAACAGTTTATAGATATCCAACATTCATCGAGATGATAACAAATCAGCCGAGAGAAGCAATGAAAATGTTTCAAACAATACAGTTCTCAGTACTATCTTATGTTTGCAAAAAAAAAGAATAAAATAATCATTATTATTAATGGAACAACATTGTCTATGCACATTTTAGAAAAATAAGTTTGGCAATCATGAATCCGACGTGAGACACTGGCTGGCAATTCGATCAGTTGCCATATGATACTATATACATATTTCAAAAGGTTATAATAATATGTATGATATATTATTTCATACATATCTCATAAACTTTTAAAACTCTGACCAGTAGTCTCATATCAAGTGGACGGACGATATATCCAATACTGCCTGACGTAGGATACTGATGACATCTCGGGCTACTCCTACTAGTTCCCATTTCCTGATGACTCAGCAGTTTTATACCCTCACCTGCCCTGCAGCTCTGGAGCAAAGGACGCCAGCGGCCTGCGGGGGGGATCATTTTGTCCATCTCCACCCGAGCTTCCTGTGCCTTCAGAAGAAAAGCAGGGCGATCAATAACCTCCAGGATTTGTCATGATAACCCGAATCCTGTATCCCTCTGGTAACCCGAGATACCCGGGCCAGTGACCCGCCATAGTGACATGCCATTACATGAAACAAGCCCCTAGATCGATTGCCTTCTACTGCGTTAAGTCCAGCGGCATTTTTATTTACTTTTTGGCTGGGTAGCCCTAAATACTCTGGCAGTTGTAGAGGTTGACTATGGCAATGGCTTGGCATTAACGTTGTAAAAACTCTGTTATATATATTATCATAAATTACATCTGGAAGATCAGGGTGACCTAACGATGTCTTTTGAAAATTAAAAAAACTAAGAGGTTCTATTTCTCAATTTTAAACGATTGCTTTAATATTCCCCCTAGAGATTGGGCTCGGAAAAAAGCGTTGAGAGCAACTCGGCTTGCGTTGAGTTGTTGAGGGGACCTTTGCCAGGATTGAGGATCTTTAATTGTTTCTTTTTAGACCAATATCATGGGAATGGTGTTCGTGTCACGTGTAAGAAAGAAGGGGAAAGGAATGATTGCAACTTTTTGTTATAGAGCCAGCGATCCGCGCTGCGACAAAAGGCTATCCGATTCTGTTTTAAATGGATTTTTGTGTATTTTAGAAATACATTTAAGATATTTAATCTCTTTGTTCAGATAGCAAGTCTTTTAATGTGCGTTATGTTTTTAAGTAATTTGCACGAAAATCATTTCTCTATACAAAACCAATTTTCTAAATCGACTCTAAACCAGCCAGCACCCAAACAATCATCAAAAGGGTTCCCCATGCCATTTATAGAGGGCCAAGAAAAGAATACCTTTCAAATTTTAATTGGCCAATAATAGCCATGGACTGTTGTGGGTGTACGGACCTATTATGTAAGAGCTAAGTAGGTCAGGGACGGACTAAGGGAGGTGGCGTACGTGTGACCATTAAGGTCTCACAGCACAAAATAGCCGCAGGTGTCTCTCGGGAGCGGCTTTCTGGGAGCACAAGTAATGGAGTTAATTTGGGGAGAAAATGGCAACTCATTCATTTTTCATCTAAAGCACCAGGTGCAGTCTCGGCAGCGTGTGGTCTTCTCGGAAGTTGTGGTCACAGTGGACATGGTTTAATTGAAACAAGAGACTGGTTTAGGCTAAAATGTACTGCATGGAAATCCAATATGAAATGTTGCCATCCCTATTGAAACCTATTTGGAAATGTGCAGTGATGAATTTAAAAGGGGCGTGGGGGTAGGGGTCTCTCCTGGGTTTTTTTTCAGGTATTTTAGGGGGAAGATCCCAAAAACGCCCACCCACCCCCCTTTCAAAATCCTAGGCCGCCATGATATGTGGAGCCCCAATGCTTTTAGTCATTAACGATCGCAGGCAAAAACAATGTGTGTTCTACATCAAAAGTTGGTCACATAATTTGCGTTGCAAGAACTCAATCACGAGGCAAGGCAGGGTTACACTTGAGCTTAGTGTATGTGTAAGTTTAAATACAATTTTTAGGCTAGTGATATGAATAAGGTCTGATGTAAATAACCATGGTAACTTTGGCTTACTTTGTGACCATGCAATCCATTGATCAAATAATCTGTAGCGTCAGATCATTATAAGGAGAGATATGAATAATCATATTGCACTACGAGCATTATTATCCAACATGCATGAAATTTCATGTCCAGCTATCCTTAACAACCTCAATCCATATACTATTAGTATCTTTCTTCTAGTTTACCTGCAGACTAGCCTTGATCAGCATGCATGCCGACAAGTTACAATCCATGAGCATAAACGTTCTCATTAAACATGGTATTTTGGTAGGTAAATGACCGAAAACATTGAGTGTTTTCTGAGATTGTATCCATATGTTTTTCACATTTTATAAGTTGGATTTAAATGTATTTATTAGTAATATACAGATCAAATAATAACTGAGTAAATAATCATTTGTATATTGCCAATGGTTTCCCATGGTTTTCGTCGACAAAATTAGTCATAACTAACCTGAAGGTGCTTAAAAACTGATACTAAAATTTGCTGTCCTTCGTCGAGTGAATTGCAAGGACACAGTATCGTCTAGTGTGATGGCAGCTTATCAAATAAGCAGTAGCCACCGCTGACAGTGTTGCACTCCCATCACCAGACAACACTAGATTGCATCCTCTCAAATGAAATAAAAACAATCCCTATTCCAGCGGTGTGAAAAATTCATTCTAGGAAACAAAGCAACCTGAAGGTTGTCCGTGCGGCATTCCTGTCTGCAGCTCTCCAAAGCCTATACCTATTACACATGCCGATTTTGCTTCCAATTCTAAAAATCGGTAGTGGCAATTATATGTTAAAATATAGATATGTTGTTATAAAATGATTGCCTTTCCCTGCTGTTTTGGCCCCCTGATTGCTTTTGGGAGAGAAATTTGGTGTGCGTCCACGTCGGGCTCAGTCCCATTACCAAAATATAGACATATGTTACTCTTTTTTAAAGGTATTAATTAGTAGTAGGCCTATTCGTCAAGGTTTCCCTTGATTACATATCATTAGAAAGGTATTACAATTCTTTTTCAAATGAGATATAGGATGTTTTGCTTCATGCACTATTCACGGGGAAAATCATACAAATACAAAATTAAAATCGGTATGTGGAAGACAGGCTTAAAGCTGCAATAAATAAAACCTGCGTGGAATTGGTCGAAAGGCTGTATTCCACTAGCCGATGTTCAATACCAAACAGTAGGTTATTACTCAAAATTCATTAGGGATATTGCAGGAACCCATGCAACTTACATACCATTTGAAAGAGAATTGGTTGGTTGGTTATTGGGGTTTAACACCTTAGCAACATCTAAGGTCATATCACGGCGAGAACAGAGTTTGACAATTCTGTCTGTGATGATTGTATCTATGGAATGATTGAATCTATGAGAAGATAGAGACCATACCCCTACACATTACCGAGGCAGGTCTTCTTTAATGTGCTTGGTCCCATAGACAGGGCCATACACACAACAGCTGGTAGTCTACCAGAGACCTTTGATAACCCAGTCATTGCCACTGGGAGACATGTAGAGGGGCTCAGTAGCCAGCCCACCCCAGCCCAAGATTGAACCCGGGCTGCCCGCACAACAGGCGGACATGCTAGCCGCTGCACCACTAGGCCTAATAAGCTGGTATTCTTACTCACTATTGAGGAAATCGCGAATAAAATCGTACAATGGAATTCAGCCTTAAGCTTGTTGTCAGACATCTACATTATTAGACGGCCGTGTATCCGCCGACGAGGTAACAAGATCAGGAGCACGCCATTCCCACACCTTGTTCATTATTCATCGGAAATCTTAAACTGATTATAATCCCAAGTCGGAAACAATTTCGACATGGAAAAAAGAATAATTATAAATGGTGTTTTTACTCGACCGTACAAATCATTAGTGTTTAGGAACGTGGAATCAAATTGGCGGATTATCATGCGCCGTTGGCATGGTCAATGGCTTTTTGTTACAATTATAGGTGTGTTGGAAGAGTCTGGGGAAACCAGAGTATTTTGATATGGTAAATGTCCTCGTATAAAATGAATCCAATGAAACATTCGATAGTATTCCGCCCGAGATGCCTACAAGTTGGACTGTTTAATTCTACTTTACATATCCGCAGAAGAGGTTTAGTTTTTTATCAGAGAAAGTGATTTGAAATTTACAAGTTTCAGAGAAGGTTCGTTTTTCTACCTTTTTTTTGGAAGCAATTGATTTTTAAAAACATGGCTTGATTTTTAGAATTATTTCCCAGATAGTTTAAAAGTTTATTCCTGATTATATAACTCTCTTTTTATAATGTTCATAAGTTGATGGAATATCTTTCTGGAAATTATGATAAGTTCTAAAGCAAAACCATAACCTTGATAAGCTTAAACAACAAACTCCCAAATATTACCCAGGGAAATCGCATTACAGGCAATCAGATTATTCATTGTTGAATTTGCAGTTGCCATCCGATGAAAAACGAACGTTCACGATCATCGATTGCGTATAGAAATATAAAAACACTTACAGAATTATCCTATCTGAATCGTCAATTCCCTTACAATTTCTCCAGATTATGAAGGCAGATCATAATTCTATTTATTCAGTTGCCAAGAGGCCCCAGAAGAAATTGATCTAGCGAGGACAAGTATTCTTTGGGCCAACAGTCCGTGCATAACTACTATGGGGCTAAATGTGATATTTTCCGCCAGAACAATCGCTCATCGGGGGTAATAGGCCGATTTACTGTAGCCCAGCTCGGGAGGAAAGCACATGTTCCGGCCCTGGAGGCAAAGTGCAGGAGAGGTGCGTATTTGCATTCACTGACGCCCATCTCATCAAGCTATAGGTCTGCCAGCCAAGAAAGGACCTAAAAACTTACGATAAGCTATGGGATATAATGAGGGGTAATTATTGTCATTTCATAACACATCTCTTTGAATACACATCTCTTTGAATATCTAATCTATATCAGATAATTCACAAATATATTTTCCTAGTAACTATTCTACCTTACCATACATTTAAGCACTCGTGGCATTAGAATCTAATTCCTTTGATTCTTTGTAAAACAAGGCTATGTTGACAAAATTGGTCCTTTCTTAACCAGTAGACCTATAGCCAGTACTTCCAAGCTCAACCACCAGGTGGCCTAATGAGGTGCATACATTTATACCCATCAGCCAGGGTTTCTATGGCTCCAGGACAAAGGGGAACAATCAGACAGGAGAGTAGACATTATATTATGTTCGAGAGCTGGACTCGTGCAGCTTACGGAACTATTTGCCTCCAGCAATTGGTCGGATATTGCCTTATATTGTTATACAAATGGCATGTTAGGACCGCTTGTTCTAGGCAAGGAAAAGCGAAATCATTTTCACTTAGGAAATATCAACAATTGTTTTTCTGACTTCTAACGATAGATTTATACTTTATTGAAGTCTGAGTAAACTGCGAGTTCCTATTGAAGGGAGCCAAAAGCAATGTGCAGTCAAAATTTTGCAAATTCTGTTACCTATTGATATATATTCTATGGCCATAGCTTAGGCCTCTGGTAAAATATAAACTGTGAATACAAACATGAACTACATTAAAATGCATTGAAACTCATCCCAGGTCAATATTGGTGACCCACCAAAATTGGTTTGTTTACTAACATTGCTGTTTTCAGGCATAGGCCTACATGGCATGAGTATTATGGAATTTAAGTGAAATTATAGCTAGTTATCTTAGTTTATACTGTACCAATGGCTAAAGTTAGACTCTTAGAATGTATTTTCATAGTAATTTCAGTTTGCAAAATTTTGTCATAAAAATTATTTTGACATAATATTGCTTTTGGCTCCCTTTAACATCAGCTTCAAGGGGTCTGAATGCACACTCCAATTTACTTAAATCAAGGCCAAATAATTCCTTATTTCTACCACCAATGAGTATGTAGTGCTGACTTCTTTAATACTTCTAAAGTCCTAAACTTCTCATCGAATCGAAATGGCGTATAGACATGTTTGTCATTTATGTAACATCCGTCTTAGGTTTTGTAAGTTACTGCACATAAAAAGGCCACATTGTGCTACAATAACATAATGTGTTTCTCCAACCTACGCAGTCAAATATACAGCAGGTAAATGACGCCTCCAATATGAAAAGAATTTTTTTTTTTTCACATTTTGGTTTCCATCAATAAGCTCAGTCTTCTTGACATGGCTACCTATATTAATTGACGTCGCATAAGACACAAGTAATAGTTTGTTTTGCTGTGCTATCATTTTGCACTGTCCCAATGGCAATTTGCTCTTTGTCTGGTTTTATGACTCTTCGCATAAAAAGCACTGGTCTATCCAGTCAGTCTGGGCAACCTTTGCCATATGGTAAATGCTTCCCTTGGTCGGCATAAAAGGCCATCGAGATTGGATGAATGTCCATCTGGCACTATTGTCTCTGTTCTAATTACATCATTCTGTATCAAGGCAAATGACAAGGTTAGACCTGCTCACATCCAGAATGTCAGGTATACTATATACAAGGGAAATGTCTATCATGTATAACAGAATATGAATAAAGTTAATCATTACAGTCTTCAGCATCTGATTTTCCTGGGTGTATGGTAGTCCAAAAGCATTAATCATTGTTACGTTTCCCTTTTATGTTTTGTATATTACATATATTATGCATAGGTATCTTGATTCTACTCCTCTAGGCCTATAAACTTTCCATACGTATTGAATTTCCTAAGATTTAGCGTATGTTTTGTGGGCTGCATTTTGTCTAATAAGTCCAGAATGATCATAAAGGACAGTCTTTATCTGTCGATCACTTTTTAAAATATTCGACAAAGTTTTGCAACAGGTTGATCAATTTATCCACAAATCTAGATTTAACTGACTGTAACTTGGTAGTACATGACTAAATTTGGTAAAATCTAAAAAAAGAAAGAAAAATACAAGTATTTATAACATCCCGACAAATAACATGGAGAAATTAATGTCGTTAGACGTACGCTTAGCCAGAAAGCAATTTCACATTATATTAATTTCATAACATTCTGACTGTTGTTTCTATTTGACTGATTTATAAACTGGTTCAGATTTCCCAAGGGAGGCTCATCTAAGATTACATGACCCCCTCCCCCTTCGGGATGGTGGTCATTATGTCCTCATATAGACTTTTGGGTGACTAAGTACTTTCAGTCCCATCATCCCAGTGTGTTTGACCTCAATGACGACTCTTTCTGATTTCTACTGATGTAGCATCAGTCCAAGCTTAAGACCAGGCATGTAAAAGGTTGTTTCTAAAAACATAGGCAGGGAACCTCCATGTCATGCACAGTAAGGAGGGAGTCCACTGCTAGGATGTAGTGATGAGACAAGCCGTAGGCGTCCTGAGTTCAGAGTTGCTTATTAATCTTTGGGCTAGTGGGGACCTGACAGTGGGCCAGAAGGCCGAGTGTTGAGATAAACCTTGCAGATAGGTTGGACTTTGACTTGGAGCGTTTAAAACACAGTAAAGAAATATCCTTTCATGTGAGTGTTCTTGTCGACTCTTAATGATCGAACTACATCTGCTGATTCACTGTCCACAAGAAGAAGGATTGTGACTTGGACTAGATAGCATATGGAATAACTAAACAATACCTGGGACTTAAACATACCCTATATATAACATAAAAGTAAGCTTTTCATTACAAAATCCATTAAATTGACCCAAATTACTTTAATTATGTCATTTATTAATAAGTCTAGCACTTATTACCTTGTCAAAGACCCGGAATGCCTCCAAGTACGTGTCTTCTTCATCGTCTGACTTGAGTCTATGCGCCATCATGACGCAGAACTCCCCGAAGTCTATTACACCGTTTCCTAGAAAAAACAAGAAGCAAAATAGCTACAAAGTTTTGCTCATGCATGAGCAATGGTCGTCCCTCAATAAACTGAAGGCCTTCCTACCAGTAGGCTGTATGGACTATGAGGTGCATGAGGACTGACCTCCACTACCACTCCTGCTGTCACACACAGCTCAGGGAGGGGTTTAGGAAAGGGTTACTACCAGGTCCATGCATGTATTGCCATACACCTAGTACTGAGTGACATATCACTCACCCACCTGGGACTGCCCACCTGCAGGTGAGGGGGGTGATCCTAATTTAAAGAGGTGAGGGCTGTTTAGCCTATGCAGTGGTTATGTAAACAACTTCTGGCTTCTCACACTTTTGCCTGATTCTAACAACAATTGGAGGACAGTGCCCTTCAACTGCTGAACATTGTGTAACCGGTCATTGAGAACAAAGAGAATTAAATGGCTAAAGACATGAGTGATTGAGGGAGTCCCCACCATTAGCTATATAGATATAACTAGGGACTCCCAAAAACATGTACAATGTTGTTCTCAAACAAAGACTCCTTATCATTGGTAAAATGTTGTGTATAGGTGAGTCTATTGGGCTGATCTTCACATCCTAGGCCATAGGCGAAGTACTTCTCTGGACCACTGGGTACAGACCAAAGGTTATCAGCTTACCACGCCGGGAACTTTCACTGCCACCGGTTCCCTGTGTGGTACACCAATGAACAATGACTGGTACCCAGTGACACAGAAGCATACCTCTTCTCAGTGCCTACAATCAATCCATGATAAGGTAATAGAAAATAGGGCTATCAGAAAATAAATTGGGCTCATGATCCACAATATGATGAAGGAAGAAAATATTGATAGAGTATAATTTAATAATAACTGCGAACTTCAAAAGTATTTCAATGTGTCACTACAGCCTGTGCAACAACTTGACAAATATAAGGCAATGACGGCTTTTTCTATAGCACCAAGTAACAAATTACTAAGAAAGAATTTGGTCTTACAACGTCCACAATGCTCAGCAAAATATAAAAAGGTAACTTTATGTATATGTTACGGAATAAAGTCTAATTTGGCCTATGTATGGTAAGTTTTTCTTACATCACAGGTGTATTACATTGGAATATACAGCCAGGTGCAAAGAGAGAAAGAAAGATCAAGGGAAGCTTATCAGATGGAGGACAAAACAATTTTCTCACAATTCTAGGGAGCAACCTGTCAGAATTCGTGCCAATATCACAGTCCTAACGCAGTGTCTAGGATTCGTGGGTGTCATTGATGGACACTATTGTGACCCCTCTGGTATAAAAGTCACAACAAGGAATGGGTAGAATACTAGAGCCAATTTTTTCATACCTTATTAGGCTAATTGGTCACCTATTAAGTGTATCATTATTTCTGCCTTGTTTGCAGCGATTTTGCGACTCCTGGCAATCACCCTATATACAGATATAAGGCACACACAAAATTGTTGTGTTCAGGTAACCCTACCTACCCTAAAATGTTGGCCTTACCCTAACTTTTTTTTCAGGAAATTTTTAATTTCTTTTTTCAAAATCCAGAAGAATTGACGTACAATAACATGGAAACCCATAAAACAGCACATGGATGCTCAGGGCATGTATTTTAGATCCTAGAAATGTTTTTAGAGGATATTTGGAATATTTTTTTTATTTCCAACACTGCTCGGGTCTCTTTGGTAAGTTAAGAAAAAAAGCAACAACAAAAAAAGTTTCAACCTACCTACCCTATTTTTTCGACCTATGTTACCTGAACACAACTTTTTTTAGGGGCCTAAGTACTTTGTCTGAGAAATGGCATAAAAATGTCATAGCTTGCAATTGCTAGATGATTTCCTATGGAATTTCAGACAGCAAAAAAAGTGATCACGATACGCCCGTGAATGATTAATTAGCCTAATCGTGATCAGTCACAAAAATAGGGCCCTAATGGAAACAAACCAGTTTTGTAACTGAAATGCTCCAAACAAAAATTTCCGGTCGGAAAAATGTTAGGAAGATATTTCCCCTCGTTTTTACATCAATGATGCAGTTGTCATTAGAAATTATTATCAAAACTCACTCTAGTAAACTTGCTGATTACCAAAGTATTTAGGATGATTTGGCCTTACAAACTAGAAAAGAATTTTATTTAGTATGCTAGTATAAAAGTATTTTGGTATACCTTTAGTTCTAGGAGAACTTCTGGAATAATGATCTCCCACTGGGACCATGACTGTTCTGACCTTTACATGCATCCCCTTCCCCTTTAGCTCTTCAGACACAATGAAATAGCCACCCATGGGTGGTTTCCCCAAGCTACCTGAACAAAAGGCTACAAGGTCCATAATTGTAAGTTTGTCCATTTTACCAAGTAGGACCTATCGGGTAATAATCAACACACAAGAATCTTCTTCATACAAAATGCAGGCTCATGTCCATTATGGTTCAAAAGATCATATTTCCCTTTTAACAAAATCGCACATGGAATCCCATGTGTTTAAAACCTAAACACTTTTAACTTCTAAACATGTATTAGATTATGGAGAATGAATACTGGAAACTCGATATGAACTGTTGTAACAAATGTAAGCTAGTGGTGCTCCAAGCCGCTAAGTAAAATTTGTTTTAAAGGTCAATGCAGGGGAGCATTGATTTAAGGATAATATAAGGGCCTGAATATAGCTGACCAAGTGCATGTCAAGAGCCACCTTCAGTTGCCTTATATGTAGTGTGACTTTTTCCCACCAGGTGACAGTGTATGCCAATTCTATGTAGTCCTTAGAGATTTATTCTAAATGTCAAAGTAAACTCATTATAAATTCAGAGAATATTTTAGGCACTAAAATGTATATGAAATGTATTAGAATGTATTTAGTGTTTAAGGAAAATATCTTGTATGTGTTTTTGAAAATGAACTTTGTAGACACCTTTTTAATAGGGAGACAGACATAGGGACTAGGGCATGGGTTTCAATGTTCTGGGACTAACCAGAGATAACTCAGCCCTAATTAGTTTTGTTTCAGGAGTCAATTTTGCATTTTGTATATGCATGATATTGAAAGAGTTTTTACTCTAAGCTTGAAATTTACCTCTTGGTTGATCAATTCAGAACAGGAAAAATGTTTTCCTCTCTTGAATTGCAGGTACAGGAAATTCCGGAAGCACATCAATAAAGATTACCAAATAAATACATCTGTACAATATATAATAGATATACTAAGGGGTATACTCAGCGCCAAATTCTGAAGAGGTTAATCCCTGGAAAATCTAGTGGGCTTCCAGTTAAATCTGAAGGGGTTCTACCTGATAATTCTGGCTACATTTGCTATACATGTTTGAAACCATGCAACCCACAATTTCCAAAACTCAGAGGGTGTTCTAGACACATTGAGCAGCTGTTTGTGAGCTGCTCGGGGCGCCACCTACCGTCAATGTCCACCTCGTTGATCATGTCCCTGAGTTCCGCTTCCGTTGGCTGTTGCCCTAACGACCGCATGATGATGCCCAGGTCGCGGGTGCAGATGTGTCCTTTTTCCTCCTTGTCAAAGAGACTGAAGGCCTGCCGCAGGTCTGAGGGGTTAATAGAAGGCACGGGCCGGGGTCAGAAAGGGGTTTAAGTTGGCAGGAAAGGGCCAGTGGACGAGGGGTAAAGGGGCCAGTGGCCGGGGGTTAAGGGGCCAGCGGCTTGGGGTCATGGGGCCAGCAGTTGAGGGTGATGGGGCTGGCCAGAACTTTCCTCAAGGGTCAACACCAAAGTAAGTGGTTTACTTTTTTTATTGTTTTTGTTTAAAACCTTAAAGTAGTTGTTTGACAACCCACCTACAACTGGTTGGCGTTTAGGAGGGAAGGTGTCTGCTCTAAGTTCACTTTATAGCCGAAAAGAATGGGTAATTTATTATCCAGTCAATCTTTTTTCACAATAACCCGGCAGGTGCAAATTATCTTCATCCATTTCCGTTGCTCATTATATTATATTGGTCTTCCTGGACCAAAAATAACGACAGCTTATGTCTGCCTTTCTTTGTATTATGGTTTTCTATGAGGAGCCGAGCGCTTAATACACTGGTAATGGGAGGTCCGTACGGATAATTGAACACTTGAGCCCAGACAAGGGGGAAGGCTACTCCACAAAAATTCACTGGATTTGAATCTTGTAGATCTTGTTCTGAGCTTTCAAATGGTACCTGCACTAGGTATATGCAGGCCTGAATTTGGTATTTATTAAAGTAGTCTCCAAATAGCATGATATTATGGTCATTATAGGTTGGAAATGAATTAATCATTATTGAGTAAATATCACACGACTATATCATTGGTAACAATTAATTTTGGTAGTTACTGGACTTCATAACTCAAACAACTATGAATATTTATATGTGTCACGCATTCCCCTTAAAATTTACAGAGCGCCTACATTTAGTTAACATAGCAAACAAAAAAATAAATGAATAAGTTAATTTTACATTGCAAGTAAGAGAAAACTTGAATGAAATACAATGTTTAGTATTATCATATGCTTACAACTGAGTGGGTTATAATGGCCTACCTGTAATCTGTGCCTCGGTAAGCGTGCTTTGGATCTATAAAAGAAAAGAATATAACTAATGTGTATTAACTATTATATCAAAAGCATAGCTAATGAATCTTTAACAAGTTGAAGGAGGGCATCAGGTAACATGTATATAGATGAAGTGTATTCTATAAGAGTAAAACACCCAATTTATCATGGTTTAGATAATCATTACATCCAATTACGCCTAATGTGGCTACAATGGCTAAACAAGATAAATAGCAATTGAATAATTAGAATAACCTACCGGTTTCTCCGGGTTAGCCATTTCGTAATATATCCCTTCGTCCGTGAGTTAAAGTTGTCTCAGACTATTTGCCTACTTGTACACGTATAAGTATACCATTATTTGTATAATGACCTTAGTTGTGTCTCAGTATACTATTGGTATAAGCAAATCTGAGTCATAAATTGCATGTTGATTCTATGCTTCCTCTGCCACATGAATATAACTAAGCGTTGGCAGTCATATCCATCTAAGAACTAATAGCCATGGTTGATTTGTTTCAACACATGAGTGCCTTATTAGGCCACTGATTTTAAAAGCACAGTTGCCAAGATCATAATCCCTACTTGAACGTGGCCAATGTTTACAAGTAGGACTCCCTGAAATGAGGTCATAATGGGTAGGTCATACGCACTGGTCCATTAGCATAGAGCAAACTTTCAAAATAAATAGATGATATTACTTTTCTGTACATGTATAGCAATACAGCAAAATAGAAGGAGATAAATGCATGCTATGTTCCTGTACATGTATTGCAATATAATTATAGCAATATAGAAATGGCCTTTTCGTATGTAATTGGCAAAACTGCTGGTCAATTGAGTGCATAAAATATTATAGGATTATGCATGCTATGTTTCTGTACATGTACAGCGATATAGACATTTTTAATCGTATGTAATGGGCAAAGCTGCTGGTCAATTGACTCCATAAGACATTATAGGATTATACATGATCGCAGCACAGCTTCTATTAATACCTACACAAAAACAATGGAAGAAATACTCACGTGTTTCGTATCATTTCATTACTAAATAATTTTCTCTTGGCAGAGAAACAGCCAAACGAAGATATTTTTCCAGTCTGGATAACCAAACTTTTATTTATTTATTTTTTTTTTTTATTCAGCATTACCCTGAAAGGGGTCAAGCTTTCGCCTGTTCTCCCCCCACCTTCAGCGTTAACATACATACAACTAATTCTTAATGTACATATTCATTTCTTAATTAACATTGATTTACCAAGGACAGGACTATACAATAACAATACATGGGACTATACATTGACAATACAGTGATGTTTAACAATGATTTACCAGGACAGGACTATACAACAACAATACTTGGGACTATACATTGACAATACAGTGGTGTTGCTTATAATTTCGAGGGATTACAATAATGGATTTCAGTAGGTTTTATAATAAAGTTAAGGGGTAGAAAAAACAATATTAAAGGACAAGATTGTCAAGTTCCAACATATTTTTAACAGTATTTTTGAACTCGTCGAGTGAGACAATTAATCTACAATTTACAGGTAGGTTATTCCATAGATTACATCCATAGTAAAATGGTCGCTTTTTAAATATTTCAGTGGATGGCTTTGGCAATGTAACCAGGGGGCCCTGATGTATTCTAGTATATCTTATGGGTCTTTGCAGTGGGATGTTATTCTTATCAATGTTCTTTTTAATACAAACAAGTAACTGGTAAGCTCGTTTCTTTTTAAGCGCTAATACCTTGGTCTGCCTTAACAAGTCATCTGTATGTATTTCCCTTGGGTTATGTATATTAAGACTACATCGTAATACATTATTCTGTATCACATCCAGTTCGTCCAGGTCTACAATATTACAGGCTGTTAAAAACATATTTCCATAGTCTATTATGGGTATGATCATAGCCTTGGCTATTCGTACAGCAGCATCTTTCGTCAGCAGATGTCGCAAAGAGCGAAATAGTTTCAATTTGTAAGAGGCATGTTTTTTAATTTGATTGATATATGGCTTAAAAGAAAGGTATGGGTCCATTACAACTCCCAGGTATGTATATGTACGAGTTACCTCAAGCTTGTCAGGGCCCATGTATATACTATGGCCAAAGTCCTTCCGCTTATTGTATGGAAAATACATATATTTCGTTTTACTAGCATTTATTGACAGCTTGTTTTGTCCACACCATTTATATAAATTTGTTAAATCTGCTTGATCTACAAGACATGTAGCGGATGTTGACATTTAAGCAATTGCAGCACATACAGCACACAGAAACAACTGATCTACTGACCCTTTCGACTTTGTGCATTACCATGGCTATGTTTTTCTGTTTTGAATGAACAATTGACACATTAACGCTTACCTTAATTGCACTTATATGAAGAGAGGCATACTAGAATAATTTATAGGCCTACGTATCATAATAAAGAGACAATACATGGACTTAAATATAGCTGCATGAAATGTTTAAATGACCACCGAGATGCCATCCGTTCCCCTTTTTAGGAGTATGACGTCAACTGCACAATGTCTTTGTGCACAACTCCTACTTATATATGGTCTAATATGGCATTGCCCCACTACTGACGATTAGGAAAAAAGTCATTTCAATAGGGCGGGCCATAAATAGCAACGATCGCCATTGAATGCCCCTATTAGTGTAATTTAGTTTTTCTATCATTATTTGAAATATTTGATCCATGATACATGAGATGCATATATAGTATAAATGTAAGTTCATATAGTATTTTTATTTTCATATATAAATTAATTTTCATTATAGACCTATTACATTAAAAACTTACTGTGTAAAAGGTAGCTCTGAAATAAAGAAAAACAGGAAGATGTGAGTGTGTGTACGTGTGTGTGTACATGTGTATCTAAGTTTGTATGTAACATAATATATGCATTTGTGTATCTTTTTTATAATCCAGCCAAAGGTTTTATGTTCAATACAAGGCTAAAAACGTCGAGTGCACTATATGACTTCTTTGTGAAAAATCATCGCCATTGAACAACTTCTGAAAGTTCCTATAGGCTTGTTGGTATTCAAGTATTCCAAAAATAGAAACCACTGTTCAGGTTGTATGAACATTGACTACCGTCCATGTGGTTATATTAGATTATAACAATAAATTATAGATCTCACATTCAGCGGCTAGGGAACAGGTCTATATCAAGGGCCGAGATATGATAGGAATATTATACCAAAGTGTTTGATATAATAGCCCTATAATAGTGTTAAGAAAACGTTTGTTATAGACTGGAATGTCCAAGTATTCGCTTATGTTCGTCTATTGATATTTACTATGAATAATTCTATTTTCTTTATCATTTTTATCAATGACCGTACATAACTAGTCTTATTTACATTAGCACATTCATCAAGAATGACACCTGAATACCTATACTGGCGGCATATAAACAACTCGTTGCCATTTATATACTTGCTATCAATCATACAAATACAACACAGCAATTATAGAAATATAATATAGCAAATTGCTGATGTCATTGTTACTCAATAACCTTACATCCTTGACTAATTCTCTGAACTCGTGATTATTTGGTGAGTAAAAGAATCGCCCACAAGACTAAAACAACGCTAAAGGCAAAGGTCTGTCTATAGACACACACACACACACACACACACACACACACATATATATATATATATATATATATATATATATATATATATGTGGTAAGCTGAGGGTAATTTTTAGCAAATGAACCAGGAGCATGAGCCATCTGGCGAATCACATATGAATCAATTGCAACTCGATGACCTGTACTATGAATGGCCAACTTGTTGATTAGCAGCGTTTGGAATCATACATGGGGTAATGCAAATCATATTGGAAATTCAGGTCAAAAAATGCATAACAATGGAAAACTCTATTTCGTTCCTAAATTTCAAGATTCATTCACTATAAGTTGTTCAATGGCTAATAGGAGTTATAGGGATGGATGGTATCCTGAGATGAATGTAATTTGCACACATGTGACTTAAAATCTACATGAATGACGAGGGATACACTTTTCTAGGAAAAAGCCAGAGTTTTTCAAAATAGCCCGCTTCCGATCTATGCAATGATAACCCATGACCTGTATCTAGGCAGCAGCCCAGAGAGGTATTCATGTCCCCATTGCAACTACCCAAAGGGTCTCTAACCTTAACGTGCAAGAGATGCTATTCACGGACACGCACGAGACTTGGGCGTCAGTGCGAGACATTGACGTCAGTGCCACCAATCAGCAGACGTTGACACTCAGCGTTCATTTTACCCTAATTGTCTTCTATTTGGTCCCATTGCTCCAGTGTGGAGATAAGGTCAGAGGAGACAAGTCGGTCGACACTGACTGACGGAATAGGCAGTTCTTGCTGGATTTAGAGAAGATTAATTCTCTATATAATCTAGATACTCAGCCCCCTTCGTCAGGAGGTGGCCACCTTAATGTGTTAGATCATGATTTGTCTCAGGGTCTGACGTCAGTAGGGTAATATTATCAGTCAGGTCCTGTCCAGGTAAAAACGGCGTGAACGCAGCAGATCTGCATACATCAAGACTTGGGACATTCCGTGTTTTTGGAACATATTTGACATAGTTTCACGTTCTTATTCACCGTTATCATCGGGTGAGATCGAGCTCATTTCATGTCAAGCCTGGTTGCAAAATAGAGTGAAAACCAAGCCATATCCAGGAGTAGGAGAATTTTATGAACCTTGGGAAAGAGGAGGGGAGGGGACAGTTATGACCCATCTGCCGTAGTATCATATAAAGGAGCTATAATTGACACTGCTGATCAACGAATTTAGAAATGTCTATGTAACTCTATTCATTACAAAGTGGTGTATACAACATAATATATATACTACACGTAATTCATTTGGTCGATGTGTATTTATAACTTTTTTTTTAAAAGTATGACAATAGACAGTGATAATGGGCACATCCACCTGAAATTATTTTAACACTGAGTGTCCCGTTTTACCTGCGTTTCACAATGATTAGACATAGTCTTGACCTGCAATTCAACAAGTATTGCTTCATCTGCAAGAGCTTGTGTCATTTCATATCAAGCTCATGAAGACGTCAAATTATTTCAGCAAACTTTCGGTAGAATATCTTGATGATATCTCATTCCTTACACATGCATGTTTACATAAGTTCATTTAATGAGCTCTGATCAACCAATCAAATAAAGGAAATGCTTTCCATATGATATTATCCTGCTTAAAACGGGCACCTATTCTTAACTGGAATGAGGGCTGGATACCCACAGAACCCAATGGCATAATGGGAAGTCATTTTGATAAGGTCACCTGTGCAGCCAGGTCAAGATCCTCTATTGACTTCTATTATTTACATCAAAGATGGACAATTATGAGTCTGACTTTCTATAATGGGCCTGCCATTAAGTAAAGGAGGTGGGGTTAGAAACTCTGGAAAAGATTTGCCCACTATCATGTATATATTCAGTTCATAGAAGAGGGTCCATGGGATGAAGAGGGGCCAATAACCAAGGTCAAATTAAAATGCCATGATGAATTCTTGAATAAAGAATATCAATAAAGCTGTAGTAAGTAAAAGAAATAGTAGAGGCATTCCTTGGTCAATTCAATTAAAGAATCTAATAACTATATATTATAAACAGTTCGTCTTTATGTAGATTCCATTTCACTAAATGTCAATAAAACCATGTCAATGACTACAACCAGTGCTTTTCTGACAGTCCAAATGTAAAGCAACACGCGTCTTGGACCTAAATTGCATGTATAAACTCCGAAAAAGACTTATTTTCGATATAAAAACCGAAGAACCTAAAAGGTAACTAATCTGAATGGAATTCGAAAAACCCGTCTAGGCCATAACAACAGCGGAGCTTGTCATATTAGGTTTTTAGATCCGAGTCAGCTTTTCAAGGTTGCCAATAGTAATAATGTCTGTACGGTACCGTCTAGGATGAGCATCAGGTGTTTTCATGTCTTCTCTCTTAAAATAAAAAGTATTTTACATCAGTGTGACTTGTGCATGCGAAGAGACTACTTAGACTGTCAAAGGCCCATCAGAACTACTATTGTTAAGTGCACCGATGTCATCTGGATCTAGAGCAACTGCGCCTCTTTAAGTTTTGAGTAAGAAGCTAGCAGGTGAACATCTTTGTTGGTTTACTATTGTGAGGATATCAAGTCGACCACTATCATAACCTTGAAAATTATCATAATTCAATTGCATATCATAACGTAAGCCAGTGATCAATAACACAATAAAATCCAAACCAATCCTCTTGTTATATACCGTTCATGCATTTAGAGGCAATTTTGGCTCAACCAAACATTCCTTTGTAAAGTAACAACTAAATTGATTTCGTTTTGAATACTGCGAAAGCCTTTATTTCAATCCGTTTATCAAACCATTACTTGGGAACTTACGAAAGGAAATATTTAAGAGGTCAACATGATTAAACGTTTTATCACTTCACGGTTGCTGTCGGAGGATGTAGGAGCTTTTCGTTTACAACATGATTAACCATTTGTATCTACATTATTGTCATGCCTCATATAGGCATAGGGGCACCTCTTCCATGCATTCTTTCATTTTGCCAATTTTTCTTCATTCATTTATTCATATAACAAGTCATCCACTTAATCAGTTAATCAGTCATACGGTCATGTTGTCCATCACTCATTTAGTCAGCACATTCATCATATCCTGGTCAGAGTCCTCTGTCGCCACTCCCACAAACCACACTGTGTACAGTGAACCCACTACAGAGCAGCTCTCCATACATGTATAATGACACCCGCCATTTATCAGCGAGCAGCTCATTGAGCAGTCTCTAATCAGGGGCGCCATCTGGTGATTAGACCCACTGCTTTGTTGCTATAGAACAAGGCTGGTTGGCCTGGACTATCACATACAGTCAGAAGGGCAATGACTCAAGGCCCTATTTCACTACACGACTTGAGCTGTGATATTGGGTGCGATATGATGAGATTACAGACAAATCACATCCATAAGTGGTATGATTGTTAGAAAATACTAATTTGGAGCCTCTCACACAATTGTCACAAAAGGTTAACTACAAAAGTGGCTCTATAGTAAATTCCAATAGGAACCCCCTATACAAAGGCAGAATTTTCCTTTCAGGGACTGAAAGAATTTTCCAGAAATTTTGATTAGAACCAGAGATATGGTCCTTTGAATACCTTAACATCATTTCACTAGAAAATAATGGAATTCCAATTTAACAAATGTGTAGCCATAATAAACAAACATTAATTTGTTGTTATTATTTAAAATCATATAAAATATGCTACTAAGTAGAAAATTATACAATCTTAAAAAGCTCATAACTTTTGTTTCAATTATGATAACCTTTACCTTTATTTTTAAAACAAAAATAATATATATTTCACAAAATGCCAGTTGCCATGGAAACAGGTAAATTGAATATATTCTGCTATTAACCAAGAATGTCCAGTTTGTACCACTGGGACAGTGTCAACATTTGGAAGTTTTCATCTAAATTACATAAAAATGGATTCTGCTAGTTGAATCTAAAGAAAATTTGAGTTTTAGGCAATTTTAAGACTAATTTTCATGTTTTGACCAATATCTCAGTAATTATTAACTGAAGAATGAAATATTCAGCGACAAAAGGGTTTCAAAGGAATAATTACATGTATACAAGTGTGTGTTAAACAGTTTAGTAAGCTACTATCAGGTAATAGACGGGAACATAGGGGTCTTCATTTCGCGGGGAGGATATGTTATTACTTTGACAAATTCGTCAGGAATTCGTCAGGACATTGATAAGGACTCCTTTTTAAAAATATTCTCTAACTGTAACGTGTGTTCTTGTTCTTTACATCACACACATACAGTCAGAAGAGCAATTACTCTGGGACGAATACACATGGGATAGGGGTCATAGGGGCCATACCTCCCAAACTCCTAGGGTCCACACCTCCCCCACTCCCCATATTTGTTGTCACCTTAGTGGAGAATTCAGTGAATACGTACGAGTGCATACATGTAATATCAAACAGGTGCCTTCATTTGGGAGGGGGGAGGGGATATCTTAACATATTCTGCCACATGTTCAGTAAAGGCCCATCCTCTGCAAAACCTTCTGTACCTTTAACAGAACGCTCTTTTTTTAAAGTGTTTAGGAGGGTTGTGTTGAGTAATCGATAATATTAAAGTCAGTGGCTAGGAGCCTCATGTTCTAACATGAAACATGCTTGTACAAACTTGTTGCGGAGACGATGTTTACTTTGTAGTTATCAATGTCTGGTTTTGCTAAAGAGCAATTTTTTAGTCTAAAGGAACCAAGGATATTCTGAATACCTGTCTAAACGTTTCCACTCCTTTCCAGGTAGCATACTCAAACTTACTGGCTTCGTTAAAAGGTTCGCCTTTTCTCAAACAGTTTAATCATCGATTTCCTCATGTTTTATCTTTTAATCTATTGACCGCAGCATGTTGATATTTATGGAAATGTATCCTTTAGGCTATTCGTAAAAATTTAATTGAAACTCTTCATGCATGCGATTGCCATCTTGCTTTTTTGCACACATGTTTAAACCTACTTATTTATGAAATGTACAATAATGATATGACCCTAACGTATTCGAAAGCTCTGTGTTCATTTATAGTAATACCTGATAAGAGTTTGGTATTATTGTGTTACTCATTATAATTTCTCTGGTGAACAGTCTTGATTGAAAAGATTTATGCAAGTTCTAGCTCCTATTATTCTGTGAACATGATTGATAATTATCAAGTTCATGCCACGAAGTTTAAATTTTTTTAAATTGTAAACCCTCGTACGTACAGTCTGCCCTGTGATTGGAAATTCAATAATTAAGTACCTGGTATATTTACATACATGTATCCTAGCCAATTACTTACACAAAATTAATGATGTTATCAGAAGAGCATTGCGTTTACATCACTTTGACAGGACCTATAAATAAACCATGATACACCAACAGTGATTTATTGTTTCACGAGAATAAACACTCAATTGATGATCGATAATGAAAATGAACATATCATATTTCCAAGTGGATATTATAACTGTAATAGGAAGAAGTGCCCATGACTGTGACTTCCGTGTCGACCATCAGAACAGAACCATTAGGACAGGACAGGTCCACATCAGCGGAGGTCATAATCAATAAAGGACCATTTATACCAGTCCTCGCCCCTTCTCCCATTGCAACCCTTGTTATGTCCGTCTCTAATATAAAGCACTGCACCAGTGAACGCCTATCGCTTGCTGGTGTGACATTGGGGGTGCGGGACCAGACTTTTAGGCCGAGCAGCCTGTTGTCCATTGACTCAGCACTGAGTGGTTCGGTCATAATTCATGAGCCGGGCTAGTGTTGTCCCCATCAATGCGGCCCGGGACTCTGTATACACAAAAGGCGGCCTTTTAGGTTCTGATCAATGGCCACAGCGTGACACGAGGGCTGCCCACTGAGGGTATCATGGCTCTTTAGGTCTTTTAGAAAGTATATATGCTATAGGTTGTATCATGGCTCTTAAGGCCTTTAAGAAAGTATGTTATAGGTTATATCATGGCTCTTAAGGCATTTTATAAAATATTTTATAGGTTATATCATGGCTCTTTAGGTCTTTTAGAAAGTATGTTATAGGTTATATCATGGGCCTTTAAGGTCTTTTAGAAAATTTGCTTATTATTGGACAAAGGTTGACCTTTTTAAAATCCATTATTTTTGAAAGGGGTATCATCAAATTTAAGGCAATGGAAAGATATCGTTTCCAACACAACTTTCCTTTTTTTCTTTCAAGTGACCTTTAATTCTGAAAAGATATCAAAAACGTTTTTCGGAAAGTTGGTTTATCTTTGTGTTCTTTTAACATTATTAGTTCCATTCATGAAATGAAAGGTCATCTAAATTAATGTTCATAAAGGATGCCTTGTAAGACAAAGTATATTTTGCATATGTTAAACAGGCCCAAAATTTAAAACGAAAGAATGACACGATTTTGCCAATTGAAAAAACAAAAGGAGTAATTGTGGGGACTTTATTAGGTTTGTGGTAAAGTATAAGCCGTGAAAACCATTGAACCATTATAATTGTTACATGAGGGGATGCCACTACTGTTGGTTTGAAAATAAGCTATTGTTTTTTTGTTTGTTAGTTTTTTTATAAATAAATTTGATTGACTCTCTTCAGATGCATCTGTTCTTCCAGGCAGTACAATTGCTACATAATATTGCATCTTTTGGATATAGATTAAGAGATAAAAAGTTGGATGATAATAATGTAGAATGATCAATGAGTATAATGAAAGTGTCTAAGTATAAAATGGGTGTTTATTTGAGAAACTATGGACACAAAAGTGCCCAACGATGGATTCCTTCGTAATTTCCCTTATTCTTTACGTTAACGTGTACACTAATGGAGTCTCAAAATGGACATTTTATTACGTGGGTAAGCATGAATTACTCGTTTGGATGGAATTTGACGTTATGACTCCTTAGTGCTGTTATTCGAATCTCAACATGATTTGAAGATAATGGTACTGGAGGTTGCAAAGTACGTGTAATGTGGATAGGACGAAATATGCTTCTTGTTGTATCAAATCACGGTTTTTTATCAACTGCCTATTCTACTGAATTAACCCTAACAGATTTGTACATGCAACATTCACATCCGTACATATAAGCAGGTATCGATTCCTCTAACTTTCTTTTGATAGTAGACCTAAGTGTGGCTTATATGTGCTCCTTATTAACAATTTTACGATCTTAAAACTATTTATATGATACAGGAAGTGCTAAGCATTGACTGATGGCAATCACAAATACTTGAAGAAGACATTTCCTATTATTACAATGGCTGAACATCAATAGTTGATAGGCGAATATACTAGATATGAATATATATTAGTGAAATACTGTTTTCAAGAACCAAAGTAGTGCAAATGGGAAGTGACCGTTGGAACCCTCGAGCCTTCTCATTAAATCTCATTGGATGAGGTGATGCCACCAATAGAGCAAGTCACCCCTTACCACTCTGTAGACAGCACAGTGGACCGAAATCTCTGAACGCCTTACAAATCTAACAGAGTATCAGAGAATATTCCAAAACACCTTGGTTTAAACGCGAGTAATACCTTAATCCCCAAGATTTGAAAGGAGCGCCTTTCATTTTGTCAAACAAGAAGCAGACGACAATCGATCACAGCGCGTGCGAACCGCGCATTTGGCGGGAAGGCTGCTGGGGCCGGGCAGGTAACAGGTGAAACGGGAGTGGATAATGTTGGATCTTTACACCTGGAATCGTACCTGAACATGATGGAGGTCCGCTCCCTTCTGCGACAGACTTCGGGACCTTTTTGATCGTTGACGTCTTATGGTGAGGAATCATCAAGGTTAAAGAAGGTTAGTTAAAAATTATAGATTCATATACATTATTTTTAAGTTAGTAACGATTAAAATCCGCGCCTATATGTTCTAAAGTTTCTTTTAGATACAAAGATACTGATGTTGTTCTGTAACTTAATTCGAGAATACAGAGTGACCAGATCATGGTTTCTTGACATAAAAGTCTTAAAACAATGTCATGATAATTATATTACACGTATCTATTGTAATAACTATATCAATTGTCATTAGTTAGTCTATATCTAGGCTGAAGCCAGCCTTTCTGACATTAATACAAGCCTCTCTACATGTGTTTTGGTAATCAAATTTAAAATAGAATTCTCCTCTTCAGTTATTCCGTATAATTTTGATTCTGATTGATTTACGAACTTAAAGGGGCTAAGACCATGAATTGCTTCCAGGTTTCTATCCTTTCTGCAAAGGAATTTGCATTGAAAGTCTCCAGGATTTAATCGGTTCTATCCCGCTGAAAATAATCAAATACTGACATGGCGGAAAGTATGGGAATTCGTTGTTTTGATTATGTTAACTTTCAAAGCAGATTCTACCTATGGAGTTTTCCTTTTTGATTTTCCTAATACCAACAGCTGGTGTACAATAGTTTAAGCACCTGCAGGTTAATTTCGACTGCGTAATTCTGTCGACAAAAAAAGTAAACAGTATTGAAACATAATGACATTTACCTTATGTCTATCTCTAATGAATTCATTTCCAAACTTGCTTGAAGAATAGTAAACATACATACGTAAATTGATTAAATACTCGATGCTAGTTTGTCATCATGTTAAACCATAGATAATGCCATGGCTAATGAGAGTTTATCCGAACTTTGACTAGTCGACATAATATCCCAGTAAGCATCTTGATCTGGGTTATTCTGCACGTAGAATTAAAGAAATAAGCTATCTGTGGAATTCGGAATTCAGAAAAAGGGTTCCATAGGACTCGCATAAAAACATCGACATATCCTGAAAATCAATGATTTCGTGTAATAACTGCAATTCACTGCCGTACCAAGGCCGTAAAGGGATATTCATAATGCGTTATCAATACACGCAGTCAATTTATTATGCGGGAAAATTGATAGGGATGTACATGGGATATGATAGGAAAGCTTTGAACTCGTGCGTGTAAGGGATGACAGGACACTTTCCCAGGACACTTACCCCCTGGATACTTACCCCCTGGACACTTACCCCCTGGACACTTACCCATAGGATACTTACCCCTTAGGACACTTACCCCCTAGGACACTTACCCCCTGGACACTTACCCCCTAGGACACTTACCCCCCAACCTTGGAGAAGTTGGTTCAATGATGTTTTGACACTTTCCCATGCACTCCCCACTAACTGTTGAGTAGGGACGAGTTAGCCTTTTAGGTATGAATCCTAGACATCTATTAGAAGAGAGGGATATTTATTTAGCTTGCTTTCCATTAGAAAGACTAAGTTCTTACAACATAATTTCCTCTACATTATAAGCCAAGGTTGGGAGGTAAGTGTCCTAGGGGGTAAGTGTCCTAGGGTGGTTAGTGTCCAGGGGTAAATGTCCAGGGGGTAAGTGTCCTAGGGGGTAAGTGTCTGGGGGGTAAGTGTCTGGGGGGTAAGTGTCTGGGGGGTAAGTGTCCGGGGGATATATGTCCTAGAACTGTGTAAGGGCTAAGGGAAAAATAACTGGGCAAATAACTGAAATATATGAACGACGTGTACAACATGATACAGTGCCTAGTTTCAACATGGTAGTCGCGAAGGAAGTCCATTACAACTCTTTGTTCGGTAAAGTTATTTCCAGAAAAACATTTGGAGAGTACCTAAGAAACCAGACCCCCTCCCTCATGCAAAACAAACTCTCCAAAAAAGGAGGAAATACCCGGCGGAACCAATTGTTATGTAAAGGGTATATTTGCGGAGTTTGTCACATAATATTGCATCCTCTAACGTCACATTAATCAAGGTGGTACCTATGGCGTACTGTTGTGGTTGTTACTTTCTGAAATCAATAGTAGTTTAGTTACCCACCCTATTGATTGCATCGGTCAAACAGGGTATTTGTGACACATATGAATAACGGGCTAGCTGGCGTGGCCATGCCTCCCGCCAATATATCTATCCGTTAGGGTATACTTTTTTTTCTTTTTTCTAACTATTTTGATGGTCACACCTAGCTTCTAGTATATTGGTTGTCAGTCTGCAATGGTCATGTTTATGGATGTAGAGAATAGTCAGACAGATTAGAGAAGAACTAGGAAGAAGACTTGTTTCGAAGTAATTTTGCAGTTAATACAACTAGCGGGCAGTGATTTCTTTGCTGTAACATAATTTTCTGGATATGTGAGGTTTCGATGATCGATGCTCAATGCATACTTCTTAAGACTCTGTCTTAAGAAATTTCAAATCACGTCTGTTGTATCATAAGCTCCATTAAGAAGTAATCTAATATTATGATTATCATGAAGCAAAAGCTAACTTATTACAATGGTAGGTTGTTTGAACTGGAGGTGCGTCTGATTAGTCATGTTTATGATTGTTTGGTTTCACAAGTATCAGTGAATATGTATGTTGTTTACAATGGTTCACACAGTCCCTAAATATAACAGAAATGCATTATGTTATTACTACAGGCGAAATATTTTCATACTACCGAATCTAGGAGTTTCCTGAAATGTGAATCAACATGTCAACATGAGATTGAATGAAAAGCCCATGTTTACGTGATTACAGTTACAATAGAGTATATGCAAATCCAATATCCCTTTTGAGGGGTGTAACATTTTGGTGGCTTTGCCATTTTGTCATAAAGAATGTGTCAAATTTAGCTTGCAGGTTTATTTCAGACATATGAAACCACGGGCCTACATCCCAGTCTTTTCACTCCGTGTGTGAAAGGATACGCATCATTGTTCTAAAAAACGGGAAGAAAGGGTGTGTTTTTTTTGTGTTTTTTTTTTTTTTACAAACTTCGCATGTCCTTGTTTCTAGAAAAAAGGGTACTTTTTCCACCCAAATGTCTGTGATATGGAAAAAAAGGATTTTTTTCCTTGTTTGTTTGTAATTTCAGGAATAAAGGGTAATTTTTAGTGACAAAATGTCATTTTTTAGGTATCAAAAGTCAGTGGAAAGGGGGTATTTTCTATTTTGAGGACCATTATATGTCCTACTTTTACACCTGAGTGGACAGACCGGGACCTACATGTGAAACCTTTTGAAACATGGGACCCTCAATGTGAAACCACCCCTGGTTGGACTTAGCCCAGTATTGACCGGGTTGACCTGTATTGATTCACTGGTAACCTTAGCATCTAGGGTGCCACTGACCAATCCCACAGTGCAAATAAAGATCACTCTAACGAATTGATGGCGTACCTTGCCAGTCGGTGCCTCTCGACACCAACCATTGAACCTTGTGTGTAGACTACAGCCCCAGGACAAATCAAACGGAAATAAGAGCGCAGCATTTGATTGACACGAGGGAATTTTATCGGGGTTCATGTCAGAAGGAATGATAAAGGAATACGTTGTTGGGGAGGAATGCGATTGAGGTTAAGCGCTAGTATAATCATACCAGGGTCCGTTTCATAACAAATCCCCGTGTGGCTACGTGAGTTTTGCGTTTCATAAAGTTACGATCACCTTTTTGGTCATCGAAGCTACGTGAGTTTGGGTGGATTTACCAGAGTTTTGGCTTGAGTAATGAGCGTTTTGGCTTGAGTTAAGCGAGTTTTGGCTTGATTTACGTGAGTTTTGTTATGAAACGGTAGCTAACGGGAGTTTCAAACTCGCGTACAGTTTCCGTAAGGGTGCACAAAACCTGCTACGGAGATTATTATGAAACAGGCCCCTTATTTATATACATGACGTATTTGATTATTTCCTACGATAGTAGGCAATAAGATATTACTGCATGCTGAAAGATAAACCATTTGTCATTTCCATGTTTCGCAATTCCTCATTCGTCTACGTTTTTATCATTATATTCATAACTATCCATTTCATTGTTTTCAAACCTTGCCCTCTTGAGTTTGAGAAAGCTTACTGCCTGTGTCTACGTACATTGCAACATCTCTATGGACTAACGTGTTTATTCACCTCTTAATTTTCTTTCAGGTTAGAATAACAGAATAACATACTATTAGGAACAGTATGGACCCTCGACATAGCATCATACTTGTAATTGTGTGCGGTTTCTTCCTACCGACTTTTGGGAATGACATCAATATAGGTAAGTCAAATAGGATAAATACAAGTGTTGGTTTGGATATACGCCCTTGGTCCGGTATTGGTGGTGGCTAAAATGAACCTGGTACTCATAGGCTGTCAATTAACTTTAGAAGCCCTGTCCCAGGAATGGAGAGTGAGACTAGTATAGTCACCTGAGAATTAAATGATTGATTATGTAGGCATAATATAATCTGTGAATGACAGTGATTGACAGGTGTCAAAGCCCCAGTCAGCCACCACAGGATCATCTACCGAGACCTAAATGTTAGGGATCCAAATTAGGACCAAGGCCTTTCACAAAAGAATGTACCTGACCGATGCCATACCTTGTTGGTGTTCTATAGGCCTTTGCTGAATATTTTAATACTGTAGCTTTCGTGGCCCTGCTCTTGATCTTCCTACAAAAGAATAAGCGACCGTCACAACAAGGCCTAACTAACCCTGTTGTTGTTGCAAATAAAACCATTAAAGATAAGAACCAATACTTAAGTCTAGCACTAGTCTGGCTCATAAATTCCTCTCTCGACTTTCCCTTAGCACTTGCTTTTTGTTTGACTACCTTTCTTATAAATTACTAGATTAATCTTATCTTAAAGGTCAATATGTTCAAGTTTTATCTGATGAAATAGAAACATCTGTATCCCTTTCCAGTCAATTTAGCCAGAGAAAATCGGATGCATGTGGTTTCATAGTGTATTTTGTTCCACCCCACTAGTGTACTAAATATTGGACGGGCTCATTGTGATCAATTATTCAAACGCAATGGTTTTCTCATGGAATGCCCAAAACACTAAGACTAATTGAACTATAACACGGAGTTTTTCGATTTTCCTGAAAATTAATTCTTAATCTTTCTTTCTTCTTCTTGTTTGCGTCATGTGTCCGTCTTCCAACCAGTACATCCGCCCTAGCGATACCTCTCCCTATAACCAGCATATTTGAGTTGTATCTAGTTTCACCAATCTTATTCGCCAGGCAAATGAACCTGGCTGCCAGTACGGAGTAAAACATCCAGCACTCACGATCACTCACTCGCTTCACCAGTCTCATTCCATTTATGTTATTTTGTTTCTGTTCTGATTAACATGCTGCTTCTTGTGTCAGTTTCTGTTTACTGACCAGACAGTGGCTATCTGTCCAAAAGCAAGAGCAACCTCTCTATAAGACTTGTCTGCTTGTGGTAATTGATCGAAGCAATGAAACATTTCCACGTTTTCTCTATAGTGTCCCGGTGGTTGCATGAGTATTATGTGTAATTTTTAAAAGCATATTATCTATGGGGCCCGGTGAATTGTTTCTGCGTTTTTCTTTAAATCCTTTATTAGCAAGCTTTCAAGTATATTCTTGATCTTCCAACCTACTACTTAAGTTCCTAGTTTCAGGACTAATAGCTTGTTTTTAGCCTTTTATGGCATCCAGATGTTTGTATCTATTAATAATGTCTTCGATCAGCTTCTCCTCTGCGACCTTAATATGTCTCAAACAGAACATAGTAAGACTCATGTGGAAAAGGATGTACTCTTTGTTTGGAAGCATTCATCTTATCCAAAGGCTTGATGTAGTTTCGCAGTCCGAAACAGAACTTGAAAATGGTCCTAGTGTGGACAAGCAGAATAATTATGATGAGAGTTTAAAACTTCCCAGACTGAGTGTGATCTAGTGCCCGATATTAGACACCATTGCACATGTTATGAGTAATTGCAATGTCTGGCATGCCTTGTGCTAGCAATTAAAATTGTGTTTTTAGTGTCAACTGTTCGAAAATCAGTTAAGAACTCGCAGAGATATTCAAGGAACCTAGGGCAAAATATTTGGCATGTTGAATGTCTAATCTCAAGTGAATTATGATCACTTGTGAAACATGCGTGAATCATGAGTACATCGCAAATTAATCGCACGGGAAATACACACGACGAGTGCTGGATCCTTTTTTTAACAAACCTTTATGAGAGATGTCTGTTTAATGAGCAAGCGCGAAAGGAAGTAAATCACAAGACTGAGAGCATATCTGGGAAAAGGTACTTATTGCCAATCAATGAGGTCACAAAATGACATGAAACATGGGGAAATGTGTCAGCATTATTCTTATTGTAGAGAACCTACTCTTTCAAATGCTGCAAACCATTTTGAAATATTCCTCATAGAACCTGAGATAAACATGTATGAACCTACCCACCTCTTGTACATTGAGAACCCCTTATTCCCAATTGCTGTTGTTACTTCCATGTTATGGCGACTTAAAGTTTTTTTTATGTTTATCAAGAAATTAAGTTTTCTTATTTCTGAGAATATTAAAAGTGCCATAACTATTGACAGGAATGCTTGTTCCACTCACTAGTTTCAGTTTTGAGAAGGTAAAAACATTTTCTACATTACCTGTGAAAAAATGTTCTTTTCATTTTTTATATTCTTTTTTACATAACATGGTAACTCCCTAACCTAAATTATGTGCAGAAATTCAGCTAAAAACGTTCCATTTTGATTTTCCCATGATGCATTGCTTATGAAAATTTTGATTTTTAAGTAAATGTCATGAGAATCTTCAGAAAATTTCATGTAAGTCAAAAATTTTCACAAAATAACTTAAAAAATAGTTTTTTCCCCATATATTTCATGATTAATGTAACAAAGAGTCAATTTCTGCCAGATACTGCCAGATTTGGCCCAAATTGAGCATAATGGCCTATATTGTACGTAAGATTGTGAAGGAACTAATTATCGTAGAATGATAAAACAAAGAGTAGAAGAATCCCTGGGACTTCAGAAACATTATAAAACATAACTTTTAGCTGCATGTTAAGTGATTGTTTCATGATATGAACAAACCTCCAAAACTAGCGGCCACAGGGTGGCCAAATATGTCATTAGGTACCTTTTCCCAGATATGCAAATATTTGTTTGTGAGGCAACATACTGTAGATGATGACAATTTGTAATGTTACATCTCTTTGTGACAATTAACTAAGTCACACACATTTGTGACACTGACACAGAGTTTGCTAGCACATTGATCTTACATTTTCCCTTTTTTTCATTTGCAGTGGCTGTGATTGACGCCAAAACTAACTATGCACAAAGTGTGAGGGACGCTGTGGACTACCTCAATGACCCCTCAACCCCCCTCCTCCAGGGGAAGACTGTGCGCCTCCAGGTGGTCAGTGCCCTGGACAATGAATCCTACAACGCCACACAGGAGGGTATGTATCCTGCCCACCTTGCTTTACTGTGTAAAATGTTTTTTCTCCTTATTTTGTGAATTCTGAATGGATTTGGATGATTATTTTTTAAAGTAAGGTAAAATAATGCAGTCTAATGAAATGGAGGTAGTGATAGAGTCCTAATTTAAGAGAAAATAATGAATATTAGGAAAAACTGCTTGACATCAGTCAAAGTGTGTTCATAATCAATACATTGGGATACTGTCCACTTTGCTCCACTGTTTTCTGTTTAACTTATAAAATATGGTATATGATATAAGGAAAACTTACTTCAGTTGACAGTACAACCCTGTATACTTGGTGGGGTGTCAGAAAAATTACAGCCCTCAGTCTAAAGGCCTCGGGCAGTAATTTTTCGACATCCACCTCGTATTCAGGGTTGTACTGTCAACCTCTGTATGTTTTCCTATAGTACTGACCCGGGTGTCGGTCCATAGTTAGCTTAGCTGTTTGCGCAGAAGCAATCTCAGGGCTA
The DNA here is from genome assembly GCA_936440205.1 of Lepidonotus clava. NCBI lineage: Eukaryota > Metazoa > Annelida > Polychaeta > Phyllodocida > Polynoidae > Lepidonotus > Lepidonotus clava. Next base: position 32,119,695 of record OW387145.1, on the reverse strand, counting down.
AGGGTGAGACTCTCCAAAGGTATGTTTGGAGAGTGAAGGCAACGTCACTGGACTGGGTTAAAGCAGGGAGTGGGGTAGGCAGCGAGTTAGAGTGTATTACACAAGCTGTAAGGTAACACCTCAGATAGGGCAGCAGGCCATGGATACTGGTTACTATTGCAGGGAGTCTGTTGAGTGGCAGGCAGGAAGGGTGGGAATATTGGCTGTGTTGAGTTGAGTGGACTACGCCTCTTGGACTGGTGATTGTCAGTGGGAGCTCAGTGATGTATGTCATATGTTTGGATCAATAAATACTATCCTTTCATGCAAGTGATATGTCACCTCTTAATGAAGAACTACATTTTGAGATGCCCTGCGGTGAAGATGGAGGGAAGACTGCAATTGGAAAGAGCTAGTATATTGAAATAAGTAAAGAAACATAATGCTTAAAGATACACCTACAGATAATGATAAAGTTAAACCCCATAATTCAATATGTTGGTGTTATATTTCTATGGTTATGTGTAAGATGTAAGCATAAGAGTAGCTCTGGGTTGGAGGCAGGTTTTCTAGGTATTGCTCGGCATGTGGGTGAAAGGCTAAGAGATATAGTACACAAAATGTTCACAGTGACGCAGTTGGTAGGGCAGGGGAGGGCATATACATATAGTATTATAGATTATGTATAGATTCAATAGGGGAAGTTGACTATGGCTGTAGCAATAAAGCCCTGATTGCTGTTCGAACTAATGTACTAAAAGCCTTTACATAGTGCATGTGAAAGGGGGAGTACACTGTGTTAACCGTGTTTACTATACTCAAGGTTTCTTCAGATGCTTCCGATAGATGGCGTCAGTCAGTCTGGCCTAAAGGTGCTGGCTTAACCCCATGCTTATAACATAGAGGGAACAATGTTATGGACTCAGCTGCCATCACACCTCAATAATACATAATCAATTTTGAACAATATTGCTAAGAATACCCTTTCAAAAATATAAAGAAACGTATGCCACATAGGTATGTCTGCATTCAGTAATAGATAAATATCTAAAAGCATTAAAGATAATAGGAATAGCAGTGCAGTAAGGGGACAGGCTGTAACCCCATATCTATAATCCAGCTTTACTTTTTCATAAGGTATCAGTTTATTATACTGGCACAAAAATGGCTGCAGTATGGGGGAGGTTTACACTTCTCTTGTAGAATTTAAGAAATCGCCCAGTCGCTATCCCTTAGAAGAGGCAATGCCCCTTATGGAATTAAAAAAATTCACATGAGTCGCTTTGAGGAGTCTTCACCCATATTCATACTTCTCGTAGAACCTTAAATTTAGTTTCTTTTGGGCTTTACCTCTTAATAGTCTATCTTCGAATCCTTAACAGCTGAGCTCCTAAAAATAGCCCCTTCAGCTGTTCAGTATGAGAGCTGCGTGGTAACAGGTTCCTTCTCTCACCATTCAGTATAATGTTAACATCATGTGAGATACTCGATAACATCCAACTGAAACCATCAAATATTTGAGCGATGTAGCATGCAAACCTTCTTTATCATTTCAGTTTGTGATTTCTCAATGAAACATCTCTACTTTTCAATATCTGACTCGCAAAATAAGTGACGTTTTTAACCTTCTGGAATATAGCCTGCTTTATGAAATATCTTTCCAACTCTTCCATACGTAACCTGCATGACAATCTTTCCCTTCTCATTATACGATGCATTACCACACAAGTCCTTTCTCTTTTAAACCCACTATATATTTAGCCCTTTCCTTACTCTTCAGTATGTGAATGGTAAAATCAACCCCTCTCGAAAGGAGTTGTTTTAATGCAACCCTTCTCCAGTCGTCAAGCGCCTGAATGAATTGCTCAATAAAACCCTTTTCTTGTCAATCACTATGTGAGTTGCTCCCCTGAAACAATTTTCAAAGTGCTCAATTAAACATTTAACCCTTCAATACCTGAGCTTCTCAATTTACCCTTTCCTAACACTTAAGTATGAAAGTGTCTCAGTGGACCCTCTGTAACCGTCAATGATAGGAGCTGCTCCATGAACCCTTTTTCAAACACCTCATAATGCAAGCTGCTCAATGAACCCTTGCACTGTCCAATTAAACCTCTCTAATCATTCAAAAGGCATTATGTGATCTGCTCAATTGACCCGCTTCTAACCCCTTAGTATGTGAGCTGCTCAATGAAGCCTTCTCTAACCCCTCAGTATGGGAGCTGCTCAATTTACCTCTTCCCTAACCCCTCAGTATGTGAGCTGCTCAATTTACCTCTTCCCTAACCCCTCAGTATGTGAGCTCCTCAATTTACCTCTTCCCTAACCCCTCAGTATGTGAGCTCCTCAATTTACCTCCTCCAACCCCTCGGCATTTGCAATGCTAAATTAACCCTTCTCTAATCCCTCATTATATGAGCTACTCATTTATCCTTTTCTAAGACCTCAGTTTATGAGCTGCTCAATTTACTCTTATTTCACCCCACAGTTTTTGAGCGGTTCAATTTACCCTTCTTAAACCCCTCAGTATGCGAGCTGTTCAAGTTACATTCTCCAACCCCTCAGCATTTGCAATGCTTAATTAACCCTTCTCTAATCCCTCATTATATGAGTTACTCATCTGCCCTTTTCTAACCCCTCAGTTTATGAGCTGCTCAATTTACACTTTTCTCAGCCCTTAGTTTCTGAGCTGTTTAATCTACTCTCTTTCACCCCACAGTTTCTGAGCTGTTCGCTTTACCCTTCTTTCACCCCTCAGTTTATGAGCTACTCATTGACCCTTTCCTAACCCCTCAGTATGTGAGCTGCTCAAGCCTGGTGCGTCGCTCATCCTGGACCTGTCGTCGCGTTACGTCACCAAGTCGGTGCGCTGTGTCGCCGACATGTTGGGCGTCGCGCACGTCTCCGCCGTCGACCCCTCCTTTGAGAACGTCGACCGGAAGTACAATACGTCGGTGAACTTCCGGCCGCCGGCCTACGTCATGCTGCAGGCGATCCGGGACAGCGTCAGCCAGGAGAACCTCACCAACGTGGGCATCATCTACGACGACAGTTTCGGTAGGGAATTACCTAGAAGTACCCCTAATAAAAGCCGCGGTTAAAATAAATTCTCATAAATGTGGGCCAAGCAGACCTTTAACCCTTTCCAGACCGCTGAGAAGCCACTTTTTACATGTTTTACACTGACATGAGAAATGAAAATGCTATTTAAAGCTTTTATTACATGATATATTGAAGCATGTTATATATCAATGGAAAGCTTATAACCTCAGGATTCTAAATCTGTTATCGGAATTTTGGAATTATAATTTCCTGGTCATGTGATCTGGGTCATGTGACCTGACAATTTATCGGAAAAGTGGACAAATTTGATCAGTTTTTCAGAAAATCAGGTGGGAAAGGGTTAAATATTGATTTTTTAAGAAAGTTTAGTATTACGGAAATGTAGTACATGGTAAATGGAAGAAAATGATGCATCATTTTGTTTTATGCATGAGGGCAGTATCATAAGTAATTGCCAATGATAAAATACATGTTTGGCATGAAAATTTGGGAAAATCGATAATTTTTCTAAATTTTCAGCAATTAAGGGCCATAAAACAAGGCAAATAAATATGAATAATGTATTTTCAATGTGATATCCATGAAGAGATATGTTTCGCCTAATAGCAAACCGAATTTGAAGGGTTACTAGCTAGTTATCCAGAAGAAAATTGGTAAAAATTAAGAGTTGCACTTAATCTGAATCCTTGCTGCTGACCACCAGTGACCTTTTGACCTTTTTAGAGAATATATGCAGTAGTGATGCTATCTTTTATGCCATATTTTATACATTGTGATTTGAAAAATAAGCAACAATTGGCAATATATCATTCAAGTATAGCAAGAACATCATTTCTGGTTAGATATAACAAACAATATTTTGATTTATGTTATATTGTATCAAAAAATCTATATAAAAATTAATAATAAGGTACTTCAAAATTCAGGATAATTTTATGATGATGACGAATATTGAATGTATGCATGTTTAGAGGATGCAGAAACATAATGATAGTGTCAGTTGGGTCAAAATAATGTTTGTTATATTAGGCCATCACCTGAGCAACAATTTAGGCAGAAAAAAGTGGAAGAATTCATTAAAAATTGAAAGAAGGGTGAAGAAAACCATTTATGGTACATATATGTACCAAATTTGCATTGGCGGTCTGGAAAGGGTTAACACGATGTGACTTATGAGACAAAGTTCTGAAAACCTGCCAACAAAGGTAGGCCTACTCAAAAGTCAGAGTAGGGCTTGATTAGGGGTTTTCTACCTTAGGCCCTAGCTACGTGCACTCATTAAGTACATTGTGTCTTCCAAAGGAAAATAACCATTCTTTCTACTACATAAGACTAAGGCCTATAACAGTGGGTCTTTGGTCCATTTTTTTTCAAGTGAGAGGTCTAGTCCTGGCCTGTACATAGACCTTTATAGGCTACCAATGTCAATGTCCAGGCATTTAGGGAATTTTAGGTCAATTTAATTTGGCCCTATAGACAATTTTACCATGACTAAATCTATGAATTCCCCTTTAGACCCCCAGCTCAGAAATTTCCCGTAAGTCACAATTTGACTCCTTTCTCTTATTCCACCCTAATCCAGACCTGGACGACAAACCTAAACGTTTACTGCGCAACATTCCTGCGCAGCATCTGTATCTGCGCATGGCCACCGCGGAACCGGAAATCGATGAGCAGCTGCAGAAGGTCAAGGTCGCCGAGCTGCAGCACCTGTTCCTGGCGGCCACCGCTGAAAACGCCGAGCGATACCTTGGGCAGGTGAACATGACAAATTGTAGCCCTTTTTTGATGGGTAATATTGTAATGGGAAATTTTGATTGATGGGTCTTGCCATAACTCCCGGATTAATCTGCAAATGCCACTATCTGCAAGTAAAATTGGCCCGGATCGGTAAATGTCTCGGGGGAAAACGTCACAAAAGATAGACTCTGTCACATGGGATTAAAATATGACACGCACATCTGTTTCATGTTTTGACAGGCCAACGCTAAGGGAATGATGAATTTCAAGTACAGCTGGTATGTGATCACCAAGGTGAGATTCGTTTAGCCGTTAAATTGAAATGAAATGTACTTGATATTATCGTATGTTGTTTTGAATTGACTCGGCCAGTTGCCACTATGGTGAAATAAGAACGCTTCCATTACTAAATAGGGATTAATGTCATAACCAAGCTGAGGTTCATTATCATAGATCTAGCCGCTTAATTGTAAGAAAACATTTTAAAACATGTCATCTTAGGTTGTTTTCAAGACCTTTGCTCTATATTATAATATAGGCCTAATCCCGACCAATAGAAAAGTAAAAGCTTCTCATCATTAATAAGCTAGATAGTATCTACAGTTTTAGAATTAAATGGAAGTTAGGCCTATGGCTATAATAAGCTAGATAGTATCTACAGTTTTAGAATTAAATGGAAGTTAGGCCTATGGCTATAATCATAATTATGATAGGCAGATAGGCGCTATAGGTAAGCCTTTCTCTAAATACATGGACTCAAATAGGCCTTAATTGTCGTAAATAGATGATAGATCTAGGTCATCATAATTGTTCATATTGCGTGCAATTTCAGTCTGTTCTTACACGTTACAGACCACATTAATTTTATCCAAAGCTAATAAATTGAAATGTTCACTGAGCCAGGTATTTTAACTTCTGAAATGAGACCATCAATTTCAGTTAGGGGCCTTGGGAATACTACCTTTAAAAGGCCACAGAGCAGATAATTCATTTTCAGGGATTGAGCGACCCTTTAAGGAAATCGCGGTGAATCAAAGCACATGTGGGGCAGAACAAATTAAGGGTAGATGTTTTCCAATTGATTGAGTTGCACATACTTATCATGATACATGGGCATTAATGTAATGTATGGGTAGCTATACGGAGTAAACGGGTTAACGGTATTGCCGTCATTTCCAACATCTCGCGGTGAAATGCTGGGTGCCAGAAGTGACCCTACTTAGCATTGGCGCCAATGGGGAAACGTGATTTTGTGAAATATTAACAAATTGTGAAATTTAAAGGATTGTATCGCATTCCTGGGATCAATTCGTACATTTTTCTCGTTTACTGTACATGAAGATTTAAAAAGTTAGAGTGAAATCACCTGTTTTCTCCCATAGGATCCTATGTTAAAAGCACTACCAACTGCCGTTTGCGATTTCCGCGAAATTTCACTGCGCGATGTCGTATTTTAAGACCTGCATACCCAGTATAAGGGCATATATATGTTCAAATGGGATATGCGTCACTACACCTCCCCTATAGCCAATTCTACATTGCAATGCGACGACCTGAATATCTATCATGAGAAAAAGAAATTATCACAATGATAATGAGAAAGAAGGGTTTTAAAATTCCTTCTTAGATGGAATGTAGCATGCATTATATTCCAGCATATTCCTAATAACACCTATGCCTTATTATAGCCTATTCATTACAAAATCGTCAGAATTAATTATCGCCTGTTAAATTCCACCTTTAGCCTTCTTTCCCTTTTTGCAGAATTCCGACTTGACGTGTACCACGTGCACCCAGCCCAGTTCGGTGGTCACTATGACCAGTACACTAAATCGGGTTCCCGCAGAAAACTACATCAACTTTACTAACATAACGGTAAGTATTTGTTATTATATAATCAAGATCAAGTAACAACTTTAAATATTAACCACCAGACTTCTGAAGGCTAAATTACAATTGGTCCAAAATGCCTTCACACTTTTCAATTGGTTTTGTATATTTCAATGTTATTTTCTCAATTATAAAAGACTAAATATAAGACGTCATCACGGGAAATGATAAAAGACAGCATAGGTCATCATAGTTTGTCAAATTACAGCTTTAAACTGTCATGATAGTGATCTGTTACATCATATAGCCCTATACTTTGGCATCGGCAGGGGCGGATCCAGGGGGGGTCCAGGGGGTCCGACCCCCCCCCCCTTTTTGGTGGACCCCTAAACTTCAAAAAGAGGGGAGAATGCCCCGCACGTACGCGCGGTTGCACGCGGTTTTAGTACTTTGCCTTTATGCTGACACCCCCCCCCCCCCCCCACTTTCAAAAATCCTGTATCCGCCCCTGATGGGGCTGTCCAATTATCATCAAATCCTCATTCCCTAATAACCAGACCATTGCTATAGCCCACCAGATAAGCCCACTGATTCCATGCAACAATGACCAGTACTTTTCAATAAAATTTTTAACAATTGGAGCAGCTGACCCAGGTGAGGTCTAAACATCGCCCGATTCAAATTACTATTTTTGCATATCTATATTACTTACACGCGGTTGATAAACTGTTCTTATCGTTCTCTGAACATTTGGTATTTTCAAGGTGGCGGCTGCGTTCCACTTTGACCTGATTAACACAATAGGTCAGGCCCTTGAGCAGCTTATCTCCAACAATGAGTCGTTAACGTCCCCTGCACTGGACTGCTCCTCCAATACCCGCAACCAGGCGCTCTATGAGCAGTCCGTTAACCTCATCGATGCCATCAAACAGGTGAGGAAACACGAACTACCAATCTAAAGGACCGGAACTACATTGGTTATGACCGGAACCAGCTTGTGAGGCTGCACTCAAAATATTCTAATTTAATGAAGTATTGAAGGTATTACAGCTTTAAACTGTCATGATAGTGATCTGTTACATCATATAGCCCTATACTTTGGCATCGGCAGGGGCGGATCCAGGGGGGGTCCAGGGGGTCCGACCCCCCCCCCCCTTTTTGGTGGACCCCTAAACTTCAAAAAGAGGGGAGAATGCCCCTCACGTACGCGCGATTGCACGCGGTTTTAGTACTTAGCCTTTATGCTGACACCCCCCCCCCCCCCCCCACTTTCAAAAATCCTGTATCCGCCCCTGATGGGGCTGTCCAATTATCATCAAATCCTCATTCCCTAATAACCAGACCATTTACCTTTACCTAGGCTTATGACATGTTTATTTTCAGGCCAATTTTGCGTGTTCTGAGTCAAAATGGCATTGTTCTCTATCTGGAATCTTGAACACAAAAGTTTAAAAACAATCATTATGGTGTAACCCTCACAGTCGGTATAGATTATCAACCTTGAACGATCTTTGGCGCCTGAAATCTTCATCAGTCAAAAATATTGATGTCGAGTTTGAAGCAAAATAACCGACCTATATCGATAAGATAGATAAAACACATGGGGTTAGCCATAGCCTATAAGATAGTATGACATTGTAACGATCAAAAGTAAAAGAAATGAGTCGGATACGCCAGTCATTATTTATGGCGAATGGTTGGTGCAACATGTAGCTTATCTGGTAATGACTATTGTTCCTATCTGTCTCCTCAGCAAAGGCACTTTCAGTCGGGCATAAAATGAGATCTGAATGTTCTGTTAGTGTTCACATCATAATATCTTTGTAACCATGTATGGAGTAGGGAGACAGCGTAGCAGGACATATATGGCAACGGCCGCGAATTGACTTAAAGAGATGAAGGTATAACCGTCCCTTCGACTCCCATCCAAATGTGCATCATACGGTTTATACTTATGCTATTAGTACAGCAGATATGCATATAATAAATTCCATTAAATTCCAATTACACAGGTGAATATAGTGGATGCAGTGGACTCTTACCCTTTACAGACTAGCCCCAAAATGCGCCCATAGTGACAGCTTAATACAGGCACAATGCGCATTCTGTGGCTAGTCTGTACGGGGTATTAGTGTATACAGAGACTGTGAGAATAATAAAGGGAGTCATTACATAATGACGTTCTGTTCATCTGCACCAATATGACGGCACAATGTCAACACTTCTGCTCCATAGGTGGACTATGATGGTATTATTGGTCCTGTCACCTGGTATGATGACTCAGCAGAACCTGACATGACATTGGAGGTCAAACGGATAAGGTTCAAGGACGGGGGCAAACAATCTACAACATTGGTATGTGAAAATTGCATAAAATGAGATTTGTCTTCCATCTTTATTACCAATTTTATGTTGAAAAGGATAAGAAAGAATTACCAAATTCCAGTATTACAATGCTTCTTCAAATCCATTGAATATCTATGTATGGAGGTTTCTATATTTCATATATGCAAATGCGATTCAGATAGAAATGGGATAGACAAATCTTTCCGTTTCTCATATCAATGTTTCCAATTTTGAAATTCTACACCGTGACAATAAAAGACGGAGTGTCGGTCAGTTGAAATGGGCTTTTCTTGCAGATTGGAAATTGGACACGAGCCGATCGCCTTCGTGCCGAGGAGGGATCAATTACGAATAAAAATATCAAGAAAACCTACAAAGTGGTCACTCTAGAGGTAAAACTAGACTTAGGGTTGAAGGGACAATGTTATTAGTATAGGCCTATCATTTATATGTATATATTTCTTTTAACTCAATTGTTTAATACGATGTTAATTAAGTTTATACTAGTTTACTTTTTAAACAATTATGGATCAGGCGATATTTTTGTGACTGAATTCCAGTGCATATGGCACCTCTATACAAAACTTTCATTCTAATCTTTTAATTGTTTATATATATTCAAAGCTGGTACTTGAAGTAACCAAGTATTGACCTGAACATTTTGTAATGGATGTTCCTCATTCAGTTGACATAAATTCATCGAGTTGAATGGGTCTTCTATTATCGAACTTTGGTATATTGTAGTATTTGCACTATATTTCCCCTTGAACCATTGCTATCATCCAACCAACTTCTCAAACCTCTGTAGTTATCATTAATATTATAATTCATTCTTTCACTCATTATTATGAATATTATTCTTCAATATATTGTTGCCATATTTGAAAGTAACGGACCTCACTCAAAAAAACTACTTTTATTGTAATTTGTTGTTTTATCATGATCTGATACTTGACTGCAGGAGCCACCGTTCGTCTTCAAACAAAAGTCCCCACCTCCAGGCATGGACCCAGATGAATATTACTACAATAAGACTACAGGATATTACTATTTTGGATATTGCATAGGTAAGATATATCAAAAGATCTTAAATGATAACTTCTCTATGGTTGATATTTCTATAACTGCAGGGGCGGTTCTAGGATTTCTACTTATTGCATAGCTTCAGACCGATTGAGACACATGAATTCCTTCAATTTAGCAGTGTTTCTTTTGACGTTCCATCAATGTTCAATTACCCTTGCAAAAATAGCTAAAGTCTCACAAAGTTAAACTTCTCATTTAACGCTACACATAAAATTATCTTTTAGCCAAATTATAGCTTATTTCAAAATATTGTATAAATTTATCTATACATATTGACATTATAATTATTAATGTCTATGTCCCAAAATTGGTAGTTTGTCATAGGCCTATAATGATATCATATGCATGTCAAAGAAAACACACACAAGTTCTGATCCTATGCTAATTGCTTTCCCTCTTCTATTTCATTCAGACCTGATCCATCGTATCAAGCAGGAGATGGGTTTTGACTTTGAGCTATACGAGCCGGAGGACGAGTCATATGGCAGTATGCAGGAGGATGGCACCTGGAACGGTATGGTGCAGGACCTTATCAAGGAGGTTAGTTATGTTAAGTTATACAAGTGGCTTTGCCAGGAAGAAAAAAAACCTCCACACCATAGTAGTTTGGAGGCAGGGTTGCTAACCCCTACATCATGAAGCCACAATAGAATGGAACTAAATAGGGAGTTTCAGATTCCATAGCGCATCTCGATACATGGATGTATGTCAAATCTAACTAGCCATATCTAAACCTTAAGGTGCAAAATTTGGCAATTATAATTAAATGTTCATGTAACATAAAGGCATTAAAGTATGCTCATATTGTAATATTTTTTAACACCTTGTAAAAGTTGAGACAAAATATAGATAACGTTTGCGTTATGTCATGCCTGGGAGGATCTGAAACTCCCTAATAATGGGGTCATGACCAGATAGCAGGTTGTTTTTATTTGGGTATTAGGGTTCAGCATAGCTGTTCTTCCAGCCGCTCCCACATATTTCACTGGTTCTTGGTATGACTGGAAGTAAGTTCGGTGTATAGCCTGTAATATGCAAAATGACATAATTTTAGAAGTAGTAGGGTAATTAGTATTAGTATTAGTTATATTATATTAGCTGTATTTTACCCCATGAGCACAAAATTCTTATTATAAATTATTATCATGGCTGATTACAATGGGAAGTCCCTGAAACAGTTTGGTGAAGGACATGATTATGGAGTTCAGTTAACGCCTTCATTATAACCCAGTGGCATAGTTGTTATTTCAAGAGTTTCTGCAGGTGGGAACCACAATGGGTAGTATTGAATATACCAAGTCATGGTGCAATATATACTTATGGAGCTCAGTTTACGCATTGATTATACACGAGGGGCATACAGTTCCTATTTCAAGAGTTAAAGGTGCACATAGGGCTGGATAGACTGGGTAGCATGAAATATGATATGGTACAGGATATATCTATGTATATATTAGATATGTCAGTTTAAGTCATCATTTAATCCTAAAGACATACAAATACAGATCTAATTTCAAGTGTTTTATTAAATGAAACACATGGCAGTATACAAAGGATGCGCCCTGATATTTCATTAAGACCTTGAGTATACCCTCGGAACATATTTCCATTTTCAAGGGTTTCAATCATTCAAACATTAAGATCTTATATATCCCTTGGGTCATTCACCAAAGGCAATAAAAGGACATATCTGTAGAAAAAACATAATCGGCCCTGCCTCAGCCACTCTAAATATGCATAATTCGCATTGCTACATATACATTGTATAAACATGTGTATCAGATATTACAATCGTACCCCGGGGGGGTCCGGGGTAGAATATAGGCCCCCAGTAGCCCCTGCTGATCATATAAGGCGATGATAGGGGGAACCCAGCACTGACCAAGTGGTTCTTTGGGTTTGGTTCCTGGATGGTGCTTGATTCTCTAAGGGATGAGTTACAGCAAAATGATTTCCAGGTTTTGATCCCCTGCTGTTTGCCTGCCCTGTCACCTTCATCTCATAGATATGACTACCAAAGACAGAATTTGCCCCAACCTGTTTTCACCGTGAATATGACCTTAGTTGTCAAAACGGCATAAAGCATCCATTACTCACTCACTCACATATATATTGTATAAACATGTATATCAGATATTACATTTCTTTTATTTCTGTCCCCTATTCTACCACAGCGTGCGGACATAGCGGTGGCGCCCCTGTCGGTGATGGCCGAACGTGAGAACGTCATAGACTTCACCGTGCCCTACTATGACCTGGTGGGGATCACCATCCTCATGAAGAAACCCACCTTCACCTACTCCGTCTTCAAGTTCATGACCGTACTGGAGGAGGCAGTTTGGGGGTAGGGCAATTATACTGGAGTTAGTTTCTTTGAATTTTTTTAAATTTGCACAATGTACTACTTTATCAATTCCATGAGCATTTTATACAATATGCTATTTCCTTCCTTTTGATAAAATGTATGAATATTCTTTCAAATTGCGTTCCCCAGGTGCGTCTTCTCGGCCTTCATCATCGTCAGCGTCCTGCTGGCCGTCTTTGACCGCTTCTCCCCCTACAGCTACCAGAACAACAAGGCCTCCTGGGACGGCACTGGAGAAGAACCCAGGATCTTCTCACTCAAAGAGGGGCTCTGGTTCTGCATGACTTCACTTACACCGCAAGGTGAGTGATCACTTTAGGCCCTAGAATCATTATTTTACTCTCCTATGCAGTGCAGCATCGATTTCAAATACAATAAAAACTTGTATTTGCTTTTAGGTATGTGTTTTTGGCAATTAAGCCTCATGTATTATTATAATCTTCTTTCGATTATGTTAAAGGCCCCTGGCGATTAGTTTTTTTTATGACCAATTCTCATGATGAAAGTTCTTCCATGGTACAGTTTTGATGTTATTTGACAACAGTAATACAGTATCTATATAAATGGCCTTGAGTATGGCCTTTTACATGTCAATACTAATATTATAGGCCCATGTACATCATATGAAAGAGATTATTGTGTATTTGGGCATATGGTATTGGCTATATCTTGTAACCAATGGTTAAGCATGATAACGAATAGTTGAGTTTTATATCTATGTATGAGTTAGTACACTGGATCTTAATCTTTCAGTAACTCATTATAATGATCGCAATTACAATTAGGTATATGCGAAAATACTGAAATGGGGATGCACAAGCTGGCTCCTCTCTTTAACGTTACATGATACAGTAGACTTTCTGTAATTCTATAATCTCACTGATATGCTAACCCAGGAGGAGGCGAGGCCCCGCGCGCCCTGTCAGGCCGGCTCGTAGCCGCCACCTGGTGGATGTTTGGCTTCATCATGATCGCCACCTACACTGCTAACCTGGCGGCCTTCCTCACCGTCTCCAGGCTCGACCAGCCTATAGGTAACAAAACTAATATATAAATAACGATAATACCTATATGAATTCTCATTAGATTGGGTATATAGCTTAAGTTGAGGGAACCTAAAAAGTCAATGTAAGGTATGTATAGACCTTGTGCACATGTGGTCACGTGATCACATTTTGGTGATCACCACGTGGTGATCAAGGTCACATGGCTTTGGAATAAATCAAAAGTTTTACATTTTGAATGATGATATTTGTTTGGTTTTATTCAGTGAATCTGTTATAATAAAAAGTAAAATAAAAATGTATTCTAAATGATTGAGAATTGCACATAATAATGATTTAAAATTGATTTGGTGGCCAGGCAATTATGGGCAGTTGTGACGTCACCTACACAACTCTTATAAATGATGAGATGAGGAAAACTAAAATGTCAATGTAAGGTATACAACTTAAAAGAGGGAACTTCAGTAACAATGTGTGCTATACAACTTTAGTTGAGGGAACCTTGGTAGCAATGTATGTTATTATAATTTTACATGAGGGAACTAGGTGCTGGAGTCTCTTGTCAGTCATGTCAGTCCCGCAAAATTGTAAATACATGATTTTGTAGGTCTGTCAATTTACTTTATTTACATTATAAGATGTTTTGGTATGATTAAAGATCCATCTATCATGTCAGAGTTTATAATTTCAATCCAATGACGTTTTACTCAAACAGATTAAATCAAAGTAGACCAAAGCAATAAGGTGCATTACTCTGAATAATTCAGTATGAGGTTCAAAATTGAAAATATTTTGTTTAATATATTGCGTTATGGCGGGTATACTCCAGGGTAAGGATTTGAATCACGCCTACTACTAATCTCACTCTCTATACTACTACCTTATCGCCTGATGCTTTGCCCAAATCCGTAGCACTACTTACAGATTAAGATCCTCATCCGTGCTTGCGCGCACTTTCACTTCCTTCTCTGAGTTGATATCACACCACAATGACACTAGAGAGGCGCTTATAACAAATGAAATTGTCCCGCTATTATTTTTCAAAAACGTACCATTAAACAAGCGCGGATGAGGATCTTAATCTGTAAGTAGTACTGCAAATTTGGGCAAGGCGTTGAATGTTTATTATTCATGTTTTTTTTGTTTTGTTTTTTGTTTTTTGTTGTTGTTTTATTGTGGGGGGTGTAGTTTGTTTGTTTTTTTGTTGGGGTGCACAGGTGTGTAGAATAGTTATAGTATAAGGCAATTCATATATTATATAGACAGGTTCAATATCTTCACGATCCTCAGTGAAGTAGGCTCCCTACTCAGTAAATGAAACAGAAAAACCCGTTTCATTTTCTATCAATATTCTATTTTCAGAATCACTGGACGATCTCGCAAAGCAGTTTAAAACAAAGTACGCTCCACAAACCTCAACGTCTACCGCTACCTACTTTAGAAGAATGGCAGATATCGAAGACAAGTTTTATACGTGAGTATTATGATAATTTGAAAGCAGAACACGTGAACTTCATGGTCAGTAAGAGCCTTCACAGATTTCAAACTAAAAAGTTATAGATTGTGCGTATAGCAGTCAGCATACGGTGTGAAAATTGCCAATAGAAATCACAGCTTTCATTATCAATGAAAATCATTTCTTTTAGGTTACAGTCACAATCATATTTTAATGCGTATTTATTAGCACATTAACCCTTAACGTACTCAATTCCTCATGTATAATGTATATACAAATCTGAACCAGGCAAATAACCCACGCAGAAAGGTGTATCTCTTAGACCCCATCCCCTTCACAGACGTACACATTGAATCTCTATAAGGAAGAATGCATAATATTTTCATCAAATTCCTTAGACCTTCCTCCATGAGGCGTAGGTAATCAAGAGAGGACCACACAGAATTCTTATTTGATGTAAAAATAAGATAAAGTGGAATATTTCTTTTACAAAAATATAGATTTAAAAAAGTCATGATAATTAGCAATTTCTGTATTTGAAAAAAAACGCCACTTTGCCCCTTTCCTGCAGCATCTGGAAGGCGATGAAGGCTTAAAAATACAACAATTTTTTTTTCTTTGCCCCTTTTATTTTTTCTCCAGCATCTGGAAGGCAATGAGTCTGAACGACTCCCTGGACCAGCTGGAGCGGGCTAAGCTGGCCGTGTGGGACTACCCTGTGTCAGACAAGTTCACCAACATGTGGGTGGCCATGCAGGACTCAGGATTCCCCAATTCCTTCGCCGAGGCCCTGGCCAGAGTCAAACAGAAGAACAGCACCGAGGAGTTTGCCTTCATCGGTTTGTTATTGGTTTTATATTCTTAAGCCCTTCACCGCCCTTTGTGTACTTTATAATATAGCAACATGATAAAAAAGAAGCGTGAACATTAGTATGGAGGCCCTCAATAGTTTCATTGTCATGCTATTTTCATTCATAAGCATGTATACCACGTGCCGATTTTGCTGCCGATTTTAAAAATCGGCAGTGATAATAAAGGTCAACAAAAGATATGTAATACATTACTAGAAGGTCTAAGCATTCTCTTTCGAATGATATATAGGATGTAAGGTCTCGTGCCAAATTATCAGAGAAAAATTAATACAAAATCGGCAGCATCAAAATCGGTATGTGGAATACAGCCTTTACATTTTCATAACAGTTTAAATAATTTCATTATACATACCTTTAACAAATCATATAGGTGACGCGACGCAGAACAAGTACGCCACCCTGACTGACTGTGACCTGTGGGAGGTGGGTGAGGAGTTCTCCCGCAAACCGTACGCCCTCGCCGTCCAGGAGGGCAGCCAGCTGAAAAATGAACTGTCCAGTGTGTAAGTGCCACACAACCCGAAGAATATAGGTTTAATTTACCAGTGTATATTTTTGATAATACATACATAACGTGTATTCTTATTCCAATGTGTAAGTATGTGTCACAAAACCTTAGGCAAACCAGGTTTGATGGGTTAGTTTATCTTCATAAAGTATGCATAATTATATTCATATTTTCCCATAAAGTTAAATATATCCGTGCCAGACGGTAGACAATAGCATATGACAAGTATAATAGGCCAAATTGGAAAATCGGATAACTGATCGGAATTCCTATTTAACCAGACGTTAAAGTGTACTTTTAGATCCCGGCACACATTTTAACAGTTATGATACATAGTATATTGAAAGTATACTTACCGTGTGTATCTCACATTTCCTAGCCCTGTTTCTTCTATTTTCTCAATGTGTCTTTGAATAACTCATTAAATTTTGTTCCTTGGGCAGGTCCAAAATGAATATCATTGTATTTCATTTGGCGCATATACAGTCAAGAAAAGTCAGGACCTGCCATTTAGTGGATAGTGACTTGTTTTAATACATGGATTGTCGGGGGAACGAAGCAATTACTGCCTTTTGAAGATCCACATACAATGAAAACCACTCATCTCCCCCGCAGTTTACGCGCTTTCATTCTACCTCTTCTTCAATTTTTTTTTATTTCTAATTATTTCCAGAGATCCCAGTGTAATGTTTCCTTATGTGTATGTGGTTCGGGAAAACCCAAGAATTTAAAAATAATTATTTCCATATCTTACATTTTCATATCTTATTCCAGGATCCTCCAGCTGTTAAACCAGCGGTTCCTGGAGGATCTCAAGACCAAGTGGTGGGACTTTAACAAGACGGTCTGTGCCAAGATAGAGGACGAGAGTGATGGTATCAGTATCCAGAACATCGGCGGGGTCTTCCTCGTTATCTTTATCGGTATCGGCCTCGGCCTTATCACCCTGGCCTTCGAGTACTACTGGTACCGGTGGCGCCCCCAGCGGAACGCGCCTCACTCAGATCCATCCAGGACCACGAAGATAAGTGTGAAAAGTACCGCCCATGGCCAGGAAAATGGTGGCTTCAGCACGTAAAATGTGTTTTTTTTTTTAAATATCTGATAAGGTTTAGTTAATTATATAGATTTAAAGCTGGACTGGTGTCATGACATGCAGAGAGTTCTTTATCTAGAGTTGAGGTAAGATACGGAAAACAGGGTTGTTATTGATTAAGTTTTTTTGCGGATTTTTCATTCCTTTGAGGACCAGTAAAGGTATGGAATCAATTATTATCATGATGGGGTCCCCGTGTCGCATTTCAAATTTTAAGATAATTGTTTGATATTTCACGGTGTTGTTTTGAATATTGTTGTTTAATAACCTTAATCTTCGACATCTAATGAGGTTGCACTTTTTGTCTTTATATTTTTATCGTGCAAGTTGTACATACAATTTATCTTGTTTATGTTTATTACAAATAACCTCCAACTGCGATTTTTGAAAAAGTGTACTTCTTATAAAGATATCCTTAGGTGTATGATTAAGTCATTGTCTTCGTTCTAGGGTTAGAGTGTGCTTGGACACCCCGAACATTTTCAAACGTTTTGGTCACATGATTATATATTACCTATATGACTTTGCTAGAATTCTTCACTTTGATTTCCCCAAATCATTTTTTAACCTTACATGTTGGGCCCGGATACGGCCGTGCTCGTAATACTTTATCAAGTAATTCGGTATACTATACTACAGGAATTTTGGAAAGGAGGGGGGCGCCCATATTAAAAAGAGTCTCGACCACCCCTCCGAGGGCCTGAGTTTTACATTAAGAAAATCTAAATTTGGTCCAAAAAAGGGGAGGCGGGCGCCTCAATATCCGTCCCCCTCTATATCCGTCCCTTACTACATAATTATAATTCATCTGGAAATTACCTAATGTTTTGGGTTTTGGCTGTTTTAATAGCACATTCTGAACATGGGTTATCTTTAGATAGGCCTTATATTTATGGTTCAGCAGGTATAAAGGCATACCTATATTAATCTGGTAAGTGAAAGAGGTGTTGTTGATTATACGATCTCATTTTTCTTTTATAATCATAAAGCTCTGCTCTAAATGAAGGGGATATATAGGCACCTGTATAGACTAAATTAAGATTAATTGATCGTGCCTAATTTAACTAATTAAAACAACAAAGGGGTGTGCAAATGTGTGTGAATTCGCGCAAATTTGCAAACTTTGTTTTGAAATGTGCGCTTTTTAGTTGAGAATCTGAAACATTCTCCATTTGGTTTTGGGTACGTAATCAGTTAGAAACCTGTGAATCGAGATAGCAAAATTGCAAATTTGAATGACAATAGTTATTGTGCCATTTTTTCACATAATTATTGACTGTTTTAAATGCAAAAATAGAGTTTTGACAAAACATAAGTCAAAATGAAAAAAAAAATCGGACACAGACCCTTCTCAATAAAAAAATGTATTCTTGTTTCTCAAACAAGAAGCAAATGACTATCAAAGTTCCGATCGTTGGAACAATCGATGTTCGCCCTTAACATAACAATGGACATTTCATTGTGTTTGAAAGGTAATTGAACGAAATGTCAATATATCTAATGATGTAATCTATAGCAATGGTCATCCCTCAATAAACTAAAGGCCTTCCTACAACCTGAAGGCTATATGGGCTATGAGTAGTGATCACCACCACCACTCCTGCTGTCACACACAACTCAGGGAGGGGCTTTGGAAAGGGGCTCCTACTACAAGTATGAGGTCCCTGCATCCACCCACCTGGACCCACCCACCTACAGGTGACAGTGGAGGTCCTTATGTGGAGGGGTGAGGGTTGATTGGCTCAAGTACTGGTTATGTAACCAACTTCTGGCTTCTCAAACTGCACCCTCCCCCACCCCCACTCCTTGAACTGAGTTCAAGGAGTGGGGGTGGGGGAGGGTGCAGGGAAGAGGCCTGCCCACTCAATAACACTTGATGCACACTAATTTTCCTTGCTTACAAATGCATGCCGGTGGACAAAGGCCTGTAGTTACTTGTATGTAAGATTGTATAACCGGGCAATCAGATCAAAGCCCAAATACCTACAAAAGACATGACTGATTGAGTGAGCCCTTCCCATAAGCTACAATACTAAAAACTATATATAATTAAGGGTCCACAAAAAAAACCCATAGAAATGGGCTTATTTGATTCTGGTATATAGGCCCTACATGCCGAAGTCTTCTTGATATGTTATGCTTATACAGTCCGTACATCTAGTATTTTGATATTCTTATTTCGAAGAAGCTGATATATATACTACAAACCATATTGATATATTTCAAGTGATCCCTCCGCACCACAGATAATTATATCTCTTGCAATGTAACAACTCCTATGCATATTATCAACTTGGTCATATATTTAACTTAACGCAATACATAGCTTTTCAAAGAGAATTGCTATTTTTCTACATTAACTATTGATGAAATCTGTAAAAAAAATTACTGAGCTATCAATTCTAGTACATGTACATGCTGCCAAATTAGCACCGTCGTTATAAGTCAAATTATCGACACGCTTGTTGTTCACTATAACTGTGCATGTAATAATTGTGAACCCTTTGAATGGGGAATTGTTCCAATAAAATCATCATTGTTTCAAAATGTCTTCCAATTGTTGAAATATCGTTTTAAGGTTGATATCGGATGATACCTCAATGACTATTATACTTATCCAATGCTGAAAACGAAAAGCCCCTTCCTCCTCAGACGGCAGATACTTATTCAATACGTTAATGTAAACGCATTGAGTGGCGTTAGAACGGCCACGTCATACACCTTTTTCTCGAGTCTGCGCAGTGATTGGTCCCATACACGCCTAGATCCCAATACATTTAAGTTACCTGGGCTTATTCAAATCGATGTCCCAATACATTGGGTGACATTGTGCTATAGGGCGCCACACTAATGAAAATTGTCTATATAAATGTTACAAAAGCCTGAATGGCGTCGTAACACAATGATAGGGCCAATTAACAACGCCTTGAGTAGTAGCTCAACTTCAGTGGAGTGGCAATTGTGAAGAGCAATTGCCGAGTGTTTATCCTTTCCGCCATGACCTGTTTTCAAACCAGAAGGCAAAACAATACAAGCAATAACCACCAATAGTAATTCTTACCACTTACCTGAGTTTGATTCGTTCTAGAATCAAATGTATTACTTACCGTCCATAGTCACATTTTCAAACGTATAATTTGATAATCCAAAGAAGTAGCATTGTCCTTGTGTTTTTCTTCCGATAACAGTTCCGATAATAGTTCATCGTTAAGTCCTGTTCCATTTGCATATCCCTTTTGGAGACCAATAAGGTCTATAATTGTGAATATTACCAATAATGTTCAATAGCATATTGCATGCTGGCAAATATACAAGTCGTGTCGATGTACCCCTACACTTTCGATCCACGACCGCGTGGACTTACTTTATAAATACTGATATTTGTAAGGTTTTTCACAGCCACTTCGTGTAATATCGTCTCTAGGCAGAGACAACTATATATAGTTGGAAGACCGTGTACCGGTGCACCAAAGGTACAATTGGTCGTACTAACCTGACCATAAGCAATTTGGAGGGGGTCATTTTAGGAAAATTATCAGGGGCATGGTTGACGTATGCAAACAGCCAATAGCTTCTCAGAGCAATGTAATAGAACAGGGAAGGATATAATTATTCTCCTATACATCCAATGTCATTGTATTTCTAAGTATTTATAATCATGTATTATGACGTTCCCTGAATGATTCTGACGTAAATGACGCTAGTTAGAATAGCCATATAACATATAACTATGAAAGCATAGCGCGGATTAGAGGATGTTTTTGAATAATTGTACAGGGTTCCCACGCATTTTCGAAAATCGATTTAAGACCTTTTTAAGACCAATTTAAGACCAAGTTTTGGCAAAAATAAAGACCTATCGACTGTGTGCGAAGAAAAATTTCAGAAATATCATATGATTTAAATTTCAATTGAGAGTACTTATTTGAAAGTTGGATTTGGTAACTTCATTTTAATTTCTCAAAAAAATCAATTTAAGACCTTTTTAAGACCTCTAACTTCAAAAATGCCAAATTTAAGACCTTTTTAAGGCCTTAAATTTGAGAAAATCAATTTAAGACCTTTTAAGACCTGCGTGGGAACCCTGTTGTATGTTTGCGCGATAATTTTCTCCTCGGTTTCCAAAAGTATATCATCAGTCTCTCGTACCACAGAGAGGACATAATGATCAGTCCATGGTCACGGGTCATTGGGTTTGGCCACAACTTCAAATTGCCACAAAAGTCCTTAGTATTCTTGAGTTGGTCGTACGAGGCCAATTGCTATAATCGACTGATCATTTTTATATAGAAAGATCAGGCACACGCTATTGGTTGCGCTGGCTATTTCCGCTAAAAGGGAGGTATATGACCGGGATTGCTTTTGTTGAAGTTTAGGGAATTGTTTCAATAGGTAGGTCTAGGCTGCAATTGTCCGTGAGCTAAAACGCCATATACCAGCTAACAATGTAGCGTTATATCCAGACAGGGAAGATCTACTTAGGGTGGCGCATGATTTTCTATTGCCACTTCATGTTTGCTGATTTATCCATTTTCACGTTTTTGAAAATTGCACAATTTTCTAATTTTCATTATTCCCTATACCATCAAAATACCATCTATAAATATTACAAAACAATGAAACAATCACTAATGAATCATTAATTGCGACAAGTATATCATGGGCGATAGCCTATTCTTTTTCCTGTGTAATCGCCCCATTCTATTGATTTTCATATTATGGAATATCTTTGCCCAACCCTGGTACCTAGGTAATTATGGTCGGCGGGACCATATTTTTCTTCGACTCTGAATTTTCTAAAGAACATAATTTTTTCGAGTGTCCTTAGATGTACTAAAAGACAAATTTTGATTTGGGAATAAATCTTTTAAATTCCAGAAAACTCGTCATTAAAAAGTAGCATGCTCTAAAATCACTGGATCTATCTTGATCCAGTAGAGGTTGGGGATACAACCAAATTGGAATAGCTACTGCTTGCCGAGACACGTGCATAACCTTGGCTAGATACGGACGTTGACAATTCTCCCTACCACGGATAGCTGATTTCTAGCATTTTAAGGACCTGCAGGCTAATTAACACTGATTTTGTCGACAAATCTTCTGGAAAACCTATAGAAAATTAGCAAATAATTGTTATAAATCCATCTACAATGAATGATTTTTCATATGACTCAGGAAATATTAATGGATAAGGATACTAATTTTAAAAAATAATGATGGTTTGATTTTGACAATATCAATCTACAAATAATGATATTTATGAATATTTCTATACTAAAGCATTGGGTTTTGTCGACATATTACCCAGCATCCACCCTGTTTAAGGTTAACCTGCAGGTAAAACTCATAAATATGGCTATCCGTGGTTGGGAGAATTACTTTTGATTTGCGCTATACACTATTCGATGCCTCAGAAATGAATTTGACGATTCGTTTTAATTTTTCTCAAATTACTCATAGATTTGTGGACGAGGGATCAATTTTCAACAATACATCTCTAGTTCTCTAGTTACCTACACGGAAGATCATTAATGTATACGTAATGAGTGTGGTTCATTAATAAAAAAAAGTTCTAATGGCTCCAGTGTTTAAAGTACAACACAAAAATAGAAAATAATGTATGTACCATTTATTCTCCTAATAAGGCGAGACAAAATGTAGAGTACCAGTGCTTCTTTAAATGAGAACGATGTACAAATTACGATGAAACTATCATGTTAAAACCGATATGAACATATGTCCGAACTCTCTACGAGAACACGACAATACAACTCTTACAAAACTCCTTTAGTAAATGAAACAAATGAAATTACACCTACTGAATATCATTTTTCATCTGGATACATTTGTATGAATGAGCTACCACGTTAAGCTTTACGTCCCAAAGTTTTTGGACGTGTACATGGATAAAAAGAAAACATGTTGAGGCAAATTTCAGGTTCTCATATTATCTTTAGTTTTCATTTCTTCTTAGAAAAAAGCGGTGTTCCAAGAATGGTAAATGCACTATGTCAAGTAAACCAAAGACCCATGAAACGGGAGAAAGCAAACAGGACACAAATATATATATTAATATTCCCGCGTACCGCTACCACCTCACCGATCTGGCGCTAACGGTTTACAGAAAAGCGTCCCCTGAACTTAAACCTATTTTTCTTGAATAATACTTGGGTTATTAAGCTAATATGAAACCGTCAAAATACCAACATCTCCACCTACATACATGTACATTTGTGAACCCCAATAGCGCATCCTTTGGCCTGTGTTCGATAAACCACTCTTTGCATTAGTTGCTACGTGAAACTTCACAACAATGTAATGTCAAACTGCAAATTGAAAGATAAGATTTATTTTTTTATGAACACGTGCTAGTACCTGTGCACTGTGTAAATCCAAAGCTATTACTAGTAATACCAGGAAAAATTTGCACAAGCTCCTTAGCGAGTTCATCGTAAGTTTGGGAATCTCGTTCTCAGCAGTCCATGTTGCCCTTACCAGGGTAAATCATATGAATTCTTTTCAATCGTAAAACATGTTGGCCGTATGATGCTGCGTTAAGAAAAAAAAAGCGCCTTCCTTCCTCGGTGAATAGAAGTATGATATGACTTGAGGGTAGGCTTAAGAACAAACCCCAGTTATTTCTAACGAATACTGAGACTCTTTTGTCTGACACTGCTCGAGATCAATCAAGTTAAAACTTGGCAAGCGTTCTCTTAATAATAACTCTTCATGGAACGACTCAAAATAGTTTTCCTTATTATAAGAGTTTTTTTTCTTGAAAATGCACAGCTAGCGGGTCAAGAAGTGGGCAAAGGTAGAGATGGTGAACCAACTGGGAGATGTTACAGGAGTGACTTGTCTACGTACAAATGACAACATCAATTTGTGTTAGGAGCGAGGGCGAGACAGGTCAGCCGAGCTCCGTCGATCGCTTTCTGCTTCCTTCGACTCCGCGACATCTTCTCGATATAGTCTCACCATGCTGCCCACTGCCCGGTCGGACCTGCCCGCCCTCCTAATCTTCAGTTTCTCGGAGATTTACTCCGATGACGGCTCGAAGGTCCAGGTGATCCTGTGTGTTTTGGAGACCTCGAGCGCGATCGACTCTCACTGTAAGGGTGAAGGGTGGAGAGGTCACTAACCATATATTTTGTGAGGCAATTATTATTTAATTGATAAGAAGTTTCATACTACATTTTTGGGTGTTTGTTTCTAAGAGTAGTAAGACTTCTACATTCAGAAAATGGAATATCAGCAATAAATTTAGGACGCAAATCCGTGTTCCTATATCTCTGTACATTAAAGAGTAAATTATGTTATTTTGGGATGTAAGTGAGGTTAATAAAAAAAACATAAAATGGCATAAATTAATTCTGAAATGTTTTGAAACGCCCGTAGTTATTTTGTAAAGTTTAAAGTGCGGTAAGTACTTTATGAAGGGTGATCACAGCAACTCTGGTAATTCTTATCAAATTCAAAAATCAAACTTCAACACTGAATTGTCAAAGCTTTAGCATATTGTTTTGTGTTTGTGCTTTGTTTAGAGGTGGCCTATAACTTTTTTCCCAAAATTTCTATTATCTTCAAAATATGAGATATTCTCCGTGAAAAACAAGACATTTTTCTTAGAGCATGAGCCTGAGTTTCGTTAAAAAATTGTTACGTACACCAATCGCTTTTATTCACCACTAGCTGTGATCACCCTGTTGGTTTAGTTAGTTTCAAAGTAACAAAAGGAAATTGACCTCTCTGCTCACCGTTTGGGCGACGACGACACCCCTCTTCGGCGATCATTCGACCGTGACCGGCTGCGGGAGCGGCTGTTGCTCATCCTTGGACGCCTGAGGATAAAAACAATGTAATCACATTTAATCTCTTATCAATTTTTCACCTTCACTTACAATAATTGTAAGGTGTTCTTCCAGTTGACTAGTTTATCGTTTTGAGGAATATTTCTTACCAATACAAACGAAGAAAAATACAAAAGAAGCATGTATGGCGCATTCTAGGACTTTTCTTCCCCATGTAGGTATTATCAATACTTTTTTGTAAGTGTAACAACTTGTCGGGCCATCAAAATATTGTTTATTTCTTGTTAAATCTTAGATGTAGGAAAAATTCCAATACAAAATCATTAAAAAGTAATGGTACGAGACTCACCTGTCGCGAGGATAGGGGCTGCGGCTCCGAGAGCGGCGGGGCGGGCTGCCACTTCGGTAACGGCCACGCGGGCTCCGCGACCTCCTGCTGAAGGAACAAATCAAGTTTATAAGTATGGGGGTAGTAGGTTTAAGGGACATATACTAGGCCTGTGCATGCATCATTCAATTTGGGGCAGAAATTTTGGAAATGCGCGGTTTTGCTTAAAATTCGTTTTGTTTTCATTAGGGGAAAACCGCTTCACTTAGAAACGTTCAAGTTTATAGCGGTTACACTTACACCTTATAATAGTTCAAACGCCTATTCACACTCTTATCAATTAATGCGCATCTTGTTTTCATGTTAATGCGCAACCTTATCTCTACAGTTTATTTGTTGAAAAGTCTGCGAACAATTAACTTTACTTCTACTGGACTGGCTTGTCAATTTCGATGGACCTAATTTATTTTGACGGATCGTTTTTAGTTCTAGTGGGAGGTGACACACGTAATCAAAACTTACCTATCCCTAACTGGGCTGCGAGACTTGGATCTGTATCTGAACAACATGAAAAGAAGTTTTTGAGTACAACTCGGACACACAATCATATAGAGGAAATCTAATTGATGTAATTTACTGTCTGCGTCTAAGAACAAGTGGAAAGTGGAGGCAAAGAAACATTACTTCATCCAGCATAGGTCCATTTCAGTGGCCTCAGGCCTGGGTTTGTTATAAAAGTTCAGGCTGCTTCAGACAAGAAAATAAATACAATGCTACGGTTGAGGATTTTGTATATACAGTAATTGTTGGAATACTCTGAATGTTGGTTCAAATTTCAAACAATTGCGCCCGAATAAAGTGGAACTAACATCGTACATATCTTTTGCATTTCACAGCTGCAAATTGAGCAAAAATATATCTACAGCATGAATAAATAAAGTTCACGACATTTATGTGAGAATAATCCATGATGGAGTTCTTTGAGGGCAGGAAAGTGTAAAGCAAATATATGCAAAAGCTGATTATTCAATGGTATTTGGGACAAGAAAATCGCTCATTACACCTATACAGCGATACACGAAAAGGTATTTCAAAATGACCATGTTCTGTATACAGACACTAAGTGAATGCGGACAAGCAATCACGTATTAAAGAATGGTTCAAACCTCAGAGGAACTTCATACTTTATCCAATCTAAATACATAGTTTGCTATTTAATGATCGATAATAGAATATTGTAGTCCTTAGGATTATTGTAGATAACAAACCTCGCTCGAATGGCATTGTATGGATTTTGAGAAAACTCTAGGAAATCTAATATTCTGACCGACTTAAAAGTTGGTTCGGGGCCCCAAACTTTTAAGTGAAGGGGCCTAACTGCCCCTTTGAATCATTCTTGGACCTTATTTCGACCCCTGTGCTGTGGCCCCAGCATGCAGACGTCTGAAATTCGCTTACATTCTAATCGCTGAAAACAATCAAGTACTCTCATAGAAAGAATACAATAAAACTACAGCATGCTTTCCGTGAAAGAATTGATATATTACCGTAATATCAAGCCATAAATGAGTAAAACCGTAAAGAAAGCAATGATTTCTTAACTTGGGTAGTGAGAGGTTAGGGACGATCAGCTCATGACATGTGCATGAAAGTGCAAAATCGCGCAGTCATCGAGGCCATTTCCTTTTTTTCTGAAAATCAGTAGTTTTGGTGACGTTTTTTTTTTTTTTTTTTTTTTTTGGTCCATGGAAATTCTGGTTAATTTCCGTATTTCTTGGCTGTTTTTCTGAACTGTTGTTTTGAGTGTGAGAAAATGGGGTAATTTCCTGAATTGCTGTGAAAGTAAGTGAAAATTGCGCATTGTACCTAAAAATTGCGCACATCGAATTTGAGCATTATGCAAGAGTTTTGAATTACGAACATTTCTGACATAATCACGGCTGGGGCCAAGCACAAAAGAAAAAGTTGTGCTAAGGGTTTCCGACCGACCCTATTTTTTTTATAGCCCCAAACCTAAATTTTAAAGAAAATATTTGGAAAAACCATTAAAATCTAAATTAAAAAAAATAAAAATTGGAAAACCATTAAAATCAAACTAAATTGAGCAAATAAACATCAAATGGCCTGTACATTATCAAAATATGTATTTACAGATGCTAAAAATTCTCACAGAAGCCATATCTATGAAGTTTTTGATTATCAATACAATGTCAGGCAATCATTGGTTTTTTGGAGTTTTTTTTAATGAAAAAAGAGGCATGGAACCTGAACCGTTCAGTGAACGCAACAATTTTGTGTTTTTGCCTTAGGGTTTGGCAACTTGTGGTTATCAGACCTGAATCTGATAATTAAAACATCTCAAAACTAAATTCAAAACAATTTCCAATCGGAAGAACAGTATAATTTCTTGAGACTGGCAAGGATGTGGATCGTATCCCAATAGTATATAATCTTGGAAAAAAGAGCGGAGAAAAACATACAAAATAGCAGTGAATAGGGGAAAGCAATACAACAGGGTACCAAACGAAATTCCATTTCCAAATACTGTGTTTTCCCTGAGATTTTCCTGTCCTGCTGCAATTTTTCCATGTGTCATATCCAGCAAGTTGTTCAAATTTAGAAGCTTTTCCATGCAGAAATTTTTTTGGGACAACCCAACAACCAAAAGTCGAATCCCTAATATCTTGAGAACATGGAATTTCAGAACCTGGCCAAATGAATTGTTTTGGTAAAATTTGCAAAATCCCTGTTTTCCCTGTCAGGGAATTTTATTGTTGCCATTTTCCCTGTTTTCCCTGTGTGGTTGGTACCCTGCTCATGTAACAATGATACAGGAGAACCGCTGACGTATGGGTCTGATGCACTACGGTACAACACGAGACAAGGTCATGCTGCCTTACCTGTAGTACGGACTACGGGACCGCGAGCGGTACCTGCAACAAATTTAAATCATGCACTGTAAGACTTCTACCGCAACAACTGTCTTCCCCTAAAAAGGTCAAAGCTGGCGTGGCCGAGGACAAACACTGTGAAAAGCACCCGTACTTGTCCTATTGAATTGGGGTACTTGTCCTATTGGGTTTGGTCTGGTTTTCAGGGTTCATCCTTAACAGTAAAGAGAGGCGTGTTTTTTTCTGTACAATTTCCTCTTTTTCCGGAACAAAAGTAGGAGTAATATGTACACAATATCGTATTGCTTCACTTTCTAAAAGAAAAGTTGCATACAATGCATATCATTCCGAAGTTGTACACGTGTAAGTTAAACTTTACTGCCCATAAAAACAAGAGAAAATTCCGATTATGGCAGTTAATTGAATAAAATAATCTCTTCTATTTGTTATACTAACTAACAGGGAACGTACAGATATCCCAGCTTAAACAGTACTCACACAATTCTACAAGTATGTATTGAAGGATTTTAGCTTGGTATCCCCGAGCTTTAAACATAGCACTTTCAAGCAAAGCAAAGCGTCACATTTCTTTCAGAATACAGTACAATTTTGTGTCAATGATTCAACAGCAATCTGGACCTGCAGGTAAAAAACAAATAATTCTTCAAAACAATTTTTAAAATTCAAACTTTAAGGAAGCGATATCATATTGCCACAAGGTCCAAGGGAAGCAACATAAATTATTATTTGAGATGTTCTGCGATCCTTGATCTAAATGTGAAGGTTTTTCTGTTTATTCTTATTTTGGGATAACCAGGTAATAAATCCTTCTCCACATCACAACACACATACAGGTTGGACCAGCTTACCTTGGGCTCCGCGACCGAGACCTGTACCTGAAGAAGGAAAATACAAAACCCTCCAAAGTCCCTGGCCAGTGATAGTTTAACTTTTGTATACTACATGCCTTTATTAAAAAGAATTACTAAACATTGCTATCACAGTTTTTTCCACTAACGTACTGAATACTTTTTGACAACTGGATAAATAAAAGTAACTTCTCTTTTCTTCTAAAAAACAAAAGCTTGCTTCTGCTTTTTTTTTAATATCACATGTAGCTGAAAATATTTGGCATAGTAGACAACAAGAGCTTGACTGATTTGTTTGAAGCAAGTGAGGTGCTTTCTTCTTACTTGGGGCTGTAGCTCCGTGAGCGGCGGCCTCTCCTGTCGTAGCGACTGTAGGGTGGCACTCCACGGTAGGCTTTTTCTTTACTTCTCATCTGTTGTGGTGCTGTAACCGAAAAAATGAATGCATCAGAGACGTTTTAGTTTGTTGTTAAAAAA
This sequence comes from Lepidonotus clava, assembly GCA_936440205.1. Lineage (NCBI taxonomy): Eukaryota > Metazoa > Annelida > Polychaeta > Phyllodocida > Polynoidae > Lepidonotus > Lepidonotus clava. The sequence continues at coordinate 32,089,974 of OW387145.1, read as the reverse complement.
TACGTTTTTTTAATTCAAAACGTCAAACAAATTGCCTCACAATCTGCCCAGGAACTTCCCTTTTATCCATTTATTTCCAAACACTGACGAATTGAACAATTCATAGCAGTGTCGAAATACGTCGGGCTGATATCGGAACGCCAGGGGTACACCATTAATTTTTAAAAATAAATAAATAAAAAAAAAAAAAAAAGGTTACATACACAAATAAGCAAGAATATGCCAAGATAACGGACATACTTTCAACCCATTAATTTATAGACTTTAGACACCTTATTATGCTGACTTCTAGAAATACTTCATCTCATTCATATTGCAGGATTAAACTAAAGGTACACACTTTGTACTACTAACAGAAGTTTCACTCACTTTTTCTGTCTCCTCGTGCAAATTCGATCTCTAGTTCTCTTCCGTAGAAACGGCTGCGGTCCAGGTTGTACATAGCATCTTCCGCATCACGGGGGTCCTCAAACTTGCCCAAAGTTAAGGACTGTTCTCTGTGTTCTTATATTCTACATAGCTACCACTGGGACATGGGAAATAGTTTGGAGGAGACAGTAAAAACAGAAAACGAACGGATGGAAATGGTGGAATGTAGCTGTATACATCTGGTAACTTTACAAAGCAGCAATATATTGAACAACCTTATTGTAAAGTAGTTGAAGATTGAACAGGTTAGACTCTTAAACTAGCATTTCTTCCTCTAGAATGCGTGACAGTGGGTAAATAATAGTAATTTCTACTGCAAATGTTTAATTTATATCCAATTACTAAAGGTCCAGAAAATGATGAAAACGGTCTAATATAGTAGTAGTTTGCATGATCAAGGTTTTCTTTTTTCTTAATATTTCAGGAATTTATTAAGATTTTATTTGTAATTGAAAAGATATGGTAAAATAATTAAATCCGTCATGCATTTTTCCAAGAATACCCATCAAAACTAGCAAGGTCTTAATCACGTCATTAACATCCTGCGAGCTGGAGATGTTCATCATTCAGAAGCTCGGCTCACGAAAGCGAGTTATTGCATTTTTGGGTCGTGTTCTTAATAAGTGTTCGTTTTAACTTTGCGTTTGTGTAGGTGAAGTTGGTTACTTTTGTCGAGTCTCAATCTTTAGAAGTGCTAGAAATAAGCTCAGATGGAAGGACGGCGGACAGGTAAAGGTCGGAAATTATACATGGATCATATCAATTCTATATCTTGGGTTTCTCCACAAGAAAACTATACTGTCAGCTGCTTGCCAAGGTCGCTGCTTCGTTTAAACTTATAAATATATTTTAATGTATATTTCGGTTAAATGTTTTAATTTTGAGTTTGTGAGCTAATGTTATACATTAACACCACAGTTCTAGCTTAGAATTTGACTTTACAGAAAAGTTTCTGTTTGGGAACTATGTATTAGTATGTAAATTAGAAAAGTCTGATTACGAGAATTTACCTGCGGCAATATCAAGTATAAATAAGACCGGATATAACTTGGCAGTTCTCTTTTCTCTTTCTTGTTCTTGTCTCTGACAGATCCTAAAGCTTGTTTTTTTCTTGACCTTGTGAACTTTTCACCTTGACCTTGACCTTGGTGTGAAGAGCTTGGGGTTGCGAGCTTTCACCCTTGATGTTTGGCGGAATTTGGAAGTTGAGAACTTGATATGACCTTGTGACCTTGTTACGACCTTGAGCTTGCTAAGACCTTGGTAGTATGAAGCTTGTTATAGGGACTGTGATCTGTGTCTTGTGCCCGGTCACCTCTACTCGGGTCAAGGACGGGTCAAGGACGCGTCAAGGACCAGCCTGCAGCCAATGACCTTGAACTTGACATTTGATACGCTTGGCTGATTCTTGGGCGGCGGTCCTCCATTGACTCTACTTTATTTCACACTTGTGACTTGACACTTGATTTATGTGATGCCGGTTAGTAACCTTAGCTTTGACTCTTGTCTTTGTTTTCTATCAAAAACAAAAAAGGGAAGAAACGATTATTGTCAATGTGACGCCGAAATGGACTTGGGTTATGTTCAGGTTCTATTATTATTATTTAAAGCAATGCAATGAAGCGTCCTTTCCATTTTGTGATTGATGGGTATGAGGAAATCTTGATAGCTACTAAATGAATTTACAGCAACAGAAAAGCCATAAGTTTGCAACATATTGACAGAGCATAGCGTATTTTTTCAAAGCTGTGCTCAAAATGTGATATTATATTTGTGAGCGTCAAGAGAGGGTTAAACTTATCAAAGTGTAACACAGTCAGTACTGCAGCACAACTTACTCTATTATCAACTGCTATTAATACTTGTGGAACGTGAATGGTATAAAGACTTGCAAATTACGAACATTATCATCAACAGATTACCCTATTAATCCAACACAAACAAACTTAATCAGAATCATCCAAATGCAACAATTTAAAAGACTGTGGCTTTCGTCAAAAATTAGATTTTAAGCGCATACGAACTAATCTGCCTTCCTACTCAGAGATCACCTCAACCTTGTTTGAAAAACCTATAGAGCTGTTCTACCTTTCTAGGATTCCCGATGCAACAGTCTACTACATTATCGATTTTTAATTTTGCATGTTTTGTCCCGAATATTAAGACAATACTTAACATTAAAATGGAGTCTCCTATAGTCATGAAATAATTACCATTTTTAGCGCATATGATTATCGAGTTAGCATCGGGACTCCAATTGAAAGAAAAATGGCAGAATGGGAATTCTTTGTAATAGATTTTTTTCGACTCTTGATTATGATACAACATGTACTTCTCAGTTTAATGTACAAAGCAATGTACACTAGTGAAAAGGATATTGTACATAGGCAAAACCTCTAGGCCGCCGTGTATAGTGGTCCATAGGAACATATACATCAGAAATGGGGCCATACTTTCCAAACATACTTTTCAGCTCATCTGGTCTGTTAAAACCGGACAGAGAAAAATAAAGCAAGGAACTCTTTAAGACTTTTAGTCATAATGAAACCTAGTCTTTAAATGTATTTTAAACCAAGGCTCGACAGTGTTTTAAAAAAAGCTACCCTTCGGGCGGGTGCCACCAAAGTTTTCCCTGCCCGATTGTAAAATGTACCTCCCCAGGATACAGCATTTTCTTTTCTGAATCATCAATACAATGATATGTGAGTTTCGTATCTGGTTTGGTCGGAAAATTACCTGTCCATTTTACCTGCCCACCCTTAAGTTTTACCTGACCCAGGAAGACGGGCGATGCTTAATGTCGAGCCCTGATTTTATCAAACACCTACCTAGTATGGGCTTTACTTGACTTTCAAAACCAAACATTCCCATTGGCCAATGCCCAAAATATGTAATGGATAGTTAATAGAACTTATAGATAATAAATTAATGTTCAATTGTTGTTGTACAATTGAATAACACCAACACTTTTATCTCTAAAAGTAAAAATACAGCACCATATTTATGCTATGGGCGTTTTAGAACAATATTACTGGTATACTTTAGGTCTTAATATCTTTCCTTAATGATAGAAAGTACACCCCCCCCCCCCCCCCCCACCTTTAGTCAAAACAAAGCCAACCCCTGTCAAACTGTGTCTCGGCTTAAGTCTAAGACCTGAACAGAAAAAAACATGCACCAAGTCCCAACAGCCATTTAGTACTTACATATTTGATATTAACAATGTAGCTACAACATTCTACACGATACAGGGTACACAAATATAAGCATGTGCTGAAAACCCCCATCAAATTGTCAGGGTTGTCTTAGTTAAAAAGGATATTGTACATATGCAAAACCTCTAGGCCGCCTGGTGAAATGGTCCATTGGTACGTAAACATCAGAAACTGGACCATATTTAGTAAATAGGTTTTTTAGCTCATCGGGTCTGTTCAAACAGCGGGAATAAAAAGGAACACAAATCAGATTTTGGTGGCCTGGCATACAGGTACGTTCACAAAGAACAAACACGAACTAACAACTAAATTAGTAAATACTAGATAGTTTCTCTTTCCGTTCCTAGGACTAAGCGTTCCCAACCAAAGTCAAAGAAAGTTATATGCAAATAAATTTCGACTTGGCCTAACCACATTCAATTGTGGGTGACGGCCGAAATATTGAAGGAAATGCATTTTAATGGTCCGTATTCTGAACTGAAGAAATGTAGGCCTACTGTTTTATCTACCTTGGCCTAAAGCTATATTATTGAATTACTTTTTTGTAATAACACACATGGGGGGGGATTTGATTAAATAAACAACTATTAATCTACTGCCTTCATCCTGGCTATTTTCTGGATTATATCTTCGAGGAAGGCTTTATGTCTCAAAATAACAGGCAAAGGCCGGACCAGTTTTTCCCACAAAATAAATGAAAGTGAAACCACTTTTTCTGATGACGTTTGGCACTGGCACTGACATTGCCAGTTCCGTCTAATTCTGCAGCTAAGCAGTACCGCCTATCAGTCAACCCAAGACGTTACTGTTTGTTATTTCCTTCCTGGTATATCTATCGAATGCTAACAAATAGGTCAACCTTCAGCAACTACATCGGGCAAAAAACAAAACAAGTTGAAGCAAGCCGAGCGACATGCCGGCAGTCACGTGACCGCACATGTCGACAACTGCGACTCCTTTGTCCGATTTACAAACCCTCATTTCCCCGAGAAAACAGCAATAAATGCTCCCAAAAATGAGCCTGCATAATCTCTAATGTCTTATCTATGGAATTCCAGTGTTCATTACCTAGATCCATCCGGCACATTTCTAACATACAGCGAAGTATTCGGCGGTCTGGAGTAGCGCGACATCTTGCCCGCTTTTCTATGGCACCGGAAGTGGTCCACGCGCACGCGCGTGTTTAGGTCATGACGTCATGAAACGACAGGTGGCGCCACGGGACCGGATAATATTTTCCCGCGCTGAAAACTTGAACCACCTCAGTCTCTTTTAGTATACCGGTACCGGGTACGTAGACCAGGGAATTACACTTCTTGCTAATACCAAAGAAGAAAGATAGTATACTCAACAGTTTCCCGCGTTAAACAAAATCCCACGTAGACTTGGGGGCCGTCCATAAATGATCTCACACTTTTCAGGGAGCTTTTTTGGACCAACCCAACCCCCTGGCGCACTCAATTTTCTGATTCAAACATGAAAATAAAGTCCGTTTTTAGCCCTTTCACCGCGGCAAGCCACAAAAGTATTGTAAAATCACACAGGAATAGCATTAAAGAGGGGAAGCAGCTTTCAGGAACTGAAATAATTTTCCTAAAATTCCAATTAGAACCAGAGATATATATGGCCATTGAATATTCTAGCATCAATTCATCAAAAGATAATAGAATTGCAATTGAGCAACCTTGTAGCGATATACATAAAAATGATTTTTCCATCATTACTGAAATTCATAGAAATTTGTTGAATTGTAGAAAATTATACTATTTTTAAAATGTCATAACTGAACTATTGTTAATGTTTGATTTAAGACTGCGTAATGTTCGTGTATATCCAAGTCTTCATGAGTCGTTTCTCCAGAATGCCTGAGTAATTCAGACTGCGTTTAAAGTTTGTCCGTCCACTTCCCAATAGTTCAAAAGAAATGAACGATGAGGGAGCTTCTTAATATGAAAGGGTTTTTATTCAATAAACATCTCATCCCGAGTCAAAGCCACCATGTATAAGTCTTCGTCAGTCCACCTCCCATCTCCTATCAGCAATCAACCACATTTAGAACACGAGTTGCTCCAACACCTTCTAGACCATTCTAGTACTCAGCTCTATCACAATCCTATGTCCGAGGTAGTTGATATTGGTAAACTCCAGTCTGTTACACGGGAGCCGATGTACTTACTCCAAGTATAACTCCTTGGCTAAACTTACTTAGCTGATGTTCTCACTAAACTAAGTGACTACTAACTTCTAACCAACTAACTGCTCGCTCCCTACCTTGCAACGCCTTTTATACTGGTTAACAGGTGGCGCCAGGAGCGCAAGATATTTCTTCCAGAAGTAGACTAGAAGTAGACTTGCTAAGCCTGATCCTTGACGGATTATATATATTAAAAGTGCTAAGCTATTAGTACAATAACTTTGGTTTCATTTATGATAACCACAAACATTTTTTGTGTAAACACAATCTATTTTTTGCTCTCTTTAAAACAAATAAAATCAATATTTCACCATTTGCTGGTTACCATGGAAACCAATGATTGGAACATAATCTGATTATGCGGATATTACCAACATACACAAGTTTGGTTTGGCTATTTGGCAGGGGCCAACATTTGGAACGTTTTTGACCAACTTGCAAAAAAAAATATAATTCTACCAGAAGAATCTAGAGAAAATTTTAGTTTTAGGCATTTTTAACACTAATCTTCATAATTATTTTGGGCAATATCTCAGTTATCATGAAGTATAGAATGATATATTCAGCAGTGAACTGGTGAAAGGGCTGTGTCACACTTTTCAACCCACCCACCCACCCACCCACCCACCCCTTTGTGCATGACATCATTTCGGGAGAATTACAGAATATGTTAGATGAGTGTAATTAGTGTTTAGATATGGCTAAGAAGCAGGAGAAACAAGACACAACTGTTCGCCATGATTGCTCCGAACCGGAAGGGCGTTTATTATATGAAACAACAGGTGGCGCCACTCGGCCGTATCTCAACATCCTTCTTTCTTTGTTTTGTGGTTGTCTACTCTCACATACATCTTAATTATAAGATTCTTACAGCTATAATGCTTATGGCAATAAAGTCAAATATTATGATGACAATGTTCACATATCATCGCAAAACCTAAAAGTTCTGTTCCTTGAGTATCCATAGATATTCTGAAAGCAAGCATGTTGCAACATTCATAACAATAAAAGTTATCTATGATGAAAATGTCCATAAATCAGCACAACATCGTCTTAAAACAATTAAAGCACAACTCAGATGGTCAGGGAGAACACATGGGATATTCCTATGATCCCAAAAATCAGTCCCAGGCATTATTATGGCCTATGGGGGATACTGACTTAACATTCTTCCACATATCTTGACGGCTTCCTTATCTCCCTTTTGGAACGTCGCACTACAGGGCTAGATGCTGAAGTCCCCTGTAGTTCATTGGTCCCTGTGTTGCTGTTCTGATAGACCTCACTAGGCTGTCTAGGGTTGTTAAGTTCAGTCTCCTGTGTGACCCTTGCACCAGGTATGTTACCCAGTGTAGGCCTTCCACGCAGATCCGGTTTTGGTTCGATGACACTATCACCTGTGTCATCATGAAGAGTAGTAGCGTCCTCGCTCGTCTTTCTTAAGTCAACACGATTCCTTCGGTAAACTCCATTGCCGGTGTCAACTCTGTACGATCTCTCATCTAGTTTCTCACAGACGACCCCCTTTTGCCATTTCTTGTCACCCAGTCTGTATGGCTTTACTCTTACGACATCCCCTTCAGCCAATGCTTTCATGTCTTTTGCACACTTATCATAGTCCACTTTTGACTTACAGGTCCTCTGCATGATCTTTTCGCGATCATGCCGTGTATACTCTTCACCCCTAGGTGCCAGAAGTTTTGCAGTCACTGGCAGTAGTGTTCTTGTCCTGCGGTTCAGAAATCTCTGTGCAGGTGATGAGTCAAGGCCCTGATTAGGTGTGTTGCGTAGTTCTAAGAGGGCAAGCAATGGATCAGTGTTGTCTGCTTTGCACTTAGTAAGCATGTTTTTTGCTACTTTCACAGCAGCCTCGACTTTGCCATTGGCATTGGAGTGATGAGGGCTAATTGTTACATGCTCAAAGTCAAACTTCATGGAAAAGTTGTAAAACTCATCTGAGGCATACTGTGGCCCATTGTCAGACACAACTGTCTCAGGTATCCCATATCTTGCAAAGTGCATCTCTAGCTTGTGGATGCACGAGGCAGATGAGGTTGAGGTCATCTGGTCAACCTCAAAGAATCCAGAGTGATAGTCAACGAGAACTTGGAACATTTTCCTGTCCCACTCAAACAAATCCACAGCTACTTTTTGGAATGGCCGCTCTGGTTGTTCAACAGGCCTCAAAGTTTCTTTTTGTTGGTTCACCTCGTAGGTGCGGCACACATCACAGTTCTTTACTGTCTGTTTAATTTCTCCAGACATGTTAGGCCAGAATAAACATTCTCTTGCCCTTCTGAGTGTAGATTCTTCACCCAGATGAGGTGTATGGAGGAGGTCTCTTACTTTTGCCCTCATCTTAGTGGGAATAACCACCCTTTCTCCTCTGAAGATAATCCCATCATGGAGGGTCATCTCATCTCTGTAGGAGAAGTATGGTTCAACAAGCAGGTGAATTTTCTCTTTGGTTTCTGGCCATCCCTGCATAATAACCTTTTTCAACTCTTGCAGAGCCTCATCCTCCTCTGTCAATGCCTTTATCTCAGCCAGCCTTTCCTCAGAAACAGATAGAGTTTTGACAACATTCACCTCAGACCAGTCACGCTCAGTCTTCTTATCTGTTTGTTCTAGGTAAGCTCTCGACAGCATGTCACTCAAGTGCATCTCTTTCCCTTTCTTGTACTTTATTACAATGTCATACTCAAGTAGCCTCATCATCATTTTCTGGAGTCTGAGAGGAGCTTTGTACAGTGGCTTCTGTACAATAGACTCCAGTGGCTTGTGGTCACTCAACACAGTGACTCTACGACCATAAGTGTATTGATGGAACCTCTCAAGGCTGAAGCATATGGCCAGACACTCTTTTTCTATCTGAGCATACCTCTGCTCTGTAGGAGTAAGGGCTCTGGAAGCATAGTATAGAGGTTTACCATCCTGTAGAAGAGCAGCCCCAAGTCCTTTGTTGGAAGCATCACATTCAACTGTCAGCTCTTTTTTGTCATCAAAATAGGCAAGTATAGGTGCCTCTGTCACCAGCTTTTTGACTTCCTCAAAGGCCTTGTCCTGTTCCTCCCCCCACTGCCAGTCTGCATCAGTGTAGGACAGTATGCGCAGGGGCTCAAAGGCAGTTGACAAGTTGGGTAGGAACTTACTCAAGTATCCTACTGTGCCTTGAAGACGTTGTATCCCTAGAGCATCAGCAGGCTTTTGCATGTGCGCAATTGCCTCAACTTTCTTTGGGTCTGGCTTTAAGCCGTCCTGGGTCAGTAGATGGCCTACAAAGTCTACCTCAGGGACTTTGAACAGGCATTTTTTCTTACTCAGAGAAATGTTCTTTTGTACACACCTCTCCAACAGACCACGGAGATGCCTGTCGTGCTCTGCCTCATCTACACCATGGATTAGCAGATCATCTGCTATGCACTCAACACCTGGCAGACCCTCTATAGCCTGATGCAGCTTTCGCTGAAAGATTTCGGATGAGACATTGAGCCCAAATGGAAGACGCAAGTATCGAAAACGACCAAAAGGTGTTATGAAAGTCGTGAGTAGGGATGACTCCTCATCAAGTTCACAATGCCAGTACCCTGAGCTACAGTCAACTTTAGAGAAAACTCTGCTATGTGATAACCTGGGCAACATTTCATCTAGAGTTGGGAGGGGATACCTTTCCCGTGTAAGCACCTTGTTCAGGTTTCTGGGGTCCAGACACACTCTTAAGTCACCGTTTTTCTTTTCCTGAATGGAACACTGATTGACCCATGGAGTAGGTTCATCTACTGCTGTAATGACACCTTTCATCACCATCTGGTCTAATTGCTCCTTCAGCTTTTGTCGCCTTGCTAATGGTACAGTGCGAGGTGGACACTGTACTGCTGGAGCAGAGCGATCATGCAACAAATGTACTTTCCCTTCGAAAGTACCCTGTCTGTCACTGAAAGCTTGTGGGTACTCATCAGGCAAACTGTACTCAGTCTTCACAGCACAGACCTGCTTGAAGTTTTCATAGTTCACAGTAATGAGCTTCATTTGCTCTGCAGCTTTGCGGCTCAACAATGGCCTCCAAGGCTCGTCAATCACATGGAACATGATAGCATATTTGCGACCAGTTTTGGGATTGTTCATGGGCAGACGGATTTTTCCTAACACAGGTTTTAACGTTTGGTTATAGCACTGTAAGGTCACATTGCTGGGTTCCAGTTTTGCACTACCAACTAGGCAGGCTGGTATGACATTGACAGTTGCCCCACAGTCTATCTGTAGCTTCACCCGCTTGCCCATAAAGTCCATCTCCGCATAGATAGGACCCTCATCTCTCTGTTTGTCAGACACAGTATAAGCCTGACTGATATCATGTTTCGGCATTGAGGTTCCCTCATGAGGGAGAGTGTCAACAGTCATGACGAGTTCATGATCGTCCAGGAAGTACTGTTCCTGGTCTGAGTCTGATTCTTCGTCAGTGTACTGTGCGTCAACAGCATAGGATTTCTTCCTAAATTGTTGGGGGCAACGCTGGGAGAAGTGATTTGGTTCATGACATTTTTTGCATGTCTTACCCCAGGCTGGGCATTTCTCCCTAAGCCTCTCATGCTCATTACCACAGAACTTGCAGTTAATCAAGGAGAACTGAGGGCGTTTCTCATAACCTCGCCAGGTTGAGAAATTTCCCTTACGACTACCTTGCTCACTGCTTTTTACACTTTTGCCTTGGGTAACTTTGTGAATTTCCTTTTTATCTCCCATTTCTTTGAGCTGTTGAGCAGTTGCCTCATTAGAACGACACAGATCAATACATGATGCCAGTGTCAGATTGCGTTTTCTCAATAGAAGCTTACGTGCTTCAGCATCCTGAATACCAATCACTATTCGGTCCCTCAATAGAGATTTTGACATGCAGTCACAGAACATGCAAGTTTTCGCAAGGTTCCTAAGAGCCGCAAGATAATCATCAAACGACTCTTCAGGAAGTTGGTTGCGTTTGTTGAAGACATATCGTTCATATGTTTCATTGAGTTCACCAATAATGTGGGCATCAAATTTCTCCATCAATAGTTTCACATCATTTTTGTCTTGCTGATCAGTGAATGTGAAAGTGTTGTAAATCTTTCTTGCTACGGGACCTGCTGCATTCAGAAAAACAGCTCTCTGAAAATCTTTGGATTCTTTATCCAGCTTTGTGATAATAGAATAATCAGCATACATTTCTTTCCACAGCCTCCACTCCTCAACTGCATTTTCCTTTAGCAGGAGTTGTGGAGGTGGGTTCACATTGTTAGTGATACTAGCTGCCATTTTAGTTTACTTTCACTTGATAATTTTAGGCAGTTTATGTTTTTTTAGTTTTTTTTTTAGTTTTTTTTGTTTTTTTTTTTAGTTTAGTACTTGGAATAGATTTTCACAAAATACAACTAAACTCCAACTAAAATACTCAGTTCAGTCAGTGACAGTGAGATCAATATAGCCACACACAGAGGGCTACAACTATTCAACTCAGTTCACACAAAGACAGTGGTTACCAAAGACTCAGGCAGACACAGGGCTAGAAAACCACTGACAACCACATGTGACAAACAGGTCACAGATCAAACACAGATTACTGTCCTCAAATGCTTTTTCAAGGCAAAAGAACCACAGTTTCAGATACTATATATCACCATGTGAAAATATTATCTGAAGGTGGGCATCCACACAGCTGCCAACATGTTTAGATATGGCTAAGAAGCAGGAGAAACAAGACACAACTGTTCGCCATGATTGCTCCGAACCGGAAGGGCGTTTATTATATGAAACAACAGGTGGCGCCACTCGGCCGTATCTCAACAATTAGGGTCAGTGGTAAAGTATTAGCCTTGAAAACTAGCTCAAACCCAAGAAGAATTCCATGAGAGATGGTAATATTTCCATTTGTTTGTAAACAAACCCCATTTTTGTGGATACACATTAATTCATTTGAGCAAGGAAAACTTGTTTTTGATTATTTTCTCCCATATTTCATGGTTTAGATTTTAACATGGGCCCAAAGTAGGCTCAAGGAATAGATTTCCATGATTATTTGAGTTTGGAAAATTTTGTTGAATTTATTGGTTTTGGCTCCCTTTAAGACCTCATCCGGACAAATACCTACATTTTACTTTGAAAGCATTTCATTCAGAAAATCGTTTCAAGAATATTCAACTCCTTTCCAGAACGTGGTAAACGATTCGTGGGAGTGATTGTAAGAAAATTTCAGGAAAAATACTGATAAATTTCAAAGTTAAACTGATGCGTCTTATTTTAAAAAAGATGTCCAGTCCCCAGATTCATCAAATTAAAATTATTTCATCAGATTAGAATGATGACATAAAAGTGAAACAAACATAGGTAATTAACGTCGGTGGTTTGATGGGAGACACTTGTTTAATAAGTCAAATTGGAATTAGAATACCATAACGATGTCATGTCTATTTCCATTTATTTTCAATCATACATATCTCTTCAACCATTTTAATAATTTTCTATGACACGTTTGAAACATACCCTTTCGATTTAGGAATCTTCCTCACAGCAATATATTATTTGCGGTCTAGTCGATAAGACAATTCAACTGATTTGCAATTGATTGTGTGGAATGTAGCGACATTTAACAATAAACAACTAAAACTCGAAAGTTTACTACTGAACACAACATCTGGGCCAAAACATAGATGCCCATCTCCTACAACTAGCATTCGTCTCAGCTGCTTCTTTTGCAGATCAATATCTTTTTATCCAGACATAAAAACTATTTTCTATGGCTCATTCGATTTTAAGCTTTTATAGTTATGCAAAAATATAGATACCACTTATCTTTATATTGCCATTCGGGTAGATTTAAGGTTGTAATTCATTGCATTGAATGTCAATACTAATACAAGTGTATCATTTTCGCAAAAAAGGAACGTTAGTCTTACCCGATTGAAAACAATATTCGTTTCGAGATAACACACAGTCAATTAATTAGATTATTGAAAAAAAGATACAATTTATTCTAACCAGGCCTAAAATGTCTTAGTTATGTATAGAATTTGCCAGTCAGGTTCGAATCTTTGTTTTCTCTGAACTATGAAAGGAGGCGTAAACATGGCACGCACATACACATATGAAAAATAAAGTGCCCGACATTACTTAAATTTACTCGTTTCTGTCACAATTAAAAACAGAAATAGAACCTTCTTTCTCAACAGGATTCCAAATTTCTTAATACATGTAAACACCTTCAATTTAAAAATGATATATAATTCTATGCTTTTTTCTCTGAAATGGAACTCAAGAAATTCTCTTCAAATTTCTCGAAATTAAAAAGCGGACTATAATTTCCATTAGCTTGAGCCTGGCACTTATTTGCATAGCACCAATATGGAAGAGCCAATATCATTCTGATGAGTTAAGAAAGACTAAAGACAGAATAAAATGCTGTTCGTGTTTAGCTTAATTGAATATAAGGATGTCAAGATCGAAACACCTTGGTAATTACATCATAATCCTACTGCCATTTTACTCAACTCTTGTTGTCAGTTTTGCCAGTTTCTAACCAGTTTGATTACTATCGTTCGGAGCACTTCTTTTACAGTTTATATAACGCAGTTTATAATGAGCAAATTTCACGAATTACTCATGTCCATTAAATGTATTCGAGTTCGACATGATATCATTTAAACAAATATGTCAAATTCCACCATTATAAACTAACAAGTCTTGTCATGGTTGCACTGTATCTTAACAGTACTTTAAGAGAAAGTCATGCAATTAAAGAATAATTTTCCTAACATACACGCAGAGGATTTTAACTATTTTACACTAACCACTGCAAGAATCACAGATAAAGTTTGTTCACTTAACATCAAATTAAAGAATCTACATCTTCAATTTAACACATTTTTCATGCATAAAATGCGTACACGATCTGTATACTTAAAGTTATATACACCGAGTCGTTCAGCGTATTTCTTTTCATCTAATCTTTCCCACAATGGCGAATAATCTTTGTACAAAATAAAGAAGTCTTGTCCCAGTGATATGGATACTCTTTTTTTGTTATTTGACCCTGACAATGCTCCCTCCCCCTCAATAAACGAAGAAACGGTTATAATCTTTTTGGATTTAGTCTCACTTTAGTGACTTCATTTGTATTTCTTTCTATTCATGAAAATAAAATGTCAGACAACTCTAACTCTTGATCTCGTAAATACAATCTACCAACCTAGTTGTAACTTCTATATGTATGAGTACATTCTTTAAAAAAAATAACAAGGTAGAACTTCTCCCCATTTTAATGAATAAGAAAAGAACTATTGCAAACTATTAATATATTAGTGGAATTATTTTTTGGTAATTTTACCATTACCCATACGTTGTCTATGATAACTGATATTTTTTCTAATATTTTCCCTGCTATATACACATATACATAACAACCAAAGTGAAGAAATCCATGTTTACCCACACAAATAAGTGAAAAGTTTTTTACCATGGGCATTTGGTTTGCTAAAGGCTGCTCAACAGCAGCCCAAAAAGAATAATGGGTGAACACTACCTTATAATCCCGTAGCACTTTGGTTCACAGAATACTAGATTTAGAGCGTATCGTGGAAGCATAAAGGCTCATAACCACTGTATCAACCAATAACACGCAATCTATTTAATCTAGATCTATGAATGAATTAAAATCTTACAGTGGGTATGGGCCTCTATGATTTTCTAATACACATTATGTATAAGTCGCATCATCGTCGATTGACTTTACCAATCGCGCAGTATTTACCGGTAGCAGAGTCATCTAACAACATCACGAGGGTTGGTACAAAACCTAACAATAGCTCAACAATGATTATCGTTATTCCAAGCAAAGATCTTTAACCAACCTTCCTTATCTTTTTCACCTTTACTATTTTAAATGTATTTCATTACTATGTACATATTTCATAATTAATAATTCAAGTCAGTTATCACTGCACCACACAATTTATACCATTTCATGTTAATCAAGTGTAGCCCCAAAATTTTCCTATATCGGAAAAAAGTCTGAAGTTCATTATTACTTTTTTTTTATTCCATCAAGGCGGACATTGTTTTAAATAACATGCCAGACACGTACGAACATTTTGAAGTTTTGGGGAAACACCGGTTAATCACTTTATCAGTGCCATTATCTTTATGGTTAAAGCTGTACAGGATCAATACTGTTATCGATAAGGGGCGACGTACATCGTGGGGAGGAGGGCTGGGAGGAGGTGGAGGACTCATCGCCTCCTGGGCTGCCCCCTGGAGGAGGCCCAGCGTCTCCACGGTCCTCCTGTACTCCAGTACCCCTCTTCTGGGTCACCTTCTGGGTGGCGCTGTCTATCAGACCCTGGAGGAGCTCCCCCTGCTGAGCTAAGCAGTTTTTACTTAACTGGAAGAAGGGCGTCTCAGGCCCTTCCTCCTCCTCCTCCTGGCCCAGTGGGTCCACCATCTCTGGGTCCTCAGGGCTGTAGGGGCCTTGGGAGAGCGGGTCCAGGCTGGAGCTGTGTCCGTCCTCCCCCTCCTCCAGGTCCTCCCCGGAGGAGCCTCCAGGGTTAATGTCAGCGTTGTAGATACTGGTTTGAGTGTTGGGTGGGTCTTGCTCCGCGGTGTTGTTTAGAGTTAAGTCAAAGAGGTCTGAAATAACAAAAAAAGTTGTACTGGTTTATATATTTTTTGTTATTTATAGTGTTATATTTGTGGCCGCTATAGAGTAATTGTTTTCGGTATAATGGTTATCATTAGCGAAAATTATAAATATAGATATCCACATGTGATACATTGAAATTGGCATTTATTCAGCGATGTATGGGCAAAATTGGACTTATGCAAGATAAATTTTACTGTGCATTTTAGTACATAAAATAAGCGTTCCTTAGCTTAACATGATTATATTAAAGCATTTAGTTTTCAATCTGCAAATAAATGGACACCTCATAAACATTATAACATATCCGACGAACCGAGGATATGCTTAAACAAAGAGCTTGTGGCTAAACAATTCTGATAATAATTCATCGATGTTCGGCCTTTAGTAATGCAATCTAAATGGGGTAGTGAAGGGTTATATTATAGTCATATGTAATACCGCCCTTCTGTTTCCAACTCACACCTCAAGAGGACCTTCATAGGATGGAGAACATCATGGTGCTTATAGCCACTGCCTACACAGTGCTATTAACAAAACAGACACATATAGGTGGTACACTTCCTCCTACATCCATAGTCGTGTGGGATGGGCCATTCCTGCCAGAGAAATGAATTACTCCACTGGGGTAACTCTGAAGGGCCCATCTTTGCATTTATACCCCTACCCCCATCCCCCAAAAAATTCTTCTGAGCGGTAGTTGTATCTCCGACTCAGTGAGTGCAAGCACATAAACAAAGTCGCACACTTTTCATTTAAATTCTTATCATATGCCAAAGTCGCACACTTATCATTCAAATTCGACAAAACTCAAAATTTCAACTGACACATTTCTTAATTAATCAAGTCAAAAGAAAATTAGCATTAATGAACTTAACAAGTTCCGAGGCATACATTCGCACATTTCTTAACAAATTTCGCAGATTTGTGCGAATTTTCACACGTTCGCGCCCCTGTTACAGCAGGAGTAGTGGTGATTTGAAAACCTTATTCGTTGTCGGGTAACCAGCAATCAGAATGAATAAAATCATCTGTGATGTATAAGAAGGACCTAATCTACAATCTATGAAGCTTTTAAGTTTATGAGGATCTCACCACAAAAAAGTGATATAAATCCCTGTTTCCTATTTAATAGGGAGAATTTCTTAGTTTGCCCATCAATCTCGATACAACAAGTGCTATAGTTAATAGAACTTTGGTCCAACAGACCGCCACATAGAAGGAACCATGTCATGCTGTGTTTCATGCACTACAAGTCACGTTTATGGATTAAAATAAATGCCCATGGAAACGATTTATAAACGTTTGTTGTTGCTACATAGGCGTCTAAAATAATTGCTATATTAGAAACTAATTTGTTAATGCATGCACTATTGATTATCCACTTATGGATGCTGAAATGTTTGAGTTTGTTCTCTGTAATTCGCCCAAAACAAGCTTAATCAATACATTTTCAAATAAAAACAAAATCGTATTCAATGTATTTATACAAGCTAAAGCGGTCAGAACATAACACTGGGGTTCACCACTCGCCTGATTACAAGGGAGTACACGCATACCAACTTTTACATTCTATTTACAGAAGTTGTAAGAAAATAACTATGTCCCCATCCTCTCGGGATAAAAATAGGTTGTTATAAACAAGTCATTCCGTTTCCCCTGCATTGTTTTTCAATCTTTAAATAAGCAAGAGGAAGGAACTTAGATACATTAAAACAACATGACGAAGCAACTCATTTTTTTCAGAAAAAGCAACGAAATGAATATTTATCTCAGAAAAAATACGTACAATTTTATGGAAAAGAAAGAGCTGATGGGGTATACATCATTGAGAAAATTTCCCTTTACGACCTTCGATCCAAGCAATGTGACATTCAGCAAATTTTCCACCAACACCATTGAAGACCTTTTTCCCCGAAGATTAGTGTTTTTTTTCCTAACTGTAAGGCTGCTGAGCGCAACGTACCTGGACACAAGTCTTAGAATATTTGTTTTAAATCTTGTGCATAATCGCTGACTTGTGAAACGGTCCCAACTTATAAGTCAAACATAGGAGAAATGGTAGAAAAATTAAGTTAGTAAAGAACACATGGAACACAAAACAAAATTATGTAATAACCATATTTTTCAAAAGCACAGACACAGCAAACTTTTTTTTAAACTCTCTCTCAGTCCCTTTACCTTATCTTTCGGATAGTAAACAAATGAATCTAGAGCCGTCTCCAAAGAATAAAAACTCATTTTCTGAAAATTTATCATGAAATGAGTTTAGCAAGTTGTCCAACAAGAAAATCCGAAAAGAACGACTTAAGATAGGAATAGGATGTTCCTAATCTGCTGAAGTACCAAATCAGCTAATCTACATAAAGAATGCAATCATTACTGCCCTACTATTCAATATTAATGAAACAATTGATCGTGTTTATCTTCTATAATTACCAAATATTCAATATCATAGAAATCTAGAAAGCTTGAATATTATTGAATATCAAGGTGTGCTTGGTGCCCAAATATTCAATAATTCGATATTTTCCAGTGTTTCTTATGACTGCCTTACTTTTTAATACTTAGTTAAATGGGAGATACCTGTTTTTATTCTATAAATCCCAAATGTTCAATATTTCTAAAATCTAGAAAGCTTGAATATTATTGAGTATCAAGGTTTGATTGGTGCCCAAATATTCAATAACTCATTGTTTTCCAGTTTTTCTTATAACTGCATAACTTTTTTATACTAAGTAAAATGTTCTTACTCTAAGATTCCCAAATATTCAATATTCCAGAAATCTAGTCTGACCTAGCTTGAATATCATTGAAAATCAAGGTGTGTCTGTTTCAAAATTATTGATAAAAAAGATCACTTAAATAATTGATAATTGAATGATTCCCAAATATTTGATATCCCAGAAATCTAGCCTGACCTAGCTTGACTTATTGAAAATAAATGTGTGCCTGTTCCCAAAATATTAAAAAGAATTCCCTAAAACAATTAATAAAGTAATCGTTTCCTATGTCCTTTTTCTCCTAAATCATCATATTGAAACTACATTGAGGTGTAGCTTGACACCAAAATCCTACCTGGCGTTTGCTCCAGGGTGGTGTCTTCCTTGGTGGGGAGCAGGTCCAGGTCCTCCAGGTCCAGCGTCCCGTTGGTCGCCCCGGTCGCGGCCTTGTGGGTCGGGGTGGAGGCCGGGGTGGCCTCACCCGACTGGTGGCCGTCCTCACTGGACATAGACGCCTGTTTGGGGATCAAGGTGCGGATCTCCTGGCATTCCTCTCTGAGCCGGTCCAGGTTGGGTCCCCCTGGAGTGGAATTTAACGTGTGGGTGATGTTGTGTTTTAGGTTGAAGTTGGTATTATTCAACAGTATATAACCACTGTTTGTTTTGTTTTGTTTGAAAAAATGAACAGCAATTGTTTTTGTGGTTGTTTTTTTTCATAAATCTGACACACATTTTACCCACAACCACTGAAGCATATAAATGATATGATTTGTACAATGTAATAATTCGTGAATATTAAATATGCAATATTAGATAACAAACATGGTCTGCCTTTCTCTGTATAAGATAAATATAGATTTACCGTTGCAGTTTTTTGGAGAATGAATATAACTGTCGCACATACCTGGTACATTCCAAAGCCCTGCTACTTCTAGAGTTTTCAGTTTCTTCTCCAATTCAGAAACTCGCGTCCCTAATAATCTACAAATGGAGAAAAGATATCAGTACACACACATTAAATGATTGAAGAATAATAGTATGTACTTTAAACAGGTGAGTTCAATGTGACTTTTACAAATGATAAAGTATGATTTACATACTTACAAACTTCAATTTTTATATATAACCCGGTTGCAACTTTATTTTCCATATGATATATAATAAGTAGCTCGATTCATACTGTTTAGAGAAATATACATTTTCAGTCATACCTATTTGTTTTCCGTTGGTGTGAGAGGGCCATATTTTTGTCGTTGACGGTTTCTAAGAGGGCTCCGGCGAGGGACTGGAGGTCGGCGACCATCTGTGGGGAGGAGGCCAGCTTCACCTTGTCCTCCAGCAGCTGAACCACTGCAGGAGTCAAATAAATACAGCGAAATTGAAACAATGTCGGATATCCAGACCTGTCTGACGTTCTGGAGAAGACTTAACCACAATGTCAAACAAAAGCCAAATATGTCGGATACATCGCCGAGGAGAATATATCAATAAAACGATACAGTTGGATTATATTCATAATATTGCAACAGACATTCTGATGTACATGGTTTGGCTATCCTTTTTAGAGTGTCATCAATTTCAGAAGTGCAGTTTCATTTAATCAAACTACTCATAACGAAATCTCCATACGAAAACTACCGGAAATTTTTTATTTGAGAACTTCTCATGGGGTTATTTTGATAGAAATCAGAGGTGCATTGAGACTGCTTTTGATAAACATGAGACTTTCGATAACAAAGTAGCAGAGTTTTGTTCTTACCTTGTTTTTGTGTAACGACTACCCCACCACTTCGGTTTTGTCCGAGCTTGTTAATTCCCTTGTTTTTCTTTTTCTCCAGGATACCCTACAAAAAACAACTTAAATATTTATCATTACAAAAAAGAAAAGGTATATCAACATCTTTAAAATCACTTCACGGTTGCCGTCTGAGGTGGAAGGACCATACGTTTACCACAACACCTTTAAAATGGTTGTTAAATCGCAAATATTTATCTATGTATTCAGGATTCAACGTCTATTAAAAGCTTATGAATTTACACCTATGAAAATTACATACCGGTCGCCGTCAATAGAATACTGAATACAACCAACCTTATATTTTGATAATGTCGCCATCGTCATATTCTTTTCTTCTTCCATCTGTTTCGTTCTTTCTTTCAAATATCTAAGAGAAAAAAAGAGGAACAAAACGAGTTTCTATTATATAACTATCGCACAAGTTCTGACGATGGTTTGGCCCTTATATTGCGTAGAGCCAAAGGTCTTTCAGTCTCAAACTGTACCTCTTGCTTTCAATCCCTCAAAATACACATATATATATATGTGAACACAGACCTTGTTAAATGCAAATCAAGGATTCCTTAGATTAAATGTTTGTGTCATAATCGGCAACGGGTGTATCTATTTATTGATTTTGAAAGCTATATTTAAAAGATGTAATCCTTTACTTGTATACACGTACATGTATATGTAAATTCAATAACCAATCTTCAGTGATTACTCCAGAGAAAATTTTCAGCATATTCCGAAAGTTTTACGTATATATAAGTACGTAATTTTTACAGATTTGGGTCAAGTTAATGTTCCATTTTAAATCAATTAAATGCGCTATTTCAGATTTAAATGCGCTGTTCCTCACTGGTTCTCCATGATGAGTGCGTCTACGTCCACAATGCGTCGCTCGTCGCCCTTGAGGACGTAGTTGAGTTCTGTGTTGAGCCGCTCGTACTTGTTCCTGTAGACGTCCCGCTCAGTGACCAGCTCCTCCTTCTCGTCCAGCACCTGCTGCAGGTCACGCTCCAGTTGTGTGTACTACAACATCAAAAACAGAAGACCATTTGCGATTTTACAAAATGATTCACAAGTATTTGCATTGTGTAAATGAGTTGATACTGTTTATTTTCGTAGTTTAATGTGTGGAATTGTGATGTGGATATGAATTTAGAGATATCATATTGTGATATAGAAAATGCGCGTTTTTATTTATCTATTTAATTTTTTTATTTATTTATTTATTTTTTTTTTTTTGGGGGGGGGGGGGGGGGGTCATTGCACATATTTCAGGCTGCGAGGCCCGAGCGCTATTACAGCAGATCTAGACTTAACGATGTTAACATCGTGTTAATAGGGCAATCCCGCAGAGGACAATTTACACGAAGAAAAATATATATAAAAAGAAAGGGGGGGGGGGTGGAGAGTTAGTTATATCTAACATCAACTTTCTTATTTCTTCTCTTTTTACAGTCCATTTGAAAGTAGACCGGCAAATTTCACTCAGTTCCACTGTATAACTGTAAATTTTGCATAGTATGGTTTCAATCATTTGTTTACAGTTTACTGCACAAAGGTAGAAATTAACTCATTTACTTTGCGCATATCAATTGAAATAGTGTAAAGGTCACCAGTTGAATACAGGGGGATAATAAGAATTCTTCCAAATTACTTAGCTTATGATGATACATAGTATAAATATGGCAGGTGCCGCTGGTAGGTGTAAATATACCTGATGGCAATGTTCAGCAGGGTACACCTCCCAGCAGGCGTCGATACTTGGGTAAAAATCAATACCAGACTGCTATAAGAAGCGAGAACGCCGTGTAAGGGCAGAGAGAGGAATTCATTAACGTTTGGACAATACGGATCGAGAGATTCAAGGGGTTTAGATAGCTACACAAGCCACAGGGACATCTGGTGACTTACACAAGTACTATTGCACTATGGCTGGATGTGAGATTAGGCGGACTCCGAGGAGAAAGCTTACTCTACACTGGATTGGAACTGTAACACCTAGAAAACTTATCATCTCTTCACTGGCAATTGTACGCATCATCGTATCCACCAATAAACTTAACCTACTGCCAAGCGTTGTTCATGTTATGGATTAAGCGCCCATCTCGTGGACTCACTTACCACTCGACTAGCACCCATTAGGAATGATAAAATCAACAACAGTGATTATCTCGGACAATTCGCAATAACTACGATTAAGCATAAAACTTACAATAGCGTTCATTACCATAGACAAACAAATGTGCAAAAAGAATTGAGATTTCAATAAAGAAACAGGAAATTAACAACTCCGAGACAGTCTTTTTATTCATTTCCCAAGTGGTTCCACACAATCGCTTAATATTCAAAGTTCATTACCTGTTCTTTTGACTCTTCTAATTTGTTGACCAATTCTTCACGTTCATGTGCCGGGAAGTGACGAGTGTTCATGCCTTCATCTGTCGTTCCCACCCGCTGTCGAGCTATTTGTTCTCTTAATAACTTTATATCACCTATCAAAAGAAGTCCAATGTTAGCAAGTGTGCAATTAAGCGTACGTGAAATATGTGTTTATATATGGAAAAAATACAAGTTAATGTTAAGATATGCACAGCTATATGAAAATACAAAATATCTATTCCTACTTTAAAAAAATTATTTCGTAGTGACATTATTATGTAGGACACTTTGATTATTAGTAGTAGTCGGTATGCGTGAGTAAATGTTTAGAAATAATCAACGTTCCTGTGTTTTCTATACAGAACATTTTTGTAAGCCCAATACCTTGTGCATCTTGTAGTTTCTGTTTCAAATCATCGACTTCAAACTGGAGTGACTTGTTTACGTCCCTCATTTCACATAATAAGTGGGCCAAGTTCTGCAACATAATGTCCGCGGGGTTTACATAAAATGAATAGGTATACAAACGAGTATAACCAGGTTATGACTCAGACTATTTTTGGAGGCTAAAAACAGGGCTTTATATAATATGAATAGTCATAATGACATAATGGTTCGTGATGAGGGGGGTTTGTATAAGCACTTTTAAAGACAAATCAATCATATTTCATGCTTTTAGATAGTTTGTCGTTCGAATGCGCAGTGTTAATCAAAGCCATCCTAACCCTATTACTGAAGGCCGAACTAGGTGTTTGTTACGCACCGTCCGATAATTGTTACGCACCGTCCGATAATAAATAACTTGGCCTGACTGCCTTTGGGTTTTCTATCTTCTGGCCCCGTAACATTGACCTTGTTCTATTATGTGTACCAAATATATTTCGTTTACCTGTGAGGACTTTTCGGTGTATTCCATCCCATCGAGAGGTGTTCGACGTGGTCCCTAGCAAAAGGAAAGCAATTTCTTTATCAGGTGGTTCTCCAATACCAATGCTAGTTTACACATTTAAAACCGGATTAAAGTTCATGACTTTTGTATAATCTTTTATAAGGATGGATACATCGGAGTTTAGCCCAAAAAAGACAAATGTTCAGATAACAAAATTATGTCGAAGAAATTTGGGTAGGTCGGTAAATTTACTAAATTCTTAAAATATGTGTAACTCACACAATCATTTTAAATCATTTTTACTGAATTTAGATATTCTTGTGAAAATTTTAGATAAAAAAAAAAAGAGTTAGCGTAGGACCAAACTCTAATTACACTAAGTCTGTTAGCTGAACACAATGATTTTGTTCAGCCTTATTTCTACAGTGCTTGAACAAACCTTCTGTTTTTACATATTAGGTCAATATGAATTGACATTTCATACAATATGTTTTTTCACATACTTCTAATACGTTGGCCCATTATTTCTATAGTGAGACTCACCACTCCGGCGAGTTGGCGCTTGAGGTCCTGGTAGCGCTCCTGGACCTGCTCGGCCATCAGTTTGAACTGGTCCCGCTCCTGGCGACATTGGTCCAGGTCTCGGCTCAGGATCAGCAGCGCCTCGCACTTCGATTCCAGTTTTCTTCGACATATGGCATACTTAAAAAGAGAGAAAAAGAGGAAAATTAATTTATATCAGTTGAAATGGGAATTTTGTATCAGGGAAAAAATATTTTTCCTTTTACGCACGTTTACTTAGACAATTTTTGAACAGCAGAGTATGAGGTTATTTTCACCTTGAAATAACATTGCAAAATACACGATTTGCTCACCTAACAATAGCTATATATGTAGCTAACAGGAAGATTGCTCTATATGTTCTATCTTCTAGGTCTTTTTACTGCTTTGCAGTGTTGCACACATCATGTATATACATTTTGTCGAAGAATAATAATTCGTAATTTGTAAATCTATTTCCTATGTTAAGCAGGCTTGGTGTATTCATTTTTAACACAAATATTATCAGAGTAAAGTACCTATGACGTTCAAACTAAAATATACATAAATTATAATATGATTATTTTATTTGTATTTGATACTTTATTGCAAATAGAGTATCGAATTAACTGGAACTAAAAAGACACCTGCACTCATGCGTTTACTTGGAACAGCCTGTATGAGACACATATCTCTATATCGACACATTAGAACGGTATAACCGTCTAAGTAATAGGGATACAGATCCTATGCCCCCATCGTTGCTATGGTAACCCTGGCCTTTGTATATGGGTCCCTTGTAGGAAATGACGATCAGCGGCGAACATGCACTCTATAATACGGCTATAATGGCTGTGTTAGATTTGCAAGATATGTTGTCTTTTATTCTTTTAAAAATATGGGAGTCGAGTAACAAATACAAACATTGGTATATCTGTGTGAATACTACATATATATAGAAATTGAATTTATCGCAAACTTATGTTATTTGTCTGCTTCACATTTTTACATAAACACATAGAGCATAGAACAATGTACATGTGTTTTTTGTATATTTATCCCTTGTACAAGTTGTAGATAATGATGATGAAAGGCTTAAATGCCTACTGTTATACTTCTTATATCTTGTTCATATGTACGAAGCAAAATGACTTTGGCAGTCGTTATTATCTTGCCTTTTGAATCATACAACTTTTTAATAGAATCACACTACACCATCTGAACCCCGTTTCTATTTTGATCAACCTATTTTGTGATATTTATAACTTACATTGACCCTTGAAATCCGGAGTATTAATAACAAGCATCAACACTGGGCACTAGCCGGGAGTACACCTTCAAAACTTAGTTTTCTATCAACTTAAAATCTGTACACCTTAGAGCCTGTGCACCTTTTATGAAACAGTCTGTATGAGACATGCACCTATGTTTTGCCATATAAACTCTATGTATATGTGTACACATAAATTCCCTAACACATTGCATTAAGTTTGCAGTCTTGGTGCAACCCCTTAAAAACCATACTCAGTGTATACCAACAACATTTTTGATGTGACGGACACATTGTTCGACTTTTAGAGGGATGACATTGGACATTTCCATGGCAAACCAGATATGTCATAATCAAAGAAATATGTAGAAGAATTCAACAAAATAATATTGACCAAAAGACTAATTTTATAAGGATTACTTTCGTCATATAATGTGTCCGACATCAAAGGCTAAAACTTCGGACACTGACGAAAAATTGTTGGACATATCCGGATGTCCGGCAGTTTTTGTGATACACTGGACCATACTCCACTTAAACATCAATACATGTATATCGCTCCATGGCTCATAGAGTCATACACAAAATGTACTCACCTGTTCATACAGAAACAACTTGTCAGCAAAAAACGGATTTTTGCCTTTGCAATAACTCACAACATTGCCCATGATGTAAGACAAAACTATATCCCCTCACAAGCTGCGAAAATATTGTTTATCGTTCCTTTTCCGCCACAAATGGTAAAAATTGTCCGTGTTTTTTCAACAGCTGATGTCCCTGCAGACCCAGTGAAGGCAGCCGGATGTTACTTGCTCCTATAGCCGGGCTGGACTGGCGGGGTGCGGGAGCAGTATGTTAGAATACAGTGTGGACCCGCATACCCGCCTGTAAAAAAGCCTGAGGCCAACTTTTTTTTAAAGTTTGTTTCCTGTTTAACGCACAACGGAGTATTTATATAAGGCCGACTAATTTTTTTTCTTTTTTCATTTTTGGATATTTTTTTTATTCAAAAGTTTCAGTTATAGCCTTAATAACAACAAAATTAAAAAAGATTTTCCGACCTCCCGACTGGGTATTTTGCTGGTCGGCCGCTTGACAGGAAACACATTTTTTTTAAGATTGGCCTGATATCATGGCAACATGTACCAGTCTCATTTTTCTCGTACATGCTGGGCCCTGACTCACAGGCGTTCATAGGATGATCTGTGATGGATCGTACAATCACGGAGATTTTCTTCTGATGGGCCTTGACTGAATGGATTACTCTTATTTGACAGTCGTGTAAGCAGGATCTCATTGGAGCAAGTGTGGGTGAGTTTGAACATTTAATTTTATTACTAGAGGCATAGACATTCATTCCATTTCAACCATAGTGATTTTCAGTGTAGATTGAACTGACCACAGGGTTTTAACCTTGTAGTTGATTGGTTGCCCAGCTCTAAAACGTAGTTGCAACGGCATTGATAATACACATATTTGGGGAGAAGGTCTGACGAGTGGTTGATAAACAGTGGTTAGCTCTAAGATTTGAGTACCATCCATGTGTTTCGACTTTCTTTTTTATAAAACTGCAATCCATGTTCAGGGTTTTAACCTAGGGATTTATATATGCATGGAAACCTATAGAAGCCTGATACAACGATAATTATGTTGGGAGAGTTTTCTACTTTGATTTTGTCCCGTGCTTCCTTCCCTTCACTCAAACTACCAAAATCTAGGCGTCAATATCAAGACTTATATATGATGCATCAATATCATAGCCCCGCCCCCCAAAAATGCTCACGTTTTCTTTAAAAGAATGATCCAATTATAATGAATACAAATGAGTACAGTGTGTATTGATATGAAATATCCCAAACATGAATATGAGAACTGTGTTGACAATAAAAAAAAAACAGAGTCGCTCGCTGTCAATATTTCTGACATTATCACCAAAGACGTCTGGAAAACTAGATAAAGATGTAGACAGCAATAAGTTTAAAGGGATTACCGACTGGTTAACTTAAGATTCTAAATCCACTACAGACCTCTGAAATAGATTTTGATCATTAGCCCTGGACGATAAGGACATGATAAAACCAAGAAAAGCATAGGTCACCCTGTTCTTTTTTAATGGAATGATCCAAAAGAGAAAGACCTTAACTATAGCAGCCTAGAGATACATCAAGGGTCACCAATGAAATTGAATTGCTGGAACAACTTGTAGCCGTGATGAGTGGCGTTTTCTGTACATTCCATTATATGTATTTTCTTCCTGGGCAACGTTATTCTGTCTAGACAACTGAAATTGTTTGCTTGTTATTTAAATCTAGCATATATAATATTACATATTACTGCTGCTTGGCTCAATTCAAAAATGTGAAATTGAAGATAGTCCCCTTTATGTTGCTTTCATAGACTTTAGAAGGGCTTTCGACACTGTGAATAGGGGTATGATGTTCTACAAACTAATAAAAAAAGATATGGGAGGGAAACTTTTTAATATTCTCAGGGATATGTATAGCAAAACCAAATCACAAGTCAAAAAAGATGGCTTCCTTTCAGAATTCTTTGTAGATGAAGCCGGTGTCAATCAAGGAAGTATCCTAAGTCCTTTTCTTTTCCGAAGCTTTCTTAGTGACATGGTAGAGTACCTTGACCCACAGTATGGTATTCCTCTTGATAATGAAACAAACCTTGCACACATATTGTGGGCAGACGACTTAGTTTTGCTGTCTAAAACTCCAGAAGGCTTGCAGTTACAACTTAACAACCTGTACAGATTCTGTTGTAACTGGCAGCTTATTGTCAATACAACCAAAACAAAAGTTATGTGTTTCAATCGAGCAAAAAAAAGCAGCCAACGGAAAGAACACTTCATTTTTAACAAAGAGGAAATTGAAATTGTAAAGCAATATAAATATGTCGGTTGTGTGTTTTCATCATCAGGTAAGATCTTCTCAACACATATACAATACACAAAAGAGAAGGCCAGGAAGGCAATGTTTGGAATTTACAAATATGGTCATTATCTTGGTCAGCAACTACCTAGCATTTCATGTAACCTATTTGATAGTCTTGTGATGCCAATAATGCAATATGGGGCAGACATATGGGGTGCCAGTGCTAAATGTGAACAACTAGAAAAGATCCACTTAGGGTTCCTGAAAGGCCTACTAAAAGTCAGAAGACAAACTCCTAGTTTGGCTATATATGGAGAGTTTGGCAGAACACCCTTGCAAATTCAAAATGAAATTAGAGTCTTGAATTATTGGGCACACTTAGAAAGGCTACCAAACAGTGAGCTTGTCAAGAAAATGTACCTAAGTCTAAAAACACTTCATTTTAATGGTGAACAGACTTGGGTTTCACAGGTATACAAGTTATTAGAAGAGAATAGATTGGAACAGGTCCTGAATGTCAATACTGCATCATATAAAATTATCAAAACTTTCATATCCAAAAATGCTCTCAAAAATTTCGAACAAACTTGGCTTCAAAGAATAGCAGATGAAGAAAAAAAACCAAAATTGAGAACATACCATACCTTCAAACGAAAACTGGAATTTGAACTATATCTCAACATACCAAACCAAAAACTGCGAAACTCAATAGCAAGATTCAGGACTAGCTCCCATAGTCTAGAAATTGAGAAAGGCAGGCACTCAAGACCAAAGCTACCAATTGACCAAAGAACATGTAAAGTATGCCAATCAGATGCTGTGGAGGATGAATTTCACTTTTTAATCCAATGCAAAACATATGAGGAGGAGAGAAAGGAATTGTATGAAACATGTCTGCCACAGCTTGACATTCTGTACCCAACAGATAGGGAAATGTTTAATGAAATGATGGCAGCAGAATCTTATCCAATAATACATAGTCTTGGGTCCTACCTGACAAGGATGAATAGCAAGAGAACTAACATTCTGGAGAAGGCAAAGTAATTATTGTTTCATGCAACACATTTTCTTTAACTAGGTTACTACCAGTATTTGCAACGATATCTTTTATTTTTAGTGTTCATTCAGTATGTTTACTCACCCGACACATTTTCTGTTTTGTTAATCTGTCCCGTCAGTGCTCAACAAATCGATTTTTTCTGGTGCTATTGGATGTCATAACAATAGCTTCTATTTCTAGTGTTTCGCCCTACACATTTTCTGTTTTGTTAACCTGTCCCACAGTGCTCAACAACTCCATTTTGCCGGTGCTTGCCCTTAAACAACGTTGTAAATGGTGCTCACAAATATGGAGAGTCAGTTACTAGTCATAACAGATCTGATATCCATTACTTATTAATATAAGAGGAATCTCAGCTTAACCAGTGAATATTATTATTATGCATTGTTGTAACTACGCATGTTGTATATGGTGCTCACAGACGTGGAGGCTCTATTACTAGTCACAACAGACCTAATATTTGCTACTAAATTGTACAGAAAGTGACTTAGCATTTTCTACTATTATTACCAGCTAATACTGTTGTTTTATTGAAATGTATGGATACAGACACTCAAATTTCTGTTTACATTGTACCATTCCATACCATACCACTGTACATTTCATATGTGTAGGAACGTAGAGTGACTTATGGGTCTATCTGATTCTTTATAGTCAATAAAAGCTTATATATAATTGGCCCAAGACTATTTTTAAGATTTTAAGAGATTTGATTTTTCACACTAGGGGGTGCTACTGTACCTCTTTTGAAATCTCTTATTTGTTTGGTTTAGAGAGTTCGATTTTTTGTAAAACTGACCTTTGTCTTAATCAAAAAGCAAGCTTATCCAATGTTCCGTAAAAATACATTGATTTTTGAAGTAATGCACTTTTACTCACCAGGTGGCACTATAACCAGTCAGTAATCCCTTTTAATAGATCTAAAGCCTAGTAAATAGTGGTTGCTTTATGGCCTAAATATGTTTGCAGAGTAAACGTTACAGCCGCGATGAGAAGTTATGGAGGTCCTGGTAGAGGTCTCATTATAAGGGGTTGGGGGACCCAAGACCCCCTAGAACGCCCCCCCCCCCCCCCCCACCTTGGATCCGCCCCTACATATATAACTTGACTAACACGTGATCCGAGTTTACATTATGTGACTCTATGTTATTTGCATGTAATTCCATGAAGGTTTGAATAAGGGACTCAACACTATTGTAAGTCCATACTTCGTTATCAGAGCACTCTGATGTCATTAATTTACTGTCAACCCTTTATTAGTTACAGATAGTGAGTGGGATAATTAGCCGTAATTATGAATCATCTCAGGTCATGTGTACTGATAAACTGGATAAATACACATTACCCTGCCTCTTACCCACTGACGTTTTTTCTTATTGTACGTATACTTCTCGATTTACACCGATATGTCCCAGTACATGGTACAATAAAATATTAGTTCTAGAGGGGGTATGAGAAAATATTTACAAACTATATATTTAAGGATATGCTAATAGATCTAGTTAGATGATCGCGTTTAGTATGTTTATAAACTATGACAATCAATATGGTCTGGGACATTAGGTGTAGATTATTATATTATCAAACCTATATACACATGGTTGAATTATAACAATTCACTGTATGTTTACGTAAGTCAGGTAAATTCTTATAGGTCATATAATATCTACCTTTTTAAAATGGTGTTCCATGTAGGTGGCAGATGAGATCCTGCCTCAGATCAAACATTTACTTTAATGTGCAGACTAATATAGTTTTTAAATAGACTTTAGAATAAACTCCCCTGTCGTCTTTCACCTAGTTGGTATTCACCATCTCCTTTAAAAAATAACATTCTAAAATCTGATTCTTAAGATGGAAAACTGAATCAGAACCAGTGTAGTTTATGTGAATTTTTTTTTCTCCCTAAACCAAGAACATTTTTATTTCTTTAATACTGAAGTATTATCATGGAACAGAGAATCATAGTTACGCAATAAAAGGATCTCAACACGATAAACTCTCAAAGCCCCATTGCAGGTCACAAGCAAATATTGGTCTGTTGACATGGGATTAAGCCATGTAGATCTAATAGATAAGTAAGCGTGCCTGCCCACCAATGGATTTATTTTTTATCTTAGAGCGAAGATGGTGTGCAAGTTATTTTGGTCTGCTAGATTTAAAAAAGAGCGAAATAAGCCAATTACAAATGTAATCACAAGCCGGCCTTATGTGGCAATAGATTATAGTGCTACAGAGTGGTTACAATCTCCAAGCAACCCCTGTAGCATTCCGATGGCCCTCTCCTATTATAGATGTACTAGTACTACGGTCATCTAAGTCAGAGGCCACTGGTGGGCCTGAAACTATTATTCCTTCATCATGCAGGCTCGTATCCAGAACACCCCCAGTCAGCTCCACAATGGAACTATTAGATCCAACTGAAGGACGTCCCAGTTAGCATCAAAATTTAAGTTTTACCTTGAAATATTAGTATAATGTACAATTGCTTTCTGGTTTATTTTCCAAAGACAATAACATAAAACAAATTTGACCACAATAATTTGTTAATAAATTGCTCCTAGTGTTTGTGAAATGCAGATTTTGTTCCCAAAAAACCTGTCAGCCATCCGGGCTGATAACTTGATATTTTTGCCCAAAATTGTCAGGGGACATTTTTTTAGGGATAAAACCGGTCAACTGTAATGTTTACCTATTGCACTGACACGGATGGTCAGTCCATGCTCTGTGAGCTTAGCGTAGTGTTTACACCAGCACACACCTTATCTATAACTCCTTGTCAAAAGTCTTGGAGTAAGGAGGAGTCTAGGTCATGATGTGTATTGTAACAACTAACATCATACATAAGGGCTTTCGTGGCCGGAATTCAGTCAGAGTAAGCTGAATGTTGTTGTGAGTAGATCTAACATATCCTGGAAAGGTTGAGTTCTAGAAGCTTAGTCCTGGAATTGGAATAGAAGCTGATAGACTGTTTAGTTGGCGGGAGCGCTGACTGAGTATGATTGAGCGGATTCCATCCTTGAAGCTGTTTATTGTTAATTGAGATCTTGCCATGGAAGTACAATAACACATGAATAGATCTAAATAAAGAACATCCTTTCACGCGAGTGTTAACTGTTAGATCTATGTCTTAAATAATACGGAAATATTATGTAGTCAACGACAGCAGTCGAACGGGATAGAGACTGCGATAGGAGCTAGTTATTATCCATAGACAAATCGACTAATAAAGTAAACCTAATATTAACGGATAATTAACCTACTAGATCTATATAGTTCACTATCATGGTCATCCTATGACTATGTAACTGTTCCATACTACTTTAATTCATTTATTAGGGCCTTTAGCTGTAAAAAGGAATCAGTGATTTGCGTTATCTTTCTTGTGCTCTGACCTAGGTTGAACGAACATTTCAAGTACAGCAGAGTGCTGCCCTCTACTAGGCTCTAGAGTCTAGTGGCTAAAAAAAAAAGTGAAGTGCCTAACACGATTGAGTGGAGTGCCAGTGCACAAGAACCATATTCATGCCACATGTAGAGTAGCTTCCATCGATAGCTGGGCGATTGAACGCTTGAATGAGACTTGACCATAGAAGGGAGTATATACTTACAAAATCATTGAATTTATAACTTACTTCATTCTTTAAACCCTCGAATTCGTGCTGTAGCACTGATACGTTCATGTTTTGCTGTCTCCTCGGGTGCTTGCCCCTCCTCCTTAGAGCAGAGTTAGCAGCATGATTAGTTAAGTAGTAGAATTCTGAAAGAAATATGTTATCATGAATCAATTCATTAGAATTAATCAACTAAATAATTTTATTGTTATGATAAAGTTGTCAACGTTCTATTCAAAAGCGTATAATCTAGAAAGAATGTGTTTTATTTCGTATTTTCAGCGACGTGGCAACATCTGCGCATGCGCAAAAGGGCGACTAAAGTTGTAGCCGACAAGATGGAGCGGTCCGTGCTGTTTTCCTTTCTATTTCTAGCCGTTATTACGGTCTCAAATGCTTTATATTTCCATATTGGAGAGACCGAAAAGAAATGTTTCATCGAGGAGATACCAGATGAGACTATGGTTGTAGGTGAGTGGAGATTTCCAGAGAATTTAGAGTGGTTTCAAAGGGGCCGGCTGGCTTCGGCGTGGACGTAAGTTTACGGCTACGTGGAACAACGTTAGGACATGTGTCAACACAGCTTAAAACATAACGTAAATGTCATTTTAATGTGGCTGAGACGTTACAGCAGCTCTTTTGTGCACTCCTGACAACAGTTACTGTCTGATACGCCAAGATGAAGACGGGGATTTATGAGTGGGTTTAAATATAAGAGAAAAAGGCTAGATCTACCTCCAATGTTTAGGTCTCTACTAAATTAAATAACACTGTGACTGGCAGAAAACAAGGCATTTTACAAGCCAAGGATCCATTATTGCTGATTAGCCTATTGTATCTAGGCCTAGACAATGTCAAAAAAAGGACTTCAAAGATAGCCTTTAGTCTTTACTCCAAATGACCAAAAATTTGGCATTGGTCAGCACTGTAGGAAGCCCAAATTTATTTAACATTTGATCATAGGATCTAAGGATGGCCTTTTGTCAAATCAACTGTTGAAACTTGTCTACTTGAATTAAATTTTCTGTTTAAAAACATAGTCTAACAGTCAGTCAGGGAAAAGATTTGTAACAGGTTAGAGCCTAGAGGGTATATACAACAGTTTAGACCCTTAGGCTAAACTTATCAACTGACACTAAGCTCTAGATCTAGGCAATATTTTCGGTTGCTATTTTAGTGCTATTGCATTGAGATATGATGTTCGTTCTCGTTAAACCTCACCCCTTCCCTCCTGCCTGGTTAGAATGTTCAATTTTTATTATCTAACGTATAGGCCAGAATTTATCATCATGGTGGTGACAGTAACGCAGAGACTGTCAGAAACACATCCTGTGTTTTGGCCTGAGGCTGTCTCATTTAAAGTAACAACCCATTTTTACTGTTTAGAAATATTTAATGACTGCATTAGAGAAATATTAATGAAAAACGAGGGGAAAAAACGTTCAATGACGTTGTCCTGTCCATTTAGATGCATTTACTGTTTGGATATGAATGATATTTCATAGGCTATTAAATACCAAAGATATTCTACTTGCAAAGTCGGTGTAAAAGATTAAGTTTGTTTTCGTGTACATATCGACACAGGTAGGAGAATTGTGCTATCTGCAATATTGTCTTTGCACATTCTTATAATAGTCTATTTTAAATTGTTATGGACAATTATCATATTCATGAGGTAAAAGTATGGCATCTTTTTTTATAACCCAGTGACAATTGAAAGAACTCTGGAAGGGGAGTTGCAATATCTGTGCATTAGATTATTTTTCATTCTATACTTTGCAAATTGTCTCACTCTTTTAGCCACTGTCACCAAACAGTATTGTAGTTATTGAAATGTAGGCGATAGGCGTGATATAATGTTGTGAAGCGATGTTGTTTTTAGATTGATTATAGGAAGCCTCTTCGTTCATTGCAATTTAAGAGAAGTGAATGCTAAAATATATGTGCTATCATATTTACATGTCTCCAATGTCTAATGGTCATGTTTCAGGAAATTACAAAGTCGAAATGTTTGATAAGGTGCAAAACAGTTATGTACCGACCATGACTGGTTTGGGGATGCACGTAGAATCGCGAGATCCAGAGGACAAAATGATTTTGTCCAGGGTAAGATATAGCAACGTTGAATGAGCACAAAGTACCGAGTAGTGAGATTGTTAAGGCTCCAGATCTAGAAAGAATCACTGGGTAATTTGTCGCTTTGCACAAGCCGTAGTTTTCTGCAGAGATTAGTTGTCGTCTACTTAAAACCAGTTTAAAATGAAATTATGAAAGACTAAACACCAAAACGGCAAACACCCAGTGAGGACCAGTGGATTTGGTTTCGTGTTGTAATATATCGTGTAAATGATGTAAATATTAACTGCACTTGGAAATCCAAACTATTTTTTCACAATTCCTACGATATTTATTCAAAATAATCGTGTAAACGTCTTACAAAAAAATATAGTATAAGTAAATAATTCCGAGAAGCTCAGAACTCCGCGAACAAATTAAGACTTACACCCATATGTATTATGGTAAGTTCTTTGGACAACCATTGGAAATACTTTGTTTAGTTTAGACTTTTCAAAATGATAGCATTTGGCAATAGCTATCTCATGGCCCTATATCCTGACCATCAAAACGTTTTTCAAAATAAAACATTAAAATTTGACTGTTTGGATTTCCTTTAGTTTGTGCCACGCTTGATTCACGCTAATCGCTGACATACCTTTACGCAAACTGCACTCACACCCTATGCTTAACGCTCCTTAATTAGAAATCTCATATTCTCCTTGTCACTTTACTGAACTCCACCCATTCTCCTAACAAGCCTATTTTTAAAACTAGCCTGGCTTTTTTTCTTCGTTAAATGAAGGTTTTCAGGGGGATCTCCGTTGTTGCGAAATGAGGAAGATAATGGAACTACCGACAATTTTAAAGTCACCGCCGAGTTCCATGGCCTGCTTAACTAACTGTACCATAGCTCATCGCGCCATTATTTACAGAGGAACGAGCATATCCCGGACATGATTTAACGAGTCACTTTTTACCCCGCCTTCTCTCCATCCAATTTCCAGCCTACTTTTCCATTTTTTTTAAAAAAAATTTTTTGAATATTTTATCCTTTTTTAATTAAAAAAAAGAATAAAAATGACTTTGCACCTAGTTTTGATTTGCGACTGTGTGACGTGGCTTTCAGGTAATTACAAGGTGCAGATCTTTGACTACCAGATCAATGATTACCTCCCTACTACGTCGGGTCTGGGTATGCATGTAAACGTTCACGACCCGGACAACAAGGTCGTCATGTCCAGGGTAAGACTCGACAACAGTACCATTCTCTGTATCACATGTAAAATTCCCATACGTTGGTCCTAGAATATTATATACAGTTATTATTTCCGTCAATGTCTCTTGGATCACCACAAAGTATGCATGAAAAACGTACGGGAAAGTAGACACTTGGTTGGAAGATCCGAAATGTTAGGTTTTGATAGTGCTATGTATATTAAGTCATGTGTAGTATTTTTTAAGAAATGGCTAATGTTGGGAGGAGTTTTATAATAAGAGTCCCCTATATAGATAAGTTGGTAACGGTTTTGTATAAGTTCGCAGTGGGACAGAAATTCATTAAGAAGTAAGATTATGAAATGATTTGGGGATCATTGCCAGTGCTAGATAGATGTATTTTATATTTTGTTTAGTTTGCTCTTCTTTGTCGATAACACACTAATCACATCGCTTGCTCGTTGTAAATATTTTTGTTTACTATTATTTTATTGTTCTATTGTATTGCTGTTGTCCTAGTATTGTACTATTTTTGTGCTAGTGTGTGTGTTTGTGTGTTATTTGATAACATTGTCCTTCTCAGAGTAGCTATATGTAATACTTATCAAATTACGTGTCTTTCATATATCAGTCGAATAGAATATAAAATGCTCTTGGTATTTGCTACTATTTAAAGATAATACCTCATAATGCTTCAAATAAACAAGATTGTTTAAATGCAATTAATCATACACCGCTTATCAGGATCCAACTATCGCTTGTAGAATATATGAAAACAAACTCTTGGTTGTGACAGCTGTATTACCTGACACCAAAATATAATTCAAATTTTGATAGGCTTTGTCTAATTATTTTTTTTTTAATCAAAGGAACACTATAATGCAAAATTAACCTTCACGAGCTTACTTCGCACTGAGGATAGATTATTTTAAAACTTGGAAACACTTGTAAGTGTAATAACTCGGAAAACCAAGGGAAACCTTGATGATTATTACTAATAAAAACCATAAAAAAATTCTAAATGTAGTATTGTATCCAGACTGTCGCGTTAACCTGCCTTGTCGTGTTGTAGACATACGCGGCTGACGGTCGGTTCACCTTCACCTCCCACACGGCCGGAGAACACACCATCTGCCTTATCTCCAACTCCACCGCCTGGTTCGGGGGTGGTCAACTGGTAAGTAGGAAGCCTTTTTTTTTTTTTTTTTTTTTAAATTATTACAAATATTCCATTTGGGAGAGCTGCCCTGTTTACAGGGATGGGTAAGTTTTCCGTAGTTTTATGCAATTCATTCTCACAGTGAACTGATTGGCGCGGTGGTCAGGTAGTTGCACCGTTTTATGTAATTCTATGTCCAGTTTTTGAAAGCCACTCAAGCAGATTATGTATTACCCATGCATTATGTTTATGATTATCTGTCGTTGCTTATGTTGCCAATTTTTCCATTTACAAATGCTGAAATCGTATTTTTTCTGTTTTTCGTTGATTATTTCAGTGAGTTCATTTTACAAATGCTTGAATCGTATTTTTATGTTTTTCATTGATTATTTCAGCGAGTTCACCTGGATATCCAAGTCGGTGAGCACGCTAACGACTACCCCCAGATCGCCGCTAAGGACAAACTGACCGAGCTCCAACTGCGCGTGCGTCAGCTTCTGGACCAGGTCGAGCAGATCACCAAGGAGCAGAACTACCAGCGGGTGAGCAGCTCTTTTCAGTTTCAACCCTTTAGTCAATAATATGATATTCACCCTGAAGTTATTTATCTAAAATCAAATTACAACACAGTGCATGTCCTGTGTGCAGTAGAATCCCAGAATAATGGTTACCATCTGGATACCAAAATTCTGTAAGATAGGTTTTTGTTCTTTTTAAAAGTTACATTAATTCTGAATTAAACTCAAAGGTGAAATTTTGAACTTTGTCCTAAAATTCTTCAATATAATGAAGTATTGTACTTTACATACGAACTATCGGATTGTTCACAATATTAAATTAGATAAATTAAAAATTTTTAAAAAAATAGACTTCAAAAATAAAAGCAGTGTCTATCAAGGGCTTAGGTTGATTTGGTACACACACAATACTCTGTGAATGTGACGCTAATATGCATGTGTTTTCTTTTACAATAAAAACGTAGCCGGTTTTTTTTTTCATTTAGTAAAACTGATTTTTTTTTCAAATTATTGTTTTCCAGTACCGTGAGGAGCGATTCCGTCAGACAAGCGAGAGCACCAACAAGCGCGTCCTCTGGTGGTCGATTGCGCAAACACTCATTTTGGTCGTCACCGGTTTCTGGCAGATGAGGCATCTCAAAGGTTTCTTCGAGGCCAAGAAATTAGTGTAAATTCTTCATTTTCAACATTTTACAACCAGTTCAAACTGGTTTGGGCAGGTCCAGACCAGTTTGAACTGGTTTGTCATCTGCATCCTCATCGTCATCAATCGATTCAGTCGTGTTTTTTGTTTTATGTGAGTTTTTTTCCCTCAGCCTCAAGCGCCTAAATATAGGAAAAATTAAAACTGTAAAATAGATGATCCTAATTCTTTCACATTGTTTTTTGTTTCTCACTATAACTAGCACTTTGGCTTAAAGATGATTTTCGGGAAGGAAATTGGGTGACAGTTTTGAAGAACAGAATATTGGAACGATATGTAATATGACTTGTATAGAATATAATGTATATATGTGATTTGTAAGTGTTGAATGCCACAAATGTTGAATGCAACAAAAGAGCATGGCCATCCCTGTTCCAATTGAATGGGGATCTGGATCATTTTAAGTAAAAATAACTGAGTCATCTATATTGGAATGACTGGACCTTTCACATCTACCACTCAGCTGTGCATATATTAATCATATTGCTTTAAGTCGGTGCGAACCCTCCTGGTATCTGTTGGGTATTCCTCGCTTATGCTGTAACGATTTACATATTTAATTGATTCCCTGAAGTGCACAGCTTTTACATCTTGAATTGGCAAATGGTTCCCTGTTTGGTTTTATTCACTTGTGTAAAAACAGTCTGTGGACCTATGGTTCAAATATGAGTGGGAAGGAGTGCATACTAATTGTTTTCTAAAACAGTTCCCTTACCATCATGTCTCTAAATCTGTGCTGATCGTGCAATGTGTTATGTATGTAACATGTTCGTAAAAACAAACTTATTGTAACATATGCCTTTGTAATACGAAACATTTTAGCGCTTATGAACGACAACAGGTTTCTTTATAAATATGTTTATATGGAAAGATTGTGGGTGTAAGTAAGATGTACAAACTGTTACGGGAATGACTGGGAATACAAGTTTGGGACTGGACGCTTGTGTTAGTTAAATAGACTAATAAGAACAGCCGAACATGAGATAAAGAAATATCAGAACAAAATTACCGTCGGTTAATTTATATTCCATGTAATTCACTGTGGATTTTGACATGAATAAATGTTTTCTTCCTAAGAGAATGTGTTTTGTTTTGAAAATATTTGTTATAGTTTACAAACTTTACATACAAGTTTGGGACTGGACGCTTGTGTTAGTTAAATAGACTATAATAAGAACAGCCGAACATGAGATAAAGAAATATCAGAACAAAATTATCGTCGGTTAATTTATATTCCATGTAATTCACTGGATTTTGACATGAATAAATGTTTTCTTCCTAAGAGAATGTGTTTGGAAATTATTTGTTATCGTTTACAAACATTACATTGATCAATACAATGTCTTAATGACACAGACTCTGGTGTTTTTTTCTTTTTAGGAACTGTTTTATTGTGAACAATATTGCAAAATAGTATTTCCAAGTAGGTAGGACAATTCAATACACTGTGGGCCTTGTACAGACTTCATAGTGGATAATTGAGATTCGTTTAAACCCGCATTTTTACACTGAAAACGCAACGTGAGCCATTTCGTAAGTCTCCAAATATAAATTGACTAATATAAATTTACAATATTCTGGCTTTGTAATAGAAGAGAGGATTGTAAAATCGCCGTACATACATCTACTGCTTGCAAAAAGTCTGATATCCTACATGGCACAATTATATCCATGATGAAATTAAGTGTACAATATTTATAGTGCTATTTCATCGACTTCAATTCGGGTGATATTGGTTTAAATTCATAACAATAACAAGTATATAACGGAAAACAAGAGTGAAATAAATTAAACAATGTGTCCTATACAAAATATTGCTCTTGTGAGGCCAAAACATGCACAAGGTACATGCCTATTGATTGAGACTTGGTCCATATGTTCGTATCTAATTTGGCTTATCAGGGAAATTTTGATCAGGATCTCGTGATTAGAAATTGTGTCTTATCATGAATCAATTTTACACCTAATCGTCAGCCCCTAATCAAAATTTCCCCGATAAGCCTAATTAGTTACTTTTAGTATGGGACCATATTCACGTGAAACGCATTGATACACAAGTCAAGATTTTCAAAACGTTCAATTCCAATCTAAAATCCTAACCGCATTTTTGATAGATATCACAGTTCAGTATCACATTAATTCAGCAGAGCATGGGAGCTAGTCTAAAAATAACTGGATAGCATATTGGTCCCGTTTTCTAAAACAGTAATTAGAAGTGGTATCTTCATTTGCAATCGCACTTAAACGACGCATCGTTTCCATATCTAGTCTGAGATCAACTTTATAAAAAAATTCCATGCATAGGCCATAATCCCTTATGCTTTGTATTTATCATCATATTTTTGTTTTGTCTAATTACTTGATCGAAATACAAACAGAAACAACCTTCTTGGAGTCGATCTATAAACATTATTGTACAATTTTGTTTTCGTATTCCCTTGCTGCCAATACCCGTCAACTATCAAAATTAGCTTTTTTTTATTTACACAAGTATTAATTTTAAATATAACACTGACTTTGAATATCTTACACAAAAAAAGAATATGAAATTCAAAGTAAGAAAATGAAAACAATCGGAATTAAAACCTAGACAAGTGGTTCTAAACAATCAAATATTTGGATTAAAAAACACTAGCTTCTAGTATTCGTAATAATCGTCATCGTAGGAGACTGATTTCCTCCTCCTGGTCCTCTTGGATGAGGTGCTCCTGGGTGGGAGGCGCTCGTCGCCACTGTAGTAGTCGGGTGAGTTGCTCCTTCCTAAGGGCTCAGGCCGTCTCGACATCCGCGACTTGGGTTTATCGTTACTTAACCTAGAACCGAGGCCTTTCTTCTTTTTCTTACCCTGAGGTGGTTTTTTATTATCTCTGGTACTGAAAGAAAATAGAAGGAATTTTAAATTGATATCAGATTGATTTTTTCCGCTGAACTCTAAAGGATTTGTTTTAGAAGTAAATGTGATATATACGTTCAGTAGAATTGTTTAATTTAAGAAAGTCTCTTTATGTGGATTTTGATCTAATGCTATTCGAGAAGCTCTATAGACGTTGAAGTGATTTTGCTTTATCTGCAAGTGTAGAGTACCATGGCCCATATCTTCATAACTAATTTGGCTGATCATGGAACATTTGATCAGGGTCCCATGATCAGAAATTCTGTCTATCATGAATAAATTTTACGACTAATAATTCCTCTTTTACACTATTTTGCAATAACACAATACATTTTGGTAAACGGCAAAATCACTGATCATGGGACCCTGATCAAATTTTCCCTGATCAGCCAAATTAGTTACGAAGATATGGGCCCAGGAGATATCCCTCCTACGTTTTCTTGATCTATGTGAGCGGAGTGTTTTGCGTTATGTGAACCAAAAACCAAAGGGGGTTAGTAGAGACGTACAATTTGGATCTGTACATTCAGTTTATACACATTCAGGATATAATGGCCTTTTACACAATAAGATTTATATTAGGCCTATATCTCGCATGCAAACTCTTAATGAACGGTTCCTAAACCTAAATATGTTAAGTCATTCAAACATCACGAAAGAGTCAGAGGAGGGGTAATTCAGTACACTGATACCAAATTTGGGGAAGCAATCTTCACATAGGTATTTTTTCAGAGAAAACTATGTGTAAATTACGAATTTTTAAGATCGAACGCAACTAAAGTCCAAGGCAAATCGATGTTTAGGCCCTGTACCATTTTTTCATCTTCCCTAAATTTCTATCGGTTCTCTGTATTTCCCTCAATCACAGTCTTAAGAATATGGTCACATCTAGGGAATAAGGATAAGACGTGGTTGTAATTAGCCTAATGGAAGAAATTACAAATAGTTCTTCCAAAAATTACATTTTCACTGATAATGGGATATTTCGTTCCATGTTATTCATTTTTTTTTAGGAAAAAGCATCTGTGGAATAAATTAGACATGGTCTTGTCATTATTGAGGTCCCTTTCATTTCAGAAAGTTCCTTAGAACTTAGTTTCTTAGTTAAGTGGTCTCTGTGTCTATTAATCTTAAACTTTTTATAAAGACTCACTGAGTTTTTGGTAGGAGATGTCAGTCATTAGATATCACAAAATTAATATGGGTAAGAAGTAAAATTAAAAGGACCGCATACACGTATATTAATAATAGAAATCATCTATTTTTTCACTCCACTCTCATCCGACACCACCTATATTCATACACAAGTATGACATCAAATCAATAATACCATGAGTTAAGGCAAGCAAGCATGTTATTGAAATAGACATCATTAGTATGAATTTCTACCAATCAAACACACGATCACAATGTGTTGCATGCTTACAATCAGGTATCCATTGGGTAAAGAACAGGGAAAGTCCCCTTATCTTTTACCGGACTTCTGCCGGGGCCTGCAAAATGGTGAATTTCCAAGATATTCGAAAAGTTGACTCAGCATTTCAATTTCCCCTTTTAAAGTTAAAAGTTTTATTAAAACATTTTGCTCTAATTTCAATATGAAGAAACTCGATTTACGTGTATTACAACATTGATATGCATAAAGATGTATGTATAAAGAGGTTACTGATACAAATGTAAATTTAAGATATTCGTCCATCTAGTGACTTGAGAAAACTTCATCCAAACTTGAAGTGCATGGAAGAAACGTCAAGCTTCTAAGTGAGTAAGAGCTTTAAAAAAATCATTTCACGAAGCAACACTTATTTTTACAAAGAGAAAGCAAACAAAAGTAAAAGTGATGACTGTGCAGTTGAAATATCATGTAGACATCATATTTACCGTGTGTTATATCATATATGATATATCATAAAAATGTTGTATATTTTTGCTCATACGTGTTATGGTATCGTCTATTCTTTTACCAACCACAACCAAAATCTCGATCACAATCAAAATAAAATGGATGAAAATAAGCTCAAATAATTTCAACAAAGCGTTAGTTCTGCAAAAAGGCCTATCTTGGCACACACGCTCTCAAATTTACCACACTAATTCTTGATTTTCGCCTTTTTCTGAAAATAATTTAACAGAATCCTCATAATCTATTTAGATAATAACACAATGTGTATGATGTCTGCGCCCATGATTGTTTCTGCTTCTTTTCAAGTGAAACAAACGATGTGACTTGATAAGAAAGATATCTTCTACACAAACTACCGATCTTTTTGTATATAATTATGCTGTAGGCTAATTGATATACGTACCCTCTAGCAGATGCCCTCGCACTCATGGCGCGCTCGAACCTCGCTGATTTTACTCGTTCTAAAAGAGTTCCATCATTTTGACCCCCACTGAAATAGACGAAGATACAACACCGTTCATTACATGAGATACCAGTACTGGCTCGTCACTGTGCCGTTACAGAATAATCTTCTATTGCAAGTTACAAATTCAAAGAGACAAGAGGTTGCCAGACGTTTGAACAACGTGGAGACTTTTCTACATTTTTTTTCCCAGGAAGGCATTATAATTGAAAATAATTTACATGTAAGTAGTATATGAAAATGTTTCTTTTATTCTGGATTCATTAAACTCACATAAAACTGATATGTTTGTGCGAGTTGAAATTTCGTGACAGCCATCCATATCGAGAGTACACTAGGTTTCAATTTTCATTTATGTTTTCATTATGAAATTGTGCATAGCCATAC
This sequence comes from Lepidonotus clava, assembly GCA_936440205.1. Classification (NCBI taxonomy): domain Eukaryota; kingdom Metazoa; phylum Annelida; class Polychaeta; order Phyllodocida; family Polynoidae; genus Lepidonotus; species Lepidonotus clava. The sequence goes on along the minus strand of OW387145.1, from coordinate 32,046,027 downwards.
AGACAAATCTGAAAATTTGATAAATACTAGAAGTTTTTATTCTTGACCATGACATGTACTCGCCGTATATGCGATATTAGGGTTTTGGAAAAAAATGGGAGGGTACTTTTCAAAACGTTTTTTCTTGGTTACTTTTGTGTCGAAATTTTCTATAGAAGGGAGGGTCATGTGCCCCCAGACCTTCTAAAAATACGCCACTGCTCGCGATATTAACGGAAAGATATCAGAAATGACTGAGTGGACCCCGGGCATTCTGAAATCGTGTAAGTAGTATAGTGAAAGTATAATTTCACTCAGGGCTGTCCTGCAAATTTTCTAGATTAAAATTACTTACTCTACTTCGTCGCGGTCGGGGTCAGATCTGCTCTTGGAGGGGTCGTATCCCTCGGTAAGCACGTCCATCATCTTTTTCTTCTCTTCTGGGGTTTTGAGTGGGAAGAGCATGTCCATGACACCTTCCAGTTCGTCCATCTTGATGGACCCCAGTCGCACTAGACCGTTGATGAACTGCAGCTCCTGGGGTACGGGAGGAAAGACAGAGCAAGTAAGGAATCAGTTGGATTCATATTCTTATAATTTGCAGCATTTCTGGTTTTTTAATCAGATTAAACCTGGAATAAGGAATTTTGCAGGTCGTGCATTCCTTCTTTTTTCATTTTCTTTCAGAAGTTCAACCCTTCTTATTTCGCTCAGGGATAGGCCTACGTTTTCCTAAATTACCCTATAGCTATGTATGATGATAGGATAGATATACAAATTATCATTCCTTGGTATTTCTATATCTCTTTTTCATGATTGTTTTTGTTTAACTACATAGACACTTTGGTTATTTTGAACATTAAACATCTTTTTGGACTCAAAAAAAAATCAGTCAAAGTAAAGTTTTCTGCCAAGATATGCTATGTACCTGATTTTGTTGTTCCTTTATACGACGAATGTCATTCTGTCGGCGAACATCCTCCAGGGTCTGACTGATCTCCTTCTCCATGCGGTTCCTAGAAAAAAATGTGTTGGTATGAAGGACCTTCGTATGTCCTGGTGACCATTCACCACTAAATGAGGCATAAGTCGTATACTACAAATATTCATAACTTAGGTTCCAATACTGATAGAAACATGATTATTACACAATTTTCAAGATCAAGTCATCCCTCTTATAACCCCTTTTTTTATATCTTCGTCTTATGCCTCAGTAATCTCAGTTTATATGGCGTGGGATCACCTGTATGCTTTATCATATTATAATATAGTATTTCTCTCATGATAAAATGAGCCTGAAAATCAGGGAAACCCTAAAGAACATTACATTAATAAACATTAAAAAAGGAGAGAGAGAGAAAACAGCATAATGACCCACCTGAACTGTTCCATCTCCATAACGTGTTTGTGTTTGAGCGCCACCCTTCGGATCCTGGCAGCAGGAGTGTTCCCAGCAGCCCCCTGGTCCTTGAGCTGCTGCTCCTGCATATTGGTCAGGTTAGCCTCCTTCTGGGCCAAACGCTCCTGGAGGCGCCGTCTCAGCGCCTGGTGGCGAGAAATGGCATAATGGTTTAGCATGGGGAATTGGGCTAGTATTAGAAAATTGTATATGTTTGGAAGTTTGTGTATTGCAGCAGGAGATTTGTGCAGGATTTAGTTACTGAGACGAGAAGAAATCCGGTGGATATGTTTTTAATAGTTTTGTATTATTTATCAGTTTAGCCTACCAAAAATGTTGATGGGTTGACTTACATAGGGGATTACATATCATTTTGAATAATGTGATGGATGGAAAGCTTTACGATAAAATACAATGCAAAGACATTACAGTCGTATGTTAAAACATGGAGGTATTGGTGTCCTAGTGGGGTAATTAGTTTCTGTGTGTGTTTAACTGTTTAAAATATTTTTAATGTAAAAACAGAATATACAAATGTACTGAGTGTTGTTGGACAAGCATGTGCATCCGATTTTGGTTGCAATATTGTAAATAGTCTAGATGTGTACTTCTAACTATAAAGTCTTTGAGGTGGCAAAACCATCGAGGTATGTAAAAGCTTGGAAGAGGATGACAAATGAAGCATTGGCGGAAAAGGTTGTGCTCTGGCTATATATAAAATTTGAGGTTGCACACAACTGAAGCATAGGTGATCATGGCATTTCAGTAGCACAAATAATAGTTAGTAACCTTATCGTCGTCAAAGTTAGTTTCATTTAGTTCATTCTCTTGCTCCTGCTGCAACATTTCCTCCTTCTCCATCAGACGCTTTTGCAGTAATGACTGGAATTTCTATTGGATGGTCAGAGAAAATGCCACCTGATGTTAGTGTGTGTAAATGCTATATCTTAATAATTAGGTTATATAGTAATTGCAGTTGAGCCAACTAGTATACAGACAAAGGCAGGACACACTATACGTGTCTGCTTAACAGGCATATAGTTAGTTTCTTTTGAATGTTATAATTATTTTTGCACAGGGAGAACATAATATTATCTAGTAACATCTTGATACAAGTAATATGTGGAAACAAATATTTGACCCGGGTATCTAGCTGAATTTGATAGGCATTTAGGTGTTTACATCTTGCGTTCTGCAACTCAATTCTCCCAACCACGGATAGCTATTTTCTGGAGTTGTACCTGCAGGTTAGCCTAAAACATAATGCATGCTGGGTAATATGTCGACAAAACTTAAGGCTTTAGTATAGAAATTTTCATAAATTGTATCATTATTTGTAGATTATCATTGTGAAAATCTTGATATGATTATTTTTCAAATTAGTATCTGTATCCATTAATATTTCCTGAGTCATTTGAATATTGATTCATTGGATATGGATATATTACATTTATTTGCCTATTTTCTATAGTTTTTCAAGGGGTTTTGTCGACAAAATCAGTCCAAATTAGCCTGCAGGTGCTTAAAATACTATAAATCAGCTATCCATTAGGGTAGGGAGAATTACCATAAATAAAACTTCTACAAAGGTAAAGGAATTATGACTATCATAATTATACCATTATTGGTAATCAGTGTACCTGCAGGTAACAGCAACAACTATAAAGTGACCGTCATGTATACCATATAAATTATATAAATGTATATAAAAGGTAAATGAGGTCAGTTAACTGGGGAAAAAAACTTGACCTCTGTGTGTTGCCTAATAAATACCACTAGTTATCAATGTACCTACAGGTAGCGCCTATCCACCAAAAAAATAGAATTACTGGCATGTAAACTGTCAATTATTATTGGACTTCATGCGGGTCAGCAACAGGGGAAAGACCAATGAACCCTTAATTTCTCATGAGTTTGTTTCAGTTGACATTAACATAAAATAACAAAAGTGATAAAGATAATGCCCCACCTTCTCCTGCTTGGCCCGTTGGGCGTCCAGGGTCGTCATGAGTTTCTCCTGATCCCGCTGGTGCATCTCGATGACCTGCTGACACTTGGGGTCGGTCAGGATGCCCTTATCGTTGAGGTCGTCCATCAGGTTAGCCTTCAGGTCGTGGATAGCCTTCTGCTGCTCCTCTATACGCGCCATCTGAGGGGGGAACGTGGGTTATTTGAATTAGCATAGGGTTTTAGGTGCTCAGAATGGCCCCATACTTTTATAATCTATCATAGGAAGAGTGTGCTTCTATATTATGGGGCCAATGGTCAACAGGAATGGCTAATGGCCATACTTCAAGAGTTAACAATAATTTCAATTCTAATATGTTTTTCAAATGTAATTCCCAATTTATTTTTAAATGATTTCATCTATTGCTTCATTAGATACTTGAGAACATAATCTCTTTTCACATGGGAATGCAATTTTTACCCAAAGGTCACCAAAGACCAAAAGACCTAGGAAAAAACAGTTGTGTTTGATAATTTTTGTTTTAACAATAGAAGGACAACCTATACTTTTGTATCTGAGCAATGGAGGGACAAAGCTCTCATTTCATTTCAGAAATGCTGACACTTTTATAATGGTCTAGCTTACCTCCTTGGCCTTCTCCATCTGCAGAGCGGCCAACATGGCACCCAGCTTCACCTCCTGTTCCTGTAGGGCCGACGCCCGCTCCTTCAGCATCTCCTCCCGTACCTAGAAGGAAGATAAGATGGTATTATGATAATATGACACAATGTATGCATGTAATTAGGGATTGTTCTCTTCAGATAAGGACTAAAAAACTCCTATTACATTGGGGATGATATCGGAGCGTTAACATCAAAAGTTGGTGTTGTGTCTTTTTGACAATTTGTAATGTTTCTTTGTGGATTGATAAAGACACTGTCATAATAAGTAACATTAATGAGTATTTAATGACCTTAAGAACCTGGGGCATCAGTAGTTCAGAACAAATTTTTTCAAGTGTGCAACATCTAGTGGCAATCCCCTATGATACTAGATATTCCTTTATACCATAAACAACAATACACTTATGATGAAATGACATCAATATCAATAATTAATTGTGTTTTTAACTAACAATCTGACTATTTAGTGGCCAGTAATGCACATGCTTTCTCATATTTATTTCATCAATTCATCATATTGGTAACCAAGTTATGATCTAGCATCTCTGATGTACATAATCAATATTTCTTATCACTTGACTCGTCTGGAAGATCGAATGATTCTGAAGACGGTCAATAAAATAAATAAATAAAAAACAAAACATTCATCTACTCTACTTACCCCTTCCATTTCGTCATCCAGCTGAATCTTCTCGCCCTGGAGGATGGCGACTCTCTGCTCGGCGTGTTTCTTCATCAGGTTCAGTTCCTGGTCATGACGCTCCTCGTCGTCAATGTCAGAGTCGTTGTCCAGCTGCTTGGTCACTTTCTATGAATTAAAATGTTTATGAGTAATTATGAATATTTTGACTGATCTAGAATTCATTGTCCTCATATCTGGCACAATGAAAATAATAATTATGAAATATTTAGTATATTTGAACCATTTAGAGCCCTATAGGAGTTGTTATAGTTATGTGTTGTTGTTTTTGTTGTTTGTTGTTGTTGTTTTTTTTTGTTTTTTGTTGTTGTTTTTTTTTTGGGGGGGGAATAGGAATTAAATTTGATCTTGGATGTGCTTGACTCCGGTTTCGTAAAGGATTGTATGGAAGATGAATGGTAGTAAAGCCATTTGAGGGATCAGGACATTTTGTACACCTACAATGCATGATGGCAAAGCCTGTCACCTTTGTTTCTTGCTGTTGTTTCTTCTGAAGTTTTTCAAGTTGCTGAGACCGTTTCTTTGCAAGTCGCTCCTCCAACATGCGTTTCTGTTGCAGTTTGTTCAAAGTCAGACTGCAAACAAGAAGATACATTAAATCAATAATTTGATCAGTAATTATCAGAAACAATCGAAATTGACTGCACTCGTATTCATTAACATTGTATCACATTCCTTTGTGAATTCTTTTTATTAATACAATGAAAGGGAACAATACTTAAAGTTCAAAATGTGTGTTAAATTCTTACCTGTTCTCTAATTTGACCATCTGTTTTTCATGTTCCTGCATGATGCGTTCCCTTTCATCTTCTGAGATAGCCAACTGGTTGTCCATCAATTTCCTGGTTACAAAATAATGCAAAGCAATCAAATATCATTACACTCAAGAATAACACTTTCTGAGCGATCTTTTGCATTACGTAATTGGCATGCCTTTTGGGGATGAAATCCCCCTTTATGTTAGGTGTTGAAAGGTAGTTTTACTGACCCTATGTTACTGATTTCACATGCCCTCCTCTCATTCTCTTATAGATACACTGTCTGTTTTTATCCTGTAATAAGGACACTTTAAAGATTGTTATATATCTGATTGTTATATATCTGAGTTGTAACATGTAAACTACAAAAAGAGGGGAAATATCGCATGCATGCGCGAATGCACGCCGTTTTAGTACTTAACCATTATGCTGACACCCCCCCCCCCCCCCCTCGAAAATCCTCTATCCGCCCCTGACACGCAAGGGTTCATATAATAATTCCTATAATACAAATTTACAAATCAATAAATCTTCTAGTCAAAATCAATTCGGTGAAAATAGGCGGCCAACAATGCAACCATACTGGTTGTCAAATATACCAACCTTACGACCTGATCCTCATGTTCCCTTAACTGTTCCTGTTCCTTCTTTTCTTCTTCCCTGCGAGACGCCCATTCCTTCTTACGCTTGGCCAAAGTTTTCTGGAATCACACAATTTCAAATTAATGAGACTTTTTATGTTACAAAATTGTTGGCTTCAGTCATTCTATGAAATACATGATGGCTGATGGCTCAGGTTCACATCTGTTATCCATGCCTCACGTAAAAGGGAATGAATGATACGTAAAGTATATCTCAGACACAGCTATTAACATTATACATGTATACATTCAGATAGTTCTATCCATCTTTCGTTTCTGCCTGCAGCGCTATTGAATGAATGCGTTATTACTCTGATTTGTGTGAAACGGCAATTAAAAGGTGATTAATTTACCCACCTTGAATTCCTCTTGCTGTCTCTCCCTTTCTTCTTGTTGGGTCTCCTCAAGTTTGGCCATGTCGTTCTTGTGTTTGGAAATAAGTTTATTTACCTGGTCGTCTGACATGCCTGTAATTTCATAATAGCTGCTTATCAGAAACATATTGAATTTTAACTAAAGCCATAGAAAAAACACTTACAAAATGATATTAAGTTACAGCAGCTCATAATGTTGGGGGTTCTTCTTTGGTAATATGAAGTTAGGGCAGCTCAGTAATTGTTGAAGAATGTACATTGATAATAACTATATAGTTAGAACAGCTCATTAACTATTGAGGGTTGTACAGCGGAAACAGTTATAAAGTTAGAGAAGCTCATTAACTGTTGAGGGTTGTACACTGGTAATAATTATAAAGTTAAAGCAGTTCAGTAGTTGTTGAAAGATGTACATTGGTAATACAAAGTTAGAGCAACTCACTTATTGTTGAAGATTGTACATTGGTAATATAAAGTTATCAGATTTCAATCCTAAGTCAGAGGTGGGCAAGTGAAAAAGACATGCCAAATAAACTCACCTTCAGATTTCATTTTCCCATGTAGTTTGGTCTTGGAGTCCTCCAGCTCCTTTTTGGTTTCGTCGGCGATCTGCTCGCGCAGTTTGAGCAGCTCCTCAGCGTGTTCTCGGTCAATCTCGTTCTCTATTGCTGTCATCTCATTCCTGTGATTGGCCTTCATGCTCTGCCCTTCCTCCAGTAAGGTCACAGGGTCTGGATGAGATAATTAGTTTAGTTAGAATTAATGTTCATGCTAAATATTTTTTATTTTTGGGAAACTTGTGTTCTTATCAATTTTTTTTCTTTTGGTTTGAGAAACGAAGGTGATTTTTTATTTCGGATAAGAATTGGTCCATTTTTTATTCATAGAGAATGTTTTAGTTCAAATATTACAGAAATATTATAATGTAATTGTACCTGTGACGCACATAATTGTATTCAGGGCATATATAATCACAGTGTCATTTTACTTGTATAAGTTGGATAATGAGTCTTACCTATGTACGTCTCTGTCTGCATACTCTTATGTTTCTTTTCGAGTTCATTAGCTTCCTGATCTTGTTTCTTGGCCTAAAAGATAAGTAGATATGTGTATAGTAAATATGTAATCTTATATAGACAATGCAGTATAGTATCTCGAATATCATCAAAATTAATATGTATAATGTAGTATCTAGAATTATTAGGCTAAATAATTCCACACTTTCCTGAAACATTTTCATACATTGTATACTGTAATAGGAATGGGTTTCGTCACATAGGTTCATGATTCGTGAATAGAAGAGACAGCAATGTGACTCAAGTTGACTGATATATTTTTACCAAAAGACAGAAGTACAAACAATGACAGCTGACAACAATCCCAGAAAATGAAGCTACTTATGATTAATTGGTAAACATGTGGAGATGTAAAGATGGTGAATGCAGGTGGATTTGGGAGAGACAAACTCTACAGTGTTGCGGTGTTGTGCACAGTTATTCAAAGTTATCCAAATCTGGCTCCTCCAGGGAGAGCTCATGGGGGAGTTGGATCCCCCTTCAGATTATAAAAGGGGATTCTGATTGGCTGAGGCAGTGGACTGTACCTTCCCAGAATGCAATTGAAGGGCTCAACCATTCTGATTGGCTAAAGCTAACCAATCAGAGTAGGAGGTCTACACCCCAAGCCAGGATGGCTGTCAATCACTACCAAAAGGGTTGTGACTTAGCTCCAGCTCCCCCTCCAGTAGTCTGACACACCCATCCTCAGTCCAGCAAGCCACCCTTAAATTAAGGAGCGGTAGCAGGAATGGGGGGGGGGGCTCTAATGGGCAGTCAGGGCCTGTTCCATTCCCGTTACAATACCTGATAACCTAATTCCAGGGGAAGAAGTTACAAATACATTACTTTTATCTATTTTGGCATAAAAATGCTCACCAATTCCTCCATCCTCTTCCGCTTGCGCTCAGACAGTTTACGCTGGAGGTCGTCCTCCTGGGCGCTCCGGTCCATGTCCATCCTCTTCTTGACGGCCATCATCTCGTCGTGGGCCTGGTCAATAAGGGCCTGGGCCTCGTCAGGGCTAAGGACCTTCTCCCTGAGAGAGGGTATTCAGAAAGTATATGTTGATGACCTGGATTGCTAACATATGTATATATGACTTTATATCGCTTCAAGGGAGCCAAAAGCAAATGTTGTGTCAAAATATGGCGAAATTTTGAAAACTCAAATAACTGTGAAAATATACTCAAAGAATCTAACTTGAGCCATTGGTAGAACTTTAATCATGATGACTGGCTATAAATTCACTTGAATCCCATAATACTCTTGTCAGGAATGCCTATAGACAGCAATGTTTGTAAACAACCAATTTTGGTGGGCCTTGGAATAGTTTATAATAGCTATGACCACACTCACTTCTTCATTTTGTTAATAGCTTGCATCTGCTGCGTGGCCAAGGTGTTCAGCATTTCGGTTTGGTGTTCCTCTTGGGCTTCCTAAATAAAGAAATATATAAATATATGGTAAAACAGTGATACACGACATCGATACACCTTTATTCATTTATTGAGGCCAGTTATTGTACTTATGATTACCCCTACACAGAAGTCATACATTCACCTATTTCCTAAAGACTTGCTACATGGTTTGTCAAAGTTTTCAGTTGGATCTGATGTTACTACATAACAATAATATTTTGTTGAATTATCTGACCTGACTGTATGGTGTTCCCTTAAATTTAGTGTATATACGGGAGGGTAGTAATTTTGTGGTATCTATTGTTTTCTTGTATTGATTTGTATTAAGCAAAGATCCACCTGTATAACTATCTAAATAACTATATGTACTTACTGTATTAGGCCTATGTTTGAATTAATTGAACTATTTGATGCTGAGATGTCAATGAAAACAGGCAGGGAGCCTATTTGTACTGTCTCAGTGTAATAAACTTAATTTTTTTTTTTTAAGATGTTCTACTCACCGCCTGTGCTGCGAGCGCCCTCCTGCGGGCGAGCTTCTCCTCCAGACTCATACGTTGGCGGGAGATCTCGTCGTCGTACAACTTCTCCACGGCGGCCTGGTTCTTAAGGTACTCCTTCATGAGCCAGTCGGCCTGCTGCTCCGTCAGTTTGCCATCACTCTTAACCCCATCCAGGGCGTCCTGCTGCAACTCCTTGATTCCCATTCGCTTACGGATAGCGTACTCCTGTAAGGTAGAGGTTAGGTGTTTAAATTAATAATGGTAATATCAATGGGATAATGGTTTTTGCGATTGAAGAGATTTTTTTGTTATTGTGGCAGACTTTAAAGTTCTTATTGGTTGTTGTATTATTATTATGTAATGGATACTGAACCAGCATACTTTTACCCCATTGGTTATTGCATGATTTAAAAAAGAGGCAATTGCCATAACTATTATAATATATGATTGATTTTAGGTCCATGGTTGTATATAGTTTCGGCCTTATGTCTGCTATGCAATATCCCTTGTAGTGGTTCCAATGTACCTATTTCAACCGGCCTGCTGGATTCAGGTTAAGCCTGGCTTCAGAGAATTATAAACTACATGCGTGCCGACTTTTCAATAGCTTTAATCCACATTGAAGGAACCAACTGTATATAACTGTATTTATGATCAATCAGCATTTCTAAATAGCTCAATTGTTACTTAAAATAACCAAAGGAGCAGCTCACCTTGCGGACTTTCTCCGACTCCTCGTCCTGCTCCAGCCGTAGGCGGTAGGTCAGGTCGTTCTTCTCAGCGTTGTGTCTATCTCTCATCAGTTTGAGTAGTTCATCTCGCTCCTAATCACCATTAAAGAAAAAAACAATGTTATGAACTTATCTTTCAATAATCAGTGTTTTCTTTATAAAAAAAATATTCTGTCATTTTCTTCTCTCCACCACTGGCCCACATGGGTACAGAAAATAGTTTTACAAAAATCAGTGTTTTCTTAGTTTAAATATCGATGTAATTGCAAAAGAAAATAATTGTTTTCTGATTTGTATAACTCTGCTTACCTTAGGACTGAGATCCTTGGTCTTATCCTGCATGTCCTCTTCTTCCTCTTGTTGCCTTGCCAGAAGATCAGCTAGTTTTTCCTATTGTCAAGAAATTGTTGGTTAGTGGATGATTTGAAGATGGACACAATACTGTTAGATACACAGAATTTAAATAAAAACATCAAAAAACACATTTGCAAACACATATAGTTATCACATTTAATAAAAGTAGCTCATAATAATTAAGACAGAATAGAGACTTCATCTTATTGTCATTTACAAATATTTAACTCTCACCTTGTTTTTAGAGCTGAGCCTATCGTAAATTGCACCGAGCTCGTTGCGGAAGTTGTTCTCTGTGTTCTTGTCCAGGTCGGCCATGCCCTTTTTGAACTTCTTTACGGCCCTATCCATGACGTCACTGGAGATGTCTCCGTTGGTCTGCAGACCCTTCAGGAGGTGGGTAGTGGCCGTCACCATGGCCTCGTTACGTTCCTCCTCTATCTGGGTGTCCACGAAGATGGTGGACTGAATGTCCCGGCTGGTTGAGAAAAAAGTAAGAAAATTTGGTGGAATTGTGGCTTTGTTGAGTCTAGTTTTGATTGTTCTGTTGTTTGTGTTTAACTTAAATACTGGAATAGTGAGGGGATCTTATATTCTTTGGGGTTGCTGACTGGTGTGGATATAAAATATGTAACTGCTAAATGGGTATAGACTGCAGCTGATAACCAATCTATTGGTATATCAATATACTTTTGAAATACATTGAGCAACCCACAAAGCCCGAGATTGACTTGTTCATTGCAAATGTTTCCCATTATGATATTCATATTTCTTTTTAACCATTTAACAGTATGTACCCTAATTTCTATAGTTATGTCACACTAGCACATTATCAGACTATTGTGTATGCTCAAATAGAAATATTAACAACTTAGGTTTGTAAACACAATTATACTTACTTGTCTAGCTCCCTGTTAACCTTGAATTTATCTGAGACTCTAAGGACGCTGACGATACTTTCATTGAATGAGGAACTCAACGACTTGACCCTGGAAAGAAAAGAAAACATAATTATCATTTTTGGATAGAGAATCATTCAAGATGAGCAGAGATGAGTGCATATCCCACAGCCATTCTGAAGCTCAATCATTGCCCGTTCTATCATTTCAAAATGTTAAGTTAAATGTGATAACCACAATGATGAAACATGTTTTGCTAGCGGTGGAGCTATTGCCTTTTGCAATGCATTACCTTGAAGATAAAATTCAGGTTATCAGTTATGATAATTACATAAGATTCGAGCATGGTAGGAGATAAATTGCTCAATACTTACACATCCTTTGCACTGTAATAGCTTTTCTGAACTGCAGCCTTGGTGTTTGTGACGAGACCTCCACCTGCAGCCAACTGGTTACTCTTTTCCTGTTATTGGACGAACAGTAATAATGAATGTTAGTGTAATTAAAAACATTCAATTCATGAACAACTAAAGTTGATAACCCAATGAACTTGACAGCGGCATGCGAATGATATTGTTTGATATGGGCTCATTACAATCATGGGTAATTGAATTATGTATTACTTATTGCTATTTACATAGGTATTCTTTGTTATTGTTCCAGAACTACAATACTATGGAAATAATACATATGTACTAATAATTTATTGTACAAGCATAATTCTACGTACACCATTAAAATGACAATCTGAAAACCTATAAACTTGAATATGGTTCTGACTCCCACAATAACTCTTTTAATCTTCACTATTTTAAAAATAGTCATGGTTAATACTTATAGGTATATGACGTTTAGTATAACACTTAAGTATGTTAGTTTTCGCTAACAATAATCAAATGAACCAAATGTTACAGATAAATAGAGATCAGTTGCCGCATCGGATATCATGACATAATTTATGACTACATAGTTCTAAATGCCAACATACTTCCAAATCGACACGTTATGTGTCTTTGACACTATACTATCAGATGACAAAACTACCGTAAAACTCCTAATTTCAGCAGCGGCTTAATTAGTTAATAAAAGAATTAGTAGACTGAGTATAAGCGTCATCCCCATATCATATCCTTCTTAAACCACCAAAGTCAGGTTCCGGCAGCTTAAATTAGGGTTTTACGGAAGATACTAAGATATGTCAATTTTGAATCAAGACAATGGCGATAAATAACTAAAGCCAAAATATAAATATTAAATTTTGTGGAAATGGTAGGATTGTTAGTATCAGGTACTCCAATGTATGTTAGTTTCTTCATAAAAAATGTAAACATTCTTATATCTTACCTGATGCTTTAAAATGTAATAATTGAACAATTTAGTTGTTTGCATAAAGCATAGATTCAATGCGTAGATTGAGATAGCCGTTTTAATTTACACATGATTATAAGTATCAAAATCACCAAAGCTATTCATTGTAAAAATGATCAGTTAACAAAGTTGAACAACTGGTATAATATAAAGAATAAACCTATTCAAAAGCGAGGTTATATTGAAATGCTCAAGCGTTCCATTTACATTAAATTTGAAGCATTTAAGCAAAGTTTTCATTCAGTAAAACCTCTGGACAGAATATTGATATAATCATATCTTCGAAAATACTTACCTCTAGTTCTGAAGAGTTACCCATCTGGCAACAGGAGATTTTATGGCAGCAGGAGAAGGGGAACTTCTTACAGACTTTGATGATGAGGAACATAACCAATAGGATTATGAGCAGCCCAAGGATGACTCCAAAAATGAGAGCCATAATCGTGAAGCCGTGGTTGACGAGTAACTGTGGAATAAGTATGAAATTATTTTACACAATATAGAAAGACAATTAGAAGGACCTCTCAATTATCCAAGTATTGCTGATGGTTAAAGTCATCATGTTGGAAGCTTATACATTAAACAGCTGATAAGTAAATCCAATATAATGAAATGTTGCAAAATGGGTGATATTATGTGCAATGAAATTAGTTCCGTAAATATAAGAAAAATCTAAATGGAAATACTTCATAGAAATACTTACATTTGATGATGTTACATCTACCCTCGTAATGCAGCAACCATTTGTGGTGGAGTAAGTTGAACCCTGTAGGAAGCACATGGTACAAATGTAAGATAATCAGGAACATAATCGGAATGGTTATGACTAACCACAAAAAAAAGAGACCCATGATTAGCACCTGGTCTGTTTGAAATGGAGCTCTTTTGGGTAATCAGGTTTGGAATGACCTATTTCAATGTACTTAGAGTGACAATGCCGTCAGTGAATCCAAAAATATACCAACAATGACTAGCTATAGTCTATGGTCACGGCTCAATAGTTTGATATAACTAAACTAGCGACTGCAGAAGCTATCAGAAATAGGTGTTCTTTATACATAATCTCTGAGGTGAGTAAAGCATATAATATATTCCATAAACAGTCGATTTTGATTACAGGCTTATAACAAAGATATGACATGAACCATGCATGTTATATACCATTTGAATAAGAATTCGAAATCCTTTTTAATTATGTAATAATGTATAACATGTTTTTAATTAGATCCTGTTCCACCTTGTGAACCCCAAAATCGCGTTCAAAATAGGATAGTGAAATATATTATATAGGCTGGGGAAGTATACAACGGAAAATACGTACCCCTGTGCCACTGGTGTAGGTGACGGTGGCGTTGAGCCAGCTCGTACCCTGGGGTATATCCAGCTGGTTGGTGGCGGCATCGGCCTTGTAGGATATTTCCATTAATCCATCTACAAAATAAGTGAGAACAGGATTAGAATGTGGTATTATTTTCTATTTAGATGATGTTACTTCTAGAATCCAACGTGTAGAATCTTATGGTTGAGTTAGTATTTGTCTGTGGAAGCTATAATACGAAAGGGCCCTTTTCCCATCCCTTGCTGCCAATCAAAGCAACCAAATTTAGAGACATGTTTATTCTTGTGGTTACCAATTACGCACTTAAGGAAAGGCAATTAATTATGTACGCACCAAGAGGGGCGGAGGTCAAGGCTTTTGTACATTTCTAATCCGTAATACATGTATGCTAAAAGGAGGTGGGGATATGTGTTCATGATATTTGATTCTCTGACCTGGAGGGACCGACCGAATCTTTCACTTACTGGTAGCGAGGGAGTTTTCACTCCATACGAATTTACTGCCGGTGATGGCTAGGCTGGAAAGGCTTGGGCCGATGAGATTGTCGCGCCAATAAATGTCAAAGTAGTCGTTCCCACCGTACATCTTGACGTCGTAGGCAGGGCCGTTTGACAGGGCGTCATGGGCAACGCTCACGTTAAACCTCATGATGTCAGGAGTATTTGTGGCATCAGCGACCTAAGAGAATAAGTAACAATTAGACGCTGTCCATTATGTTTGACGACTGGTAAATCTGATATAAAAAGCATATTGGATGACGTATGCCCAGGGTTTTACATTTGAAGAGGCAAAATGGAATCAGGGGATGGATCGGAAATTCAGTAGGCTTTACAGATTGTGTAAATTAATTAAAAAATGACCATCAGACATAATTTTGCAGAGTATTCTCGATTCCAGTAACATTTAACATATAAATTTGTATGTATCTTAGCTTTATGTTTCAAGCTGCAAAGCATAAAGCATTATTGTACTTGTATCAATGCATTATTGTAATTGTATCAATAAATCTTTTTAACTGCTAATTATCACTATGTGCTATCCAACTTCGCTAAAGTGGTTAATCAATATCAATATGGGTTGTACAGTAATCACTCAGTACATCAATGTGATCATACCTCTGCCGTTTTAGTTAAGGTGAGGATGGGTTTGGAGACGACGGTTTGCCTAGATGACAGGTAGATGTTGCTGCCACCTATCTGCAGAAAGACGTCGGCCTTGTTGAGGGTACCACCTTTGGAGACGTCAGAGACGGCCCCAGTCACCTGGTAAGAGTATAATGAATTAACAGAAGCAATTAATCACCAGAAGTAGGCCTAATTAATCACCAGAAGTAATTAATCACAAGCAGATGTGATTATAATTGATAAATTAACATTTTGCACAAATAGATCTAAGCATTATATCTAAATCAACAGCTAGGTCAAATCGCAAACCTTACCATAATCTATTTAATATATCATACCGTCCATGATTCTATATAGGTTATGGACTTATCAGTAGCGACCTTCCCTCCTATGCAGCCACAATTTGAAAGTATAGACTTTACAATTATCCTTTCAATCTACTCCTCTTGAGTGACTATCTCCCCATGCATCCAGATTTGCGATACTTCAATGTGAATTGGAAACAAATCAAATACGCTCAATATTTTTACAATTTTGAACAATATAGTTGTTCATTTTATACCTTATTATATTTAGGCCAACTTGAAGTTATGATATGACATTAAAATGATTTTGATATTAACACGAGTATGATATGATTTTAATAGATCTAATAGTTACAATCAAATAGCTATGTCTATAATGGCCTTAGTATGCTACAGCTATAAAGACATGGGGTAGATTAATTTTCCCATGCTATCAAACCAATCAAAGCAATTATGTGGCGTATTAATCTATACTAACCGTTATCTTTACAGTGGCGTCATTTGGTCCACTGTTTGTGATGTCACCAATAGCCACATTTGACGTCAAACCGGAAGTGGCTCTCCGCAGGCGCAAAGGGCTTCGCTTCCGGCGACTAAGGGAATTGGTGAAGCCGCCTGCGCCGACGTTGATTTTTGTTGGATCAGCAAAAGTGACCGAGCCGGCAAGGTAGGTCATACTGCTGGACTCGAAGGTTATGGGGATGGGGCTCAAATCCTGACTTTCGAATTCTGTCGGGAAAAAGACGAAAACGCAATGAGTAATGGCTTATAGTTCTGCTAAATTTGGCATATCGACTGTATAGGAGCATATAATATTATCTGTGAGTGTTCTATGCAAGCAAGTCTGAGGGGGGCGTGCTTTTTTCTCTAGTAAAATTCTAGGACCCGGAGGATCCGTCGGAAATTTAACTTAGCATGGGTCTACTGTATACTATTACTATAGTAAAAGTACGATAGTTGAGTGGTGGTCAGGGCAATGCTTCTGATTGAACAAATCATAAGGATGATCACTGCATTGCAATAACCGGAAGTACTAATGGATTTATTCAAAGACAAATGGATTTTATCAATACCAGAACGAAAACCGTTCACATCTGTTTCAAAGTTCAGGGATAAGGGAATACCTTTAAGTTATAGTTAAAATGATCAGACAATTGAAAAAGGTGAACCAGAAATGTTTGTTCTCCAAAGAATATTGACAATATGCCTAATTAAAGCGCTCCATGGAAGTTACTAAAATTAAAAAGAAAGATAGAGTCATTATGGCCAGTTGCCATTAGGTGTAAATGCATATGAATTCCTCTTACTAATTGTAAATCATAATTCTAGGAGCATTTTAAATCATTCAATTGCTAACAGGATTTGAAAGAAGAACCAATGTTTCCCAAATTGCCATACGCCTGCTATGTCCCCATCTTATTTTGAATGAACTTTCTCCCTACCACAGATAGCCAGTTTCCTATATGCCTATAATTGTACCTGCAGGTTAGCCTAGATAAGCCTAAGGTACATGTTGGGTAATAGGCCTATGTCGACAAGTCACAAGGCATAGGACTTTTCAGTAATCATGGCATTATTTTGTAATTGAACAAGATGAAAATCAACAATCATTATTTTTCAGTTAGTATCCATATAATATTAATATATCTTATGTTTTCTACGTTGGTTTGAAAAATTGATATTGCCACTAGGCCCATTGATGGACAGAACAAATATTTCTATAAGCTTATTTGCTATAGTTTTCCAGCGGATTTGTCAACAAAATGAGTGGAAATTAGCCTACAGGTGCAGAAAATACTAAAAAAAAATCAGCTATATCCGTGGTAAGGTGAATAAATTAAGTGTCCACAACTGACCTGCTTGGAAGGCGAAGTTCTGCAGGATGCCGACTGGTAGGGTGAGGGTGCGGCTGATGGTGACAGCGCCGCCTGCCGGCAGTTCGCTGCCCAGGTTGACGTCACTGGACGTGTCTGCCGTCAGGTTGACGCTGGGGGTCGACACCGCCACCCCGCGAGAGTCGCTGAAATCGCGCGCTGAAAACCGAGAAAAGATCATAATGATTGTAGGAGTTAAATGTCCGCTCAGCAATTTTTCAGCTATAGCAGGACCACTATGGCAGGGGCGGATCCAAGAATTTAAGAAAGGGGGGCTGTAGCATTTGGAAAGTCGTCGCAAGTGAGAAGTCGCCAATGGGCATAGTGTGGGGCGCCCCCTCTGGGGGCAATAGTTTTACATTAAAAAAATCTAAATTTGGCCAAAAATAGGGGGGGCGCAAGGGGTGCGCCCCCCCCCCCCCCAAGCCGTCCCTGTATGGGGGTGGAAATGACGGCAAGGTGAAGTGGTCTAACCATCATCACCCAGGTTCAAAATGGGTGGCCGGCCGGCCCAGGTTTGAGCATACAATGCCAATTGCAAGATGCTAACCACTAGACGTCCCCTCCCACCCCCTTGAACCGACAAAAGTGTGAAATTTTTGTATTACTTAAACCATTTTAACATATTATGTGTATTCTTCCAAGTAGACACGAAAATTAATGTTATCCAAATATCAGTACAAGTTATATACACATGAGTACATATTCCTTTATATTTGTTTAACTCTAATTGATTATCTAAACTTATTGCAATAAGCCTAGTCATGGGGTTTCCCGAGTTCAGTACTAGCCTTCTTTGGTTTGTACTGCGACACAATAATCATGTTTAGGTCCATAGTTTCAACACAGGCATAGGCCTAATAATGGTTGCACAGAGTTAATTCTTGCAAACTGGAGATTGAGATTATGGTGAATATCAGTGGAATACATTATGGTGCAAACAAGATAATATTTTAGTCGTGATTGCATGCATTTCCTATAGTGCAGCCCGGAATTGCAGCATCGGATTATGGGGGGAGGGTGCCGATTTCCCCCTCCCCCGCATTTGGTAACCCCTAAACTAAAAAAAAATTGGGTGAAAATATCACCTGTGTCTATGGGAATATGTGCCCGTTTGTATTTTGCCTTTATACTAAGCCCACACAACCCTATCTCCCTTACGGAAACAGTGCATCCGCCCCTGCATTTTCCCAAAAAAAAGTTCTGTGGAGGCCAACGAAGATTTTACCTAGGCCCATAGGTTCTTATCAGAAACAATGTACCTACATAGATGTACATGTATTTTGATATCCGAGAATTATGCGAAGATATATGTACAGCGAAAATAAACATACATAACCCATGTATGTACGGGAGGAAGAACGGCAAATCCGAACCTGAATACCCAATAAAAGCAATCAACAACAAAAATTATAGAACATAGTAAGGAGGGATTCTCACATGTGCTTCCTCTATAAGTTAGATGCACAACGACTCCGACGGAATCATCCAGGTAGGGTAGAGCCACTGCCGTTCTGATAAACTTCAATACAACGGTATTACCGTTGGAGATGGTAGTGGCGCCTCCTAGAACATCGTTCAAGTTGGAGACGGGGGAATCTGCTCCACCGTTCAAGCTATACGTCATGTCGTTATTATACGGGGCTGACGCAGTTCCAATCTTACTCACACTCAGCTGAAACGAATAGAAATATTTTAAGCATTTGGATTATGTGTAGGCCTATGTATACATTGGACGTGCAACAATTATTACCACAGGTAGTCATTTTTCCAACAGATTTCATTGTTCATGAGGACGTACAACCCTTACTCCCTAGGACAGAAGGAATATTATATGTGTACCTTACCCACTTAGAAACTTGACATATGATTTGTTAGTGTATTCCACAACATGCAAGAGTCTATGACAGTGTCTTGGATTTCCAGCCTTGTAGTACATTATTAACTCTAGTTTTGATAAGCTTACAAAATCATACAAATAAGAAAACTAATTTGATGTGTGTTTATGTACCAAATACCCCATTAATTAACGTCTTCCTATGTTTTTTGTGTTCTATGTATGTACATCGCCACGTCTTGTGTAATACATCTGAAAACAAGTGAAACCTTAACGATTATTACTAGATAAAATCTTTTTAAATATAATTACCCAAATACAAAAAAAATATTATCCAATGCTCCGTAACTTACCAGGAAACCATTTGCTGTGGCTGTGCTTGTGTCTTTATGTTGTACGGTTATTGTGAAGCTGGCTGAGGTGCTGGCTTTGAGGTAGTCATTCACACCCTTATCAATTTGGTAGTTCACCTCTAATACTGGCTTCACTAAGACATACATCAGATCAGAGGTGTTCGTAAACGTGCCCCCATTCTGATTCACCGTTAATTCTGAGTTAAAAGTAAACGCAGTATCCCTGGAGTCGTCCTCGGTGCTTTGGAGAAGATGCGTATCGAAGGTGATGACTATTGTGGGTTCAGGCTCCAGGTTGTCGACTGTGACCACGCCGAAGTCAAAATCCAGAGAATGAGCATTGCTTGTATTCATTGATTTTTCCACGAATGCGCCAGGGGACACCCAAATGTCCAAAGTTTCCAGGATTTTCGACATGGAAATGAGGGATTCTTGGGTGGTCGTCCTGGAGTCGCAGCCGTAACTGGAAACATACTGCTTACAGCCAGAAGTGGTGACTACGTCTTGGTAAGGAGGGATGAGTTTGACGGTCAGACGAGTACCTGCTTCCATGAAGGAGGAGTTGAGGTTTATGGTGAAGGAGACGGTGAAGGTTTCCGACCCCAGGGCCAGGGAGGGGTCCCCCGTGGAGTGGAAGGTGGCGTGGGTGTGGTTAAAAAAGGAGGACTCTACCAGCCAGTCTTGTGCCTGGCCGGCCGTTAGACCGACCAGGCAGACCCATAGTAAGGACAGATGGGACAGCCATCGATGCCGACTTGACGCCATCGTCTGAAAAATAAAAAGGATAAAAGTATGTAGGCCTATGTATGTATGTAGCCTATGTATGTAAGCGGATAGGTCTGGGAAATGTGTGTTGTTATATATAAATAGTCTGTTGTAGATGTGATATTAGTTCTGTATCCCTTCTAACTGTTATGAAAATGATGTAATTATACTATAATATATAGGATCCTTGATTTCCAGGTAACTGTAATCTGATCCTAGACTCTAATTACATACTTGTGAATTATCAAAATGTGTTTTCACAGAGCAGATTAATTCCTCTTCAAAAAATAATAATGAACATGTACAATAAGTGTCCTCACTTCACATTATTGGCAATATCTATAATAACAGGTACTTAAGATCAGAAGGGAACTATCAAACAGCCACGTAGATTACCCTGTAATAACTCCCTTTCGCATATATAGACTGGTTATGAATAGGACATTAAATGAATGTATTATTGAGTCAAACATGATTCCCTGGTTAACAAATCATGAACACAATGGTACCATTATAGGAACCAGATCATAATCAAATCAATATTGATTATCAATAACTGACAAGTAATGTCATCATACAAGCAGGTCAGATTTTACAATATGCATGTTTTTTAAACAGGTTGGTTTCAGTCCATGCATGTTAATGGCAAAAACAGTACAATCAAATCCAACCCCCACCCCTCCTGATCCCTCTTTGCATACCGTAACCACCGACGCTGCTTAGACTTATACTCCATGTATATCCATGTACCATGCCTTACCTCAGAAAAATAGCCGTGCAGCCTTCTATGTAATCCTTACTCCAGTGACTTAATCCACTGATACTAAAAGTCCTTTAATGTTCGTGGGAGGGATCTGCACATCTCCCCTCTTGTTTTGGGGGAGGAATGAGTAATGGCTGCTTCCTCCTGGGTTCCTCCTGAAGTCACCACCACCAAGCCCGTCCCGTTAGAAGGTTGCTATCACACCTGCCTGTACTTGTTGTGGCCAGGTGCGCCGCGTGCCATCCTCCGAGAGGTTTCGCGGCTCCAGGTCGGCTCCCAATTCAAAGGTGTTCGCGTTCGTAAACGCACTTACCCCCAACCACAAATCGTACTAGATTATAACTAATAAATTGAAAACGCCCTTCTGTAGTTTTGTTTTGGTATCAAGTGCGGATGTGTATAAGGTGGATATTTTGGAGGGTGTTTGGATTGATGGAGATGCTAGATAGTGAGTAGGGGTTCGGATGGTCAAAAGAGAAATTGAATTTCCGAACGCGCTCTCTTACCGATTGTTACGCCCGCGAAACTGCCTCCTGAGCAACCCCTAAATATTATTGCCTGACGTCAAGCTCGGTGAATGGCCGTACCAGTGGGGGAATATTGACTATACGTTGCACTCCCCCTTTTCAATGTCTGTGGAATAATTCCAGTGGCAACCCGCTGGAGAAGGAGGATCACAACCCTCCAGGGTCATGAAACCGTTATAGCGACTGGAGGAAGCTTTTTCGCGTCGTGGTTAGGGAGTTGGATATCACACCTTTACCGCTCCAACCAAACAACACCTGGACGCACGCATGCATGTATGTTCAAGCCTACGGATAGGGTGGCAGTCGCACTCAAGGTAACAGGAAAAGTGCGACCAATGATAGAGAAGTGCGACAAATAATACCCCTGGAGTGCGACGCTCTAATTTCTGACTCCTCATACTGTGACACCCGCGACATCCTAATACAACGACGTCCTTCGTCACAGAATCACGTCCTTCGTCACAATGGCGACTACGATACCAAGTCTCGTGCAGTCATGCTTCCAGTATGAGGTCATGGTGGAAAACAGTTTCTGGGATGCTGACCCGTTGACAGCAGGACTTGTTTTCTTTTTTGGAGTCTTGATAGGATCCTTGGTCGGAGTTCTATGCGCCTTCCTATGCCTGAAGGATTTAACGAGACACAAGGTAAAGTCACTAAGTTCATATTTGTATGTTTTTGGATGAGTTTCTCTTAATTATCTTCTTCTATGTTCTCCATATATACAAAAGAAATCTTATTCAAATAATATTAATGAATGCCCTTTGGTAGATATAGGATGATTATAATGATCTCGTTATTCCACTATCAAAAATGAGTTACACAGAAATTTCTTGCTCCATATAAGAGACTAGCTCGTTCCAGGAAAGTGTATTAAAAGAGTAAATTACCATGGAGGTCAACTAAGGTCACACAAAGGTCACTACAGGGGGCCTTTCATTACGTATATGTGCATATTTCCAAAGATTTCAGACTCCCATCCTTCTCGAAGTACTCATTGATTTGTACTAAAACGTAATCACATTTTTTTTAAATGTCCAACCCCGCCCGCCCCCTTGATGCATACGTTCTTAATGGAAGGCCTCTAGGGGAAATGATGACCTTAAAGCAGATTCTTTCATTTGTTGTTCTTTAAATTGATTTTTCAGTTTGTATAGAGATCCATTTCGTCTATATGTGTATAAAAGGTATAGACCCTATACGTTTATGTCCAAAGGCGTGCAATTCATGACAATGAAGTTCAAATCTCAATTTAATATGGTTAACGGAAGAGGCACATGGCATGCATGCAGATTCTGAACGCTTTGAGTTCTGTATATTTATGTGATGAACCTATTTAGTCAATGTTCTCGATAGCTATACAGGCCTACTGATTGGTTCTATTGATCGATTTGGTCGTGTTTATAATCAAACATGATTGAGGTGTAGATATTTCTACTAATGTATAAGTATTGCTTGAATAGCATTTTGTCGGTATAATGAATATATTAACACGATTATTTAGGAGTACCATTATATAGTTTTTATTTAGCAACGTGAATAATGAGAATGATAGTCGATTTGAATTACACCAGAGGCACCGCTTGTGCAGTTATATTGTGTTTGTTGTAAACTGGTCGTGGTATTAAATCCTTTGTACATTTTCAACAGGTTTAGAGAATTGTGACCTTGGGTAGGATACATTCTGGTTATGATATTTACGAATAAGCCTATTATATGAAATAGTCTTTCTACATTTTATAAAACCATGGAGTTATAGAGGAGCATACATGGTAAACATGATGTTATCTGCTATTGACAGTGTATGTCATAGTCCGCTAGATTATACTGTGACATATCACACTGCTGTAAGTGTCCAGCACTCAAAGATAACATAGACTAGGTATACATGTATATACATGAGTGACATGATGTCTGTTTGTCGTGCATTTTAGCTTGTTTGAAATTGGAAAACCTATCTAAGGATTCTTTTCCATACAGGAAAATAATGCAAAATTTCTGTTACAAGTAAGCCTTATATTCACTGTAACTTCAGGACAAAGCAAGTGTTTTGATGCATGCATGAGGCGATTATGTCTTACATACATTCTGGAAGTAATGTTTCATAATTCTTTGTGAAAGTCACACATGCAATATAATGAAAAGCAAACATCCTATTCCTATTTTAGGATGCAAATGCAACGTTTACGTCACTGCAACTGTCTACAATCGAAAGTGATGTGCCTATATGCAAGCATTATATAAACAAAGGTCATGTGTGCATATGGCCTCGATCGCTACTCTGCAAAGATGCTACTTAATGACCATCCGTCAAAATAACTCAATTTTACTCAGAATAACCCTTTTTTTTCAAAGAAATCAATTGATGTTTAAATTCAAAGTAATTGAATTTTCCTATTTATAGAGAAAAAAAAGATTGAACTTCCTTGGGTACGCATATATGCAATGCATATTCCGCAAACTGAAACTCTCTAAATTATACCCAGAAACTATATGCCATTTATTCTAGGCTTCTTGCACTGTGTACTATGGGCCAACTGCTAATCAATAGATGTGCATCGATTGGTAAACAAAGTCTATTGATCTTGGTAGGACTGGGCAGGTTAAGGGAGCCCCCAGCAGTGCTTCCTGTCACTAGGCCAACTAAGGCCTGAGCCTACATCCGACCTTGTGGATAGGCCAAATGAAAGGTTGTGAATAAATCATCAACTGTTTCCAGCCTCTGTTCCTTCCTATGGAATAGAATTGAAGAGAAAGTTGCATGAACAACTACGCACGGTTGTGTGTACACAAAACTCTGCCAAAGGTTAATTATTAAACCCTTTGCTTATTTTTTCTTGAGTTCTGAGCTCATTAATACAGTTATTTTTAATTTTGAGAAGTTCCCATACCATTTTTAAATTACTCTATTGTCAAAAATTCGAAGCAATTTAGCTCAGATTCTAGAGGTTAATTCATGCAAGCCTTGTATGACTTTATAAAACTATAAGAGCAAATTGCAATAGTGCATGTAATTGTTTACTATCAAGACCCAACGCTGTTGTTAACGTTTCTGCCATCATAGCAAAACGAGGTGCAAAATCGAATATATGCTTATAATATATGGCTGTGGCGCTATTTCCTGACCTTTTTTTATGCCAATTATCAAAGGGCCTCCCCCTCTCCCCCTGTCTGTATGCTATCTAAATTGGCATCCTTATAAGCCACTATCGATCTGATTACCTGGTAGTTGGCTGATATTAATCTCTTCAAACGTCGTTCTCAATGTAATACAGGAGGTAGATCTCTATAGGTCAATCATACTTCAGAATAATGTGAAGGCAGACATTTTTCCAAAATTAATTCTCAAAGAAGTGGCAAATGACAAAACAGCACTATGCATCTCATTCTACTATTTCTCCTCTGTATAGCAATTATCCAAATTGCCTTTTCTCTCATAGTTGAGGTTATTTAATTGTTTATCATTTGAAAAGAGATGCCACGTTGTAATAATCTTTTTGCTCATAACAAACAAGATCCCTGCAGGAGAATCAATTCAATGGTAGGACACATGTCCTCTGACCCAAAGGTCCCAGGTTCGATTCCCAGAGGTCTGGTACAGGGGATCATGAATCTATAGAAGCATGTACATGCATCTCACACCTGGAGTGGTTTAAAACTTGCCAACGGTGGTCTTCCTATCCCTTCTGCACAACAGAAGCTCCAGATTCCTAATTAGATAAATGACTGGATTGGTCAACCATAGGAATACTGGACACTTGCATCCAGGGGCAGATACAGGATTTCGAAAAGGGGAGGGGTCTGCATATAGGCTATGTATACTAAAACATCATGCATTCAGACACGCACATGCATGTGACGTTTCTTTCTTTATGTGAAATGTAAGTCTCTACCAAATGGTGGGGAGGGGGGGAGGGGGGGGAGGTCAGGACCTCCTGGACTCCCCTGGATCTGCCCTTGGCATCTGTAACACATTGTAGTACACTACCCAAAACCACATGTGAGAAAAGTTGACATGTAGTTCCCGATTAGATTTATGATTTAAAAAAAAAACAGTAGGACTATCTGAGCCTATAACCTATCGGAGAAGAAGAGAGACAGGGTGAAACATGAGCTACAACGTTCTCTGTGTTGAGTATTTGCGTTCAGGCAGATGTGGTTCTTTGCCCTTTGTAGTTAACGGTTCCCTTTTTACAGGTATGCTTATCGCAGCTGTATCATGGCAATGATTAATCAATAGGGAAACGGTTCATGTTGACTCATCTCTCACTGCAATATATGTCATGTCTCCTGAATCATAAAATTGTCTGAAAGAAAAAACAGTATTGCCCTGTGTGATAGTTCTTGAAGGGAAGGATAGGTGTCCCTCAACACTTTATCTAAACATCTCGAAATGTCCCACTTGCATTTTACCAAAGTATATTTTTTGGCACTCTATAGGGCGAAGATAGGTATTTGTTAATGGAAGTTCTTTCTAGCAAAATTGAATGAATTGGTGTATTTTTCGGACTTATATCTCTATCAATATCTTTTTTTTAAAAAAAACTCTGTGGTATTAAATCAAATATTTTTTGGCACTCTATAGGGCGAAGATAGGTATTTGTTAATGGAGGTTCTTTCTAGCAAAATTGAATGAATTGGTGTATTTGTCGGACTTATATCTCTATCAATATCTTTTTTTTTTTAAAAACTCTGTGGTATTAAATCATTTATAACTTGTTTCAAGTACTATTGTTATAATTATTGCGGGTGTGTAGGGTCAAGGGCAGGACATCATGTATCTCAACATGAGGGTGAGTAATGGAGTGCATGGAAAACGTGTCAGTTTTCAGTTATACCTAACAGGTTTATACGGGAAGCTTCTAACATATCATCTGTTTACCTATCCCCAAGATTATCTTGTTAAGCTTTCTTTCGAATTCCTGATGAAGATGGCCATATTTTATTGCATCTTCATAATTGACTCTTGCGTCAAGTTCTTTAAATTGTATCCTGATAATGTTGGGAATAGTATAAATGTTCTGGCGGTGTTAGGGTTATGTGTGAGTTCATTTATTAATACCACATAATATGTGTTTTCTTTGTTTCAGAGCTGGGTAAGTAATTTCAAAGCAACGGTGTTTTTTTAATCAAGATTTTCCCAATTTTCCTAGCTAAAACAAATGTGATACGATGTCAACCAAAATCGTTGTTTTTTTTGTTCATTTATGAAGGATGTCTAAACATTATGAATGGTTTGTTTTTAGACATTAGTTGCATTTTGTTTACCTCATACGTATATCTCCATCCCCGTCTAGTGAATAAGGTCCCAAAATAAACCCTCGTTATTTCACACTGTCTAAAAACTGTATTATTATCACAATTTCAAATATTAAACTGATTTGTCACCATAGACACAAAGAAATTGGGGTCTTGAATGTTCAAAAGAAACGACGTGAAGAAAGTACAATGTTTGATATTGTACTTTTCCCAGGTTGTCGGACTAACGAGGTATTATTTCATAATTTGACCATTTTCTTGGTATCATTTGTTATGGTTGTTACTGCAGTATATTGTTAAGAAACCTGCATTGGTAATTTTAAATACGTATCTATACATTATATTTATCGAAGTCACCGAAGACTTTTACAATACATTCTACCACCATTACTTTTTATGCATTTTTGGTCAGGTCAACCCATTAGCAGGCCTACTGGTTTGTATGATCGACTTGCATAGATTGTTTTATTTTGCAAAGATAAGAAAAACACAAGAATACACATATCCTTACATTTAATGGGAAATATTCACAAGCATTTAATAACGATCTCAACACAGTTAATTCACCTTACAATTCGCAATTAATCACAGTCACAGTCACAATCAACATAAACCTAAGGATCTTTAATAACATAAAAGAGTCATCGTTTTTTAAATCATTTTTTATGCAGAAGTACATTATAAAGGTATTTCTTTTATTTCACTTGCATGGTAGTCTGTAAGATACACAGAGCAACATTAGATTATGATAAAACTGGTACATACACCATATTGTTTGCCGCATGCGTTATCATGTAGTAGGTATATTTATCCGCCGTTCGTAGTTGGAGCTTGTTACATTAGATAATGATACATTTCCGAATTGTTCATTTTCCATAGCTAATTTGCATGCAGTATTACTAACCGCAAACTTTGTTCTGGTATGGCAACGTTGTTCTCATAAACGTATTGCATGGGAAGTTATAACAAAGTTGCGAATTAAAGAGACTACGGCTCACAAAACATCAACTGTTGTATGATCTACTCTTTTATATGCATTTAAAACATTTTGGGGGAAATCTTCTTTACAAGATCACTCATTCAAAAAGAATATTCTTTAAGTAGCCGTTAAGTAAAAGAATATATACAATTTTCTTTAAACCGGTTATGATATTCAATCAAGAAATGTACTTTGGATCGAATCGTAGATATCACCGCTTTGATTGTCAACGATAAGAAACGAAATTGATGAAAATTGTTTCCCCAATGTCGTGTCTCTTTTACTTTCTTTTTCTTCAGACTTGTTATGAAAGTAACATTATTTGTGACTAACTTGCTGTCGTGCCAGTGAAGCACCGGTTATTCGTACCTGGTGCAACCTTGTACATCTAGGCCTACATTTGCACACTCAGCAACTAGTTCAGGCCTGAGCCAAACTGCTTTGGTGACAGGCCCATGCATACACCTATTACATTTAGACCTATTCCAAATAAACGAATTTAGTTTGTTTAAGCTCAGTTGCGCTCACTCAGCTCTAAAGCACGTTAGTCTGTGCCCGACTCGGCCTCTTAAGCCTGCGGAGTTCGTTGACCCTGTTACGTAAAATGCATGTGGCATTTTGTATACATGTATTAGGTAGAAATAAGTAACAACTTCTGGAAACTAAATTGATTGATTTTCGTTTTTCGTTTGAATTTTAGTAAGATTCAATTACATTTCATTAAAGGTTTAACTTTCTAGACATGAAATCTATGAGTTTTTACAGATTTAGTAAGTTTCTTAAATGCATCAAGAAATAAATCTATTTAAAAGTGCCGTTGCATTATTTTCGGTGAATGCTCCCAATTTGATGGCTCTCAAATCAATCATTTGTATTGGTGGACTGCCTAATAAAATTTAAGTACTTTGAAGGTTAAGATTCGAACATTAGCTGATTAGATTACTTTTTATTTCCTGCTGTTTCAAACTCTTATCTTAGTAATGTTTACATTCATGTCATGTTTATTCCTTTAACAGGAGAAGGATTCATCTGTAATGGTGGAGCATGGATACGTTCAAAAATCAAAAGTTATGTTCGTTGAGACGAGTAAAGTATCGGTAAGTATATCCACAGTAAATGTATAGGGCTGTAAGGTACACAAATATTATTAGTGTACCTTACAGCCATGGCGTAGGCCTATAGATATTAGATCTTTTGGCTCTATGGCTTATATTGTTATGCTTATGGGGAGTCCAAGATTAGTTCAGCTATTTATAAGCTTGGACTCCCGTCCTATTCGTCTTAGCATAATAATACTTAATACATGTACTGTGAATTCATGCTAAACAATGAGTGAGAAAAAGATAAGCCCATTAAGCTGATTAGAACATGTAATCCGAGAATATGCCAACTAAATTAAAAGAAATGTCAACCAAATGACAACTGTTGCACTTCCTATTTATGCGAATGTAAGCATAGAGAATTTTTTTTTATGTACATGTACAATGTAACTTGGAACCAATATAAGATATTGGTTCATCAATTAAAAGTATGAAAGATATTAAAGTAAACGTTGTTTCATCAATTACAAGTTGCAGCACGTCAATGGGGAAGTCAATAAAAGGGTAACAATAAAGATAAACTTCATAATAATACAATAAATAAAATGATCTTTTAGCCCAGCTCACAAGACGCTGATGTCAAGGTTAGCATCAAACGGAAAAAGTCGAGCAAACGTCGCCGGCCGGGAACGGGTAAGGCTGACGACCCAGCCGTACCCATCAACCTGATGACTATAGACAGTGGGAGTAAGGACCAGGACAACGTGAGCGGCACGAGAAGCACGGTATGAACTATGAGAGGAGTATCTTGTATAATGTATCTATAAGTTGTCATCATGAACTATGATAGTAGTATCTAGTATTATGTATAAGTTGTCATCGTGAACTATGATAGTAGTATCTTGTATCATGTATATGTTGTCATCATGAACTATGATAGTATTATCTTGTATTATGTATAAGTTGTCATCATGAACTATGAGAGGAGTATCTTGTATCATGTATAAGTCGTCATCATGAACTATGCTAGTAGTATCTAGTATTATGTATACGTTGTCATCCGTGATATTGGGTATCATGTGTTATATTTATATGTATATGTTGCGATTGCATTGCATTTCCGGGGTCCCATCTCGGAATCCGCTCATAATCGGGCTCCTAAGAGATATGCTTCTACAGTATTTTGTATGGTAAATCTTTGTAAAGAGGCACGTTTGAACTTTAGATTTACTTTTTTTCAATATAACTCAGATGTGCTGGAAAAAAATCTAGAGAATACCAGATGTACAAGATGTTTCCGAAATTGCTCTTTTTAGGAAAGCATCTTGTCTAAAATGATTCCGAACCATTTCCGTTGGAATTCAACTTGTAAAATTCGTTTATCCGCAGCATAATCTTTTCATTTTCTTTAAGATTGTTTGAACTTCATTTTTTTCTCCAGAGTAAGGGCCTGGCAGACGCCCTCCTTCAGCCTAACGGTGCGGCCATGGATGCCGAACTGTCCAAACAGGACCTCGACTCGGTGACGGCGCTCGACAATGACCTGCGGGAGGAGAACATTAATGTACGTTACCAACGTTCAACAACATTTTTTAACAATAACAACAATGATAATAATTTTATAACAATTATCAAAATTGTTTTTATGTCGATTCTTATAACAATAATCTGATAATGATATTGATTTGAAATCAATTATCAAAAAGTTGTTATTTGTGTCTTCTTTTATCAAGTGCATGCTGCAGCTTTTCATGTGAGATAATCAAAGATTATTGGCATTTGTTATTAGAATGAATACAGTTTTATCTCATAGTATCGACAATTCATTGGTCGGATTGAACTAAGACCTTGTTATTGAAGAAAATAAAATTAGGGCATACAATGTCAATTACAATGTATTTCAAAATGAATTAAAACACGGACGGATTTTTTTAGTACACTGTAGAAGGAAAATGTATCCCAAAAGCCAAGAAATTGACACTATAAGGCGGTCGATATATCAATTTGTACCTCCATGAGGTATTTCTATACCGACCAGTGAATGATTAATTATTTAAGTAATGAGTATAAGTCGCTACACTTGGTTGCCAACAACTGAAATAGTCCCGATATGATGTGTAGAAAGTACTGGCCACTAGTGACTACATATTTAATGAGACTTTGGTGCAGGTCAGAATATAGTGCTTATAGCAACGACGATTGTTACGACGTAGTTCCACCATGAAAACCTCTTTACCCACTATTACTTACCCCACTTTCAGCAAATTGCTAATAGTAGAACTTACCATTTTATTATGAATTGACAAGAATACTATGGGTATCTCAATATTATAACATGTAACAGGAGCATACATTACATATGATGTATATTGCAATTGCCTGCAATCGTTAACTGCGTGACTATAGGCCCTACGTTATTGATCTTC
This sequence comes from Lepidonotus clava, assembly GCA_936440205.1. Taxonomy (NCBI): domain Eukaryota; kingdom Metazoa; phylum Annelida; class Polychaeta; order Phyllodocida; family Polynoidae; genus Lepidonotus; species Lepidonotus clava. The sequence continues at coordinate 32,014,623 of OW387145.1, read as the reverse complement.
TATGTTTCTACAATAAAGCATAGACACCTAGAAGTTTTAAGATGGGTTCACTAAAGGACAGAAACTGATACTGCGTCAGGTTATTTCCACTACTCCTTTTGTGCACCATGTTCTCTGGTATATTTGATCAATTGTTGTGTCAGCAGAAAATTTACATGAACCGATTGCAAATTGTATAGACCTATATAACGATTCGGACCGTCGTTGACCATTGTTCATGATCCTGTGACGTTCTCTGGTAAGTCGGGGTTGCCGATTCTTACAACAGAGGAACGTGGGGGGGTTGTTCGGGTCTCGGGGCGGACGGGGAATCCGGGCCAAGAACCGAGATGTGTTTCTAGAGTCGTGCCTCGCGCACGAGGGGGGGGCTGAGCGAATCGGTCGGGGATCGGCACTCGATGTCAAACGGAGGACTGCGGGGAAGGGAAATTATGGTAGGGGTATGGGTCGGCCGGGGGTTCGTCTCGCTCTATCTCCCAGACCAGCATTCACCCCCACCAGGCGGTCCACCCCACGGTTCCGGTCCGCGGGGGCGACGGGCCGACGGTCGCCTATTGATTGGTAGCGTGGGGCCGAGCCTGCCGCGCCCTCGTCCCCGCGGACTTCGTTCCCTCGTCCTGCCTGTCATGCCTTCGTGCCATGCTACACCTCGGTCTCCGGGACTGTTTCAGGCCTTTGTGCCTTACTTCGGTCCTTCGTTCCTCGTTCTTCGGGCCTTCGGGCCCCTACCCTAAGTTCTTACTATTTATCTCGAACTTCGACTGTTTTGTCCTAACTTCTGGTTAATTACTCGAATCAGCTCATCTTTAGCGGTTGTTTCAGGAAAGAAGACACGTCTGGACACAAGGAGAACTATTAAAGAACTCTGTTTATTCGGGCCTCACCGCCCCTTTATATACTATAGAAGTCAGCCCTGATTGGTTGCTTTCGGTCACGTGATCTATAACTGACGTCACTTCCGGTTTATATCTTTCGTTTCCGGTTTACATTTCACTTCCGGTTTATATCTTTCCGGGTTTCGTTCCTTTACATTTTCGTTCCTCACATATTCGTTCCTTACATATTCGTGCCTCTTTTTTCGGGCTTTTTACACTTTCGTTCATTATTTACATATTCGTTCTTTTACATATATTTCATATATTTCGTTCTTACGTTCTTTACACATATACCTTTTCATAGTTTTACCTTATTTTCTCTTATTCTGACCTCTACATATTTTGGATGAATAGCCGTTCATCACAATCCTAACCTATCACTTCTCAGTTTAATTAAGTCTAAAGCATAGAAATAACCTTTTCACTTATTGCCCTTTCTACAGACGATGGTGCAGATGTTGCGGGTGCTGCTACAACAACAAATGATGAAGGGTAACATGAAGGAGGATGACTTTAAGGACATGATGAAGGGCGTGCAGTCGGACATCAGTTCGGCCCTCTCCACCGCCAGCAGAGAAAAGGAAGAGCAAGAACAGGTAAGTATTGTTAAAAAGTCAGGGGCGGATCCTGGAATTTTTTAAGGGGGGGGCAAGATTTGGGCAGGTCATAGTAGTATATAATTACATAATTTGTGGATGGCTATGCTGTCCACGGGGAGGGCATGGGAGAGGTTTCCCCTCCCAATGGTGGGGGGGGGGGGGTATTGGGGGCCACCACCAAATTTTTTTTGAAAAGTTAACCTCTCATTCATGCAATCTGAGGCATTCTGAGGTACTTATGTAACCTTAAGGGATGACAGATTTTTTTCTAATATTTTAAATTTGCATGTCTTCATGTGGACCTATTTTCAATAACTTATGCATACATGTACATGTATATAATTATATATGGTTTTGACGTTATTGATATGGACCAATTACGTCGCCGGGAAGATGATCATAATCATGTAAGTTCGTTTGCAATGCAGACAACAAATATCACAGCTCATGTTCAAATAATGATATCTCCATATTTCTACGTTATTATAATTATGTGGAAAAATATATATTTTTTCTCATTGTTTCTACAGGAACTTCGTAAGAAATATGAGAAGAACCCGGATAAGCTTGACGAGGAGCTGGATAAGCTGCATGGCCGACAGATGGGTCGCATTGTGAGTACCTTAAATTTGATATAATCTGATAATAGACCAATTTATTATATCCTACAGTTTTGTAATTGGAAGTCATTTTCTCCTATTTACATAAACATCTAATTGATAAGATAACTATAAGGTTTTCAGAGCTACCTCTCCTCTGATGCTCTCATTATGATAATCATATCAAATATTAATATACATATTGAATGCATTTTTTTCTATGCTCTCCTAGGCTACTCTGATTGGCGAGGCCACTGACAACATACGTAAAGACATCCGTAAGAACACGTCGTTGTCGGATGACGAGGTGGACGTGCTTATGGCCGACCTCAACTCCAACCTGGCCGAGTCAGAGCGCCGCCTGGCCGAACAACGCGCCAAACAGGCACTGGTAAGATAAGCCCTTCCACCCCATAAGGCCATATTTGGCCACCACATGGCTGTTACCCATAAATTTTAACCTAATGTTATGGTTATTTTCTATTTGCAAAGTGAGTATTTAACCTACAGTCAGAAGGTAAATATCAAAATATTCCTGATGCTCCAAGGAATCTTCAGCTTTTTTTATTATCCTTCAAAGACAATTAGTTCTTTTAGAACACATATTCAAGTACAGGACATCATGCCCAATTTAGGGCAAATATGGCAAAACCTCGAAATCATCCTCTCAATTGCAAAAATTAAGGAATTATTTGGAAAAAACATATTTCTTATGTAATTTTGTGTGAAAATGCTCCACACAGATATATCCATTATTTTTAGCCAAGGGAACCATACTATTTGTGGCAGGTGGAATGCCCAATCATTAGACACTTTTCATAGTAGTAACTAGCAACTGATTAGCCTAATGTATGGACCCTGAAATAATCCTATGGATATGTAAAATCCTTTCCCTTCCTAGTGTATTGCGTTCCTATATTCTACATGGTTTATCCAATAATGTGGTATAGATAGGACATGAACCATGACACAAACATAGTTAATTCGTTTAATAGATAAATTAGATAACACGTATATCATAATTGTCTCCCCAGGCCCTGGAGGACCGCCTGGCCCGGAGGAAACACCTTGCTGAGATGCACCGCTTCCAGAAGGAGCAACAAGCCAACGACATCGAGGTGAGCAAAGGATTAGCTTTTATTGTGTTCTATGTGATCGAAACTACATAGTCCTATGTAATGATGATGCTATTACATTCCTTATTTCATGATCTATCCCTATTGTGCAATTATTTGATATTATTGGATTAGATACTAAAATGTTTATGAACCCATATCTGATATGTTGCTCGCGATTGATATGAAGTTTGTCCAATAGGCTATAATATTATTTGAGATACATAAATTTTTATTTATGTTGTACATAGACCTGTGTACCTGGGTACCATTACTGACTATTGCTTAATTTGAATAGGCCTATGTTGAATAAGTGTACTGTGTGATCATCAGATTATGATTGTGTCGACAGTTAGTTCATGTGAAAGTAGAACCACAATTTCATCTTGAATTCGAATTGTCCTGTTATGATAAAGAACTTCAAATATTCTTTTTTATTGATTCAAAAGCTAAATCATAAAGCAGTTGTGCTCTACTAACGGGGTCGCACGCAAATACTAAACCTCTATAAACCATAATTGTCATCGTATATTTTATCTTATAATACCTACTATAAACGTATTTCCATAGGTGAGGAAAGAGATCCACGAGAGGTCGCTGGGTGAGTTGGTGGACGACGGTAAGATGCTGGAGAGACAGAAGGAGGACCTGATGAACGCCTACTACGAAGACCAGAGGCGCATCTCTATGGAACACGAGGAACGTGAGTAGTATACACCCTTTTCACGAGTCTGCGCAATGAAATCCCCTATAGGTGCCCTGATCCGAATTATTTTAGTCTGGGCCTATACATATGGATCCGTATCCAAAAAAAAAGAGTCGACCCTATTACTATTACGCTATACTAATGAAAATGATCTATACAAAACACGGGGGTTGCATCAGACAGGTAACGGTGTTAGGCTTAAAAAAAATTGTTGTGTTCAGGTAACCCGACCTACCCTTAACTTTTGGCCCTACCCTATAGACCCATGCTCTAAGAAAGGTTGACTTTTTCATCTTTTTACAGCCATTTATGAAGCATGTGAATCACACCATAGGAACTTTAGAATTATTCATTGGATACCCAAGGATGTAGAATACATTATTGTCTTTCTTTTAAGTGGTTATACAACATTATAGTCCAATTTTTAATGATTTGATGTGCAAAAGACCTTTCATATCACAAATTTTCACATTTACAACCGAATCTTATAGTAAATCCCCATAGAGAATCTCTGAAATCATCAATTTTTGCACTTTTTGGCCATTTTGAAATTTTAAAGATTTAGCTGTAAAATTATGAATATACATGATAGCCACTAACATTATACATCATTGTAATCTTCAAGTAAAGACAGATATGCCTAATAAATTTATTTTCACATATCATAAACATAATGTTCTTTCTATAGAGCCTCAAATCAGATTACATGACTTAATAGTAAAAGTTTTTAAAGTTTTTCCGAATTTGGTTCTAAATAGAATGTTTTCATTCTACAATATGTTTTACAAAACCAGTCTGGATGGATTGTCCAATTTATTCTGAATTCTATGGTATATGAAGTAATACTGTAGCTCATTTACCTAGAAAGTTATGGATGTTTGGAAAAAATGTTTTTTTCTATATCTTTTAAAGTCACCCTTTCTTGGTGCATAGGTCTATATATAGTTTGTTTGTTTATTTTTAGTATTTTTATCCCAATTTCGTTTTTAAATCCAAAAGAATTGACCAGAAAAACATGGAACAGCATGGAATAGCTTACAGATGCTCAGGGCATGTATCTTAGATGCTTAAAATTGTTTTTGAGGTTGTTTAGAGTATTTATTTAATTTCAACTTTGCCTGGGTCTGTTTGGTAGATAAAAAAAAAAGGCAAAACAAAACAAAATCGGCCAACCTACCCTAATTTTTTCGACTTATGTTACCTGAACACAACCATATATGTTTTTTGGCCTAACCGTATCTGGCAGTCGTCATAGCCTACCAGACCGCATGTACTGAAGCAAAATACCTCCCAGGATAATGGGAAATATCAACGTTAAGATGAAAACCATTCTCAAAAGAAAACATGATAAAAGTGCATCACGGCTCAACAAATCAGACTAATGCATGGCGTCGTGAAATAGGAATGATAATCCTACAGCGTTTCACAACGAACAAGTTTAAGCTAAAAATAAACTAAGAATTTTGGGCTTGTTATCATTTTGTGAAATGCGCAGGTCCATGCAGCTTTCCATTACTGAGAAATACTTCTAGACTGCTTAATTATGAATCAACTAAAGTAAGTAACTTTGAATGAAAGGAAAAGAAGTCACCTCGCACCCTTGTTATGACACTAAGTCTCAAATGACACTAAGTCTCAAAATACAGATTTTTGAGACTTAGTGTCATTTTGAGACTTAGTGTCATTTTATGATATATTGAGACTTAGTGTCATGTGTATGAATTAAATCTCAAAATACAAGTTTTTGAGACTTAGTGTCATAAGACTCTTCTCTTTGTAGAGCTGCAAAGGCAGCAACTCCATCTAGCTGAGAAGTTGGCAGCGAGTAGGGCAAAGAAACTGGCCCAGCTCGAGACCAAGCAGGAGGAGGATAGAGAGGACTTCATAGCACGGGCCGACCAGAACACCAACACAGAGAGCGTCAGAGAGGTAAAGGATATGTAATCTATATAAAAGTCTATAGAAACCAGTTTATTTTATATCATATCTTATTTATTTCCTCGCATAATAATTATAGTGAATCTGATTGGCTCTTGACGTATTTTGATGGGTAGATCCAGACGATTTTGTGCAATTTCTTATAGATAAACCTTTAGCTCACTGCTTATGGAATCAGCTCATAATAGGCCTAATTCAAGCATTTTCGAAACAGATTAAAGCGTCCACAAGGGTTAACTTGAATCTTAACAAAAACGCATTTGCCTTGTTCCCAACATAGAAATGTACGAAAATTATAGCAATTCGCCTATGCATGTTGGGGGCCTTTCATTAAGTATGTACACATCAAGGGAGGGAGGGAGGTCTGAAATTTTTGAAAATGTGTGTATATTTTAGTACATATCCTATTTGTATTTTGCCCAAGGGGGGTGGGGGTGGGGTCTTTTTTTGGAAGATTTTTGGAAATGTGTGTGCGTACTAAATGGAAGGCCCCTTGCGAAAATCTGAAGAAATTGTATTTCAACATAAGAGAAATTAAGAACCCCCCTTAATGGCCTTCAAGTGCATATTATCACAAACTTATATTTCATCTTGTACCCGCAGTCCTTCCACCAGTTGATAGCCCAGCAGCGCCAGGACAAGGACGACGTGGTGGACGAGCTGGACCAGGAGGAGGCCGAGCAGTTCGCCGACCTACTCAAGGTGAGCTACTCTTAACCACTCCAGAGTCTGCTGAAAAGGCATATATTTGTTTCAATGGTGCAAGTGCATAACTATAAATAGTCAATCTCATCAAACTGTATACTTTATGAAACTAAGTTGTTATCAGTACATCAGTAAGATAATAGACTAAAGATCTGTTTATTGAGGACAGTTTTCTGTAATTATTGGAACAACAGATTTCTCTGAAGATATTTGATAAACATATTGAAAAGGAAAATATACATTCTGTTGTATTATCATTATTCTCTTGTAAACATTATGTTAATATTGCTCAATTCAGAAAGAGGAGAAACAACTGAAGACTGACCTTAATGAGACAGAGGAGAGGCTTCAGGACTCTCTCACCTCTCGGGCCCAGCTGAGTGAAGGAGAGGCTGAACGACTCATGACAATCCACGATGCAGAAATGGCCCAGTATGAGAGTAAGTATTTAAGATGATGATGATTGTTGGAGCTTAAGGTCAGCATTTTTGTCGGCTATATTAGGACCAACTCATGGTTTTTGGCTTGTACAAAGTACTGTGATCGAATCTATGGGGGTACAAACGACGGCAAGGGAAGGTGTTCTAAAAGGCACAGCTCAGGCTTTTTTTCTTATTTTATTTTATTTTTTTTCCTTATTTTCCTTAAACTTGTAAACCACTCAGAAACACTAATGCATTTGTGATTCTGAATTTTTTATACGAATCAAAATAGAACAATATTATCTTAATAATTGTTTCGAAAGAATTTTATATCTTGCTTAATGCTTATTCATGTAAAATACTATGATTTTACAGAATCAAGGAAACAAGAAAAGAAGAAAATGCAAGCAAGGATGCAAGAAAAACTGGAACAGCGGAGACAGGTGAGAAACAGTGGGCCTTTACCGTTATGCAGGAAGATTATTGCAATGGAGTCAAACACTTGAGTTTTTTCATGGTTTAATTTTTAGGGGGTGCCTGAGCAAAATGACTATTGTCATATACTACTTACTTAAATATCAATCTAAAAAGAAACAGTACCTAGACGTACGGGCTGATAATAAGTATATAAACATACTTTTCCTTAAAATACTTTTTCTTAAGTAATGCAATGGTGCACACATTTTCGATATGCTCGTAGGTTAACCTATTTCTTCTTATGCAGCATATCAAATAAGATGTGGATGTAAGTAGTATATAAAATTACATTTTTATCATGCAACAGACAATGTATTTATCTATTCATATAACATAATTAACAAACCATCACTCTGTACATTAGATACAATCATATTTTTTTCATTGCCATTATCATCACCATCCTCCGTACATATCAGAGGGCTGGGTAGGAGAAGGTATATATCACTTCTATTCATTTAGAGTTCACATTTTCCAGTAAGTCGGTAACAAAAATAATATCAACATTATTATTTCCCACTACCGTCCAGCGAGCAGAGGAGGAGACTATGTTGGCCCAGGCTGAACAGCAGACCCTGGTAGAACAACAAACCAACACCGTACAGAAAGTACTCAACTCTCAGCTGGAGATGGACAACGAGTGAGTAATTTTACTGATGCTGTACTCCTTTTGTGTTTTGATTCTAAATATTTTATGGATTTCATAGGGTCAGATTCAAGGAAAAATGGTTCGTAGTAATGGCTTGGGCAATCACGTTCAGCCATCTTTAGTAATTGAATACGGAAGGGATAGTTTTCAGGTGCCAAATATCTTAATTATGAGCATTAAAAATGAGAATTTATCGATTATATACTTGAATAATTATATTATTACACAATTGATTACAGCTACTGTTCTTGCAATGATGTGAATAGAACAATTATTCCCGATCCTATACCTGTCGATTAAAACCGTTTGATTATTTCATTCTAAAAGAAAACGTTAAACTTGTCAGTTGATTTGCATGATTTTGTATCACATATATACTTTTGATTTCCTGCAGTGCAAAGCAGAAAATCTTAAAGGAGCATGAGCAACAGATGACCAAGGTTAATAACCAGCTGCAAATGTCTAAACTTCGCCAGCAGAAGGCGTAAGTACAACTTCTTAATGAATCTCCTTGATCAATAATTATTTCTAATCTAATCATCTAAAACAATAGATAATTCAATTTGATAGTCCTTCAGAAGAAGGTCAACAATAAATCGATTATTCTAGCGCTTTTTAGGTTTTGAGTGATAATTCGTATCATAATGCTCACCTTTGATAAACTATCTTTACCTACTAATTTCTTATAAATCTTTGCCCTTTTTACAGCTTGGAACAGAGGCTCAGCAAGCGCAGGGCAAAGGTAGCCAACCTGAAGGACGAACAGGAGAGACTGCGCCGGGAGGCCAAGGATAAGAAGGAGAAGGACAAGGAAAAACTGGCCGAACAATTGGTAAATACGATTATATTGAGGCATATATTATATACATGTATGTACTTGTAACTGTTTCCTGGTTTAATATCTTCCACTATCCAACATGTTCACAATTGCTCGATATGTCAAACGATATTATTAAGGTAAGTCAAACAACAGACGTTTATATACAATACCACCTTTGGATTTTGTTGTCTTACAATTTTGTAGAAAATCTTGTTTATTAGTTGAAATTAAAACTATGGAGGCATATCATACCCATATGCCTGAGCTCCCAATGGAAGCCCTGTCAATACAATGCACTTATCTTATGATAATAATAATTAATATTTGCAAATATCTAATATTGTTTTCATAATACCTCATATTATTTTCAAACTGTCTCATATCATCCTCATAATATCTCATATCAAGATCTGCGTTTAGGGATCACTTCTATAATATCTCATATTGTTCTCACACAATTTCATATTATATTTCTATCTCACTATCCCCCTTATAACAGGAGAAGCAGATCAAGGACGAGGAGGCCAAGCTGGAGGACATGAAGAAGACTCAGGTGGCCGAGATGCGGCGGTCGCTGGCCGAGGAGACGGCCGAGGCGCTCAGGGAGCAGGAGAAACAGCTCGGTCTGCTCATTGCCCGCCTGGAGGTAGGCTTATTTACTATAGACTTATCATTAAATCATTGTTAATTTATTCATAAATATTTGTTTATGATTATTTCATTGTTTGTCACCAGGCTATGGGCAAGCCTGAAACATATAACGTTACCATATCATGCACCGTTGCTGTATCTTGCCTCACAGGTGCATTGTGATATGACAATGATGTCATTTTCAATTCACTGCCTGCAATCAAGGAAAATAACAGCCAAATGCATATTTATTTTCTTATTCACAGTTACACTTTCCACTCTGAGAAGCCACCCACGTTGCTTCTACCAATGCTGAGAATAGAATCGGGGAAGCCAATTTGGCCTGGCACATAAGGAACTGCATGATTGATGTCCCTATATGTGTTATATATCAATGTAACGCTGATAATTTCATTAATTTGAAGCATAACCATGGAAATCTAAGGAAGCTACATAATATTTTCATTATGGGCAATATGAATGAAATCTTTTTATGGATGACTTCTAGAGTTATTATTGTGGACATGTTATCGTGGAAAAAGGGGAAAAAAAGAAATTTTAGATTTATAATAGATTTCCTACAACCTATTTTCTAAACAGTTCCTAACCAAGACACTGAAAACTGTAAGTTAACAGAACATCTATCAAAAGTTTTTGGACACTCTTTATGATTTCTAATGTTAAGATTTGGAACAAATATGGTCCAATTCCATGAATTTTGCCACAATTGGACAAAGAAGAAGACTATTGGAATCAGACAGGCTTAAATTCCATTGAAGTGGCTACTTTAAAACAATCATATCTCAGCTTCAAAAGTGTCTTCACAGAAAGGTTAACTTCTTATGAAAGACCTCTACTCGAGATAAGTTATTTGGGGATATTTCCCCACTAAGATATTAATTTATGGTATCCAGGTAACCTTGTAACTATGGTGACCAATTTTTTTTAGAATGATTATTGAAAGACATTGTCTCCTATATATATAAGAAGGGAAACAAAGGCAGTAGTGACGCTCTTGTCGATTCAGGATATAGGAAATAATAAAGTCGGCCCTTTTATTTACAATAATTAAATAAACAGACAAATGCATTATCATAAGTTTTCCATTATGTACCCTAACTAAAAAATAAGTTTAACTTAGAGCTCTCTAATTTTGTTCGGCAAATCCCTACGAATATTGAGCCATGCAAGGGTTAAGTGATCAAATGATAAGACAGATTTTCTGTAGTAAATGACATGTTTGCTCCTAAATTCTTCGATTATTACTAGTCTTGTCCCAAACATGGAAATTAACCATAAAAATGTTTGTTTTCTATATTGATTTGGCAGTTGATTTAATAAATGCCTCTAGATCGAATAGAAAATGGAGATAACTGTGATCACCTCTGACATTTTTTTAACTCAGTTAATTTATTCTGGTTTACAGTCGGACACAGGCACTGGTTTTCATTGTACATTAGATATACATTAAATATATATATGCCTACTCTTTGCCTTATTTCCTCGGACTGCCTTATATTCTATCTCGGTTAATAATGATTATTATTGCTGTGCTCCATGAGTGGTTCTTCTTATTAACATAAAAAATATTTATTAGATATCTAACCGCAATATATAGAATAATAGCACGAGCCATTAGAAGTATAATAGTAACGTAAATCATAAAAACGTTTGTGCTGCCATCAGATTTCTTTTTGGATAATAATGATTATCTTACTTTTGTTTTAGGTGGGACAAGCCCGACGGAAGGCGAGGATAGCCAGACAGGACAAGACTATTAAGGAATTAGAGGTATAGAGAAGCGCTCCTACGTACTTTTTTTTCAAGTATCTTATTTCAGGCATATAGAATTTCTAAACATCAAGCGATTTAAGGATAATTTGTAAGTACGATCAAATCAGTAGAAGCTACACAACCTTAAATTCCTATCACTTTTGCTGCCCGGATGCCCGTTGTTGAAGGATATCTATTGTCAAAACAGCTACAGCCCCTTTAGAAGATATAAGACTAAGGATATATTTTATGGAATGTCCTAGTACTTTAAGTTAACCGGAAGAAAACAAATCAAATAAGTTTGAAAAGGAAAGGTTGCATATATAATATATTTGTTTGTATCGATTTTTATTTAAACTGAAAGAGAGTTTTCATAACTGGTGTTTTAAGTTGAATAATCGATCTCCTGATTTGGTTATATTGTTTTCAGAGACGAACTTATGTAAACGATGCTTTAACGGTAAAGAATTTGCGTATGTTTTGTTATTGTCTTGCTTGTATCGAACCACCACGGTTGCCTGGAATATAACGAGGTCGTTTTGGACCTGCCTGCTTTACCAAACAGGATCGTCAAACTAAGTGATTTGCAACTTCAAATGAGATTGTGTGTTCATTATGCATGTCCTTATATACCATAGATTGATGTTGGTACAAATCAGTGTACAGTTGTCTAGTATAGTTTTTCTTCAGATGCCATAGATTTTGAAATAATAGTTCATCGTGCAGTTCTAACTGATCGTTTATCAATAATATTTCGGACATGTAGCTATTTGCTAACTGGCATGTGAACTTAATCTTCGTGAAAATATTTTCTTATAAGCTATACATTGCTTGTTATGTTTTATATTACATTATTGAGATAATCCTTGATATGTCGAACTTGAATATAAAATGACGCTAGATGATTGTATATTGCATGGTCTTCACACTTAAAACACGTCATTTGACTTGAACAAAACGATTTTGGACGTATAAGACTGCTCGAAGACTACATCTTTAAATGAGTTTAGCCTATAACTAGGTAAATGAAGGGAGAATAATCCGTAGGATGAGGTACAAAGAAATCTTAAAAGTGCTCATCGTTTTTAGTATATTATATCTAATGCATATTCCAAACCATCGACACATCTGCAATAAAAAAAGTCAAATTAGTGTGCACATGGCTCCATCGAGAATCTCCATTGTGAGCACAATACTTAGGCCTATATACGAACTTTGACATATAGACATTGTGCAGATGACGTCATAATCCACTGAATCAGTCTGGACGCCATATTGGTGATCAATTCAAAATCATCAATATTTATAATCTAGAAACATCTTGAACATATATTTATGACAATTTCATCTTTAATCATCTTATCCAATTGAAATTGATTGTTTATGTTGTCAAAACTAATAATTAATAGATATTTCTGATCACCACGTGGTTGTGATGAGCACATGGTGATCACCAAAAAGTCATCACGTGACCACGCCTGCACAAGGTCTATAAACTGGTATATAACTTTATGAGCAGTATGTGCTCCTCCCCTTTAACACTGCAAACTTGCCCTTGATTAAATATTGTTCACATCTTCTACTCTCACAGGCCAAGATGGTGAATAAGGTCGGGGAGAACGAGGAGGACATGACGGGTAAGAGTGTGGACCGCATCATTACCCAGCATACCAAGGAGGTGGAGCGCCTGGAGGACAAGCTGTCCGAGGCCCGCGAGCGGCAGGAGGCCACCCTCCAGGAGCGGCTCCAGGCCAAGAAACTCAAACGCGAACGGTAAAGCCTTAAGCCTGTATTTTACATCGATTTTGATGCTGCCGATTTTGCATGTGGTCGATTTTCTCTCATAATATGACATGAAACATGGCATCCTGTATACCGTCTGAAAGAGAATTGTAAGACCTTTCTAATGATGTATAACATGTCTATAATTATTTGACCTTTATTCCCACTGCTGATTTTTAAAATCAGCAGCAAAATCGGTATATGGAATACGGCCTTTGATTTATTCCACTAGGCAATTTTGCCTGCCGACATTTTGCTTATTAATCATATTTTTTGCTAGTCACATGGGAAAATACTTAGACTTCTTACATACCAGGTATCATTTGAAACGGAATTAAAGCTGATGTCTATTGTTAACCAATATTTCATTTGCCGATTCTGAATTAAGTAGTAAAATCAGCCAGTGAATAGCAGCCTTTATAGCATTATATAAGACATCGGGTGCAATATCATTATGAAAACCGTTCATTGGTTTCTTGTAATGAAAGTGGGAAGACAATCAATGATAGGTATAAAATCTATGGGCAAATGGCAAAGTTTAAATGCTTAAGGTATAGGGAGAGGGCCGGATCCGATAATTTAGATGTAAAATGGGCGGCCCATTTTTTCTACGTATATTGAACTATTGTTAATGTTTGATTTAATACTGCGTGATGTGTATATAACTAAGTATCCATGAGTCGTTTGTCCAGGTTGTCTGAGTCAATCAGACTGCGTTTAAAGTTAGTTCGTTCACTTCCCAATAGTTCAAAAGAAATGAACGATGAGGGAGCTCTTAATATGAAAGGGTTTTTATTCAATAAACATCTCATCCCGAGTCAAAGCCACCATGTATAAGTCTCCATCAGTCCACCTCCCATCTCCTATCAGCAATCAACCACATTTAGAATACAAGTTGTTCCAACACATCCTAGACTGCCCTAGTGCTCGGCTCTATCACAATTCTATGTCCGAGGTAGTTGGTATAGGTAAAACTCCAGTCTGCTGCGTGGGAGCCGATGTACTAACTCCAAGTAGCTCCTTTGCTAAACTTACTCAGCTGACATTCTCACTAAAACTGCCTGCTCCTCACTTTGCAACACCTCTTATACTGGTTAACAGGTGGCGCTGGGAGCGTAACATATCTCTTTCTAGAAGTAGACTAGAAGTAGACTTGCTAAGCCTGATCCTTGTTAGATTATACAACGTGATGATATATTAAAAATGCTAAGCCATTAGTACAATATTCGTTTATTTAGACAGACAAAAAATAAGTTTTACATGGCATGGTAAATATTCAGTTTGAATATCAGTAACAAATACACAATGATTTGGGGGTGTCGTTAAGACAGGCTGCTCCTCAATCCATATGCTCGGCTGATATGAATGTAATGTAATGTATTTTCCAAAACAAAATAAATGCTCTTGGTTATAACAATTGTCCTTAAATCCGTAGGCAAGTGGAGAAGGAGTTGGAAAACGAAGCTCAAGAGGAGTGGCATGAACAGAAGACACGTGGAACTGGGTAAGATATTTTAATCAATTATTTAACTGATTAATTTGAATATCAAAGATTCTATGAATTAGGTTCTCTTCTGGTTTATATTTTTTCTATCAAACATCAAAGTCATATTTATTACTAAGGCTGTGCGTATATAGGCCCTAATTATGTAAGGATACAAAGTAGTCATATGAAGAGCATTAATAGTTATGTTTTTTGATGAAGAATGGTTAGATATTTGTTATGTAGAACTGGATGTAGGTTTTATTCTGAAGTTCACACAAGTTTAGCTGTATCCTGCATTGTGTGAGGGTTCTGTAGTAGAACCCTAAATCGGAGTGTTGATTTCATCCCATTCAGAACAGTATAGAACTGTTTTAATTTTACTCAGACAATTTAATAGAACTACACTCATTTGCCATTCTGTCCATAAAGTCTCCCATTGTTACATCTCGTTTGAACTAAAATGTCACTGACCTTAGTATAATGTAGGCATTCACAGATTGAATATCTTTTGAAAAAAAAACTTTCCAATTCAATAAAACTGCTTTTCTGACTGTCTTTCAATGTTGAATACCATGTGAAGGCATTCCCCTTTAGAAATGATAAGAAAGTAGATGCTGGATCTACATCAGATGTTAGAATAAGAAAAGCCTGAAAGTTGGTAATGAATATCTTTGCATTCTCACTACCAGAATAAATTCATTAGATCAAGATTTTGTCATCCTGAACTGTTTATTCAATATGCCTGCGTCTTTGCCTATTCAGTGTAATGTCCTTCTCATGTGTTAGGGTGTAGTGAGTTTACAGCCCTGCCCCTGTGTCCAGATCATTAATCCTATGGGTGAGGTAGTGGGCTGGTCATTAAACGGAGCAGTTGCGGAGGCTGGTGGTGTAGGTCTCCTCAGACACTCGTCCTTTTGATCACTCACTTGGCAATGTAGAGGATGAATCTTGCAGGTTCTCCACCATATGTCTAAGGTTATGTGTTTGTATGTAAGAACATACAGTAGTCGCATAGAGAGCAGTTGTTGAATAATTTATTGTTCTGAAGATTCATCAATGTTTCCAATAGGGTCACACAAATAACAAAATAAAGGTTTGATAAAACTTCACAGGTTACTTTTTGTTCCTGAGGAGAATATCTGGAAGTCCTTGATTATTGTCTCTTTATGATTATTATATCAGAAATGCCTGTTAGTGTGGTCAGTGCTAGTGTCGTGCAGTGTCAATATGGCCATGGAGAGGGATTGTCCAAGTATCGTAGAACGGGTGGGGTTAGCTGCTTGCTGGTTATGGGTTGCTGTGTCGTCTCGTTGTTGTTCCCATCTACTCTCTCTCATAGATGGCTAGCAATGTCATATGACCCCATGACCATGATATCATCCATGACATCAGCATCTGATTGGTCCTAATCAACACTGACGTAGCTGGGAAAATCCCAGAGACTACCAATCCTGTGAATGTAAACATGGGGATTCCCAGAGTTTCCCCAATCACAGACAGTGTGCACTGACGTCACTCCCTGCATCATTCTCCTTTACGGTCCTTCTTTATGGGTTTGTTGTGGTTCATGTGGGGCATCATCAGGTTCTCTGAAATCCGGACTTTCGCTTAATGTTATGGGTTTGTTTGTATCAGCCTTGTGTCACAACTTTGGACCTTTACTCATATTCACTTAATACCAGTTTGGCAAACTACTTTTCTCTATGAGAATTACAGATATGGAATATAACGTTATGTCATATTTCAGCAATAGTTTCTTGTACATCAATACTGCTTGCAAAAGTTACATAAGGGTTTCACATTTATCACTTTCGTTCTTTTCATATACCAGTTGGTGGCAAGCTTCATTTGTAGCATCAATTGAGAGTAGGTTTGATCCGATCAGACATGATCACTACATATATCAGGTTACAGTTCCAAGTTTCTAAAGTGTTTATACAAAGTTTCTTTCAAAAGGGAATAATGCTTATCAAGCGCTTTTTCCTTTCATAATTGACAGTCCAAAGAAGAGTATTGGGTAAAGTGTTTTGAACCGTCTGTCCCTAAGCCTGTGGAAATGCATGTTAGAATAATAACTCTATTGATGTTGTTAATCCCCCTAAATTGCATGAATTGTTACCGGAAGTCCTTTTAGGCAATTAATAAACACATGAAGGGTTATCAAACATTACTGATGCCTTGCAAACAATTAAATAAGATAATCATAATGAATACATGTGATACTATTTGACGAAATCTCAAATAATATTATATATGGCATCCTTAATATTTGTCACTTCAACATTTTAACATCGTAGAGTTCAAATGCCTAATTATGCCTCTTTATTCTGCTTTCAACCGCCCCCTTCACTCTACTGGTTTCTCTATTCTAATACCTACAAGCTTTGCTGCTGCTATTGCATTAGACATGGGGAAAACAAACATTGTAATAAAACTAAACATTGTCATTGACCTTCGTCCGTCAAAAACCCTGTTTAGTCTGGTTAACCTTAAACCTGCATTTGAATGAATGTTATTTTTTGCCATAATCTATTTACTCGTTTATGGATTACAAAGTAATATCAGAAAGGGTTTGAAATTGCCCTTTCTTGTTCATTTAATATGAGAAATAGAAGGTAAATTCTGCTCTCTCTAGTACTATGCACAGTTGTACTCCCTAGAGCATAAAGTAATACTAGTTATATATAGCTATATGTAGATAGGGTACTTCAAGTCTTACTTCGGGGACCTTGGTTTGCAAAATGGATAGCAAAGACTAAAATTGCTTAGGCCTTACCGGTTATGCCAGTCAGTAAATATATTCTAAATAATTTGCATAAACTGATTAACACCATTTTTTGATTGAGGCTTCTCTGTACAAGGACGAACATTGCAAATTTAAAGTATTCCATTGCGATATTTTTACGTTATTACTCACACCTAGCAGTGCTCAGACTCTCAGTATAATTATAATATTATTGTAATCAATTATCCTGATTAACTATAATGATAATTTTTCGAAGACATCATTTTGTGTATATTTTGCTGTGTATTGTATATTGTACGATTGTGATTATGTTATTCTGCAATATAATTCTGTTGGAAGATCTTGTATACGTCATGAAACAGAAATAAAAAAAATCTCTTTTATTCAGGCTGGCCACGTCGATCTTGGGCCAGGTGATGCTGGAGCAACGCCACAAGATGGCCATGGAGCAGCTCAGCCGGGAGATGCAGCAGGAGATGCAGAAACAGCGGGAGGAGCTCAACCGGGAGCTGGAGGTGGAGATGCAGATTGAGCTAGAGGTGCGCAATTTTCTATTATCCAATGATATCGAACTGAGTGTAATTATCAAACACTAAATATTGTATAAAATTGTTAAATCTCATGAAAAATTCGCATTTTTTTTGAAAATTATAAAAAAAATCTTATGAAAATTGTTAAAATCATGACAAAAAACTTTTTTTTTTAATTATAAAAAATTATGAAAATTGTTAAAATCATTTTTAAAAAATCATATGAATTTTCAAAAATTATGAAACATCATAATGGAATAATCTCTATCATTATGATGTATGGATAGGCCAGGTTAAAGCATGTAATAACAAATGATTGTCGACAAGATTTACCTGCTACACTACGACATGGTATTCGGATTCTAAGAATTGTAAAATCCACTTTTCATAAAGTACCTAATAACAAGTATGTACTTCTTATTTGCAGGAACAAAAGAAGTCATTCCTTGCTCAACTAGCGGCCATCAGTAACATGTCAAAGGAGGAAGTGAATGAAGTCGTGGAGAGTGCCGTTAATGGTAAGTTCCCTTATATTACAGAAAAATATCAAAGCAGATTTGATATGTTAAAATTTTAGTATCATGTGCACTCTTCTGTCAAGGTTTTCTCATTGGAATTCCAGTTAAGTTTTTTTCGAAATGGACCTGGCTTTTACATTAATATTAACGGATCCAAGAAGCGCAGACTCCGGAGTCTGCGCTTTACACGTAGATATTATATGATTTTAGCCTATTTTCTTATATAGAATATATAATGCTTACTTCTAGATGCTGGAGGAAACGAGAAACAAGCCAAGAAGTTGACGAAGGAGATGAGGATAGAGATTAAGAGAGCCAAGACCGAATTAGACGTGGACGACAGGGAACCTTGTAAGTGCACATTATATAAATTAATTATATCTGCAATGTTTCAGAAACAGTTCCTGCAATATGGATAGTATTGCTCTTATTTTGAAAAATAATGTCGAACCATGATGAAATAGGGTTATCTTAGTTCCTGAAGTACAACAGTCCATTATAGTTTATTGAACAATCATATGGGTAATCTTTCAAAAAAGAGGGAACGTTTTTCAACGATAAGGACTTGAGATAAAGGCAAACTATATGCAGTTGTCTTGTTTAGATTTATTCCATCCTCCACCCCTCCTCGAATGAGAATACCAACGTCTCTGCGGTCATAACTGCATGAAATGGGAGATTCATTTTTAGGCTTTGCCGAATTGTCCTGCATTGCATTTGATCAGGCTTTTTGATGCACCACTGCAGTTTTTTATGCCTCCATCACCCACCCCTACCATTTTCGTGTGTGCGTATGATTTTAGTTTATAATTAGTTTTCTATCCGGATTAATCTGTAAAGAATGAACTCCCATTTTGCATACATACAATCATAGACAACTTGCCTGGCCTGTTTTAAACAGATTTTTCATATATATCCAGCCCGATCTAAAACATTGTTCTAGATATTGCTGATATTACAAAAAAAGGTATTATCTTTGGTACAACAAAACTTAGATTGTTTTTAGACAAAAACAATCCCTGCTTCCTGAATGTTGGTATCTAAGTGTATCTAAATAATCAAGATATACCGCCTCCTATTGACGCAAACCTATTCATAAATACAATAATTTTGCAGAACTTGATGCACATGTCTCGAGGTAGATTTCCACAATTATATTATTCTTGGTCTCTTTCTGTGTTTAATAGTGTTTCTCTTGTATTGCAAGGTTTGCTGGATTTCACTCTAATGTAAATAACAAAGACACAACAAAACATGTTTAATAACGATCCAAATAGTCCACATGGTTTTTATCACTTGCCCCTTTTTTCATTTGTAATGGAGAAATCAAGTTCCTTTGCGTGGTGTACTAAGGAAAATACCCATAAACAGATAAACGTCCCAAATAGTTTCCTTTGAAAGTAGCTGTGTTGGTTTGTAGAAAAGGACAGATAAGGAGTGTAACAATGACTTTTTAATTTATTTAGAAATGTGAATGTATTGAATTAAGAGGTGTGTCTCATCAGGGTTTGCAGAGATGTCTTGTAGCATTATGCTTCCACGGCTTCCATTGCTTATTAGACAACGGCCAGCTCAAATTGATATTTTTATGGAAGTATCTGAAAGTAGAGTCCCTTTAGACCCTTTTCATAATCGAATATACTGAATGTTATCATGATTTCATTTTGCGTTCTTTAACCAATTTTGTCCAATTCCTTACGTCATTACTAAGCCCCTACTTTTCAAAGATATCTGGAATGAATATACTAACATCAGAATGGGACGGTTTTAGGCTGTGCAGAATCTCAGATTTGTGTATTTTGTATATATATATTATTATTTTCTAAGGATACTGCCACGTTTATGTAGTCTATTTGACTTTATCATTCTGGCGTTAATTGTTCTGAAAGGAGTTGGCTAAGGAAGGCTTAGTTATATAGCCTACTGGTAACCATGACTGTAGATATTTAAAATCACGAAATATACTAAGGTGTGTGCGGTAGCTTCATGTAAAATGCAATGTATACATATATGTAGAGGTGCGGGCTTACTTTTCATTTGATAATCATATTATGTGATCATAGATATTATTATTGATGTTGGTATCAACTAAGACTGGCCACAGATGCGGGTAATCAAGCCTTCTATATGTAACTACGAATGCAATGTTAATTTGCGTTCATTGATTATTAAATCCTCTTGTATTTGTCTTGCAGCATCAAGATTTCGGCGAGCTAGAACCGATATGTACGATGATGAGGAACCACTATACCAGCAGTCGAGGCCTAAGTCCGGCAGGAAACCACAACGGGGGGCCTTCGCCGAAGATGACTATTAAAAATTAATTATTAGCCTATTTATACCTATCATTTACTTTTACAAGTACCGCTGAGCAGCTAGAGCAGTTACACATCTGCTCCAGACACACTCTGGGCAGCTCAACGTGCCAAATATCTCATTCTACCAGCGCGGAAGAGTTAGTGTAGATATCTCAATGTTCTTGCCATAAAACAAAATTAGATCTGCTCATTAAAGTTTTTATAATTCTGTAAATTAGTTTTTTTTATGATGAATTTTGAAGAGTAAAAAGATTTTGCATGTACAAGTCTTTGATTAACAGTTTAAGAAGAATGTTGATATTTCCCTCTGTAATGTCGGTTTTCATTCATAGATTAATAAAATACAATACTCATAATCTATAATAATTATGTTAGGGAAAAAGTCCAGTGCTGAACTGACATTAAGCTTAGCAGATAAACCAAACATAGGAAGATATTAAGTCTACCGCACTCTTATTCATTGAAGTATACTATATGACTAAGCAATAATTATTATTTACAAAGAAAAACACACTGCTGTACATAATGATTATATTTTCATACCCTCTCACTTACAAGATTGTACATACATGAGTTCAATTTCGAAGGCATGTCAGCATTATGGAATTACAAGAAAAAAATAATAGATGGTTGTGCAAATACTATAACTATCATGTTTGCAACTTTCCTGTCGAGGCTTCTTATATATTTTCATGGCTTGCTGCATGCCTGATAAATAAAAGCATTATATATTTGCAAGGCTTATGTAAATACCAATCAATATGCTTACATTCTCTTTATATGAAGTAATTAGTAGAATATGAATTTTTAAAAAAAAACCACTCATGCAAGGCTTGCAATTGCTGACAACCATAATTTTCTCGATGTCCTCGAGTTTTTTCTTAGAAGACAAAATACACTGTAAAAAGTAAATGCTGTAAATTTACAGTAAACTTTGCTGGCAGCAAAGTTTCCAGTAAACTTTGCTGTACAATTACAGCATACGCTGTACTGTAAATTGTACAGTGCATGATACTGTAGGTGTTTACAGCAACCATTACTGTAAATTAACAGCAAACAAAGTACTGTAAATTTACAGTAAACTTTGCTGGCAGCAAAGTTTCCAGCAAAGTTTACTGTAAATTTACAGTGCACTGTTATTTTACAGCACTTTAAATTAAAAGCCTTTTAACATCAATTTACCATGAAATATTCCCCATAAATCAAACAAAAATGTTAATTCCCAACCACAAACCAATGTATAAAGGTTGTGGGATGTTATTATGCCAGATTTACTAGCACATACATGCATTGGATGATGTTGCAGCAGGTTTGAGAGATAATTAATTACCTATAAATTAAACTTTACACCAAAAAGGTGTCTATGCATACAGTTTATAATTATCTCGTAATAATTACACTTATTAATATGTATTTCAATAACTTCAAATATCAGTTCATTTTATGAGTATGATATTCACTCTTTGGCATCATTGAATGTAATTAATTCATCATGTGAATATGGTTTAAAGGTAATATGCCAAAAACGTTTTTTTACTTTTTACTTTTGCACTCCTGGTGGTCACTGGATTTTACAGTAAGGTATACTGTAAAAATACATTCTCATCATGTAATTTCAGATTTACAGTACAAATTTTGTAATCCTACAGCAAGTTTTCCTGTTTATTTTCCAACAGCAAACATTGCTGTAAATGAACTGTACAATTTGCTGTAAAATAACATTAACTTTTTACAGTGTAGTTTATGTAAACATGTATACCGATATTTAAAATTAAACTTCTGCTTTTCGACTGCAAATTTGAAAACTTACATAAAGAGAATAGGCAATAAAGATCTATCATGCTTGGAGTTTAGATCTTGTTACTCCTTCTAAGTTTACTAAGGCATCTTGGTAGGAATCCCTTTGTGAATTATGCTGTCCTGTAAACCTAAAACTGTGATATGATTGTTTTCCTGTTTGTTGTGTGCCGCGTACTCTCGAGGTATGTTCCTCAGATGTCTGTCTCTACGAAACGAATGTATAATTCCCAGTATATTTGTGTTGGAAAAATGGAAACTTTGCCATAAAAATACACTTAAATCCATGCTGTTTTTGTTCAAATATTGTCATTTATCATTAGATAAATTTATATATAAATTACCATCTTTGAAAATAGCCATTCCTATTGGAAATGATGCTACGATGATATCCATATTTTTTTCTATAGAAATGTAGGACTCCCCTCCCTGCGTTAGACATGATTAATGCGTGATATTAACCTGACCATGCACAATATAAATCCCTAAAATAGATTATTACATTTCCTCTCCATACTCACAAAGGTTAAATGTAGAAAATGTTAAATATCCCAGGCAGGCACACCTTATGTATACGTAGTTCTATGTGAGAAAAAAAGATAAGAGGCTATTCTTGAAGAAACTAAAAAGTAACAGACACAATTCCGACTATAAAATACAGATTTATAAATATTTCTATGAAATTGAAATGATTTTGTTAAAGTCAATGAAAAACCATATCATAAATGACTGCCTTATCTACCAAACATAGCGTGAAAGGTTTTAATTGGAGATAAAAACGTGTGTATACCTTGAGTCTACAGAAATGAATTTTTCAATTGAGATTTTCGATTTTACCTTTAATTTATTTTTATTTAAAGTATGATGCACGATTTTAAACATGCTAAATGCGCGATATTAGCCTGACCGCCCCCCCCCCCCCCAAATCCGCCTGTCTCTGATGTACGAAGAAGAAAATTGTCACTCAAGAATTCCTTTTTAGGCCTTAAGACCGTATTCCACATACTGATTTTGGTGCTGCCGATTTTGTATTTATTGGATTTTCTGTGAGAATATGACATGACACCTTACCTATATACCTATATCATTCAAAAGAGGATTTTAAGATCTTTCTACTGATATATAATATAACTATATTTATTAACCTTTATTCAATTTTCAAATTCGGAAGCATAATAGGTATGTGGAATAGACTACAGCCTATAGGCCTTATTTTACTTTCTTTTTTGGTACCGTACAGATCTGAAACGCTTTTTTTTTTTGCTTATTCTCTTTTAAGCCCATCCCACATTGGGTAGGCCTAGCCTATATCCCAGGGTTGGACAAGGGTTAGATAATATAACGGTATAAGCCATCCTTGTTTCCTAGATTTAGGATCTACTGAAATAATCAAGAATTATGTTTTTCTATATCCCACAGTACTGATAAAACATTATGATCTCTTAAATTGTACCAATTTTCAGATTTGCAGGTTTGCCGGGCAATCAAAATGCTGCATTTTAAGGCAAAATAGGATTGGACTTGATAGGTTGGGCTGACAGGCTAGGCTAGATCAAACATTGGTTCCTATGGGAATAATTATAGAGCTACATTTTACAAGTTTTAGAAGCAATTTGTCAACCAAATCAACATGGTTCATTTTGTTTTACACTTCTATCTTTGGGGATCAAATCAGGAAAAAATTGCTATGTAATTTCATGGTAAAATTGGATGTAGTCCTAGGCCTATACTGGATATGGGCTTATATTGTCTTTTTTTTCCCCACTTTTTGTAATGGATAGCCTACCTCCAAAACTTATAGGCCTAAAGAAGAAAAAATTGACACTAGATAAGCTGTCACCGCTTTATCACAATCATCATGGCCTAATCCATTCCTCGCTTTGTCTTCTTAGACTTTGCCCCGTCCACCCCCGCGCTGCGCTCCACTGACCACGCCCACTCGCTAACGCAGCGCATTGGATAGTCCTTTCATGACCTAGATACCTCTTGCGTAATAGTTTGAGTGCCTAGCGGACTTGGACGTCACTACAGTCTACAAGTGGAGAACCCCGTGTTTCTATAAATAGACGCGGGGGGGTATACCCCCGCAGTTGGAACGAGACAGTCGGACGAGGCGGACGGACACTTTGACCCTCGCCTCCAAAACACAGGAAACACAAAATTTCAGACTTATATCTGACCCTATAATCTGGCATTTGGACACATAGACCTTGTAGGACATTGCGTAACAGATTATACAATAGGTGATAAGGTCTTAGGCTGGATCCAAAACGCTAAAGTTTCGTTCACTGATTTTGGGGTTATCCGTCATGACTGCATGTGCATCCGTTGTGTGGACGGATGTTGTGAATCTGAGGTGGTGAGTCAGCTGTAGTGGACTCACGTGGGGTCATTGTTTGATTTCCATCTCCACGCCCAAAACCGCCAGAAATCATCATGGACCTCGGGTTGAACGTGAAGGACGTAGCCGAGATTGCTGACCTTTTCACAATCACAATCGACGATTCAGGTGAGTCTCTGACCTAGTTAGATAGAATATACCTAGAATAGATCTATAGTATACCCGGTAGGGAGGGGGTGGGGCAAGAGTGTAGTCCGTCCCTGACCTACTTAACTCTTACATAATAGGTCCGTACACCCACAACAGTCAATGGCTTTTATTGGTCAATTAAAATTTGCAAGGAATTCTTTTATTGGCCCTCTATAAATGGCATGGGGAATCCCTTTGATGGTTCTTGGCCTGCTGGCTGGTTTATGGTTCTCCCTGCCATAAACCAGCGGCTGCAAAGCATGCTGGGATTTAGGTGGGAATTCCCACCTAAAATGGTTGCCGGTGTACAGACTCACTTTGGGAAACAGTGGGTCTGGCCTACAGACTAGCAAGAGTGGGGCTGATCGCGTTGGTTAACACGCTGTTAGATCTAAAGTCCCACTGCCGGACTAAGGTACCAAAGCTGTCGTACTCTCGGATCTATAACACTCCCACCTCGGATCAGGGCTATTTTTAGGACACCTAGATCTTAGTAAATATTCACAAAAGAGTACATATCCATTAATGTAATACTCCTGCGGATTACACATGTGAATATCAGGAAAACAAGATAGAAGTAGACTATTGCACTAAAGTAGTGCTATAATAGTTAATATAGGTAAAGGCTTTCTGGGTTATAATGTGGAATGAGCAGCTAGATAGGGAAAGCTTCCAGGCAGGGTTGTTTGTGTCGAGAAGAGCAGCCTAAAAGCACATTTGTCCCTTAAGCCTATCGGTGTCTGGGTCCTCTCAGCTTATCCCATTAACGGCCTGAAGCCATTAGTCTCTCACTGACCTGCCAGAACCGAAAGCGAAAAGTTGGGTACGATTGTCAGGCTCCTGGCCTGGTCCAGACTGGCTGGTGTGCTGAATACCCACATAAAGGGGCTACTGGTGTACAGACACACATTACCTGTTAATGTGGGTGTCATTTTGAGCCGGTTGGTGAAGGACGGGAACATCGATTATCCTTTTGTGGTGGCCCGCTGCGCGCATTAGGCTGTCTGGATCTGAGGAGATTTATAGAGTTGTTTGTTTCGTCTGCTCCATATTTAAGCGAGCAAGCACATAGCCCAACTCAGAGGCAGACTGTAAGGCTTGGGGAGCGAGTGTCGTTTGGTGGAAGGAACGGGGCTTGGGTGACATGGCAGATATATGGGAGGATGTTGATCTTATCTCGGATGTGGAACATGGGAAGTTTAGGAACTTGAGATCTATGTGGATCCTGGATAATCTCCTGTGGTTTCTGTTGTCATGGGAGTTTTGGGAGCTGGGACACTGGTTGGAGTCTTGGAAACTGTAAGTAGATCTAACATTAGGTTGTGTGGAGCATACATAAAGCATGAGTGTGAACACCTTTCCATCAGTAAAGACTCATGTGGAGTGTATGCAAAACACTAGGTATGTGAACCACTGTTTAGGCCCGATCGCAGGAGCAGGCCTAGAAACTGCCCAGTGCTGCCACGGAGCTTCCATGGTGAAGTGGCAGTGCTTACATAAAGTGAGATTTGTGCTGTGTATGACAGACTTGAAAGATATATAAAACCAATATTTGTACCTCAGCCAAGTGTTGTCCGCGTTTTGGATTTGAACGCACCATTTCGTGGACTTTTTCTACCACTTGACTAGCAAAGCTAAAATGATTAAATAACAACATCTTGGAAAGACAAGTAATTTAAGTTCCCCATGTTTACAATTAATAACCCCTATAAACAACACAGTGTTCGAAATTAAGGATTTATTTTATGCACACGCAGGGTGCATAGGGGTTTAAAATCATGCACCCGGCATATTTCTAATGCACACACTACTATATAATGGCATTTATGCTTTTGAAAAAGTATGTACATGCTGGGTGCATGCCTCCTAAAAAGCATGCACCCTGCAGCCAAATTGTGCACACCGGGTGCAGGGTGCGCCCTTAATTTCGAACTAAAGTCTGTAAAAATACCCACAAATAGACATCCACTCATTAGACCCAAGTTTAGATAAAAGCTTTGATGTATGTTAATAAGAGTATATAACAGCTTGTCTGAGATTGAGCTTTGACACTTAATTTATATTTGGATCTAATTGAATAATTACCCCGTCCATTGTCCGAGTTTGTCGGTCTTAATAAAATACGAATAAACAACCACATAAAAGGCTATTGCCGTAAAAACAGACAAACAAAAGATGGGTTTAGGCTTGCGTCAATTGTAATCAGTAGGGTCAACTGTATTATGCGGGTACCTTGTGTTGAAGCATAAACGTAGACACGTTGTCGCAGATGGTAAAAAGTTGATACAGGGGTTTGTCTAGTATGTATTGATCTGTTGTATAATCACAGAGCGTAAAACCACAGCACACAATAATTTAGTTGTTGAAACGTGGCAAGTGTTCACTCTCCAGATGCAACTTCGAAGAGAAATAAATAGTTTAGGAGTTTGTAAACTTTTCTAACAGAAGAAATTACTAAAGTGGTAGATCTCTTGTAGGTCATACCACGATAAAACTAGATGACGTAATTCGTTGTATCATCTCCATAACTTTCAATAATAAATGTATATAAATAGGTAATTATGATATGATTTTGACTGTTGTGGCAACCTCGTATATCGATCTACCCTCTGATATCTGCAAGCTCCAGTATTACAATAGTCAATTCACAAATATCCACTTTTTGTTTCACACATGTCCCACCGTTTGTTTGCCTGTATTCCAGGTCGATTTTTAACAGTACGCCTCACTGAAAATGTATCTCGTAACAACTAGTTCATTGTTGTAAAGCTTTTATGATATCGATTAGAGGTGATATGCTTCCACCCCTCCAGGTGCGAAATGGACTCTCCCATATCCTCATAGATCCGCTTTAATGTTGAGCTTGCATAAGGGGCCGGAGGTTGTTCGCTGGTTGCTAGTTGGTCAGTTAAGAGGAAAGCGAACGTGTCGGGTATAAGCAGCATGTGATTTGCTGTTATGGTTCCGGCATTTGACAAGCTCTATTCGTGGGATAATGGAATCTAATCAAGAACTAACTGAGTTGTCAAGCAGTAATAATACGTATACCGAAAACTCAAAAGGTGCTGTATACTACTAGTACTAGGATTTGGATCTGTTGGATTTGTCTATAAAAAGTATTCTGGTTGACCAGGAAATTTGTGACAGAAAATGGAGCGAGGCCCATTAATAGGTAATTTTATCTGCTTGATGGAATGATGTAACACACACACACAAATACACACACACACACACACACACACACACACACACACACACACACACACACACACAAAATGAACAAAAACTTTGCTTCAGTGACATACAACTGCATAGTCAGTGTAACAGGACCACAATTCTTACTTCAGTACCTAAATGCAGGCACTATTATCATTCAAAACCTTCGTTTTCTTACTTCTAGTATTGTTCAGGCCTGTCTAATGTTACTTTTTTTTTTTAATTTGACATTTATTTGTTGGCATATCTAAGCTTTTTCACGTGGCGTTCTTATAGAATGGAAAAGGTAATGCTAGCAAAGTTAAGGAAGTAACACTGTGGTAAAACCAAAAGTATAGTGACAGCTTTATTGTATGAAATAGATATTGTAATTTTTAAAAAAAGAGGCAAGTCTGTATGAAAATGCGACCACTTCCATGTTGTTTTTCTAAAAACCAAATCTAACCCACCCTATGATTAACATTTCGTCTAATATAATCATAAGGTAACTGTTTTGATTTTCAGACGATGAGGACACCCTGCCACCTGCCGTCACGTCACAGCCGACCCAGATCGTTCCTGACCACCCCACTGCCCATCCTGGACCTGGAAGGACCCAGCCACACCCTGCGGCTCCACCAAAAGGGGTGGGGGCGCAGCGCTATGGAACTACACACTACAGACAGATCCAGCCGAAGCCTGTGACTAGTCTTCCTCCAGGGGCTCCTCCAGGGGGAACAGAAAGGACCTCACACCATAGGGGATTACCACAAACATTAATGCAGGGCTTCCAATGGTGCCGCCACCCGGACCATTCCAAGAGTGCTCCGTCTAAATCTGGGAACATAGGTACCTGTTTGGAGTGTTCGTCTCAAAAAGTTATGCTCAAACGGTCGGTGTATTCTACGGACAACAGCAATGTTGGTGTGATGTGGGATCTTCGGGATTCGCAGAAAAATTTGAAAACAAATGCTGACCAAAGTACTGTTTTAAAAGTGGCAAAGGCGTTGGATACTGAGGAACGACAGAGTGGTTATGTATCCAAGCCAACTGAGTCGAATCTTAGTAAAGTGAGGGATTATTTTAGGTATTTTGGTGAGGTTATGTCTGATGTTGGTCATGGAAAGCCATCGTTGATTGATCTAACGACATGTGATTCCAGTGTGGCTGGACGACTGGGAAACGATCAAAAGGTGCCTGACACTGGTATGTTGGGACAATCTATAACTGATCAAACACCATCTGAACTTGGTGTAACAGAAATGATGTCAACTGGTTGTCAGGTAGGGCAACCAAATCAAACCAAAGTCAGGCAACCAAGGGCAGTAGGGCAACCAAGTCAAACCAAATCTGACAGTTACAGACAAAGACACATATTACCAAAACCTATTATAATGGAACAACAAAGCATCAGTCAAATGATGTCAACTGGTTGTCAGGTAAAGCAACCAAAGACTGGTGAAACTACATCTGACAGTTCCAGACAAAGACGTATATTACCCAAACCAATGACATTAGACAAACTAGGAACGAGTCAGATGACATCAGACAAACCAGGAACGAGTCAGATGACATCAGACAAACCAGGAACGAGTCAGATGACATCAGACAAACCGGGAACCAGGCAGATGACATCAGACAAACCAGGAACCAGTCAGATGACATCAGACAAAC
Source organism: Lepidonotus clava (assembly GCA_936440205.1). Taxonomy (NCBI): domain Eukaryota; kingdom Metazoa; phylum Annelida; class Polychaeta; order Phyllodocida; family Polynoidae; genus Lepidonotus; species Lepidonotus clava. Next base: position 31,984,739 of record OW387145.1, on the reverse strand, counting down.
CAGGAACCAGTCAGATGACATCAGACAAACCAGGAACCAGTCAGATGACATCAGACAAACTGGGAACCAGTCAGATGACATCAGACAAACCGGGAACCAGTCAGATGACATCAGACAAACCAGGAACCAGTCAGATGACATCAGACATGGCTATGAGAGGACTTAACATCACCAGTCAAAAGACATCAAAGACTAGTGCGGTAGATCAAATAGTCACCATTCAAATTATCTCAGACAATGGTAGTAAAAGGCAATTATTTAACGAGACAATGACATCAACAAATTCAGGGATATCTCAAATGAGCTCGAACAATTGTATGGTTGAACAGTTGAAGACCGATCAAACAACGTCAAAAACTGGTATGGTTGGACAATTGAAAACCAGTCAAACACCAGAAAACGGAAGAATAGGTGTAACCAGGTTGCCCCACGGTAAACTGGGTCCACTTATGGCAACTCAAAATTCAGCAAAACAAACAGTGACGCAGTCGAACTTTGTAGGCAATAATATGGCTGTTGCATCATTCCATGCAAATTTGCCTGTGCGTTGTTCAGTAAACACCAAGGGAATGACATTATTACATGTCAAAGAGGTCTTGGATACTGGGCCTAGCAGTAGCCCGGGGCATACTGTGACAGTATGCACCCCAAAAGGGACATACATGAGTGAAATCGAAAATCAGTTTAGTCAGATCACATCAGGAAATTGCAATAGAAAAGAACTGCAGCCAGAACAAAAACCGTCAAAAACTTGTGGGGAAGGACAACCTGTGACAAGTCGGATTAAGTCAGAACCTGGGATCTCACAACCATTGGTAAAAAGTGAAATAACCTCAGAGTCGGAAAACCAGCCGCCAAAGACCGATCAAATGAGTCCTGAACTTGGGATGGTGGAACGATTAGCGAATCATCCAAAGACGTCGGATGCCTGGTTGGCCGAACCATCCGTGAACCATCAAATGATGTCGGGCTCATGTAAAAAAGAACCTTCAGTGGACCATCAAACAATGCCAGGCCAATGTAAAAAAGAACCATCTGTGAACCATCAAATGATGCCAGGCCCATGTAAAAAAGAACCATCAGTGAACCATCAAACAATGCCGAGCCAATGTAAAAAAGAACCATTAGTGAACCATCAAACAAAGCCAGGCCTATGTAGAATAGAACCATCAGTGATCATGCAAGCAAAATCGAAGGCTGCGAGTATGGCACAATTGATGATCAGTCAAAGAACTGGAAGTACGGGACAGTCAGCAGCCCTTGAAATGACATTAGAAACTGCTATATCAGAACAGCCAACAACCCCTAGTGACATGCCTTACCATACTGTCTGCTTACAAAAATCAACACTGTCGTCTGACAGTGGTTTAGAAAACACGGCTCTGGATCCCGACCAAAAGGATTCTAGTAAAATGAAAATACCAAGCCATAAAGATGCAAAAGAAATAAATACCTCATCAACCGGTGCTGTCGTTAAACGGAAAAGAGAGGTTCCGGATTGTATTTCTGAAAAAGATTCTGAATTTTGTCATCCAACTGACAAAATCCAAAGGATTGAATTAGATTGTGGTCAAAAGGTTCAAACTCCAACCTCCCAACCTCAAATTTCGGACCAAGGTGCTACCACAACAAAGTCAAATGCATTTAGTTCATTCTCGAAACACAAGAGCAAGGAATGGTTGAAAAATCTCGATTCTGTCACAGTTATTTCCTTATCAGACTGCGAGAGTGATGACGGAATGGACGGGTTGGAGCTCAAAGTCGAAGGAAAATACTTGCCGATTATTGAAGATGTTCAGGGGCCTCTGAAAGAGGTACCCAAAGAAGAGTCGAAAAAGTGCACACAAGATGAATCTGTACAAAAAGATATCAAACCGTGCTTCCCAAAACTTGTACTTCCAGAGAAAAACGCTCCCACTGCTGAGAGTAACAAGGACACGCTGCAAGGTTCATCTAAGGAAACTTCCAAAAGGTGCTTGGCAGATAAGAAAGTGGCATTGGACATTAAGCCCAACCTCTCCGAGCCAGTTGTACCCAAATCAGAGCCGGACACTGACCATTGGCGACCCCCTACTCCTGAATCTGCAACCATTACAAAAACTCCCTGGCCACTGGTGGCCAGTGATCCAGTTTCTGCAGTTTCTTCCACAGCCAAATTGCAGTCTCCAGAATCCCCTGTTTCTGATTCCAAAACGTCTTCCTCGTCAGAGCACGATCAACATCAGGATTATAAAAAAGAGAATAATTTCCCTCTAAAACAACCCAAAATGGAAGTGGATGAAAGTGTAATCGTTCTGGACTCGTCCGATGATGAAAGCGATGGGAATACCACACTGGAAGACCAACCAAAGAAGCGAATCAGTACAAAGGTTCCCCTGACTAAAAACGAAATAGTGCGATTAAAACAGTGGTTAGGGGAGCAGGATCCCAAAGCGTTGGTGTGGGGTGATATCATTAAAATGGCCGTGGAGCTAGACCGCACTGTGTACTGCGTTAGTAAATGGGTTTTGAACCAGGACGAAGTAGAACTTAACCCAAGAAGTAAGCATAAGTTGACCCGAACAGAGCTTGCTAGTTTAGAAGAGTGGCTGAGTGCTCATGACCAAAATCCTTTGTTGGAAAGCCACGTAGAAGAGCTGGCTAAGAAGGTTGATCGTAGCGTGGAGTGTATCAGGACATGGCTGGCCAAGCGTTGGTTAGTCGCCCATGCACACGACCCTCAGGTTACAGAGGACCAACTGGAGGCGGTTGCTTCTGCACTAAACCGCAGTGTTTCTTTTGTGAAAAACTGGATGGCCACGCACGATGCACACCGTCGCCACAGGGCCACTTCTCGAGCAGCGACTCCCCCTCCAAGGCCCTACAACGTAAAAGACCCAAGTAGTCCAAGGCCCTACAGCGTAAAAGACCCAAGTACTCCAAGGCCGTACAGCGTGAAAGAACCAAGAACTCCAAGGCCGTACTGCTTGAAAAACCCAAGAACTCCAAAGCCGTACATCTTGAAAGACCCAAGTACAGATCGCCAGTATAAAAGTCAATATTCATTATTCAAATACGGATATCAATATGCAAGAAAATATTTCAGAAACCTCTCGCATGTTGGGTATGAAAGGTTACAAACCTGGCAAGAAAATAACAACCACATCAACCCTTCGCTGACAGAAATCAAGGAGCTGGCGTTTGCCATGGACACTGAAGTTGCGTCTGTGAAGAAGTGGTTTGCACGCCGACGAATGACTGAAAAAAAGAATAACTACCGTCGTGAACTTTCCAATACCGAGTCGTGAACGTTCCAATACCTAGGTTTGAAACATTGCCTGGTGTTCCTTCCAAGTTCCAATCAGACTAGTTATGAGGACAATTTCCTTCAAAAGGTCACCATCTTTATGAGAAAATATTTTCTAGTATTATCCCGACTGAGAGAACTGTTGACTCCAAGATGCACCTGGTTTTCCTCAGGTTTTGGTCTATTCTTTACCAACAATTAGAAATAAAGAAACTGCCGTCCGCATAACTGCTCTTTCTTTTCAGTTGGCATTAAACAAACTGGTATGAACGGATAGATAACTAGCGGGGTTTGGTGCAGATGCTATATTAGAACACTAATTGACTGCTACGTATTAGATACAAAATATTGACGAATATTATAAACCTAAAGAGGCATTAGTCCCGCCAAGTTGTCAGTAGACCTCATATGACATATCCAATCTCGAATTTTATGTTCCTGATCAATGTAATAAGCAGTAAAGAAGTAGCTTCCAAAAATAGATTTATGAAACTATTTAAAACAAGTGAATTATTTCAAATGTATACACTACTATGTAACAGTGGTCTGCTCACTAACCAGTAGGTTTAAACTGGTTAGTTATATTCCCTCTGCCATTGTTCTGTTATGGGGGAATTTTTATGCATTTTATGTTAATTTATTAAGTAAATTATATTTTGTACTGGCTTCCAATTGTTAACCTACAATTCTCTTGTCTCACCATATCAAGTTGCATTAAAATGTCTTTCAATCGTCCGATGTTGTGTTTCGATTTATCAATAGCATGCAGTTTTACAGTGTTTTCGGAATGAGGATATTTTTCTGTGCATACCTCGGGTAAAGGACTAAAGTAAAAATTAATTTACATTTCTTACAATCTCTCAAAAATCAGATGTTTAATGTTCAGGAAAAGCCATGCAATTGAGGGTGCACAGTTCTAAAACTGTGCAGTGGATAACACAATCATAGACGTCGGATGCAGGTGCACCGTTAACTTAATATCGGATGCTAGGTATATAATTATTAAACAGTGTAACATCACATATAATATCTCATCGAATTACTATTATTCTCTTCGTACTCCATGCATCTATCTTTTTATATCATGTTATTCTATAAACATCGAACTATAAGGAGAAAGCGAAATAGCTCGTGCTCCCAGTGAAGTAAGATTACCTTATATTCAGGCATTTCTTTTTTATATACGTGAACATTATCGAAACAATTGAGACTGTCTCTGTATTTAAATTAATGATAAAATTTCAGATAAGTGTTACCGATTGGTTACGACTTAACCTTTAGCTTTTAACCTACTACATGAAATTGATATTGAGTTTACACGAAAACATATTATTTCCGGTAAACCTGCCGGGTGGGATTATTTTAGATGGTCACCCGGCCGGGATTTTTTTCATTGTGAAACGATTTGAAGTGTATATCAGTGTTAAGGTAATTATTCCCTCAATAATAGTAATGCAGATAAGTGTCCGAAATTAAGGATTAAATGAACGCACCCACTGGGTCATATTTCCCACCCGGCCCACCGGAAACAGAATTATTTTTTAGTATGGCCTTTCATTCAATTTTAATCGTACAAATTGTTGTCTCGGAAAAGTTCAATGTTAAGTGTATGGAAGTTAAACAAGACGGATTAAGATATCAAACGTACCTTTATTCATAAATCGTGGATTCCCCAATTTTCAACCATGGAACCAACCAGTGATCATTTATTATACAAGATGGAATACAAATTGAGAATCTAGTAATAGCACAAATAATGTTTGTTTGAATGTTACAGCTATCACGACCATTGTAGGTAAACCAACATAAGATTCTTCGACTTTATAAGCACATAATGGGGACTAAAATGTATAAATAATATTAGACATAATCAAAGGTCGAGAGCATTATATGAAATGGATGTAGAACCAGTACCGCAAACTAAGATAAATATGAACGTGAACGATCTTAATGGAAAATGATGAAAGCATGACGGATTCTTTTCTCGCGTGAAATATGAAGTTTTCTACTGGTTAGCGTTACATAAAACTTCTACTTAGCGTTACAATCTGGCTTCCTTACAAATGATATGTAGTAGTTTTACGCGGGGAGTTGAACTTAAGTGCGTTGTGCATGAATACCTTCTCGTCATCTGATCATTTCCAATTTAGTAAGTTTTATACTACAGCTAGGACTATTATTCATCTTGCATCTTGGATAAACTTTTCAATGAATCCCTTGGCTTTACACGATTTAGGTAATGTGCTTGTGATATTATTCCTCTTACGAGAACATGGAAGAGCTTTAGATTGATGAAAAAAAATCACCGGATTTGTGTAGATAAGTCAGTCGAAATGGTTATGCAAAACACACTCTTAGCAATGCCCTACAGAGTCCTTCACCTGCATTGATATAGAACGATTCACATACATTTTGTACGTGGGACAAACATTAGCAAATGTACATTCGCCATTAAATAACCTTCCTTGGATTCGAAAAACCGAGGGCTTTTTTCACAATTCTGGGTGAACAAAAAATAATACAACCCTACAGCGACGTCGGATCCCAAATCCACTCACATCAAATAACCCTTTAGTCAGATAATACAATATCATAGTGGATTTACAACAGCAAAACTATATTTGCAATATCGTACAGTATTACATTTGAGAGATCACTATCACAGACAATGTGATCTTATCTGGTTAAGATTAAAAGAAAAATTAGGTGGATTTGAGCTTTACTTGCTTCGTATTCTCATATATGTTTTTAAGGCTACATAATCTATATACATAGAAAAACATTCATTTGTAAGTACAAGTTATAACTAGCCTCTGGATTCAAAATAAAGTTCGCTAAAATTGAAAAAAAGACATCTGCAGAAGTTTTTTACTTACAACTAAAAAGGCAGACTAACTGAAAGGTACATCTTAGATCGATCGAAAGATTAAAGGTAATGATTACACATATGTAGTGTAATACGATGGATAGAATGATGATCGATTATTTGGTGACATAATGAGACAGAAAAATATCAACCCTACTCCTTGTATCTTACATACAGCTTTTACTTTCTCTTAACTGTAACACACTAGTTTCTTATCACCAGAACTAACATGGCCTTTTCAAAACCAAAGACAAATTTGAGACAAAAATCTTCAATCACTTCCCGAGCATGGCTTCTATATTTCCATTATTTCCCTGTAGCTTCATCTTGCGAATAAATACATGGCACTGTTAAATAGGTACGATTTCGGCGTCGTGAAACGTTCTTTATTCGTATCCTATGGCGCCTATTCCAATAACTTCCCTCTTTCAACAAAACTGTAGAACGTAGTGAAAACGATTCAAGGTAACGTTCAACCTCATGAACTCGCAAGATATCATTTAGATATATTTAAGTTATTATTGCTAAGGAATGTCAACTCGAAAGCAAACTCATGTACACTAGATATAATACAGCCAATTTACCTATTACAGATTTACTCATTTGAAAAGAAGAGGTTAGAGAATCTTAAATCAGCAGCAGTAACAGTAAATAATTATGTAAAGGCTATGATAGACAAGGTCAGTTTGATAAATTATGGTACGACACAAATTCTGTTCATACTAAGTCCGTTACATTGAACCTTTCAGTTACACAAGTTCGTCATGATAAAACATTCGTTTGTTATTTAACGTCATTCATTTTCATGTTAAGGTGCCAGATTTACGCTGCGGTGGGTATTAGGATAATATTCTACTTTGTAGAACGGAGGGATCGGGGATAAATCGTTAAACATGTTATGAAGTGAGTCAAATCAATTACTCTTAGGAAAAGTAGGTAGTTTCTATCTATTAGTTATGTACATATAATACATGTCCTCAGATTGGAAAACAGATTTTATACTCAACATTTTCCATTTTATAAAATACATCATCGACTCTATGTAGGTACGAAATATATACCGATTGTTACATACTGTAAAGTTTCATAAATTCGCGCTGCTCCATTTTGGCGGAACTTTAAACATGGGCTGTAGTTTCGCACGTTCTATGTATGCATAACTTTCACACGTCATATGTGATGAACGAAAATATCGTTTACAGAAGTTCCCTCGCTGTAATAATTCAACATTTTACAAGTGTTAGATACTATCTTATAAAATGCCCCCAGTTGATTTCACCCTTCGCAAATTCTAACATCTATCCACGTCTAAGTGTGCTTTATAAACAACTTATATTAATACACTTTATAAACAAGTTATGTTAGTCTATTATTTGCATAAATCGGAATTTGTTAAAGATCAGAGAACGTATTGCATCAGATGCCTTCTCACTAACAATATACATGAACATTTATACAAAGGGAACAGTGAAACATCCTAAATATTTTTAGTGATGCCTTCAAACAGGTTTCCCAACTTCTGGAATCGTAGTTTGTTTCACGTTATCAAACTTATTAATTCCTTTACTCGACCAAGTAAAGTCAATGAATTTATCAAACTAAACTTTTCATTCCCATTGGAGATTCCACGGTCATACTTTGAACATAGACATTTTCTCCAAAATTGCTTGTGTCGTCCCACGTGCTTTTTAAGTTTCTTCATACATACGTCAATATTTTCACTTTGCTTTGGTTTTATCACTCCAATCCGGTTTTATATATAACTGCTGACTGACATCCATTTATCTAGTACCCTTTCTTCACTCTCTCGGGCAGAATGCTGTCCTTGGCATAATTGAAGAATGACAGAAGTCCGTATCTCTTGCTCTTTTTCCTGAAGTAGTTTGATACGACATCGCCCTCATCTGAAAGGAAAGTAAATAATCAATGACCTGTTCATAAACAATGAACTAAGGAGTATTTGTTGAATTGCACAATGCAAGTACATAATTGATATTTAAATTGTATTTGATATTCGTAGAATTTTGTTGAAAATGTATGTATACAAATGTGTGTTGGTTAATATTTTCTTGGCTGTGAATCATGGGAGTTGAAAGTTGTGTACTTTTTTTCCGTATGAAGTATTCCATTCTTTTATATCCATCAAATGCATTACATGCTTTCGGTGACATTTAACAAAGTAAACATTTAAGTAATAGTCTAAAACTATTTTAATTGAAGCGCACGAGGAGAAACTTTGCAAGCTCTACACTTGATACCTACAAACTAATTTTCTTTTTAAAAATAATAATCTGATAATGGAAGTTATATCTATAGTCTAAGAACTATGATTAATTACCGACCTGTGAAAAAAAATCATATCATACGAAAATGAAATAATATAGACATCACACAATATTAAAGGACTATTCTTAAAAACTTAGCCACTACACTCACATTCACTTGTAGGTGGAGAGGACCATTCTATAACACAAACATAGAGGGAGTATTATTTGACGTCACATGCAGGGATTATGGTTTTTTTTAAAAGGATTGATCTACACTCTTTGTGAGCAAGTTGTCATCTTGGGAATCAAACCAAAGAGTCTTCTTCAAGTAATTACGCATGCATGATACTTTCCTTAAATTATAGACATGTTCAGAATTGTTGTCTTATTTCAATGTGTCATCGTTAAACAGTTAGGTTTTCATGCTCGTAGTTTTTCGTAACAATTATTAATTTATTTTGTTTCGTTATACACCAAATAGGAATATTGCATCATTTCATTAAGCCTTAAATAAAATCCTTGCATACAAAGCTTCCAGCTAGAAAATCCAAACACAAAGGAAAATCAATCTGAACACCTTGGGGCCATATTTTCATAACCGATTTGGATAATGAATTGACTTTCGATTACTGTCTCATGATAAGCAATTTCAACTGTGGCAAATCGTGATTATTTCATTGCAAAATATTCCTAAGTGCATTGTTAGGAGTTTTTTTTTTTTTTTTTTTGGGGGGGGGGGTGAAATATGAAATGACAAGTATTAAGACAAACACAGAGATTCACTTGATTAGCCTTATCAGTTACGAGAATACGGCCTTTGGACTTATCAGTAGTCACTAAACACACATCTGGCTCTGTGATGATTAGTTTTTTCTAGTCCAGAAGCATGTCAAAGATACTTTATTACTAGTACATTTCTGCAGACATAAGGACGTCAATGCCCTAGTTCTAAGAAAGACACATAAAAATGATTAAAATTGAACCTCACCTTGTCTCTGGGCTCCGTCCACCGATGTAGGTAGTACATTCTCATTGGCTGACAATGATACGAAGAAAGCGAAGGGCACTAACCACAGACAAACTGTGAAGTAGGCCAGGACCTTCAAAACAAAATCAATTAACATGGACTAAATGTTTATTGAATTAAAAGGAAACCGCAGAGTATTACCTCAGATAAAAATCATTGATTAAGCAAATTTTGTCAATATTATATAAGCAAATTATCTAATGTTTTTATTCAGAGTAGAATCACCTCAAGACTTGAGTGCAAGTATTTTATTTGGATAATCTGTAATTTTTTTTTTTATCTATTTAGGTATATAATAGGGTGTTGTCGTGAAAGTAATAATATACTGATATAAAGTACAATGAATTAGGCTGTATTTGTGAACTACCATGTTTATAATATAAGTCGTTAGGTTTCTGAAAGAAACCTTACCTCTGTGAAGGGATGCCACACCTCGGAGAAATAGGAGAAGGCTAAATAATGATTGATAACCATGAGCACTGAAAACAGAACAGATCAATGTTTATTGATAATGATATGAAGAACGTGATTTTTAAAGTGTTCTTCTGTTCTACTCTGAGATCTTAGTAAACAACACGTTCTAGTTCAATGTAAACTGGAAACTGCGTTTACGTTATGATGCTGATAGTGTCATACCTGAAAACACCCTATCTTGTGTGTTAATTTCGTATGCAATCTCCAGTACAAATCCATATAATGTACGTGTCTGTATTTCATATATAACAAAATATGGGATTCGTTACACCATAATATGATTTCTTACTAGGAGATTCTGAGAGATACTCTCATTGACTTACCTATAGAAAGGATGAAGCTGGGATTGCTGAGCTCTATAAAGGGGAAGGTCTTCAGTATGAGCAGGTAGAGGCCGCAGCTGGCGAGGCCCACGATGATCAGAGTCAGAGGCAGATTCTCAAAGAACAACATGCCCAGGTACACACCGCTGACCACCTATGAAAAGGCACGGAAAACATCTATATTATTACACTTTTATGTTTATCAGAAAAAAATACTTAAATTTGTAGAAGAAAAAAATCTTAAGAAATCAAAACCATTTCCCCCTCCTTTTATATTTTTAATTCCTTTGATTAGCAGAGCAACAAAACTTTAAGAATAAAGTGTTTCACTTTATCAGTTCTCCCAAGACCCTCTCCATGAAAATGTAGCTTAGCACAGAATCCTACACACTTCATTCCACTCTGCCACTTCACCGATCTCGACCCATCTTAGCACTTCAGGTGCCACTGGGTCGGCCCCTGTGGCCCCGACCGCACCACAAAAAGACGCGTGACCACAGGGCACAGTTATCTTATAATGCTCGTATATAGTTATAAGGTATACATAGCAGAATCAGTTCTCATGGATTGTCTTTTCTGGAACGGAGAGTGATTTGTCGCAGAGTGGCTTCCCAGCAGGCACACTGACATTGAATCAACGTCGGTTTTTGGTTGAATATGCAAATTGAATCAACGTTGATTCAACCACTCAATGTTGAATCAATGTTGCTGCAATGTTGATTTTGCAAATTCAATCAGCATTGTGGAATTCTGTTGATTCAACGGCGAATCAAAGGTGTCAACGTTGATTCAACGTTATTCTCAATGTTGATTCCCCACAACCAAAAACCCCAATTGCCCGCTGGGTTTATTCTATCTATAAAACTAAGAAGTGCAATAAAAGTTCTTACCCAGATCATATATTTGATGATCTTGGCGGTCATAACTGTGTATTCTTCTACCAACTCCGCCATGTAATATAAGCCAGCAGCTGAAATGCAACAATATTAGGATTGGTGGATTTAGATCTACCGTTATAAAGAATATATGCACATGTTAATCAACTGTAGACTCAAAACGGACCTTGAGGAAAATACATTATTTCATTATTACTGGTGATATAAATTGGGACAGGTACATTTTCCCCACTGCGGCCACCTAGTGTGTATACCACAAAGGGGTTAGCTATTGGTTACCACCAATTAGCAGTACCTGTCGGACATTGGCTCCATGTGCACGGGTTTTCCCTAATAAATGAAAAACAAACAAACAAAAATACAAGGGCAGACGCTAAACGCCATCGGCTTCCAAATCCACTTAGATCTATTTATGTGTTGTCTTTTTTTTGCTTATATGGAGCACTTTATACAAGAACGGTTCCATGCACATACACTTTCAAACTCTCATTTTTTATTTAATTAACTTTTCTTTGGTAATCTCAAAATAGTTCAAAAGGAAAAATTGGACAATATTGAAGTATTAATGTATTGTAAAGGAAAGAAAATATGATTTGGTAATTCCCTAATTTCTTGGCTTTCATTTCTGTCCTTGCTACGTCATAATAAAGCGAATTCCCTTTCAAAATTAATTGGGAATCTCAGGTATTTGAATGAATTCAGGAGAGCAAAAGATACAAGTGTTTTTAGCCTGCATATGGCATGATATAAAAGTTTGATGCTACAGCTAAAGTTCCTTTCTATATATTATTGGAAATTGAGGATTCCTTTTTTTTAAGCTGGGGATTCCCAATTAGTGTCATTGACACTGTGACGTCAAATAGATCTACCTAGATATCATTTTTATATTCATTCACTTTTAACAAAGATTTTAGAATATGAGGAAATTATTCTCTAGAGCGTTTGGCTACATTGAACCTAGATCTAAGTCTAATTATAGATCTACGTCAATGACATGCATATTATGAGTTAGATCTATGACGGACTGACAAAGCCTAAATTAGAAATAGAATGATATGTCAACACTAATTGTATTGACACTTGATTGGCTTGCTGGACGTAGTCCTAGAGTAGACTAAACGTGCAGATGGGCATAGTTTATCTCTAGTATCTCCATTCATAGGAGAGAGGTAAGAGACTAAAAAGACGACCTCCTTTGCCTTAATTAGCCTCAGGCTACCCTGGCCCTGGGCCCGGCAAATCGTTGTAATCGAAATGCCGGCTTCTCTTTACCGACCGATCTTGCAAGTATTTCTTCATCAGCACGTTTTTCAATGCAAGTTATAACTCACCTATAGAAAGTGTGATGAAGCATACTTGAACGAAGAGGGCAACCCAACTCAAGAGATACATGAACCACATTTTCACTTATTTTTTGCGCTTCTCCACGAAACGTAGACAGCTTCAATTTCCTCCTATTATCGCCCACGACTGGCGCATGCGCAGTTCGTTTAGCAGGTGCCCGGTCTGCTGACCTATTTTTACATGATGTGTTGTCTAAACGCGGTAACCAGCTAAATAAAATTTAGTTTAAATGTTACACGTGGTGGCGCCACGTGACGGTCGCCACAAAATAATGTATTTCCTTTTGCACTAGATGGCAGCAGCAGATCTTGAACAGCAGTGTTGCCAATAATTATAATCACTGGTGTAGATAATAGCATCTTATCTTTTGTCCCGTTGCCTAGCTAAAGTCGGCGGACTTCTCTTTCATCTCACGGACGAGAACGTCCCTTTAAATATGATGATTAAATTATGGTTGGCAATTGATTATGTATTGCACTTTTAAGAGAATAACAGATATATAATATTATATTTCAAATATATCGATTCAGCTGAATGGTAATAAATCAAACAAAGGACAGAAGGTTAATCAATGTTTATTTTCACTTTCATTCGTTGCAATATAATTCTATAGATCTGTTAATATAACTTTTTGGCTTTTCTTTCAATTCTTACAATTGATGACACATTAAAGCAAAAATCCAGTTATCTAAAAGGAAACACAGGTAGTTCCTATGAGGCGGTATCACTTTGAAGAAGCTGAAAGGATTCATTGAAAACAAACTTCCTCAAGTTCTTGATATCTAGATATGGAATTTATACAATACAGAACCGTTCCCAAAACTTTTAAGTTTCATTGCTAGTTTTTGTTCAACATTAATATAAGGCTTGTATTGAACCATATCACAAATCTTCAGTATACTGCCAAATTTTCACGGTGCCGTCATCGCTGCACGTTGCTAATAGACCTTCTTCTACGGGGTTCCAATCTAAAGAGTTTACATCGTTGTCATGAGCTTTGACGGCAGAAGCTTCAAGAGTGAAGGAGGGTTGGTTGGGGTCTGGGCAGGTGGGGTCGGCCTTGAAAACGCGGACTGTATCGTCCCCACAGGCCGTTGCCACTAGATCAGTTTGTTTGCACCTGGAAGTGATACAAAACAGTGTAAATTACTGTCTGAATAAAGATAGTTTAGAATTTATTTCTTTTTATATAATAATTAAACTTTATTTTTTCAATGATTGGAATTAATATTACAGGTTGATTTTATTATAATGGTCAAAATGAAATAATTAATAGGTTAATAAGCATTAATAAGCATAGAATTAAAAATCAACGCAACTTACCACTTGACATCATAGATGGTTCGGTTATGGTAACCTGACAATGTGCAAACACATTTCCACGTTGGATCATTCCCTGCCGTTAAAATACCTGAAAATGAATTTAGGGAAATTTGAAAATTTGGTAATGCCTTCGTTTTCTTAAAATGGTTTATTTGACGAACAATGATCAACACAATCTACTTTTGATGATTTTTTTTATCATAGTCATGTGAATATTGTTATACAAATAAGGCATGATAAATAATTACGAAATATGATTTGTTAGTGCAGTAAAGAGAGGAATGAGGAACCCAGCATGACATACCTTGTGGGTTTCCTGGTAAATATTCCTGCCAGATTTTCAGCGTTTTATCGTCACTAACAGTTGCTAATCTTGTCCCCGTTTTGTCGAAATCCAAACTCCAAACTGTAGACGTGTGAGATGCTTTAAAACAGAAGAAAAATCAAGTATATTGACACAATACATAATAAATTATCTGTCCACGAAAAGTTTGGGAAGTGGGTTTGATACAGTTTAACACCTTTTAATAAAATAAGATAAATAAAATATTCAGAAACTGTCCAAGAATTGGTTAGCTATGTGTTCTCTAGATTTCTATCCAATGAAATACTTATATATGAGTATTTGTTTATTTTAATCTATGATAAGTTTTGCAGTGTGCTTAGATCTATTAACATATACCCGTAATTCTTCAAAGAGAAAATTCCTATTCTTGAACAGAAGTAAAACATTTACCTAGTGTAGCAATACATGACCAATCATCTCCATCTTCTTTGTACATTCGCACGGTGTCGTCATAGCTCGATGACGCCAGAATCTAAACCCAAAATAAATATGATGAAGAAATATGAAATATGTGAGAGAATGTGTATATAATTTGAAATGGAAAATGTGTACCATAAAAGATGACAATTTTAACTTTATAGACCCGAAGAGATGATTTGGAATTATTCTCAACGGATCTTTTTTTCTTTTTTTTCAATGGATCTTTGTTGATGTCATTTGCCTCCATGAGACTTTGTTATTTTTTCAATGGATCTTTGTTTGTTTGTTTGTCATGTGCTTCCATCAGACTTCGTTAAAATGAATTCCAAAGAGTAGAGAATATCATGTGTTTCAAAAAGGTCTGGAATACTTACTTCTTGATTTGGGTGCCAAACCACACATTTGACGTCCTGAGTATGACTATTCAAAACACTGGCACACTCGTATTCTTCGTCTTCATCAACTGGGGAAAAAAAAGAATACTGTTAGTATGTATAATACAAATTATGTTTTTTCCCTTCACTGAAAGTCAGTAAAATTACTAATCAGCCAATTACTTGAGTCAAATAAATAGATAAGGAGTCAAATAGGTAGCTATTTGGCTTTAGATTTAGTCCCAAAAAAATCCGATGAAAAAGATGGTGGTTAGCATGAAATTATCTCTATCTTTGCTAAGAAATTCAATGACACGGTAATAGTTATGTGAATCTAAACTAATAAATTCCCGATTAATCAAGATTTGATTAAAACATAATATAGTTACAAACCTTCCCATATCCAAACACTCTTATCTCTGGAGCAGGTGGCCAGCAGTTGGCCAGATGCGCTCCACACCGCACTTTTCACTTCATTCTCATGGCCCTCTAATGTTGCCGTGCACTCAAACTCCCCGGACCTCTTGTCCCAAATGCAGGTGGTTGCATCAAAGCTTGCTGTGGCTAAGAAGTTTCCACAAGGTGACCAGGTGACAGATCGAATGGTCCTCGTGTGTGATCCGTCAAGGACCGTCTTGCATATCCATTTGTCCCCTGTAAGGAATAGAATCAGGATGAGACATGCTGTATTTATAAACCTTAGATTTGTATTGGTATTCAGAGATGAACATTATCATGGACCTGGGGGCCTGCGGAATTTAAATAGCAGTCGGGCCCCTGCATCGTCTGTTCTAGGGGCCCGACTGGCCCCATGGGTTACTAAAAGGTCACAGGTGTCTCAGGTGCCCAAAAACCTGTTTATTGATACAAATTTTGGACGTTGTTCAAAAGGTTTACAATTGATAATGATGTGAAACTCAAGAATCTCAAGAGGATCTCTAGAATTAGATGTGGGCCCCTAAATTTCAACATTAGGGGGCTGAAATTTTACCCACATCCCATTCTCATTTAGCCTACCATTTCAGGCAGAGGCCCCTTTAATTTAGCCAACACTAGTCACTACACTCAGTGCCTACTCGACCATTTCAGTGCATAGATCCACTCATTTTTTTCATTCCATCTTCCGTGTAGACTCACGATATCTTCAAACAGAGGTGTCCTTTTTTTCCCCTTTTTTTTGTGACAATTTTTTTTTTCAATTATTGAATGTATAATCAATGTATTCACTATTGTAGACCAAAAATACTGCATGGTTTGGCCTAAAAGTTCGACTTTCAGAATGTTTCAAAAGATATTTTTTTGTAATCCTGTAGAGTTAAGAAATGTAAGGAGTTCGGCGCCACTAAAAGTACGGTAGTGTGGCTTCAGATTTACCAACGAACCAAGACTAAAAAGGCAATTAGACCAGACCCCCCTATTATCGTTCGGACAAGTGTTGACATTATCTGCTACGCCTTATCACTTACCCTCTTTTCCCCAAATTCTCACTGTCTTATCACTGCCTGATGACGCCAATAATGTCCCTGTAGGGTTCCATGCTACATGCCACACTCTCTCTAAATGTCCGTCCAAAGTGCAGACCGGCAGAAGTTTGGCCATTTTGTGTTGCCGGAAATGATGGAAAGTGCGTTAAATGTACCAACAGGTACCCGCTACAACTCAAATTTGGTTAACAAAAGAGGGCGCCACTGCTCTCCTGCCTGCGCCGGGCAGTGCTTTAGTCAGGTTCCCACAGGGGGCACTACTGCAGGTTACACTGCATCAGGGTAGAAACTGTCTGTAAACAATAGGGCCTATGAATAATGATTTGCTATTCTAATAGTAGCTATTACTTTGGAGGAAAAAAAGTAAAATAGTTTCAACCCTTAACCAAAATATATAATTTATACAATGTGTAGCAATGCAACAATACATCTATCTACTGATCAAAGACCTAAGTCAAGCATGCCAAGGAAGCCCTGTTTTGTTTCCTTAGGCACTCTAGGATTGTTTTATAATCAATGTTTGAGTGGACAGTTCTCATTTCTAAAACTAGATGCTAAAAATGAATGTTCTTCATATATTTTCAGGTGACTTCGATAAAACAAAAATTAACAAGTAAATTCCAAGATTCAAGGTATCACTCATTTATTTGACCTTTTTTTGTGTTGACTGCTCAGGCTTTGTTTTGTTGATTACTTTCAATACTGTAACTGTAATAGATAATTCTTAATTTCCTTTGGTAATGGCAAATGATCGACTTTGGGATCCAGTTTCCTGCAAACACTGCTACGAATAACTCGAGCACACGATGTCTTTAGTCTCAATGGGGTCGAGACAAAATCTGTAATATAACTGTCAATAACAGCTCCTCCTTGCATTTGTTGACGTACATAATACTTGATGCACTGCTTCAATGTTTCACGGTCCATGCTACTCATGAATATATGGGCCAGTACCCGTCGTTCTTCTTTGGTGTACAGAGATCCTGTGTTTGGCTGGAGAAGTTTGACAAGGGGGAATGAGTCTACGCCAGGAGCGGCCACTCCATCGTAAAGCACATAACGACAGCCGTTAGGGTTTGCGCCGTTCCGAATAAGCAATAGAATAAAATCGCGGAGGATCCAGAACGGAACGAGTTTTTGGTCCCAGAGCATGGAGAAAGTCTCCACTACTTGGTAGGAATCATCATATTCATCCGGACAGAAACCAGCCTTTAGAAGTGATTCCAGATAGGCCAGCATAGCAGTGAGGTAGTCCAGGGATATCGGGACTTCGTCAGTTAGTAAGTCTTGGCCATAGGCCTCGACATAATCTAGGTGGTTCAGTAGCAGTTTGATAGGACACGATGGCCGGTGGTGTTTTTCTAACTGGCCGTATGATCTGACATGCTGGATGGCTCCTGCAGGTTGAGTCAGTAGGTCGATTACGCGACAGGTCATATCGCGGAATTTGGCCAGAAAAGGGAGTCGCTCGTTGGGTTTTAGGGTCTTTGCAGCGTGGTAGATCCAACCGGAGTAGCCCTTGTAGAACAAGTTGTGAATAAACATCATCAAGGGCGTGTCCAGAGGGACGGAGGCGGGGCTGCTCAGTTTATTTGGAATGTTAGGGTTGGCGTTATACGCTAGCAACAAGGACAGGAGCTGCTCCACTGCGTCTGCCTTGAGCTCAAATCCTGGGAGCAGGTTGGGTAAACCGTCCTCTGAAGAGTGGAAAATATCCATTAGGATATGAAGAGGTGTGTTACCTTTTCTGTTGGATATGTTTGGGTTGGCTTTGTGTTCTAGTAAGAGTCTGACACACTGTTCTAGTTCTCCCCATTCGGAATGGGACTGGGGTGGGTTTCGGTGGACTCGCAGAAGACACTTGTGAAGGGCAGAGTCGCCATCTTTATCAAGGGCGTTGATGGTCATTTTCAAACCACAATCAAGTAGATATACACATAAATCGCCCATACCTTCCACCTGTACTTGATCCGCAAATAACAGATGGAGAAGGGTCTCTTGGTGCTGCGTTTTGTAAGTCAAATGAGCACCATTCTGGACAAGTAGTTGTACGAACGCTTTCCCATGTCCGAGGGAATAATGTAGAGGCACGCGGCCGTTTAAATCTACACTATTTATGGCCTGTGGCAGTGCATCAATAAGATACTTCGTGCATTCCTGCGCCCCAAAATAAACAGCAGTGTGCAGCTCGGAGCTGCTCAAACAACTACCATACTCCTGAAGCAACTTGACACATTCAATATTATCCCCTTTGATTGCATAATGCATTGGATAATTAAAATAGCCTTCTCTGTGGGTCCTCTCCGAATCAAATCCGCCCCTGACTTGAGATCTGCTATAGGAATTAGTAGCCAGGATGTCAGTTTTTTGAGGGACATGTACATCGTGGGGGCAGGTTGTTCCCCATTCCTTAGTACTTGGATCGTAGACGAGGCGGTCGGTGCGGTGGGGGTCGGGGTAACAGACGGCGGACGTTACGTTTGGGTCAGCCCCAAGTTGGAGTAGAACCTTCAGGACCCCAGTCAGACCGAGCCGAGCGGCTAGGTGAACTGGACGTCCACAGATTGGCGAGTTAATGTCGGCGCCCTGTCCTATTAGATACTGCACTATGTCAGCCCGATCTGCTATTATCGCTGTCTGAAAAAAGTGAACATCATGATATTTTTTATAAGGCCGAGCAAAAAATAATCGTGTGTTTTGGTAACATCAGTTAAAAAAAGAAAAGGGTAGGTAGGCAGGTCGGGATTTTGTTTTTATTTTTAACTCTTTTTAAAATTGACAAAAAAAACTTCCACACCTGACAAAATATCAATATTTTTTTTACTAAAAGCTTTACAACCCTTAGGACCGGCGCAAAAAATTAGGATAGGTCGGGTTATAACCATTTTTTTTCCGAAGGCCTAGTAAAG
Organism: Lepidonotus clava; assembly: GCA_936440205.1. Lineage (NCBI taxonomy): Eukaryota > Metazoa > Annelida > Polychaeta > Phyllodocida > Polynoidae > Lepidonotus > Lepidonotus clava. Next base: position 31,965,400 of record OW387145.1, on the reverse strand, counting down.
TGAATAACCTGCGGTATTAGTTTAGTTTGTCATTACACTCATATGTTTACGTCCACTGATATTTAGGTTCAGTGGATTTGAAAGTTATATTCTCAGGCTGCATATTACGAGTTTAGGTATGCCTGTCATACTTTCAAATTCTTCCGGGATTAAATAAAATGTATTGTTATTCTTTAAATGCCTCAAGTTAGCTACTGAAACCTGCTCACATTGATAACACAGTCACCGAGTCATACGAGTACCTGTGCGTCCACACTTATCTAATAGCCTACCTGAAGTAAATTATAACCGCTTGCATCACGTAGATTGATCACTTGTGAGATCCAGGAGCACCCATGCAGAGTTTGTTTCAGCTCGGGTAGGGTCACTGATGACATCACCTGGGCCCTGGCCGCTGCCTGTACTGCGGTCACCTGTCGCGTTTGTTCGTCGCTAAGGGCTGCACTGTCTATCCGCTCACCATTGGTCTCTGCATCTGAGGCAGGAAGTAGGTTCAGGGCTGTTGCCCGTGCCCACTGGAACCATCCATAGACCTGAAATAAAACGAATAGATAAAATTATAAGGAATAATTGTCATTAATATTTTGGACACGTATTTTGTTTTATCCATAAAAATCTTTTCCCTTAGACTAGATCTACAGGAGACCTATGATATATCCTTTAGATCTACATGGAAGATTGTTCTTTCCTTAACAGTTTGAATATATCAGAGTATATGTGAAGTATTTCTTCATTCTTTGAATCTCTCAATGTTTCTTTAGACTTTATGACAAAACTACTTTTTTATTTTGTGGTTAAACATAACTTTCTTCTTTTCTTAATCAAATCTATTAGATCTATCTCTAGTTTATAAGACTATATACAATCAAAATTATTCTTTCTAGAGTACATTTCCTGACCTTCGCTGGAGCCTGACGTTTTTGATGATCCAATAGTCTATGTAGACTAGACCTAAATCTGTGGTATTGATCTTATCTGTTTCTATGACTATCGAGTATCGTCTTTTGTACTACACACAAGGTGAATAAACCAGCTTACCTTATCGTATCCAGTTGAGGCTGCCATTGTCTTCTCGATGTTGTCCTAGCATTCAACCTGGCTTTATATTTTGCAAAGACGCCACTTTGTCTCCACACTGTCTCTGACTCAGAAAGAAGGATTGATCACGTCATCAAAGAAGACACTGTGTCTGTGTGCGCCCACCTAGAAATGAGCGATCACAACATGGTAGCAGCTGTACTGTAGGCCAGGCAATGGCGAAACATGAAGCACTCCATACATGTATATCTCCAAATGTTTAATCTACACGTTGACCCTACATTGGCTCTAAGTTTGTCTGATCTGTGACTGTGTCAGTGTGTGTCAACAAGTCCAACTTCCAAGTCCAGACTGCAAAAAAATGCAACGGCTTCAAGTCTCGTCCTTTCTAACTCGTAAAATGGGATCGAACACTTCCTGATCTGAAATATAATGTGTGAGCTAATAAGAATACAATAGACTTGTGTGATTTTGACAGGTTTTGTGATTATCCACGTCACAAGGCACCTGTAAACACAATATGTATGGAAATGATACACACATTAGCTACAACCAGCGAATGCAAAAATATTCTATTGTGTGAAATCGCCGGGAACAAGCTAAGAAATAGTAGTCTCGGGCTTCGAGCCAATGCTGTAATCCTATTGGCTGGAATTTCCCTCGCTTTTATTAACCAATCAAATTTGAGTTTCGGCGGAAGGTTGCATCGGAAATTTCAGTATGGCTGCCAGTACAGGAGATACTGCATTGTGGCTCCATAATAAACTTGGTTCTACCGACGATTTATGGTCAGGAGGTTCAATATGTTCCCAACTTTCACGAGACAAGCTTCTCAGCATCCAGGACTGCTTCCCTACCCTGCAGCCGTATGTCAAAGTCAAGCTCATGCTGTCGTTTTTGCACCTACCAAAACGCAACATCGAAGAGGTAAGGCCACACTGCCCACACACAGCCACACTCTTATTGCACTCTTGTGTTGAGTCTGAGACTCTCTTGCACTTTTAGGTGTAGCTGTTTTCACGTGTTGAATTAAGTTGATTGTGCAAATCAGTTGGCAAACGAAAGTAAAATTCCTAAATCAGGTTATTGTTTTGACTTACCTTTTAATGTTAGTGTATAAACAGAATAAAATAATATATTTTATTGACAACTGAATTCTGAAACTTGAAAGTTTACAAAGGCTTAGATCTGTGTAGACCCTATCATTTCCATATCTATAAATAGTTGCTACACTAAATTATGATAGGCCTACAGGTACACATAGGGGGGGCTAAAAATAAAATTTACCTATGCATATCCCTAACCTTGGGACAGACCAAATAAGTGTGTCTTACACATTGCCCAAAAAATAGATGAATCCATCAACATCAGTTCAAGCCTTGTACTTGAAAACATTCATTTTATTACTTCCCCTACCAACGCTCGGTTACCCTGTAATATTTTGAGAATTCTAGTGCTCCCCCTAGAATGTGAAGGTCTTTGTTTGTAGTAGATTTAATGTTTAAATCAGATGAACAATGAACAGCTTGAAAATTCCCACATTAGGATGAAGCCACATTATCAGCACCCCTCTAGGGGGAGGTTGAGCATTACTTACACCCCTTACCACAATCAGTGACTGTGTGATGTCACTTGTCACCTTTGGAGACATAACATGTTTCCATGATAATGGTTCTGACTCCACCTGGTTACCTTGGGCACATGTGATCTGGCATAGAATGAAGTTTACAACCAACTGATTTTTGATCACTTTGAATGCGGTCGCTCGACTGGGTACAAACTCACTATGTCTCACTTATTTATTCAGAGGAGAATATTCATCAAAACATCAGATAGATTTAGAAGAAATATTATGTGTGAAGTTAACTGTTTCAACACAAAACATAAAGTATGAGAAAAGTCTACTCAACTAAAATAGGTGATTTTATAGGTTTGATTTGAATAATAATACGTTTTATTGACTTGCTGTGCCCATAGAAACATTATAAGAAGGTCAGGGTTTTTCTCAGACGAGATCTACAAACTACCTCGACCGAAGCTTTGGTCAGGGTGGCCTCTGCAAAGGGAAGAGGGGGGAGGATTAAACATTTGACCAGGACACAGGAAAAACACGAGTAATTTGAAAGAGAAATTTGAGCGGTTGCATAAAGCCAAAAAAAAGGGGAAAATTGTTGTGTTCTGGTTTCATTGGCCCCAAAAAATAGAGTAAGTAGTTTTTTATTTTTGTTTTTCATTTTGGATATTATTTTAAACATCATTTACAGAGTCCAGTTATCGACACATGGTTTTTGAATTAATAACTTCCTTCCTTTACCTTCCACAAGACCTATTGTCATCTAGAATGAGTTTTTTGACACGATACATGTCATATCCTGTCTAAAAAGTCCTTTTTACTTAATTTTATTAAAATTTTGAAGAAACAAAATCATTAGTGTAGGGACAAAAAATTAAGGTCAGTCGGGAAACCTGAGCACATCTTCTTCTTTTTTTGTCTGATATAGGAAAAAACTGCAGGGGCGGAAACATGATTTCGAAAAGGGTGGGCTCCTAAGTACAAAAATGACATGCATGCACACAATATTTTTTTTCTATTTGGCAAGTCCCCACCAAAAGGGGGTGGGGTCAGGACCCAATGGGTCTATGCAACTTCAAGCCTTCGCAGGTCCCATTGGAATTATAGGACAACTTACTTTTCAAGTTATGTTTGAAATAAAAGGCGTTCGGTTCATATATATCATTGATATTTAAAAATTTGTAGTCTCAAAGATGATAGGTGCCGAATCTACATTGACAAAGATTTAGAGAAATTACCCTCGCTTGTTGGACCTGCATTTATTGGGATCTGGAGAAACACTCATTCAATCAAACCTTTAGTTACTATGCTTCGTGTCAGTTTTAAGTAGCGTTGGGGTCTTCCATTTAGTACATACTTACATTTGAAAGAAATATCAGATCTACCCCCGACCCCGTAGGGCAAAAATACGCATTGGATTCGTACTAAAACAGATTTGAGTGAAATATAATTTTATTACCAAAGTATGCAATAGATCGCGGGTTTCATTTGATACATGACTAACTTTTCAGTGGCGCACCGAATTAGAAGAGATTTTGACAACGGCGGCTGATGATACAGACCAGTGGGTGGCCATGGTGGGCGACCTTCTGAGGACCTTCCCCGCAACAGGGGCCATCAACACTCAAGTGGACGAATCACACCGCTTCTTCCATGACATTCTCACAGACCTGCGGAAATTGGGTAAGCCTGTGTACATACTGGAATGAAAGTCAATTCTCACGTTTGCTCTGCGAGTTGTTTATAAATGTATACCTTTTTGTTTGGGAAATGTTGGTTCTAAAAAATAGAATATAATTTGTTCTGTGTATGTATTGACAGGCACCAGCCGGGTGCCTGTCACTGCTAAACACTTCACATTTGCAACCAGTGACGTCAGCCTCCCTATCTTTTCTCTGTTATAAGCCATAGTGAAAACCTGTGGGGAAGGTCATTTTTCATACAAATTTGAGAGTCGTTCCCAAGCCCCTGTATTGTTAAAAATGCCATTTATACATGTGAAAACCCCTAAATGGTACAAAAATAAAGCGTACCGATACTCAAATATTAGTATTAATGGGTATTATTTCCATGTTTGTGAACCAGTGTCCGAAATTAAGGTTTAATTCTGTGCACTCGCTGGGTGCATAGCTTTGAAATGTGTGCACCCATCAAGTCCTTCAGTGCACCCTCAGTGATATAAGGTTATTCATTCAACCAAAAATGTGTGCATCTGCTGGGTGCACAGTATAAAAATTCATGCACCCTGCTGCAAAATCATGCACCCTGGGTGCAGGGTGCACCCTTAATTTCGGACACTGTGAACCATATTTTCGGCAAGCAGCTGCCTGACATCGCCGGGCTGTCCGCCACCTACCACCCCACGGCCAGCCGTCAACAACCCCCCCCCCCCCCCCCCCCCCACCTACCACCCCCCCTCCCCTCCGTCGCCGCCACGGCCAGCCGTCAACGCCCTTCCCTCCCCCTCCGTCGCCGGCCTACAACCTCCAAATTTGACCGGGTGCCTGTCTCTCTGGGGAGGCTTTGCTCTTGTTTCTGGAGGAAATGGAATAGTAAGTTTGGAAAACCTCACAGTTACTCGATCAGGGGTATTCCATTATAGTCAGGAGACAGCTTTCAGGGGATGTTTTTTTTGAAGTATGGGCTCTGACTGATCAACATCCATTGCCCTTATCAGGGGTAGGCCCTTGCTCTGCCCTACACTGTATTACTTTCCAGGGGTAGGTTTGTTGTAAAGTCACCTAATATTCAAGCATGCAAAAAAATTGATGTGTACATCAGGCCAAAAAAACAATAAGTTTTGTTCAGGTAACACAGGTCGAAAAAAATAGGGTAGGTAGGTCGAATATTTTTTTTTTTTTGCTTTTTTTTTTTCACTTACCAAAGAGACTCGGCCAGTGTTGAAAGAAAAAAAATATTCAAATATCTCCCAAAAAACATTTTTAGCATCTAAAATACATGCCCTGATCATCCAAATGTTGGTTTTCCATGCATTTTTAGGTAAGTTCTATTGGATTTTGAAAAAAAATAATTAAATTTCCTTTGAAAAAGTTAGGGTAGGGCCAAAAATTTAGGGTAGGTAGCCGTAGGGTTACCTGAACATAACAATTTTTTTTTTTGCCTCAGCCTCAAGAGGGGTATGAAATCAATAGAAATTTGCATATATTTATAATTTAGGACCGTTCTATAATACAAATTTAATTCTCCTTCTCTGTTTCCATACAGTAAAGAAATCTGCGGACGTGGGAATGCTGCCGCTGGAATGTTTGTACCTGAGTCGGACAGCTCTGATGTCTGTGGCCGGACAACAACCTCAGCCCGTGAAACACTTTGCCCTCAAACGGAAACCCAAGTCTGCGGCATTGAGAGCTGAACTTCTCCAGAAATGTAAGTAGCCTAATGGAATACTATTTGAAAAAAATAATTTCATCTATATTTAGGAAAATACTGATGGGTGGGTTTGTTTTTTTACAATTATCGGAGGGGGGGGATTAAAATCGATTAAAAAAATTTCCCCTTGGCAGATTATACAGTTCGTGAAATATATGTTGTATTTAAACATATCTCACATTCTACCATATACCGTATATTCTAATTTTTTTTTTAAATCATTTACGAAAGTAAAGAAAAATACATGGCATTGTATGATACGGTCTTTGTGATTAAAGTATAAATGCGTTCCTTATTTCCTCTATTTCAAGAATCACTTAAAATAGCATCCTCTCATTTTCTTCTCCTCTCAGATTTGCTTCTGATAATAAAAAGAAATGCTTTATTTCATCCCCTATGCATATCCCAACAGCTGCCGAGGTCGCTAACACCTTGAGGAAAACTGGAGGGAGTACTTCATTGCCTATCAAGGTCCGCAGCTTTGCTAAGCGAATGGATGATAACAGTAAGTAAAACAATCCATTTAGCCAAAAATCTAGTGTTGAATTTAGATCTGCCATGAATTAAAATGTTGACCATTCTTTCGGTTTCTCATCAATTTTACGAGATAAAATAATAGTGCATATAGAGTTTGTGAAAGTAAGATATGAAAAAAAGATGTTTTTTTTTATTATGTGAATAGCGTCTGCGGTCAGTGGAAAAGATCCCTAAAAGGTTGGCCGGACGTTAAACTAACCCAACAAACAAAGTCTGCCGATATAGTTCTTTCATGAAATTTAATCGGGAATTGTATTGTTCTCGATTATTACCAGTATAGATAATCCTAAAATTAAAAAAAAAAAGGAAAAAAAAAATTGACGAAATATATTTGATTTAAGAAATTTAAATGAAAGAATCGACATTTTTTTCCAGCACCATTAAAGGGCCTCCCCAGTCGGACGCCCACGTCGGGAGGGTTCCGTTCCCCGGGGGCCGGCATGTCCCGTTTTGGTGGAGCTACCCCGTCAGGTCCCAGGACCCCGTCCGGCCGTAAGGAGGGAGGCATCAAGGTAAGAGATCGCTTCAGTACTGCTACTGTATTAAAAAATAGGCCGTTGCCCAGGCTCATTAAAAATAGCGTGACTGAGGTTTATATAAAAATAAAATTATTGACAAAACAAAAGTTTTCAAACAGAATTGTCAGGGCAGTAAATCATGGTAAGGTACTGCTAAAATTATCGACAAAAGAAAAAATATCAAAAAAAAATTTCAGGGCAGTAAATTAGAGTAAGGTACTTAACATAACTGTGATGCCACAGACTGCTCAATTTATCCATTATTACTATATTCGTAGACTTATAAAGAAATCTTGTATTTATGAAGAAGATTTTGTATGATATATATGTATAAAGGCATTTTTATAGTTATCGTATTTTCTCTCCTCTTTCAGCTGTTAGATATCACCGAACAACCAGTAGGACCAAAGGAAGCCAAACGGCGAAGAAAGCAAGCAGGTCTGTATTCATGCTTTACATTAGTATCATCGGACTTAGCACTACACTTCAAAATTCCCTAATGTCGATGCTAAGAGTATAACTGAATTTCACAAAATCGTATCCAAAATTTGTGTATAAATCATTTGAAATTACATAAAACTTATGCGAAATTTTCAAGACCGACAAAAAAGCATACAACTAGGATAGCTTCTGGATTTTTTCTAATGTTAATGATAAATGTGTTGCAGAGGTGGAGGCTGCCGAGCTTCAGAAGAAGGAGAAGGAGGCGGCCTCGGCCACACCGGAGTACGCTGCCGGCCTCGTCAACCCTGTTATTACGGTACGTTGGGTTCTGAGTAGATGTTGATGAGTGCTTTGCCTGTCTATTGGAAAAGTAGAGCCAGTAAATTAATATAACACATGTCTTGTGCCGTATTAACTACTTCTTATGGTACTTAGTGTAATTCTATAAAAAGTCTAGGTAGCGGAACTCAGTCTTAACATATGCTCATCACCTATTACATAATATGATAATTTACGGACTTTTAAAACTTGGTAAACTAACTTTGTCAGATTTCAGTATTTTCACCTCAATACCCCTAATGATAATTATCAAAAATAATTGCTAAAAATATATTTCACAGCATGTTATGATAAGATCTTAAATTTCTATATGTTTTTCCCAATTTTTTTTAATCACCCTGACTTGCATCTTTCTCGTCCACAGAATATAACCCCGGCAACAGTAGCCAACACCACAGTAGTCAACTACACGCCGGCCTCGGCCACCCGGCTCCCCACACCAGCCACGGGCGGAACAGCCACCTTACCGAGTAAGTGATTTTGTTCATCGCAGCTACATGTCTCTTCAAGACGTATGTGAAACGTAGGGGGCCTTTCATTTAGTATGTATGCAAATTTTCCTAAATTTTAGACCCCCCCCCCCCCTTGGACTAAAGTACGCATTGGAATTGTACAGGAACGTACGCAAATTTTAAAAAATCTCAGACCCCCCACCCTTTGCTGCGTATGTACTTATAATGGAAGGCCCCCGGCTATGATATTTCCTCGACAGCAACCAAAAATATTCCTTTTTATGCTTTCTCGTTCTCCGTTTTCAAAAATAGTATTATGTAGTACGCTGTTATATAATAACACATTTTCTATCGTTTTGTTTCAACTTTTAATTGCCAATGTTACTTGGTTGCAGCCAACAATATCTCAGCAGCAACGCAACAAGCCAGGGACAATTTGCAACAACAACTACAACAACAGCGGTCGGTAATAGCCACCACACCAGGCACGCTGGTAGTTACCACACAGGTACGGCCCAGTGAACTCTAATGAAATAATCAATGAACCTGAGGTATTCAGTATTTAGTTATAAGAATAAGTTAAGTTGGGAAAAATATACGTCATTTGCTCGCATGGATACTAATGTGGCATTATTTTTTATCATTTATTTGTATTGAATTCAGATGAAAGATGGATGTGGAAATCCTAGATCTTAACTGTGGCTTTTGTCTTCAGGGATGGAAGTTTTCAGATTTTTGTCTGATTTCAGATTTTTTTGCATCATCACCTCAAACAAAAAATTTCCAAATCAATTTCGTACAACACGTTTTACAGCATTTTAAGAAAATTCCAGGTTTTCTTTCAGGGTTTCAGATTTTTTCATTGACCCTGACTTACATCCCTGTGTCTTAAACGAGACCATTTTAAATATTTATTCTAAAAAAATTGATGCTCATTACAGTGTTTCAAACCGATGCTAACGAAGTTCAAGCCTCATCTACGAATCGCTTACAGATGGTCTGAATATATTTTCAAGACCAAACCAAATGCAATACATAAAATCAGATTCTACATTCCACTAAATATATGACTTTCCTTTGTGTCTCATAATTTTTTAATTTTTTTTTCCTGATTTTTAAAAATAAATCGCCTTGTTTTGCAGGCTGCAGCCCCCGGGGCGGCGCCAACGACACTACAGGTGGTGACGACCCAGCCGGTACAGTCGGTGGTGGTAGCCCAGCCCGCGCCGCAGGGTCAGCCCGTCCAAGTTACACCGGCCCAGCCAGCCGTACCAAAGAAGAACCTGTCACTCTCCGTATGTTTTCTTCTTTAGATTTTCTTATTAGACGTAAAGATCAGATTGTTTTCTATAAGATTGTATCAACTTGGTGCTCTTCTTGAGTGAATTACCTACTGTCAATCCTTTGATGTTCTTTTACAGTACATTAGTTTTAGGGTGGAAGAGTTACATAATGACGATAACTTCAAACGCATGTCAGAAGTTTGGTTTGTTTGAAAGAAAACCAATCTTTTCTTTATTTCCGTTTGCAGAAAGAACAAATAGTAGAAGCGCAAGAGATGTTCAGGAACTCCAACAAAGTGACAAGAACTGAAAAGGCTTTGATTCTCGGTTTCATGGCAGGATCTAGAGGTAAGTAGCAAGTTCAGATTTTGTAGACTTCTTAAAAAGTTTTTTCCCGTTACTTGTTTGAAATATTTGGCAAAGACATTTTATCCAGAGTACATGTAAGAAGAAAAAAAAAAGGGGGGGGGGAATGGTTCGTATGAATACTTACTGGAAAGATATTAGAAGAGCCATCAGTAACATTAAGATTTATAACTGAGCTAATTCTTTCATCGTACCAGAAAAAACTCGGAGATGAAAAAATTCTGTTTTTGTTCGTTTGTTTGTTTGCTTTTTCGATAATTATTCAAGAAAAGATAAATGGAATATATAACCATAGAAACATAAAAAGGGAAACAAAATGAGAAATAGGAAGTGTGAGAAATATTTAAAACGAAAAAACTAAGATACATGTATTCATACGTTTTCAGATAATCCATGCCCGCAGCGGGGTGACATCGTTAACATCCGGCTAAGTGAGACCCCGGAGAGCATCCAACAACCAGACGGTACCTTCCTACCTATGGTGGTGGACGTCTACTTCCAGATGAACTATGGCACAGGCGAGTGGAAGCGGATCAAAAAGTACCGAGAACTGGACGCCGACTGAACCGTACATATTACTATGAAATGCATTCTAAATACAGCTACATGTATCTCACACCATTCCTGACTCCTCACAGTCGGTGGCATTCTGCTTCGTGTTTGTTGGGTGACTGCATACTACGTACGAGAATTTGTGCTTATTGAAGCAAATTGTTGTTTGCTACTTAGTATTGGACTTGGGAGAAATGCCAAAATTTGAGGGTTTTCTGGCTAGAAAAATGTATTGTACCAGTGTGACCTTTAAGTGAAGAGAACTCAGAAGAAATGTGCAGTGTATGCAAGTCTATAATCATTTAGAAAAATGTCCCTTGATTGTTTTGACGGGTTAGTTCGAAAGGGTAAAACTGTAACTGTTCAAAATAATGAACATACTTAAGAAAGTTAAACTCGGTCGAGTTTTGAGGAAAAAAATCTGCTTCAAAGACATTTCAACTCAGTCTCTGCATTGGAATAACATTTTTAACAGATTTAATTCGAAAATCTAGGAAGACTTATCTAAATTGTCTTATCATATTTTTCTCTCAGAATATAGTAACATGTTAAGATTAATTACGAAAGCAGACAGCGTTCTTGTACAAAGAGATTGTTCATAAATCGTTCATCAATTCATCCCAAATATACTCCCTCATCCAGCTTTCATTGAACTTCATGAATCGCCTCCATACTTCATGCCCTGCCATATAGTTTAGCAGTGCCCCTTCTATAGACCACGTTAGCCGAGTAGGTTCCACTTTGTATTGTGTATATATTTTTTTATTGAAAAGAAATAGTATAGAAACGGTTGGGAATGTCAACTTTACGCCTCTTATTATGCTAAATAAGCAGTCCAACCGGCTTACGTCCTCCATCGCCATTTTTTTCTAGTTTTGTAATTAAGATGCAATTTCTTAATATTTCGAATTTTCTTGATTTTACCGAAGCAAAAATTTTAAGAATTACCCATATCCCTGTTTACTGACATTTTTTCTAGTACAACTCAAAATGTGTCAACATAGTAGGCAGTTTTAGCAATGTAAAGTAATATTGATACGCAACACACTTTTCACATCTTATGTAATATAACAATTAAAACATTTATGAAACAAAACATGTAGTTATTGAGAACACCGACATAAAATTGTATAACAGAGGAAATGGACGTTAATTACGAAAGCAGAGATATGAGATACGAATTGTTCATGTTGCTGAAATTGCCTAGTATTTCCAGATATCCTGCTTTTGTGCATCACCATATGGGTCTCTTATATGGCCTATTGGGTGCTCATTAATTTTTGCCGTAAGGCGTATTTCCCCAACTGTTTATGATGTACTGTCATCTCATGAAATCATTTTATGTAATCCTAAAATCCATTAAGTTAAGATTGAGAAAGTATTGATTAGATTACAGTCTAGTCTTTCATTCATGGATCATTGTGGGTGCGCCTTACAGAGTTCTCTCAGATATGTATTTTCGGGACATCAGAAATCATGAATGTATAGCAAAATGTTAGGAGAGAAACGATGTCGTTTCTGATTTCCATAAGCTAAGCATTATATTATATTCGGCGACTGTTATAAGCACTACCAAATCTAACGGACGGAAAAGAAATAAAGTATTGTGATATTGAAATGCCAAGTTCATTTGTTGACCTTTATACATACATTAAAAAAGCAACACTTTGATAGCGAATGATGTCGCAAAATAGGTTTTATTTTGAAATCATCCACAGTCATGATCATGAATTACATTTCACAACGGGCCAGAAAATCCAAATACACAATTTTCTTCTGGAAGTTCGGCCATCAAGAGGCTAAATTCGAAAATGATGTCACATTAAATCTTCATGTCTCAAACATTTATAAATTAAAAGAATAACTTTAAACCTACAATATTTACAAATCAAAGAACAACGGTTTAATGTTTTAATAACACTTTTTAACGTAATAATATCATGATGCCCTACAACACAATGTCAAATAGCCAAAGGGTCATATGGTATTTGGACGGTAGATTTTAATCCCTCCAAAAGTAAAGTATCTCGAAGCAAAAGTTGCCTCAGTGATCCACAATGCGACACAAAGCAAACCGATTCTCTGCACAGACATAGTTCATGCACTTTTTGGCCCAAAATGTCATTTGCTTGACAACAATCATTTCATAACACCAAGTGAATTATGTATCTTTCAAAAGTGATCAACCATCTTTAAACCGATTTTCAGAATCACATCGTGGATCTATGATACCGGTGTAATACTAAGGCCAATCCTATGCATTTTTAGTTGTGCAAATCTATGATATTCAGTAGAGCTGCACTTGTACACACATACTGATCAGGGGCGGATCCAGGAAGTTTGGAAAGGGGGGAGGGGGGCCGCACATATTAAAAAGGGTCCCGACCACCCCTCCAAAGTCTTGAGTTTTACATTTAAAGAAATCGAAATTTGGTCCAAAAAAGGAGCGGCGCACGCCCCATCCGTCCCTGCTGATACTGAATATTCATATGGCCATACGATATTCCTTAGGGTTCATTATTTCTTTACAACCACTTAATTCTGGGTGCAGGTATATCCAGCAGATGAGACACAACATGTTGGCAACCAGTTCCAATTTAATATGAAAGACGATAAGGAATTTTACGTTATTAGAACATGCTGTAGAAATTACCCACCCACAAAAATATCACACTATAAACATTACTTGAAAAGGAAATCACTTGAACTTAAAGGGGGAAAATGACAAATGAAATATGATAACGTTCACTAAGTTCTGAAGATATGAGTATCAAATGACATGTAAGTATGTGTAACAATTAATTATCATCATATATTATCAAAAGCATGCATATGAATATCAACGAATACGTGCTTAGAAATATATAAGTTTGTTCTTTGTGAAAATCTGAAAATGCATATTAAGCTAGCACTGACATTATCCGTAGGTTTATCACCGAAAGAAAATAATTCGAAGTATCTAGTGCATTGTTGGCAAGATCAAGTTAGATTCTAGTATCTAAAGTTGTTAAGCTTCTACGCAAGATGCTGTATATGAAAATGCATTTACATGATTGTTCCACAAATATTTCAATGTGTAGTATATGTAGAACTTCAGAGTGTATATATTAACATACAAAAATATCAGAACAGTCTGTATCATCTGTAAAGCGGACACAGAAAAGTAATGTCATTGAAAGTAACGCTTTTCATTCTTATTTTCTTAAACATTGAATTTTAGTCATGCAACGAATTGTCAAAACGCAAACAACAGACGAGCTTGCATAATTCTTGAGCATGCACAGGAAAATAGCACCCACCACTTCACGTCTATCGATGAGACAAATAGTTTTGACCACAGACATTTATCAAAAGTATGAAAGTACTTATAATCACAGAAACAACAATTATCTTTTACATTACAACTATGGTTATTGCTAATGCAATCTGTAACGGCAGTCCACATCATCTCAACTTCTTTTCAATTATAACAAAATATACTCAACCAATAGGAATTATGGACAGATAATAATCCAATTTAGGAGTCCACGATTGAAAGAGCGAAGAAGGGACAACTAGAAATAAGAGCAGTAATTACAAACAATAGCTCTTCAAGACCAACGAAAGTGTTATGGATAGTAATAATTCTATCTTTTCCAACATATATTACCATGGGGCCTTCCATTTAGTACGTACACACATTTTAAAAAGTCTCAAACATCCCCCTTTATAAAAAAAAATACACATTGGAATTGTACTAGAATATACGCACATTTTCAAAAATCTCAGACCCCCCTTCCCTCCTTGATGCGTACATACTTAATGGAAGGCCTCCATGCAGATTTTATAGTGGCATAAGGGTCCTAGATTACTGTTTGGTGAAAAACAAATGTCTTACAGCTTTACAGTACGATTTGACCCGGTTACAATCTATAACCACAACATATCAGAGTATGCAAACGAAATATTTGCTTCTCAAAATAGATTCTTTGTGGGAGAAAACAAACGATAGAGGGAACATGTGACCCTTGACCTTACATTATTTTCGTATATTCACAGATAACACAGGGCAGAATATATTAATATATATGGACCTTATTATCTATGTTATATGAACCAATGTTTTTGACCAGTCTATAAGTGCAAATTTTCATGAATGTACGCAGTCGCTACTAAAATGTATTGGGTATAAATATACGTTTTAATTATTACAAAATTCTCGGGTTCAACAAAAATACGCCCGAAGCAATATTCCCTGTCTCGAAACCTATACTGCTAAGGTTGTCAGTTTGAGTGGTTATCCATAAACCACACCCATGCCCACACACGAGCCATCAAATCATATACCTGGGGTTACCATAGACGTTGACAGTGCCTTCTCCATGACTTTTCCATATCTTTTCTTTTTCACGATTTCTGATTTTCCAAGTAAATTCCCAATTTATTCCAACACTTAGCTTCATGCAAGTTTGATGGTAGCAGTTCTTTGTAGAATCTGGAATTTGCTGGAAAATGTATCTCTGTCCAGCTGATGCCCAGGTTATTGATTCAACTCCGAAATGGAAAAATCAGCCTTTTTCTCAAGATAAAAAGATAAAAGTTCCATGGCTTTTCATCACTTTTTCAAATTCCATGACTTTTCGTCACTTCTGTCCAATTCCATGACTTTTTGTCACTTTTGAAATTCCATGACTTCTCCATCTCACTTTTACTTCCCAGGTTGTCCAATGACCTCTATGAGAATACCCGAGCATTGTTTGAGTGATGAACATCGGTTCACTGAACCATGACCGCGTCATCACTTTAAACTATTCTGTCAGGTCCGCATAGTTAGCGCTGAACAAACAATCCATTTAACCTCAAATCTCCAGAAAGATCGACCCGTGACCAGGTCAGGGAGGTTGCTTTCAAACAAGCCGTGTATTTTCGCTGTCTTGTCGGACTTTCTGCTTACACAAGGGACAGGAGTTGCTGTGATCCAGCCACTGTACCAGGCACCTAAATGACGGTTAATAGAAAAAACAAACAATAAAGCACTTTTTGTATGAATATAAAAATTTTGATTTTGACCGCTGGTTCTTTTTGGTTGAGCTACCATAATTATTCGGCTTCCTTAACACTGTAAACTCCCTAATTTAAACAGCTACACTCTTACTTTTGTTGGTTTTTTTTGTTGGTTTTTTTTTTTACCACAAGCGGTAGCATCAGTAATTTGAGAACACATAGCCACGTCTCAGCAACATTTTACTTTTGGATTTATATTCGGGTATTTCTTCTTTTAAAAATTCATGAATGTCATTGTATTTAAGGTCGTCTAAACTGCTAACCTAGGCCGCACCCGTGGAGTCGAGGTCTTATTGGCTTTAATTTTCTGATTTCGGAATGTGACCCTTTTTTGAGCCGCGGCTTAAATTAGGGATTTTACAGTAAATACAGGTTTATGCATGGTTGGTTCTAATAACCCCCTACTATCAAATAACGTTAAGGTTATAACCTAAGTGTTTACTTAGTCCTAGTACTTTTAGGTTAGCCCTAAAGCTACTCTAAACTAAGTTTAGGTCAGTTCAGGTCAGGTTTTAAAAGATTAGCTTAGGTTTTTCAAATCCAACATATTTAGGTCTAGGTCTCTATCCTCTTTACCAATACCTTTGGTTTCTTTACCAATAAGTAACCTAAGTTCGATCTGCCGGGTTTTATTTCAGGACGAATATATTTATATATTATTTACATACATGAAAGGAAAACGCTGATTATAATAATAATTTACATTTACTTTAATTATGATAGCCGATTTCAAAACCAGCTTGGGAAAGCTTTGGGTACGGAAGTATTGTTCTGGAATTGTGCCAAAAATGGGTGTATTTAGGTCTAGATCTTTATCCTCTTTACCAATACCTTTGGTTTCTTTACCAATAAGTAACCTAAGTTTGATCTGCCGGGTTTTATTTCAGGACGAATATATTCATATATTATTTACATACATGAACAGAAAACCCTGACTATAATAATAATATACAATTACTTTAGATATAATGGCTGATTTCAAAACCAGCTTGGGAAAGCTTTGGGTACGGAAGTATTGTTCTGGAATTGCGCCAGAAATGGGTGTAACTGTGACGGTCTTCAGATAGACTCTATGCATGGTCATGGTTGCGAAACGGGTCGGGAACTATGTTTACCAGTACTTACTTTCTGTGGAATGAATGTTTACATGGGCACATTGCAACCTTCTCTCCTGAGTTGAACTCGTCCAAACACACCGCACAAACCTAGTAATATGTAACACAATGTTCAACTACAGGGTATAAATCGAGGTTTAATGTGAAGTCTTAGTTCAAGGGATCATGCTACTAAAAATATCAAATTTACTTGTTTTTGAATATTTAATGTTAAGCAGATGCAAAATCTTACTGCAATGGCGTTTGGAATTGCATTTTGGAGATAAGTATGATACTATTCATGTGTATCATCTTGTCCATAGTGGTATATTGTTAGAAGTCATTATTCTAGGTCAAACGTTTCTAGGTTAAAACTATAAGGACATAATACACGTACTTCACTTGCCGTCTTCTTAAGCTTTTTATACTTCACCTGAAAGAAATTTGCCGCTCGTTGTAATTTACCTTATATAATAATTTGAAAAGAATGTATGAATAACTTTGAAACGAACGATATACTGATAGGTTTTGTTATTCTTCGTTATACTTTCACTTCTGAGAACCTAATATCCATATACATGAAATGAAAGGCATGGAAAATTATATTTTGATACAAACGACAGTATGATCAAAATATACGGTAGGTGAATAAAAAAAGGAAATACATGTATGCCAAAGAGTATTCGCATATGTATTCATACTTATTGCACACGGTATGTGTAATGGTAATTAAGAAAAAAGTTTAAAATGAAAGAATAGTTCGCATCAGTACGATTCGTTTGCGGTGGTCAGTGGAAGGGTAAACATTTAGTCTAAAGTCACACAACTAATTCAACTGAATGATGAGAAACTGGAAAAAAAATCGGGTTCTGAGTTATCTTTAAATAATTTTTTAAGAAAAAGGTCTGAAAAGGCCATGCAAAAAAAGTGTATTTACTGCATAAGAGTGATACTCTCGTCTTAAGTTCTATGATACAGAGATATAATAATATTTACGCATAACTTGAGAAATTGGTTAGCTGCCATACACACTCCAGTAAAAGAATTTCAACTCCAAATTTCAAGAAATAACGTTTCAGTTCGTGCGTTTGTTCAATCATTCAGATAAATCATCTTAACCAGGGTATTCGACACACAGTCCCGCTGAAAATACCACAAATATTTTGCATGGCCTTTTCAAGAACCAGTTTTTCCAGACAATCAACGTTTAAACAGAATAGTGTTATACATATGGTCAAAACAATTTTATAAGAGTAGTATGTTTCTATGTGTAAGTTGGGTTGTATAGTATCAATTGTTCTTTTAATCATTGGGGAACTGCACTGCAATAATGTGTGGTATCTTAGCAGTTTTCCTACCACCTGGAAGACCCTAAGTCTATGCCTATTCTTACCAACTTTGCATCCGGTGGAAGCTTTTAAAAAACAAAAAAACACAAGTCTCTAAATTACTCTTTTATCAAAATGATTGAGAGCTATGTAAATTTATTATTATCACGCAGATCCGTAATCTAAAAGCAAAACACAATTGTTCGACTTAATGATTTAATTAGCTGTATTCAATATTTTTTGTCACTTATTAGACGCTAGCCTCGCCTTATAATCACTTACGAGACATTTTCCAAGTATGAGCATTAAGAATCGACGTAAAGAATAATCAAACTAACAATATCAACCCTCTTATTCCCAAATATGAGAGCAAATATTTACCTCTCTGTATCCAATTTCCTTTTCCCCTTGTCTTCGCAACCTGCAAAAAAAGGTACGTTTAATCTATTTATTGTATAAATAGTAATGGTTGAAATATCAATGATTGTTGATATTGCAGAATGCAGATCCGTTAGATCTTAAGGAAATTATATGGGTAACAGTATGTTTCTGTGTTGGTAGGTAACTATTCACTGCCAAAAAGTAACTTATATACATATTTTCGGATTTTTGGGGACTTATTTCTTAAACAAACGTGCATTAATCAAGAAAGTCTAAATTTGGATATGAATCAAAGTTGAACCTTACTGTTTCAACATATAACATAATATTATGACAGCTATCCCTTCACATTATGTGTATTCTTAACTGACGTTTTCACGGTATATGAACACGAGTTCGTGCCTGTTCCTTTTAACTTTTAAGTACAGATGTAGACATATGCGGATGACTTACCACCAGAGGCAGGTACAGAAGCACATACTGAGGAGAAGGGTGAGTGCACCCACCCCGAACAGGGGCAGGGCGGCCTTGAGTGGTCCATCCATAATGAGGACTCACCTCCCTGCATGCCGAGGTCAGTCGGTCACCTGGAGTGACCAGAAACATACATGAAGTACACTTATAGACATACGGAAATATATACGTTGAGGCTTCAGGCCACCCTTTAAAAAGTTTGTTTCCTTATACGCTGCCCGTCTGACGGACTGAAGACTTTTTTTCCTCCAATTTTTTATTTTTATTTTTTACCAAAAGTTTCAGTTAGGTATACCCTTACCAAAGAAAAAAAAGAAAAAGAAATAAAAAAAAAAATTCCGATCTCCCGACTGGTTATTTTTCTGGGCACCCGCTGGACAGGAAACAACTTTTTTTTAAGGTTGGCCTCATCAAAGTCAACGACGCAGTGGTGTGGACTTTTCATTTTGTTTTTGTAGAAACTGATAATTCTCCCAACCACAGATAGCCAATTTCCAATCTCAGGATGCAAGCTAGTAATATGGTGACAAATCGTAATACTTTAGCACATTAATTTTCATGAATCATATAATAAATGTTTGAAATTCAACATTAAAAACTAGCAATCAATATTTTGTGCCATAGCACATGACACAAATGAAATGGAACAATTGCTGAGCCAATGAGTGCTGGTTAGTTGTATTCGTACTCATAGAACCCCAGACGAAATGGTACATGACATAAGGGTAGTCTGTCTAAAAATGATGGTATGAGAAATATCTAAAACTTAGGATTAAGAAAGGAACTTATATAATTGGCTCTTTGAGACTCATAAAATTACTACCCAGCATGGTTTGCCTACAATAAGCCCGTCCTTAAAAATAGTCTGTTTCGGTCCAGCGGGTGGGTTTACAAAAGATTAACCGAGCAGCCGCGGTTTATATATATATATATATATATATATTGTTGTTGTTAAGGGTATAACGTAAAATCTAATTTTTTTTAAAAAGTTGAAAAATGACAAAAACATTGTCCCAACCAGCGAAAAAATACTCACCCGACCGGTCCACCAGAAACAGAATTATTTTTAAGGATAGATAAGGGGTCTCAGTGCGGGATTAACTAAGTATTGACTATTTAACGGATCATAAATTCATTTTTTAACATTCACAGAAAGAATGTAGAACATTAAAAAGATGAGTGTGTAAGGATTCTGGGGATATAAAGAACGTGTGCATGAGATAAAATTTCACTGAAATACATTTTGATAAAAACAAAAAAGTGAGTATTTTTTGAACCTGAATATCTAAGTTAGTATTTGGCATAGATCCTTGAAATTTGAAATAAGTATTGTCATGATACATAGGGAGGGAATCGTGTCTCAGAATTTAGATTTAGGTGATAGTTTTTATTTTATTACATCTAGAAAATAATCTATTAAAAATAAGAAAAAGTTACCCGTTTTTTGTCATAAAATGAAATCAAGGACCGTAATCAAAATTTTGAGACACGCTTCTCTCAAGGGGAACATCAGGAATATGTACTCAAAATTTCAGGTTCATATCTTACATGGTTACTGAGATATTGATGTTTGAAAAATAAAACTGAAGAAATCAGTTTAAATTCATAATTTCTATAACTCTTATTCAATTTTATCTTAACTTATATGGTCAGATAGATAAAAATGTGAGCTTTCATATGATGTACAATCTGTCTATGTAATTGCCATGGTTGATTTTGCATGTATCTTCATGCAGCCTATGGCCCTGAGACCCCTTATCTATCCTTAAGTGCCGTGGCCCCTGGCCGGAAACAGATTTTTTTCTAGGACGGCCCTACTAGCTACCCAAATCGTAGTCTTTACAGGATAACACTGGCAATAGACATGATACATATTTAGGATAACAATAAAGCTTAGTTTCTATTTGTTTCTACATAGACTATATTTAACTCACAAAAATATGGAAGGGGGAAAAAACATGTTAGATTTATGTAACAATGAAGTTGGGCTGAGAAATGGTCACATCATACTAAAGCCAATAAACAACCTGCCATCTGCTCCACATACAATGGAATTGGCCGATTGGGGTTTTCTAAAAATGAAATCGATCTAGATAGAGTCTAGCTCCATTTCAATCAAATAGATGTATTACTGAATAGCAGTGGGGAACATAGGTCTCACTTAAATCAGTACCGGTATGTATATATATATAGATCTAAGTTGCACTTCTTTATTTTCATTTAACCTAATACAATCAGTAAAAAAATATCATGGATTCAAAACCACAAATCCTCTAGTCCTTTCTCCTAAATCATATCCTAGATACGATCACCCAAAGCTAAAAAGCATTAGATCTAGATCTACCTTGTGCAGCCTGGAAAGAACCCTGAAGGGTTGGCCGGACGTTTAACGGCCCCAGTAAACAAACCTCTAGACCTCTATAGACTCAACGAGATGTCAAACTAAGTCTTTTTTATTCTGAAATTTAAAGATAGCAAAACATGTGGCACTATGATAACTGACAACCTAGAATATAAATATAGTTATGTTTTCTATGGACCAGTACGTCGGGCCCCAGAGCCAGAAATCTAGGGGCCCGACCTGGTTTGAGGGTCTAGATCTCTGGTTATGTCCACTCCTCTCCCCTAAATAGTGAGGCCAAAAAAAAATAGTTGTGTTCAGATAACATAGGTCCAAAAGAATAGGGTAGATAGGTCGAAATATCTTTTTTGTTTGCTTTTTTTTTTTACTAACCAAAGAGAACAGGGCAGTGTTAGGAGTAAAACAAAAATTCCAAATATCCTCCAAAAACATTTTTAGCATCTAAAATACATGTCCGAGTATCTATGGGCTGTTTTATAGTTTTCCATGCTATTTTAGGTCAACTCTTTTGGATTTTGAAAAAGAAATAAATTAAAATTTCCTAAAAAAAAGTTAGGGTAGGGCCAAAAATTTAGGGTAGGTAGGGTTACCTGAACACAACAATTTTCTTTTTTTTTTTGATCAGATCAATCAATTATTATGGCCTTTACTCTGGCTTTAGGCTTTACTTCTTTACCTCTGACCATCAAACTGATTTTTGTTAGGCTACTATTAGATTCCTGATTTTATTTTGATTTTTTTTTCTTTTGAAATGCAAGAGCATGCGTGTTTGACATTAATTTTTTGCCTTGTGCTTGTCTGAGTTGTGTTTCACTTGTTTTTTTGGTTTTTTTTAATTTTTATTTTTTTGCATTCAAAAAATCTAGTATAAGCTGCAGTTTTAGCCATCTGTGCCCTTTAAGTAGTAAATTGGAAGCTCCATACCTACGGTTAAGAGATATTTCATGTGTCAGGTCTCTTCAGTGACTGTCCCATGACTTCTTTTTGTGTGTGTGCCTGTGCTGGGAATAGCAAATTGAAATTGCAATGGAGAACTGAGGTGAAGTTTCTCCATAAACCATGTAAAGTCTAGGCTATTATCAACGTTGCCATTTTCTGATAACCTGGCAACTGGTACCCAACCTCATCTAGGAACCTTAGGAAGTGTGAAAATAGACTGTGCTTACCGGGTTAACATGCTACGAGGCCGTAAATGGTCCATGCTCTGGAAAATTTAGCACATCCAACTCGTAACAACAAAGTTGACGCTGACGGCCTTGACCTACTGACCCCTTTCATGACGTCACGAAACTCCCAGCATGCAATTCAAATCGCAATGGCTGCCAATGTAGCTATGTCGAAATCTTTCTTTTGAATTACCACATTTTAACGTGTGTTGGCATACTAAAATGAGAAAATTCTACGGTGACAGCACAGAAGGAATCTTTGCGCGTTCCGTGTGCAAGCTATCGGAGTTTATTACTTCGCCAGGAAGTGTCCAGAATGGACAACGAGGGGAAAGAAGGGGGTTCAGTGGACGCTGCTCTACTGCACCTTCCTGATGATGTTATTTATGCCATTTTGTTTAACTGTGACCTTCAAAGCCTAGGCAGATTGTCTAGGGTTTGCAAACGATTTGCAAGCCTCGTGCGACAAGAATGTGTCTGGATTTGGATGAGTCGAAGACTGACGGTTGTTCATGACAATCGCCGAGTCGCAGGCAGGAGGTAAGTTTTGCTTGACACATCACCCCACTCTCACTGTTTTGTTTACAAACACCGCAACGGCCACTCACATATTTGACAGCTCAACGAGTCGAGAAAAGGGCGGAGCCAGTGAGTGACATGACAGGGACTGAGGGTGGCCCGAGCCCGTGACAGTAGTATGGTTAAGGATAGACAACACCTCAGAGTGGTTTCATTTGCGACAATGAATATTGTGCACTAACCAATAAGCCTAGTCACTACTGTAGTACTGAGGCTAGTCCACGTCTGTAGACTCTCTACGACTACGGCAGGCTATTCTTATTGAGCCTAGCCCTGACTGAAGTAGATTGATTAGTTAAGCCTTTACGGGTTTGTGCAATACCGAATGGACACGCCCCCTTTCTTCACTTTGCCTTAAGACATGTATGGCCTTGACTGTCCTGCCTAACTCTAAATCTAAGGCAAACTAGGACATCAAATAGTTTTACACAAAATTCCCCTTTTCCCTGTCCTTTGGCTTTATTCTTATTTTTTCTAATCTGTAAAATGTCGACTGTGAAGCAAAAATTAAGGCCGAGGTTGACTGCGCCTGAAGCATATCTGTCTCGGTATTCGCATCCAGATTACAATTTGATAAGGCCAGAGAGTTTCGCCTATTTTAGGACGAAAAACTTGTTACCGTAAGTTACTTATAGAGTAGAGGAGCCAGTTTCCGCGCAGCACTAGTTTTCGCGCATTTTACGCATTTTATGAACGCATTTTTTCCTAAATTAATGCAAAACCCGTTATTGCCCTCTGAGATCCATCAGGACGTCAAGGTTAAATAATTTAGTGTTTTTTTGTGATAATTTACAAATATTTTAAGTATTCTAGCAGCAAAAACATGTAATGATGTCCATTTTGATTACAGAAATGGTGGAAACCTTATAATTTCATATTTTCTCAAATAAGAAATAAAAAATGAATCCCTAAATAAAAAATAAATTACTAAAAACTCAAAATGTTATGGATATTAGTTTAGGGTAATTTGCTGTCATATTAAGAAAAGAAATGTAATTTTTTTAATATATTCTAGAAAATAGACCCCTGCGTGAAAACTAATGTCAAAAAATGAGGCAGTTGCCAGTTTTCGCGCATTTTTCACGTTTTTTTCCTGAAATATCTGAATTTTTAAACATTTTTTGGATAATTTTTTTTTTTTTTTTTTAAGCAAGCGTCTGTTTTTTTGTAAGACCCATCCGTATAATTATATCAACCAAAGAATTGATGCATATATATCTTTTTGTCTTTTTCTTAGGGGAATTAATGCGTTTGTCATTTAATTAAAATGCACAAATATATGCTCATTTTTCTGTTATTATCATTTATTTTTTGTTTAGATTTTTCCAGACAACTTAGCATTTCTAATGTGCATATATGAATTATGGGCAAGTCAACGATTATTTTACATAACAGATATCAGTAGAAAATCATTTTCTGGTGCTCCAAAAATTATATTTTTCGACCTATTAAATATTTTACTTATTCTACACCTAAAATATTGTTAAATGCGCGAAAACTGACACCAAAGTGCGCGGAAATAGGCTCCAGGTGCGCAGAAACTGAAGAATTCCCATTGCAAAATGATTTGATGAAATATCCAAGATAAATAATTTTTCTGATTTTTTTGTGGTCAAATACGAAAAGCCTATTTTATTTTAATACAGATAAAAAAAAACATCATCAGAAATACATTTTTATTAGAAATGTGATAAGAATTACCGCTTTTGGGCCCTTAGTGCGCGGAAACTGGCTCCTCTACTCTACGGGCATAACAGAGAAATTCATGATGTAACTCTACTAGAAACATTTAGAAATTAAAATAGGCAAATCTAACTTGGTTTTAGCCTTCTGAGGACGGAAAACGTGTTACCATAACAGTAAATATAAAGAATCATGTTTACAACAACCCTGCTTTTTCCTTATCGACATCTATGGGCATAATAGGCTGTGTTAACCCATCTCTAATGAACCATGCTCTGTGACAGAGGTCCTCCATTATCCTTACTTAAACTTTTCTATAACTTACTTTACTCTTATAAAGATCCCGCGGACAAGGACGAATTCGAGTACAAGAACTCTGTAGAAGGGCAGTTAATTGGAAGAGGGGTCATGTACGTGACGTGCGGCTAATCCATCATGCCGTCAAGTAAGTATAATCTCAATCACCATGCTAAGATCTATATGTTTGTTTTTCTATTTTATGCCCACCTACATTCAATCCATTCAAAAGACCGACTCAAATTTAATCAGAGCTAATGCATATAGGTGACCAGTAGCAAAATGGAGGGAGTAAGCAATGCGAGCTCTCTCCTTGTTTGACCACGAATGACTAAAAAAAAATCAAATAATATATGTCATATTTTTGTACAAAAATATTGGTTGACTTTGAAGTGACGTGGCAAAGCGCTCCAGTTTCATATTAAGGGAGAACATATGTATTTTTAAACATTGTTATTCCATGCATTGCAGACAGCTGCCGTGGCTACAGCAGGACGACTCGAAACTATGGATCTCGTACAAGAACCTGATCCGCTGCTACCAGCAGGGTCACAATGGTCATCTGAAGGAGGTGCCATCCAAGATCCTACCCCAGCACACGACCGATGTGTGCCGCTTCGTCTCCAAAGACGGCTGTCTGCTCAGCGGATCGAGGTCAGTAGTCATAGATCATGGTACTTAGAAACATTAATTTCGTGTACTGGTACCTAATGTCAACGGTGTTTCGGGGTCAATCAATTTTTTTTTATATAATTTCTAATTTAGTTGTTTGATGTAACTCTTTTTTTGAAGATTGATAAGATTTTTATTTAAAAAAAAAAAACATTTTTTTTTATCAACATTTGATTAAACTGGTCAAATCTTGGAATTAATCCGGTATTCATCCTTGCCCCAGTATATTTACATGCATATGTAGAGCGAAAACACATTTTCATCTAATAAGCTGTTCATGTATTTTCCTTGTTTGCATAGGGACGGGAGTATGTGTTGTTACAGTACAGACAGCGCGAACCTGGTATGGTCGGTCCGACGGGGCCACAACAGCGATATCCAGGCCGTGGACTTTCACCACAACATCGCCGTGTCGGGTTCACGGGATGCAACTATTAAGGTAAGAAAGAAATTATTCATAAGAGAAATATTGATATTTGATCAAAGTTTGTATTGCTTTCCTTAGATTACCTTTCAGGGTGTTCCCAATCAATAAATTTATGGCACGAGTTCAGCATTTTTGTCATGTTATACACGTGCATCTGTTATCATTGGGGGAAACCTGTTGTCTGTTTTTAGAATCTCAAAGTGTTACTTCAGTTACAGTACATTCTTTTTTTTTCTGTCTGTCTGATTTCGTATCGATAATGCTCAATTTTCAACCTAAACAGTATGTATACAAGGAGCTATGGCAACACAGACCTATCAATCCGTCTCTTGCGTATACAAGGAGCTACAGGACACAGCGTTTAACGATTGATTACAAGGTTGTATGTTTGTTCTTTTAAGATCTGGGATATGACGAATGAGACTGAGGCAGACAGCTTGTTGCAGACCATTCCTGTAAATGACCGTGTTTGGTCCATAGCCATGAACCCAGATGGCGGGTGAGTAACAATCTTATAGCTCTTTTTTTCAATGAATGTTTTTAAGGTTTGAAAAAATAAGGAGAGAAAGGATGTAATTTAAGAAAAAGATAAGTCAATGCTGTAATATCACCACTGTTTTGTTTTCAAGTGGAATATCTAGTAGCAGAAAAAAACGCCATTTTATTATGTCAAGTACTTTCAACACTTTGCTTTGAATAAACAAGACTGCAGGCTGAACGAATGAAGCTATGATATTTTTGTTTAAAGATATTAAACGTTTCACCTCGGACATGAAGTAGCGTATGAAAGTTGTATTTGTGACCAAAACCACGATTCTTATTTCAGGTCTTTCACCTCTGGAACTGCTGGAATTAATTACGTACCACCACTAAGGATGTGGGACACACAGACGTAAGTTGATGCCTTAAGTAATGCCAAAATTTCAGAGCTTATTTCCGGGGAAAAAAAATAATGTGAGAGACATCTGAGAACTTTTTTACACTCTGCACTACTCATCAAACTACTTTTTTCCCCCAAATTGTTATTGATATATATTATTCCTACTCTTTCAAATGAATTTTGCAATTCCAATTATTGCAGAGGGCAGCTACTAGGTAACCTGGGCGGACGATACAAGAACGGCGCTGGGGTACTAGACATTCAGTACGAGAATCCAGACATACTCCTTTCCTGCGGCTATGACACATCCATACGCATGTGGGACCTCCGGACATCACTCGCAAAATGGTAAGCGCTATCTTCATAGCTAAATATGTACAATCAAGTCGACGTCATCGTATCTCATTCCTCTATTGTAAATACACATGTATGTTATGTGGGTATTAAACTTTCTTCCCTGAAAATCAATAAGTTTCCAGGACTTGTATGTAAACCGCAGTAGCAAATTAAAATATTTGGAAATAAAATATTGTACTAATAGCTTAGTACTTTTAATATATTATCATATTGTATAATCTAGTTAGGATCAGGCCTAGCAAGTCTACTTCTAAGGAGAGGTATTTTGCGCTCCTAGCGCCACCTGTTAACCAGTATAAAAGGTGTTGCAAGGTAGGGA
Organism: Lepidonotus clava; assembly: GCA_936440205.1. Classification (NCBI taxonomy): domain Eukaryota; kingdom Metazoa; phylum Annelida; class Polychaeta; order Phyllodocida; family Polynoidae; genus Lepidonotus; species Lepidonotus clava. The sequence continues at coordinate 31,937,846 of OW387145.1, read as the reverse complement.
GCGAGTCAGTTTTAGTCTGGAGTTAGTAACTATTAGGAAGTAAGCAGCGTTAGCTGAGCTGCTCGGAGCTATACCTACCAGCTCCTACGGAGTATACTGGAGTTTACCGATACCAACTACCTCGGACAAAGGATTGTCATAGAGCTAAGCGCTAGGGTGGTCTAGGATGTGCTGGAACAACTTGTATTCTAAATGTGGTTGATCGCTGAGTAGGAGATGGGAAGGTGGACTGATGGAGACTTATTCACTGTGGCTTTGACTCGGGATGAGATGTTTACTTCAATAAAAACCCTTTCATTTTAAGAGCTTCCTCATCGTCCATTTCTTTTGAACTATTGGGGAATGGATGAATTAACTTTGAGCGCAGTCTGATTGGCTCAATAACTTGGATGAACGACTCATGGATAAATTAATTATTCACATCACGCAGTCTTAAATCAACATTAACAATAGTTCAATATGAAGAGTGACAGTAGTTTAGCTAAAAAGAAAATCACACTTAATTTCGTAGAGAATTTATCAAAACTCTACATCAGTCCTATTCCTGAATGTCCAGCATAATTTTGAAACACTAAATCATTTTCAGTCTTATTTGAGTTTTTATTAACTGGAAACTGCCCTTCACTGCAAAGATGTAAACATTGTCTATTGTGCCCCTAACAGTGTCAAATACTGGGAGGAGCCGTTCGACTCGACCATATACTGCGTTAGGACAGATCGTCACAACGTGGTGTTGTCCGGGACAGCCAGACACGGCATGGTCCGACTCTGGGACAAGCGCATGACTGAGCCAGTTCAGGTAAATACACCATCTTTACATATCAGACCCTCAAATTATTAACTTTTTTGCCTTTGCATTGAGCTCACAGAAAAATTAGATTTTTGAAATATTGGCAAATGTTTTCCTGTTCATCAAGAATCCACACACATCGTTTGCTTTTAAATCATTTTGGAAACTTATAAATTATAGAATTCTTAGGAGATAATATACATGAATGGAGTTGTATTTATACATGGATGATCTGGATTAATTTCACTTATGGCATTTTATCTTTCCCACTTATTGACTTAAGGTCAAACTAAAAAATTGTTTTTTGAAGGGGGAAAATATTTTGAGTCGACCCACTAAAATAGTAGTGGTAAGCCTCAAATAATCCACCCATTCAAGGCAAAGGATTAATAAAATTAAGGTCAATCTAAGTTGCAGTTTCTATGGGGTTTTTTTTGTCTACTGATCTGTAAAAATGAAATGATATACATGTCTTTTTCCCCTTTACTTTCTACAGATGTACTACACCGGTAAAACAAGCAGTCCTGTGTACGCTCTAGCATTTGACACCGCACGGCTGTATGTGGCTCTGGACAAGGGAATAAACATGCTCGACTTCAGTGTGCGTTAACGTTCCCACAGGAGATTACCAACAGCACTTCATTATTTAACCTTACAAAAAACTACCGTGACATACATATACGGGCACTGATAGGGCACCGTGGTTTCTTGAGTTTATATCCAAACAGTATCCATAAATGGTATTTGTTCGAAAATACATGTACGTATTTCTTATTACGTCATCTCCTGTCATGTATAGTGATACATGTTGTGATAACCACAAACAAACCTGCATTGACATTTTAGTAGGAAATACGAGAAACTCAAGGAAAATATTTATATATGTAATTGTTAAGTACGATTTTAGAGAAGATCGAATCATAATTTATACTCATATCGCTGGTTTCTAATATGCCCCGATTAATACATACTTCAGGAAGATTATGCGTTGTTTTGGTAAATCGAGAAGACACTTATAAATGATCATATACACATTGTCAACGTGATCCGATACCATTACCGGTATTACACATAAAACTAATGTACACAAAGTTGTGAAGAAACCAAAGTACCTGTACTATAGTGTGTGTAATGTTATGTATTTATTCGTTATGTATATTTCCGGACCAATTATGAAGTTACGGATTTATGAGATTTTTATCATTCTTACCATTATTTCTCATTTATTTAATAGTTCATCTGTTTCATTTACGATAATCACAAACAAATATAAGTAAGGAAAAAAGACAACGGTGAAATATTTATTTCACCAAGAGCTATTGTAGTTCCGTAGGGGGTAGTCTTGATTTGAGGATAGGAATTCTCGGTACAAAGAATTTTAACTTTTCGTTTACAGGTCTATCGATTCAGGTTTCACTGTTACCACGAGAGAAATATAATGCTATCATTATGTATAGATCTGAAGATGTTACACTGTAAGGTCGAGGTGTAGTTTTGATAGTATCCATTCCCACAATAAAAGCCACCAAGCATAAGAAATTTCCAAAAAGCGTAATCGAAGAGTATTGATATAATCAAATACAAATTCTTATAAACCTTCAGATGAACTTGCCCATGTTTTCATTGTATATGTCTATCATTGCATTACTTTCTTTCAATATGTCACAATTGACAGACATACTTTTTGACTTGCTCTTCCGTATTCTCTGTGTTTCTTTCAACAAACCAAACTGCCTGGACATGGTATTCACTGCACCGCTTCAATCGCTGACCACCATATCTCAAATGCAGGCTGGAACTGTGTATCTTGTACTGAAGTCCTGTGTTACTTTCAGCTACCGGTGAACCATAATCATAAACCTAAATATGGTCTTATAAAGACGTATGATATTATATCATACGTTTATATGAAAATAACTCTGGGCGACTGAAGAAATTTTGGTATATTTTATATATCTTAAAATTGCACTTATTAGTATGTTTAACCATACAGATTAGCAAAGGGTTATTCTTGTATATGATTTACGCTTGTTAATCTTATGGTTGGGCATTTATGTATTATATTGTTTATTAGTAGTGAAATGTGAACATTACCGGATAAGTTCTCGTATCAATAACACCAAAGAATAATGTCGACAACCTATTAATTTAAAAGGACAATTCTGAATTTTGCAAAGTTTTCTTACAGTGACAATAATAGGTTGTCCGATTATAAAGAACGGTGATTTTAATCAGAATAATGAGGACAATAGTTGTCATTCTTTTTTATCGTAACAATAATACTGTCACTTAAGACCATGACCTCGATAGCTGCCACCTTCAAGACCTCCACTGATATATATCTGTTTTATTGCATTTATTCGTTCCATGAATGACTGGACGCACAGGTTAATGTATCATTTGACTATGTAAATAAATTTTACCTACATTACCATGATAATGTTAATGTTCTCTTTGTTATGCATACATACAACCCAACCATGACTTTATTTTGCCAAGACAGACATAGCAATATTCTGTGGTCCAGTTTTATCCCACTATTCTTGTGCCATAATGGGGCTACCAATCGTTTTTTCATTGCTTATCACCAGGTAGCAGCACTTTCTTATATTAAACCATCTTTGAAACAAAATCGATGAAATAACCAAAATCAAATAAAAACTTTTTTTTTGTGATTTTCTACCTTTTGGTGATTTCGGATTGCACAACTGAATTTGAGAGTGGAGAGGCATCTCTGACTTGTAAAGAGAAAAGACAAACAAGGAATTGACTGAATGCTTTGTCTTTAGATTCCATACCAATATCTGAGTTTGGTAAAGCGATGAAGTTTATAAATTGGTTATCTTAGATCAGACGTGCTGAATTATATAGGCCTAACAGTTAAAACTATTTAGGTGTATTTGATTTTATATTAGATCTAGAGCAAAATAAATTATGAAATAGATACTCTAAAGAGATTGATTGTAGATCTACTCATAGAGTAAGACAATCTGCATGTAGACTACTCAGTTATCTGTTTGACCAGATAATGAGTGCACCTGTGTAATCTGTTGCAGATCTTCGATAACATCTATTCTGATAAATAACTATTTCAGGTCCAAGGGCAAAGACCCATATTTGTATGGTCAGGACGAGGACTAGGAGTCGTGGCGGGAACAGCCCGTTGTCCTTCACTCTCCCCCCCGCAGTGTGCTTGGAGAGTGTTCCCAGCATCACCATCCCACAAATCAACAAACAAAATGGCGCAGGTCGGACGGGGAATCCCTTTCCTCATCCAAAATGCTGCAAAATACAGGCTTCTGACCAACCCCAAATCCAGTGTCACCGTCCTGTCGTCAGGTTTTCATGTGCTGCAGAACCCGAGGAACAAGAGGCAGGATTCTGGAGGAAACAGGAGCCAGCAGGACCAGGGAAGAGGCTTCGGAACTCGTGTCGGTCCAGAATGGAGGGGCTTCCCCACTGCCCTGGCCGCTGCTGCCGGAGTGTCCGCCGCGCTAGGTGCGTGTCCTGAAGTTGATTCTGACTTTCCATTTGATCATTGAAAATCTTCGCTATAGATAGTTTGTTTTCAACACTCCAGTTGGGTAGAAAAAAGTGGAGAATTTGGGCCCGGGGAAAGGCAAAGCCAAAGCCAGGCAAAGCCAAAAGGGGAGGGGCAGGTGCCCGTGGGGTGGGCCAGATCTAGACTCTACAGGGTACCAACCACACAGGGAAAACGGGGAAAACAGGGAAAATGGCAAAAAAAAAATCCCTGACAGGGAAAACACAGGGAATTTGGAAATTTTGCCAAAACACAGGGAAAACACAGGGAATTTCATTTGGCCAGGTCCTGAAATTCCTAATTCTCAAGATAATAGGGATTTAACATTTTTTGTTGGGTTGTCCAATTTTTTTCTGCACGCAGAGGCTTTTAAATTTGAAAAACTTGCTGGATATGACAGGGAAAAATTGCTGTGGGACAGGGAAATCTCAGGGAAAACACAGGGAATTTGAAAATGGACTTTCGGTTGGTACCCTGCTCTACCTCTGAAAGGAGTTTTAGGAGGAATAGACTAGATCAATTTTTTTTTAAATCTGTAGAGGGGCCAGTTTCCGCGCACTAAGGGCATAAAATTACGTTGTACCAGACTATAATAATGAAAAAACGAATTAGATCCATCATTTTTCAACTTACCATAGTGGAACAACGTCTTCAAACATAATCACTAATCTCAGAAAAAGGTATTCTATCAATATCTGATATGTAAAATAATTGTTAACTTTTAAGTAATTCGTAATATATGTATTAGAAATGCTCTGTTGTCTAACAAATTCTAAACAAGAGAATAATAAATGTAGATGAAAATAAGTAAGAAATACACATATTTGTGCATTATCAATATGAAACAAACGCATTAATTCGTCCAAGTAGAAGACAAAAATAGTGTGCATCAACTTTTTGGTTGATATTATTTTAGGAAAGTATCTTAGAAGTATATAGAAGCTTGTTTTGAAAAATTTTCGAAGTTTTCATTTGGAAAAAAGGTGGAAATTTCGGAAAAATACGTGGAAAAATGTGCGAAAATTGGCAACTACCTCATTTTTTGTCATTAGTTTTCACGCAGGGGTCTATTTTCAATGTTAAGCTTGAAATCCTATGTTTCTGACATTGAAATGATAATATATTACTTCAAACTAATATATCTATGATATTTCTGCTATGTAAATATTATTTTTTCCTGAAAAAATGACTTTATGTTTATTATTTCAGAAAATATCAAGTTTATAAGGTTCCCGCCATGTCCCTTGATGATATGGACATCAAAACATAATTTTCGTCTGTAGAATACCTAAATATACATGAAACATTACAAAAATTTCCAATATATTATATCAGAACGTCCTGTCAGGTTTGGTAGGAAAAAATAAAATTTTTGACACTTGTGGAAAAAATGCGTTCATAAAAATGCGCAAAATGCGTGGAAACTAGTGATGCGCGGAAACTGGCTCCTCTACTCTAGTGTTGTTAGATCTACCTTTTTCGCATTTTAATAGATTCTTGACAGATCTTCATAAAAAATTAATAGGGTACCCAGGGGTATACATAACCAAGGGAAATATTTTTTCATCTAAATATGAGGAAATAACGTCTATGAACATAACCACAATAAAAAAAAATTAAAATTTGGAAATAATTTTGTACCATCTTACTGTTTTATTTTGTGGTGTTAATTCTTCAGTTTTCGCGCACCTGGAGCCTATTTTCGCGCATTTTGGCGTCAGTTTTCGCGCATTAAACAATATTTTAGGTGTAAAATAATAAAATTATTAAATAGAACGAAAATATCACCTGTGGGGCATCAGAGAAAGATTATCTGTTTATATAGTTATGTAAAGTAAATATTTACTTCTTCATTATTCATAGCAGGCATATTAGAAATGCTATGTTGTGTTAAGAAAATCTAAGAAAGAGATACGCATATTTTTGCATTTTCATTAAATGACAAACATCAATTTGCCTAGATAAAACACTTAAGAAAGCATGCAATGACTCTTTGACTGATACAATATTATTAGGAAAGGGTCTTTAGAATACAAGGATTTTTTTTGGAAAAGTTTTCCAATTTTTTCTATCAAAAAAGTGATGGAAAATTCGGAAAAATACGGGAAAAATGCGCGAAAACTGGAAACTGCACATTTTCTTGTAATTAGTTTTCACGCAGGTATCTATTTTCTAAAATACATTTAAAAAATTACATGTCTGATGTCATTATGACGGCATATTACCTTAAAGGAGACGCGCAAAGCCGTTTTTTGTCTCAAAAACGTCCGTCCTGTACAATTCTATTCATTTGGGACTAAAGGACATCTTCTTTCACTTCTGATTATTTAAATAAACTGAAAATTAAATTCATTAGCTCGATTGGTATCATAAGCAGCTATACCTCCATCTAACACATGCAAGCAAGGCCTGTGACGTCACGGGAGGCATTGGTATAGCACTGTGGCCAAGGAGCCTAACGAAACTCTATGCCAGCTAAAAAATAAAATTCATGGATATCTGTAACTTTCAGAATCATTAGTTAGTTATTTGAACAATCCCTGTCTTTTTTTACATAATTTTGGAAGGTTTAGTTTTAGACTTATGATTTTTCAAAGTTGACTCATTGTCTCACACTGAGTAGGCTCAACGCCTCCTCTGACATCATAGGCTCTGTCCAGGCTTGCCTCCTACAAATTCGCACTAGAGGTGTGGGAGTGGCCTCACACCTATTGTTTGGATAGTGAGGCCGTTTTGCACCGTGTAATACATTAAAATACACAGTAACCATTTACTATGCAAGGATATCTGAATTTTGAAACATTCCTTTTCGCGTGAGCTTTAAACTTATATTCATAACATTTTGAAGCTTTAGTAATTCTTTTTTATTCAGGAAATAATATTTTTATTTCTTTTTCGAGAAAATATGATATTTATAAGGTTCCCACCATTTCTCTATTTAAAATAGACATCACTACATATTTTTCGCTTTTAGAATAGCTAGATACTTGCTAATCAGTATGAAAAGCTCAAATTTATTAAAGAATAACGTCCTGATATATTTCAGAGGAAAATATTAGGTTTGAGATCACTTTAGAAAAAATGCGTTCATAAAATGCGTAAAATGCGCGAAAACTAGAGCTGCGTGAAAACTGGCTCCTCTACTCTATGTGAGGGCCCCTGGATTTAGGTGAGGGCCCTTAGATTTGGTAAGCTAGGAGCCCAACTGGCCCCTAGATTTTTGGGAGGCGGGCCTTAGGCCGCCGACCTTCTCTAGACTCCTTCTACACCAGGTTGTGTCAATGCATTTCAATGGGGCTCAAAACAGTTGTTACAATTTTGTGACAAATTTTTCGTTCCACTTTTCTCAGTAATGCCAGCATTATAATCTTCAAACTATATGTATTTCTGTAGTTCTGTTTCTAGTATATGGTGGTTTGGTTCTAAAATTCTGAAATATTTGGTTGTTTTCTTGTAATTTGGGAGACAATCCATAAGGCCAGGGTAAAAAAAAATTCTGTTTCCGGTGGACCGACTGGCTTTTAAAAGGGCCAGTCGGGAGGTCGGGAATTTTTTTTGAACATGGGCCTGGAGAGTGTGAGGAGAGTTACAGGAAAATTCTGAAAAAATTCTGAAAAAATGCTCTCAGTCGGGGGTTTTGCACCCAGTCGGGCGGTCCACCGGAAACGGAATTTTTTTTTACCCTGGCCCAAGTTTTTTGTTACAAAATTGAAATGGGAATTTCCTATAGTAAAGAAAGTAGGTCATCACTCTCCAGACACAGCAACTCTTTTTCCCATAACAATGCATGAAGGTTGACAAAGAAGGTATCAGTGTCTAACTCCTCACACTCTCCAGGCACATGTTCAGTATTGAAATGGTTACTTGTTATAATTATCGGCAACCATCGAAATTTTAAACGGACGTTCTCGTCCGTGAGGCGGACCTATTCTGATGCATTGTAACCCTCTTACGGCCACGCCAATTTCGCGATGTGACCAATAATGTCTCCGGATTACGTTCCAAAAGTGAAAAACACGTCGCCGGCCGTCGCGTCGCTAGGCTTACGTCGGCGGATGTATCCCAATTCCCATTCAGGTCACGGACAAGAACGTCCCTTTAATTTTGCCCACTGCCCGCCTCCTTCGGTACGGCAGTACCCGAAATCTAGTTAAAGTTAGATCTACGTCCACCACTGGGTAGTCTACGGTAGATCTACGTAGAAGGCTGAAAGGGTAGATCTCAGTCTGCATGATCTACATTTTTAGGGGCTGTCCAGGCATAGATCTAAAATGATGTCACACATAAGCCTTCAAGGGGATTGGTGGGTAGGTTGTATAGGTGTGACGCTGCCTGAAAATGATACAGGGTGTCCAAAGTTGTATTTTTCAGGAGTGAAAGACAAATTGTCTATGTTTTGGTAGGCCTATAGATCTAGATATAGACTATGTAGGCTTAGAGCTAACTTTATAAAAAATCTTGAAAAAAAGTTTTTCTGGACCATGGGGTAAATATATTTAGACAAAATTGCCTGATGTCATTTACATGTCTGCACCTAGGGGCCTGACATGCTTTTTTGGGAGTCCCTAGTTATATCTATATGAGTATTATAAATATTGGTGGGGACTCCCTCAATCAGTCATGTCTTTAGTAATCTGATTCTCTCTGTTCTTAATGACCGGTTACACAATGTCATGGCTCCTGGTAAGATCTATGTCCACCCCTAATTATTGATGATGTTTTTTGGTTGGTTATTGGTGTTTAACCCGTATCAACATCTATGGTTATATCACAGCAAGAACAATGTTTGACAATTCTGTCTTTGATGATCCTATCCATGGAATGGACGAATCTATGAGTAGATAGAGACCATACTCCTACACATTTACAGAAGCAGGTGTTCTTTAATGTGCCTGGTCCCATAGACAGGGCCAGACACACAACAGCTGGTGGCCCAATTGGACCCCGGCCACCTGCAAGCGAAGCGACCACACTAACTACCACACCACCACGCGCCCCTGGTTATTGATGATGTGATTCATGAAAATTAATATGCTAAAGTCTAATGATTTGTCGACATGCATGGATCATGATCTAGGCTAATGTGAAGGTAAAACTCAAGTAATTGGCTACCCGTAGAATGGAGAATTTTACATACAACACGGCCCATATCTCCAAAACTTATTATGCTCATCAGTGAATTTTGGATTCCAACACTTAGAAATTCTATCTATCATGAATAAATTTTACAGCTAATATTTCCTTTTTTGAGACTGGTTTGCAATAACTTCATTAAATTTTGTAAAAGAAAAAAATCTTGAGACCCCAATTGAAATTGACCCTAAACAAGTGATAAAGTATATTTCTGAAATACCGAAATTTACAGTTTTATCTATAAAGAACTTGAAGAGAACACGCTAAGGAAACCCCATACAAACTAATGTCAGTCATAAGCAATAAAGACGGAATCGAAATTAAATATTGAATAAAGAAGTCTGGATCCTTGAAGGTATGAAAGTCTTTATGTACATGGGTAAATCCGGTTTGGCCAGGTACGTTACTTATCAGATGTTATCACATTGGTCAAGGAGACCCGTTATTGCTACACAATGGCTACCTCTATCTATCATCTCTGGGTAAATCAGGATGACCTTGTGAACTTTTCTGATGGATATTTGGTCCAAAATTACCAAGTTTCCTTCTCCACTTCGGTCATATTTATCTTTTTTATTACCCCTTTGGATGTAACATGACGGGTATTACTCAGGACATTGCTGAAAAGACGTATGCAGGATGCCCGTTTAGCAGTTTTTGTCATATGAAAATATTATGGGTGATTGAATAAACTTTCATTACATGTCCCATTTAACCAAACTTGACATTTTATGCGTCCATTGTTCTAAGGAGTAATCCTTATAATAGTGCATTTAATGACCCCTCACCAGAGGCCACCCTTATTACGATTATGCCGCCAAAATTCTAAAGAACATGTCTGGTAGTGATGCATTTAAGTAACCCAGCTTGAGTGGCCACCCTCGGGGATCAGACATGAGAGGGGTGGCCACTCAAGCTGGGTTAATTAAATGCATCATTAGATGAAAACCACTTTTTAGGTATTCTTTTATGTAAAATCTCTATTGATATTTTTCTCAGTTACTGCAACAGATAACGATCAGTTATCATTGCGATATGTATTATCTGTTCCTTCAATGCTGGAAGATAGCTGGGTTCACTATATATAAGATAGTGTATTTATCTTTTGGTTTACTCCGGTGTGCCCAAGGAGGCTTCAGTATTGAGAACGAGGATATTACCGACGAAATTTGACGAGGTGACCGTCTGGGGTCGCAAAATTAATATCTTCATAGAGCATGAGACATTTGTCCCGCCATTGTTCGTGCTTTTATGTGGATTTTACTATTGTATTTCCATTTCACTCCCTAAACTAAATGATCCCAAAAATTATACAAATTCAATAGAATTGACCAAAGAATCAAGGAACAGCATATATATGCTCATAACATGTTCTTCAGATGCAAATTGTTTCAGGTTATATCATTTTTTTCTTTTCAGCACTGCTCAGGTCTATGCCAGACACCCTGGCTACCAAATCAGAGAGCAGCCAGGGTGGTGTCATAGGTCATTGATCATTACAGATGACTATTCTTCACAGCAAAGTAGTTTTTTAGTCCAAAGGACTGAAATTATATGTCTTCTTTTCTGGATTTTAGCTTATAATTTTGTTTTATAAGTGTGCTCTTCCTGCAGACTATATATTGTTTTTACCAGGTTAGGTGGAGCCGTTCTGACAAGTGGTACAAGTAGATACAATATGAAGGATCTGGTGGCGGAGAGGGTATTGTTAGTAAAGGCTGGGCCGATAACCAAGCCAAATGTTCAGTCTAGATAAGAGGATCATTCATATGCCTGATGAAGAGAATTAAAGCCATTATTATTTTGTATATTGAAGCGTTTTCATGCAGCCGCGAGGTACGTTCCTGTAAAACAACAGTTACTCCGTTTAGTTAGTTTAGCCGATATACCTTACACATCTCAAAGCCTCTTCCCAAACTTGACACATTAAAAATGATATTAATAAAATGAGGCCCGGGAGATACAGTTTGTCAGTCATAAACAACCATCGCTACAGTGTTATCGCTTGGCCCCGAACAATTTTAATGTCATATGCGTACTCTGCAGAATGTCAAGTACCTTCTACTGTCTGTGTGCAAACAATTATGTATTAGCACTATCTTTGATGGTCTATGCACTGGATCCCCCGGCCAGTGGTGAGAGGATCTACTTATCACGTATGCCTAACCGACCAAGTTCGAGCCTGAGGTGCCAGAAACCACGACTATATTGTGCTAGCATATATAACTGATCCACACCATAGATCGAGTTGTAGACTGCATGTCTACATTTATCTAGGTCTTTTTCATTTAACTTATTATTAATTTATCCAGATTCGTTGATACAAGGGAAATTTGCTATGTAGTGATTTTCATAAATGATAAGGCTTATCAGGAGATTGTTGTTTGTTGTTTCTTGACTAGCAGTCTGGCCAGAGCCCCACAATATGTTGTCAGAAATTTAGCTTCTTGCTGACAAAATTAGCAGACGTTCAAACATTTTAAAAACGTATTAAAATTGTCCGACCAGACAAAAGTGGTTGTAGTCAAATGAATCGGTGCGTGTACTCAGGGACTCATGATAAACGGTTGTTGACACTGACGATGCATGTTTGTTTAATGGTCTTAAGTTAATCTGATTTTACGCTCCAAATCAACTAGTCAGTGTAAGGAACGGTGTTTTAATGAATCGAGTTTACTTATCCTAACACCTGAATCATGTACGTGTGTGTCGTAATCTAATTTCAATATTTCATGTTTTACTTATTTTGACACCGCAGCCAGGTTAATCTTCCTTGCTAATTCAAGATCAATTTCTACCAAATTTATGACATCTTTCTTGGTATGTGTGTTCGCTAATTCAAATGAAATGTTTTGTGTTTTAAATCGGAAATATTCTCTATTGCAGGGTTCTCCCTCTATTTGAAGAACCGGGTCCCAGAATGCAAAGAGGCTCTACCTAAAAAGGATATTACAGCAAATTTTGGCCTGCCAAAAGATGATCTTCCCACTTACCGTCGTGCCGATCTGGATACACATACCGCTACGGACAAACGAGTTTGGGTGACGTTTAAAGATGGAGTTTATGACGTCACTGACTTCGTGGAGAGTCATCCGGGAGGCAAGAAAATTCTTCTGGCTGGGGGAAAGGCTTTGGAGCCCTTCTTTGCCACCTATGCGCAGCATATGAGTGAGCACGTCTTGGAAATGATGGAGGAACTACGTATTGGAAACATTCATCCTGACGATAAAGTGGTTCTCAAGGCCAAAGACCTGAATGATCCATTTGCTAATGACCCGGCCAGACATCCCGCCTTAAACATTAACTCGGAAAAGCCCTTTAATGCGGAGCCTCCGGCTGAACTTTTAACGGATTATTTTTTGACGCCCAATGATCTTTTCTTTGTGCGAAACCATCTCCCGGTACCAAAGATTGATGCGAAAAATCACAAAATTGAAATTTTTGGAGAGGGTTGGCGGAGGCCAATGGTACTTAGTGTTGACCAGCTGAAGCAGCGTTTTCGTCAGCATACAATCTCCGCAACGCTTCAGTGCGCTGGGAACCGACGGTCCCAGATGGCTAAGTATAAAGGGGTTAAGGGGCTCTCCTGGGGGATGACTGCCATCAGTAATGCGGAGTGGACCGGAGTCAAGCTTTCCGACGTCCTCATCCATGCAGGGATAAGAGAGGAAGACGTGGAACATGTGACCTTTACGGGAAAGGACACAGATATCGAGAACGCCCCATATGCCGCCTCCATCCCTGCTGCCACTGCCTTCGATCCACGCAAGGATGTCTTGCTCGCTTACGAGATGAACGGAGAGCCTCTTCCCATGGATCATGGCTTCCCCATCAGAGTCATCGCTCCAGGAATAGCCGGAGCACGCCAAGTGAAATGGCTGACCAAGATCATAGCCAGCAAAGAGGAGTGCCAAGGACATTGGCAGCAGAACGACTACAAGCAGTTCAACCCCTCCATCGACTGGCATAACGTGGACTTCAAAAAGGCTGTCGCTATCCAGGAGTATCCGATCCAGTCGGCAATATGCGAGCCCGAGGAGGGCAGCTCGTTGGAAGACGCTGAAGAGGTCACTCTCAAAGGGTATGCATGGAGCGGAGGCGGACGGGGAATCATCAGAGTTGACGTTTCCCTTGATGGCGGTAAGAACTGGGAAGTGGCCGAGCTTCACGACGCGAAACAGCCAATGCACCGACAGTGGGCGTGGTCACTGTGGGAGGCCCGGCTCAAGATTCCTGAGAACATGCGGGGAAAGAAGTTAGACCTAGTCTGTAAGGCAGTGGATACGTCCCACAACTCTCAGCCGGAATCTGCTGAGGGAATCTGGAACCTCCGCGGTCTCATCCATAACTCCTGGCACCGTGTGCATGTCACTGCACCCAAGAGATAATCAGCATTATTACATTTTTTATTTGAGAGCTTTTTGTTGTATGTAAAACTTGAAGAAGCTTTTCAAACCTGCTTCATTATACAATTTGAGTTCTTGAATTTAAAAAGACCTCCTTTGCTTTTGTTAGTAGATGTACTGCCGAAGCATGTACAACTACCTGCACTTTGATCGATTTAGGTGTTGGGAGCTCTTTTATTTTGCTTGATTAGAAATGTAATTACTTTACAATGAAGTAGAATGCATCTAGAATTGGAAAAAAATGCAATATAGGAAATCCTAATGTAGGCAACCGACATTGTTAACTTGGGATGGTCGCTTCCAAGAAAAAGGACGACCACTTTATGTAAGTGATACAAGTCTAACTATTTTATCTCAAAATGAAAGGTTTTGAAGTGATTACCTTGTAAGGTAGAGTCATACACTGAGTTAAGAGTACCAGTAACATTGTGGTGGCGAGATGCTGGACTTGATAAGAGGGTATTGTTCTACTGCCCTACATCTTTGCTTTATGCAGGGTCACGTTGTAACAGAGGTGCTATTAAAATAGCTAGAGATAATGTACCCGTAGATTTTATTCATGAAATTGGTTAGGCCCCCTTAATTTTTCATGAAGTTAGTTATATGGATGTACAAAATTATCTGAAAATATGTTAGATATTATTCATTGTAATTTCTCCTTAGAAATAAAAGTGCCTCGTTGTAAACGAATTTAGGATATAGTTGTAAAACTTCAATATTTCTCCTCACGTTGGATATAAATATATTTGCCTTGTACATCTGGTTAATTGGAGTTTACATGAAACGGTAGATGGCAGCACCAACTTGCCGATTATTTTATCTTCCTTGACAGTCACAGATTGTGTAAAACATCCTATGTGAGGTGACGTGTCCAATAGATAGCTCACAGAGTCGTTTTGATTTTAAACATTTGTAAATAATCTTAGTAGATAATGACAGGCGAGCAGATATATATTTTATTATGGGCAAACTATGAAGCTTCAACATCGTGCATGCCATCCAGTTATTGTTGTTCCCGAAATACAGATATAATAGGACATAAGCGACGCTTGGTCACTATCAGTGTGAACGGTACGCCTATATATAATATGGACCGGTTGAAACTGGTTGTAAGCCAACATGTACAATATTATATTCACGTGTTGTGTTATTGATCCGAGACTTGCCTACTTTCTACAGTGCACATGTTTAAAACGCGTGCTTCCTTGAAATGTAAAGATGTGTACTCAAATGGAAGATTTAACCTATCAATTACTTGCTATTCCATTGAGATGGAAATGCAAAATTATAATTTCGGTTCATTATTGATGTATTATTCGGTTGAAACTAACATCCTTGGATATAGTTGAGTGTTGCTGATTGTTTTAGCTTATGGATTGAATACCCTTCCATGATTGATTGTTTTGAAGGAAGCGTGGGATTATGAAACATATATGTATACCTCCGCCCAACGGATACTATACCTTAGTTTATAATTTGTAGTAGATCTATTGAAATAAATCTGCACATTTTATTTGCCAGTGAATGGCTCCTGTTTGTGTTCCTCTTTTGATCAAATTGACAGCAAATTATAATATGAAGCAAAGAAAGGAAAACTCTCTGTACCGACCATGCAGGTTTCACAGTCTTCTTGGTCATAATTTTGTGTTTGTCCCTTTTAAAAACAAAAGAGTAGCCGTAGTTAGTTTACTATTTCTGATTGGCAACATTGATAGCCTCAAATAGCCTATATAAATGTATGTACCTAGGAAAATCACCAGGTGGCTCTCTCTGACTAACATTTAGTTCCATCGCACCTCACTTGGTGGTGCGCAGTTAACTGCCACGTGGCAATGCGACAATTATGTAAAAATTCGCTCAGGAAGACCAGGGGGTCTTCAGGGAGGCGGGGGTGGGTAATTGGGCAATAAACTGTTGTACACGTTCAGTGGTATTGATAATGTGGTATGTCGAATCATCTGTATAAAATTATTGTAATTAAATTATTCAAAAATGAACAGTGTTCAATTACAATATGATTTATTTATTAATGTAACAGCATTATGACTACTATTTGGTCTAGACCGCTAAAATCGACATGGACGCATCTTAAATCAGATATATGATAGGAAACATGAAGAATAAAGTAACGCACGACATGGACAGTCCCACCAGCATCCATAGAGATACATAATGTTATGCATTGTCTATATATGTGCAGCATCCCACCAGTTTTGAAGGGCGACATTGTGTAGGCATATAGGCCTATTCCCGGCCTATCTCTCATAATTCATATAAATACGACATTGGTACGCCCTATGCGCCCAGAGCCCCAGTATCAGCACCCGTTAATGGCACATGCATGAAATGATACATAAAGCGTAAACTCAATCAACGAAATACTGCTCAGATTCATTACTATATTATAGATTTTGTCAAGCCTTGTTAGTTATCTAAATGAGGGCCTAGGCGTATGCGCCGGTATGGTTTGACTGTCAGACTTTAGGCCTACAGCCAATAAGGTTATTTTCAGCTGATTATGAATCTCTAGATACGTTTAAGCCTTACTGCTCCCAACTATAATATTGTCAATTATAAGCCCTAGACTCTAATATTATTGCCCGGATTATTGCATCAGGCGAGGAAAATGGCTACTCTCTGTAAGGAATATTTCATAGTTATTTTGGCCAGCAAAATTGGAGAATGGCCAATCTAAGGTATTAATTATGGCTATAGGCCTATTTGCTAAAGCCTAATTCAAACTCGCCCGGACTAAGATCCATGTGGCTAATTCTTACATTCAACCAAGTGATATTCCGCTTGACATCTTTACAAGAAATTTAGTGAACGTGAAGATGAATAGTAATTTTGTTAGAACTTACAAACCACACATTTATGGGAAAATATTGATTTGTTCTGATACAAATATATTTCTTTAGATCAACATGTGACATCACGACGCCCTCTTTCTAGACCCTAACGGATTTCCCAACGCTAAATGATTCATGCATGATAGCATTCATGGGGCGTACCTGTATTTGCACGTGAGAATACCGTCATGGAGGATTTTTATAATATCCAATTATGTAAGTAAAAGCTAATGAGGTTTTGCTGTAGGGTATCTGCGGGCTCAGTAAAAGGTAATTAAAAGTTACTGTCAATTTTCCACAGGGAGGATTGAAAACAAAACAGATATTTTATATAGGTTTGAAAAATATCCAAATTTTCTGATCACACAATTCAAACAGCTTATTCTTTACAATATTCTGAGGGGGTCATAATTGTTTCGTTTCGATGATGAACAAGATCTAATGGAAATACCATTATTATTGTTTTTTTGGGGCCTATGTGAACAAAAAAAAGGCATGCCTATTGCCTACACTGATAGGATCGAATAGGCCTGGCCCAGGGGCGGATCCAGGGGGGGGGGGGGGCCGGACGGGCCTTGGCCCCCCCCCCCCCCCCTTGCCCTGTTAAATCATGTTTGATGGGGGGCCCACCCCCCTGTACATTCATGTTTTTGGGCCCCCCCCCCCCTCTAAAAATTCCTGGGTCCGCCCCTGGGCCTAGTTAGGGTGAAGTATTTAGGCCTAAGCTGAAAATAGATTTATCTCGTGGGTAATCTTCTGAGGCTTTGCCATTGGAATGCAAAGAATAAGTTCACTAAAAAAAATCACTATTGTAATTATTAAAAAAAAAAAAACATGAATAGGGTCTATGAGTTCATAGGTAGATCTAGGGCCTTTTATGATTGCCCTCCCCCTCAACCCCCAGCCCCCATAAATTATACATAGGCCTTCAGTACTTCATGTGTATGATCAGGCTTGCTGTGGCCTGACATTTGTGGGTAAATTGTCTGTTAATTCTAGGGCCTATCGTCCTATATAAAGATTTACCCAACTAAATCTAATTAATAGATCTAAAAATATCATTAGACATCAGCATGATTGATCCCAAAGACCAATATTCACCTCCTTGATTGGTTTTTATTCAATGTGCCTTTCCTTCAGTCCTTCAGTCATATTTCTTATTTTTCTGGGTTTTTAAAATGCTATTCTTTTTTAATTCGTCATTGTGCGTTGTGTTCTAAACCGCTAGCCCCCACCTCGCCTCACACTGCTGCATTGATCCAGTGAGCGGGAAAAACGCCCAGCCAGCACTGCTCATATGCTTCAGGATTCTCCCGCCAGACGGCGGTGGGGTATACGCATAAATTAATGACGTCACGACGAGGCGCTGGCGAGGCACATGATGATCAGAATGGCGGTGGCGAGAGAGGATGTCTCGCTAGTCGCTCCGCACTAAATCGCAACGATATCGGATTTAAGAACGCTTTACACTGAAACAATGGACCTGATCTCATACATAAGGTACGTACCTTGCCATCCAAGTCGAAATCTAGCCACCAGGGTGAATGTTAATGATGCACGAGGGGGAAATACGCAAGCTTTGAAATGGCGGTAAAAGCATGAGGTCATCGCTATTCCCATGTTTATGCAAACGCTCACACAAAGACGCGCCATGTGATTGGGCTTTGTTTAGCCCGGCGTCGTCTGCTGTCTGGGACACTCAAACTGACTGCAAACAATCATTTTCAGACCGCATATGCAACTTCACGTCTTGGAGAACACATCATTATGAATTAAAGCTTGTTTTTCATTTAATTTCCCCACAAATCGGGGTGTTTCCGTGGGCAGTAAATTGACCTATATCTCGTAGCCACGTGCTGCTGTCGCCTGAAAACCATCACGCCAGCTGTGGTCGCTGACTAACTTTAATTCTTGCAAAATGCCACTCCCTTGTATTTGTAACTGCGCAGACATTTTCAGATTGAGAAACATCCTTATGAGAATGTCCCCTATCGACCCGTAGACGTTCAAATTGCAGGTCAGACAAGAAGCGTCGTTTGAAGGTGAAAAGTCCAGCTTGTGGTGGTTGACACAGTTTATTGTTTTGACAGCTTGGTCCTCATTTTCAGCGGGGGGCGGCGTGGTGAAAACGGGGGTGGGGGTCAGACAGGGCACTCCCCATGGGGGTGGTCCTTTTGACAATTGTCATTCATTCAAACGAAGTCGATTGAATTACTCGATATGATTATGTATGTCATGTCATGACTTGCATTTGTTATTGTTAAATGTTGAACTAGGTTAAGTTATAATATTGGGCACTGACTGGGGCTGTGGGGGACTTCAACTTTAATCAATGCAAGAATGGCAATTAATGGGTAATTGTGTTAATGGTGTACACTGTTGTTTTACTTGTCAGGCTCATATTCAACTTTTCTTGATTCTCCTTTCTGTAGGTTTCTGTAGCTAATCACATGATTGTTTAGGGAGGACCATTAGGTCACAATATGTCTACAGATGAAATTTGATACTAATATAGATTTTTTTTAAAAAACTGCTTTTGTTGGAAGTAGAAATTCTGATCATAAGACATAAACGAAAAATGTTTATGTTCAGGTAACCCGACCTACCCAAATTTTATGACCCTACCCAGACAAGGACTGAAGGTATTCAAGAAAAATGACTGGAAAGACAAGATATTGCATATATTTGAACTGAGACACTATCTGCCCTAATGGTTTTAGACAAATTTTGGATCAATTTTCCTCTTTCCAACATTTGCCATGTCCTACTAAGATAAGATAAGTATGTTAGATCTACCTGAGGCCAACCTTAAAAAAAAAATTGTTTCCTGTCCAGCGGGTGACCAGAAAAATTCCCAGTCGGGAGGTCGGAAAATCTTTTTTTTTTCCATATTTTTTTTTCATTGATAAGGTTTTAACTGAAAATTTTCCCCCAAAAAAAAGAATTTTCCCAAAAATGAAAAAAAAGGTTCCCAGTCGGCCCTTAAATACTCAGTCGGGCGGTAAACAGGAAACAAACTTTTTTTTAAGGTTGGCCTGAATACAACTCTTTTTTTTTCCTAAAGGGATTGGTGTTCGTTTCCAATTAAATGAATTTTAACATGAGACAATTTTGAAAAGCACTATACTATGTAATATTATGCCCATAAGTAATTAGATCTGTGCAATATCAAAACGCCATAGTACCTAATAGCCTACCATAGTATGGTTTTAATACCAAAACCGAAAAGCTTTGAAATTAAGTATATTTAGAAAATGGTATTCCCCCAAAAATTCCCAATGCAAACACGTACAATGGTTACCTTGGTCATCATAATGGTAAAGCTGTAAAACTTCAGTGGCTGAATACGAGGAAGTAACCATACTATAGACCCCTTCACCATATCAAAATAAATGAACAGGACCTAGGACTGAACAATAGTTTTACATAAGTCTTATCTATAGCTAAATGCAGTGCACTTTTTACCTTTTTTTTGTAACCTGGAACTAAAACAAGTCTTAATCAAAACAGGTCAGTCGGGTCTGAGATTAGTCCTATTTATATCATTGCTCACCTACTTCAAGCTGAAGGATTATTTACACTAGCCTAGTCTACTGGCCATGCGTTTAGGTCTATCGTATTACTAGTATACGGCCTAGCTGTGGGAGTTCTGGGTGTGAGACGTGGTGTGTAATATAGCACAGGTCTGGGATGACACCATATTATACTGTGTGAATAGGGGCTCCGCTCAGGCCTCGTGTATTGAGGTAGGTCAGGGTTGGAATGGACCCACCACTAGCACGAAGTATGGGCTTGTCTAGTAGCAGGGGAACGTCACTTTACTCTGCACGGCTTTCAGATCAGCAAGGACCTTGTGACCACTACGCGTCAACCACCTATTATTGAGAGTATAACATCTACATACAGGTAAAAGTTTTGCTTCGTGTACAATGAATTTTAGAAAGTTGGATGTTAAAACAGTGTTTTAAAATAGTTTTAAGTTTCACGTTATTGTTCACGGTTTAGATTGTTAGCAGATAAATTCGTCCCGGCAGGTAAGCCACGTGTTCTTGGGAAAAATCTTTAACCCGAATAATTAGGTTTTATATGGAGAAACGTTTCCACGTATAAAAGCGTGATAGAAATAAGTTGTTCAACTGAAAAATGATAAATGGCAGTTGATATGGGTGTATGTTTATTATATTGAAATGTCCTACGCAGTTAAACTGTTCTGCAGCAAATAATTTGTTGGCTTGGCCTAAAGATTTGTCTTACTTTATTCTATTTACATGGGCCGTCATATGTGCCGTGTTAGCAGGAGGAAGTGTTAGTAATATTATGTATGCATTATCCCGTCCCCATTTTTGTAAGCCTAGCTCAGCGTGGTTAGATTATCATATCAGCTTTTTCCTTCATTGGTTGATTTATAGTTGTTTCCTTGCTAAATATAGAAATGTGTTTTTTGTATTTTTCCGTATTTTTCATGTGTGAAGAGTGACATGTCTGATAAAACTATAGAAGTCATAAATTTCACTACTCTACATATATGTAGTAACAAGTTGAGAAATAACGAAAAATGCTGACCCTCGGTAAGCCCTTTTAGCAGAGTGAAGTGGGTCGATGCCAGCTCTCCGTGAGCCGGTTCGGGAAGGCTGGCAGGGCGTGGTATAAACACGTCCAATCCCTCAGCCCTTGTACTCAAATGCCAAGAAAGCGATCGATGTAATCGATTCCTAGCATTCCGCTGTGAATTTTTATCCCATAATCACAATTTTAACCACGAGCACTTGTCGTGTGTTTAACGTGAAGCTCTGATATTTATCAGGGGGAAAACAAATTATTGAACACAAACATTGAAAAAGATCATGAATGTACATACTTAGTTCACGTAGGTAGAGTATCTAATGAACAAAAAAGAAGTAGCACATATATTTCGGCTTTGCAATTTACAATTGCACACAAAAAGGGTAACTTATTTATCGGTAGTTACAAGTAGTTTTTTTTGGGCGCTTCTATTTTGAAAGTTTCGATCGTTAGTCAAAATATATAGAATCGTGACGTATTAAAAGTTAGTACTGGGGGTTAAAAATAGGCCGATAAACCAGTTTCGATCATGACTGTTACCTCTAAAAAGTAATGTTATTGAGATAATAAACTTATTAGATTTTAGAAACAGGTGTCTCGTAGTGCTGCAACTCAGTACCTTGGCACATAGCTCGCTTTTATAACATCGACTTTTTGATTGGACCAAATACCGAACCACTACTGTCACAGAAGGCTGGAGTTGGTTTTTGCCATTGTCCTGTTCGCCTTGATGTTTATTCTATGTTTATAGAACAGTATTTGTGGCGTCTCGAGTACTGAAATAGGATCCATAAGTAATTCCTGTATCTACACAATTTGCACAGAAAAAAAAGTGTTTCGTTTTTTTTGTTTTAATTCTTTTTTTAAATGAATGACATAAGCAATGTCTCAAAGGACGATGTGTCAACTAACTTGTGAGAAATTAAAACAGGTATTTTCCATATCAATTCTGTTAATAACAATATGAGAAGGGGGAAATGTTACACTGGAAGAGAAACTTATTTTGTGATCATGATTAGATAACTAAATTTCTTTTGAACTGCCGTTGCATTTATTCTTTCACAATGATCAATAGGTTAATATCTATACTGGTAGTGGTATAGTGGTACATTCATTAATTTTTCATCACATAATGGAAGGGAGGGGCTGTAAGAACGTATCTTCATCATTTGTCTGCAATACTATAGTCTATATGGACGGCGCATTTGTGCCTGAACATAGGACAAAAATAAATGGGACCCTACACACAGTCACTACTTCGCACTCACTGAAAGCATCCCTTTAATATTTTTACCATTCTGAAATGACAGCCGTTATAAACTTAATTGTTTCCATTTATGCTTATTTTCTCTGTCTGAACGGGTTAATGTTGTGTAGGTGCACTGGCCAAGAGGCAAAGACCAGACCTTTTATGTGGGGAGCTAAGGGTTAAACACACCACGCCAAGGTATTCTGTGAGTACTGGGTCGACATGGGTTAACCCCCTGGGGCAACGAGTGCGCTGTATTCTGAACGATTGTACCGGCCCATGGCCGTCAAACAAATATATTTTACTGAGACTATTTTACAATAATTGAAAACTAAATAGAACAATGCGTTCTTTAGTTCTTTAAAAGTTTTGGAACAGTTTAGTTTGCATTATTTAAAAAATATTCAGGAAGGTATTTCTTTTTACAAAAAGACCTATGTTAGTTAATAGCAAGGACAATCGGCCATTTTTGTATGTCTTCAAATTGAATACATTAAAATTTATTAAATCAATGTATTTAGTTCATAATTTTGAATTATTTGAAATGCGAAATTCACAGTCCTTCTTGAAGTATACTAACAACTCTGACAGAGTTTTAGACTCATGACACCCACAGAGTACCCTCAGAGTGTTTACGACTCAGGTTGTGATTGGGTTCGATCCGCGTTACGCCATGTCGCTACATGGTTGGCCGAAGCCCACGTCAGGCCCGAGTAACTCCTCTAATTATTAGGTAATTTGCTCTCCCCGGGCAGGCATAATTAACCCAGGGCCACCAGGACAGACTTGGAGCCCGGTTTATATTACGCCTACGTAGCATGGGTTTAGTCTTGTTTACAGAGTTCCGTGATGTAGAGAAAAACAATGGATAAAGTGTCTACATTTAATCACTGGATCCTAATTAATTTGCGCCGCACAGTGGGATGTATTGTGTGAAAGTAGTTTACTTTGCACCTGTGTTGTTCACCTGAATGCAAACCGTCCTAGATACGACAGTGAATGTAGCCTCCCATCCATCTAAAAACGAGTTCCTCCCCTAAATTTTCTAATATTTCTATATGAGATCAAACCATGAATACACAACCTTGTGTGGTTGACCGGACCTTACACTATCCCATCAAACAAACAAACAAACAAAAATCATTCTCTATTTTGTTAATTTACACTCGAGGGTGAATGATTTTTCCAATTGTACTTATCCATGAAAAAAATCTGCTGGATAAATCTGCTGGATAAGACAAAACCATCATGTGTTCTAGACTTGTCCCGCCGGGTGTTTTTAAAACCTTTCCCTATCTGAAAAAAATGTATAGAGGCTCTTGTTTAGAGAAAAGGCGCAAAGGTGCAGGCTCTTGTTTTCTCACGGTGTACATGAACAAGTGTATGACCCCAAGGGTAAAATTGGAATGGGAGGGAATGTAGAAAGAATCCCTCTACCGCTTCCTGTCTGCTCTTAAAACTAGACACTGTAAGTACATACCAGTGCTATAATTTTCATTCTGTGAATGTTTTACATTTTCGCTATATATACTTGTTTTTGCACATTCGAGTGAAAAAAAATATGATGACATCATGTGAATACAAAAGTAAATCATGGATTGAACATGATTTATTTCAAAATGATGATAGCACGAAATTGCCTCAAAATTTTAGATGCGCAAATATTTAGCATCGCGAAAAATGACGTTTCCAACGTACTGCACATGGACATGACATGTATATATGGTCAATCCGCGATAAGAGTTTTGAGTCTGACCAGTCTAGGGGTCAGATAGTACCAGACTGTTTTATCAGATGTTACACCCACCACAGTCCACTCCTTATCCATATCAGATAACAACATACTTTACCAGTACTTTGAATCCAAATATATTGCTGCCCCACTTAGCAGTGTTAGATATTGTGGGGAATATATTCATCGTTCACTCCTAAAGCAGCGATGTAAGTTTTGCGATTTTTTCGGATCTTTGATCTTTTCTTGCAAGCACCCCCAAAAATTAGTTTCAAAATTTGATATTTAGAACATATTTCACAACATTTACGGATACAATCAGATTTTCTTAATGTCATTGCTGTATACAACTTTTTCGCTGTCTCCAACTTACATCCTTGCTAAAGGCTCAGTTGTATTTAGAAAAAAATATAGATAATAAGTTGTTTTTTTAAACAATTGATAGATAAAAGAAACAAATGGTGACAGTCAGCAACCGCGTGGCTTTGGACACCGTTCTCTCTGTGCAACACTAGTAAAGCAGTGATGTGCAACACTAGTAAAGCAGTAAAAGCAGTGATGTGCAACACTAGTAAAGCAGTGATGTATCGGCCCGTGGAATAAATGGACATACAAGCCGAATGTATTGTGGCCATTTACTGGGAGCTGCTCAGATTTATTGTCTGGGAAGTGGTTGTGCCCGTCGCCGGGCTGTAGGACATCTGAGGGCTGCGGCTGGCTGGGGCCCAGATTGAGTCACTCCTCCATAAACATTAGTCAAGGCGCGGCTGTCCCAGACTCACGCAAAGCTCGAGCTGCTCCCCCCAAGCCGAGCTGCTCCACACGTGAGTGCTGGGGACACCCAGGGAAATACCCTCCTGGGATGCAGCGCCAGTATCTCCTTTCTACTTTTTTTAGTTTTGTTATTTTTGTTGTTTTCCGACCCGCCCACCACTACTACATCCGTCCCTCGCATTGCACATCCTCTTCAGTGTTCAAAAATTAATCTTGTATTTTTTCCGCCCGCATCGGGCTTATCCATGAGCTTAAAACGTGCACACCCGCTTTTTTCCCATGAGGAGAGATATACATACTCGATTAGTAGAAGTAAAGGTGGATGCACAGTGTTTTTTGTAACTGTACCTTAGTCTGTCTAGCCCTCTATTTAGTTTCCTGTTATCGCTACCGCCATCTTAGAGTAAGTAGACTTTCCAGGTTTGATTCACTAAGCGATACTTTCGGATCCCTACCTTAGTTTTACCAAGGAAACTAAAAAGTACACTTAGTGATTACTGATTTTAAAAAAAAGATTCTTATCATCTGCGCCAGAAACTGCTATAGATTACAGTTATTTCGGAACATACAGTACAGCCAAAGATCTATAATTAGGTACGCTCTCTTTCCTCCTTGGTACAGTACTGTTGTATACTTCTATCATATGTGTATTGACCGGATGAAACTAAAAAGACCAATTTAAATTATATTTACATAAAAAAGAGCGAACATGATATGTTACTCCCTCGCAATCGTCCCTGTAAAATGCCCCTATCCCTACTTCTATACCCGAAGACTTCTGTTTCGCTCAATGGCCTTTTCCCATCGTCTACCGTCTCCATAGACAGTGGTTTTGCACTGGGGGAGTTGGACGTGGTCCAGCAAAAAGGTGGTAAAAAGTACTTCTACGTCCACGCACCCATGAAAACGGATACAAACAGACAACTACGTATGTTTATTACATGTTTTTTACCGTTGATACTCCGACCAGAATTACCTGGTGGTTTATGTTCTCAGCAGTGAATAAATATAATTTTCAAGGTACTTTGGTAAGATCATTTCAATTTGATGAATTTAGTAATTGGCTTGCTTATCCTTGCCAGGGGATTGTAATGGGATAGGAAAGTACGGTCTGGGGGTTATAGAAAAATACTTAAGCGAAAGAAGGACGGGATCATATAAAACATAAAATGAATTTTTTTATTTTTATGAAATTATTGCCATTTATGTTTTAACCTTTGTAAACCATTTTTAGAGTAAAATCCCTACCATCGCATATATATACGTCTTCAGAGAACCCCTTTGGACATAACCTCGTGTCAAAGCACCAACAGTTTTAAATGCCCTGGGACAAAGCCAAGCCCTCGTGTTGACTGAGGCCCACAGTCCTTGGGTGGAGGAGGGCCCCACCTGGAGGAGACCCCGACCTTGGGTTGACCTTACAGTAACCCTGGCCGTAGTCTGGGGGTAGATGCCGGTGTGTGTTGATCAGCCGGCCGTAAGTTAAGACGTCCCAGACCCGCCGCTGCATTCTGGTGCACTCTGACCGCCTGGAAAAGGATCGAACTGGGTCGAGAGCTTGTCACTAAATCCATAAAGCAGGAAACCGAAACAGACCAACCATTTCACCGAAAATATCGACACCTGTCCCGTTAAGTTTTCCAGGATATTTTTTTTCCTTTGTCAGTTTTTAACTTCTTTTCTCAAAACATTTTAATTCGTGTTTTTCCTCCATGTAGATCTACTATTTGCAAGTATAAATATTTTTCAGTGCAATATAATGTATTGCCTTGAAAAACATGAGGAAGTGGCGCCTCTCAAACTATTACAATGTAAGGGGAGTTATTCCTTTCATGTCGCAAGAGGGGGTTAAAGTTGGAAACAGTCCGATAGTAAAAATAAATACAATGTCGCCAAAGGTTGATGTCAAAAATAACAGAAAAGAAAGGGTAATAGATGTACAAAAGGGTCGTGTAAAGTGGCGGTAGGTTGTGTTGCCTCAGAAAACAAAGGTTGGGAACTTCTGAGGGCTCACAATGTCTCTTTTCGCCACATGTTGGACTTGCAAATTACATCCAGTAATAACAAGCATCCATTTTCCAATGCCTATTCTAATCCAGGGGAATCAATTGCTATCACTGCATTAGGCTAAACAAACATCCATACAATCAAAGCGGTTGCGTAACCAATTAACCCAGATTGTTTGTTAGGATAGATAAAACCGTGATTGATATTTATAACGCAATTGTTGCAGTTGAATAATTAAAAATGAAAATCGTGTCCCATGCGGAATACACCATCGGGAGCCCCACCGATGGTGAGAATGAAATGTCAGAGTGGCTTTTTTGCGCTCTGTCACTAGAATAGCCAGCTGTGCGAGGCGGGAAAACTCTGGTCCACCTCTCTCTAGATGCTTCTTTTACGTCTCTCAGAGATAGGCTGGCGGCAGGGGAGTCGGGAGGTCTGTGGCCTGAAACTGGGACGGCTCTGTAGGGGATGGGATGACAGTTGAGATGAAGCGGGAAGTTGGGATGATTGAACTTTTGTAAGCTGATGAGTGTTAGATCCTCAATCACAAGGTGGGAGAGACAGTGCGTCAGTACTGCAGTGGAGTCAGAATGTCCATGGTACTACCAACAGGGTGTTTTTATATTTCACTTTTTTTAATTACGTGTTAACTCTTACTAACGAAATAGGAAGTTTTCTATATGCAACAGTAACTCTGATAATAAAGCAAGTGGTTTCTTTATGGACTTTTCTGTACTAAGAACGATGGTGTAAATGATTTTCTAGTTTTCATTTCTGAATATATTGTCGGCTCATTGTTGGTGATTATTAATGTATTTCCCCCTACCAATTCCATATTCGCCCTGTATAGTGGGGAAATTACTATATTATTGCGAACAACGATAGTGAGAAGTTTGAATACGTTTCTGGGAAACCAAAAACAGATAATGATTATCAGTATGCACAGCTGAGGTAAAAGATAACTATGTGTACACTAACCGGCAAAACTGACTGATATCAGGCGGCCCACAAAATGATCCTCATTAGATTTATTTTCACTTCCTTTACCACAACATTTGAATAATCAACGTCAAAGAAACGTGACTTCCAACAAAACATAGAAGATTTAATGTTGACGCTCTATTGTACAGAAACCATCTCGAATGACCCTGATTATTAATAGGATAGACCACTCCCGAAGCCTCTGTACCCTGGAGGCGGATATTAGCATCCGTTTCAACTGATCCGTGATTACTCCAAGTTGTGTGGAAACCTAACGCGGCCCGCTCCAGTTCTCCATACACCCCCAGCCGTAATGAGGGCGTGGATTAACTCATTAAATGACCACCCGACCGCCGCTTGTAGGATCACAATTCCCAGATGTCCTCCACAATTTCCCATTCTGTCGGCCCCACGCGGACTGCCGCAGGGGGTCAAAGTACAGGTATTGTTCGCACCCACCTTCACAGCAACCCCCTCCCCCAGAAACCCCTCCCCACCCCTCCGGTCTGGACGTGTTCTGGCTTGCACGTGCGTGGACTCAGGGACCACGCATTCTGGACGCACGTGGTTTCTCACACAAAGGGCTGAGGAAGCTCCCAACACTCATGTGACGACTTGACTGTCAGATGCTGTTCATATTTCTCTATATTGTCCGCACAATATATCACATGAGATTTCTTTCTAGCTTTGCAGGAACTCGTCTGGGTATGTCTGAGTAATGTTTCTGCCCTACCCGTCTAAAGGGCATTGTCCCATTGTACTTTGGGTCATTAGAAACATAGAGATACATATTGTGTATGTCTATGTTAGAAACATGCCCGCATAGTCTCCATACAACTGGATGAACAGGCAAAGTTCAGCGTACTGTGGATTTTTAATGCCACCATCAAATAAGTGCTTATTTCGATTCTTTTTATTTGCAAAAGAGTCTGAGACCCTACTATGACTTTTTGAGTACATAGCTCTAGAATAATATGAATAGTGATGCAAGTCTCTAGATAAACTCTGGGAATTAGATCATCCTATTAAAGTATCACACCGAATCTAAGTTTCCCGTCGATAATTTCAAGGATAAGAACAAACATAATTGGGAATTAAAGGTAATTAACCATCGGCTTACCTCCTAAGCGCGAGAAAAGATTAACTGTGTTTGCATAGTCTGCATTAGTACATTGTATTATATGCACACTCTGACAATCTCATTTGTTCACATTTGCATCTTGACAAAGTGTATTGTCTATTACCTCAGCCTTTTAGGAGATGGTGAATGGGTGGGTGGGTGGCAGGTTGGGGGTTTGGGAAGAGGAGACATGCTTAACATGTGCCATGTGGGTATCATGTAGAAGCGGGTGTCTGGGACCTGGGCCAGGGCTCTCCACCCTGTACTCCTTCACTACGAGTGGGGGGAACCACATTACTACCACCACCTACTCCACCACCCCTACCACCACCTGCACCACAGGGGGCCACAGAAACCAATAAAACAAATACCTCAGTAACCAGGGAATCTCCGGCTTATGTGTCTCAGACAATAACCATTAATGATTATAGATGCAATCTAGATAGATAAATCTAGGATTTTGAACAAATAGATATGATTTTCCCCGTTCTCTTGAAGTTTGAGGATGAACAGAAGAAAACGTGGACTGTCTGATTTCTGGCCCCACTTTTTGTGCTTTTTTAAAATCATTTTTATTTAAAAAAAACACTAAACAAGAACACGAATACTAATATCATGACTGACTGACTCATTAGAGAAATGTCAATTGCCGAACTTCGTGTGGTTTAATATTATTTTTCTCTGCACGCGCAAATTGGGACAGGTGGAGGGCCTTAGCAAGTCTAGGCGTTAGTCGTGCTATCAGGGCCTGTTTGAGTTTGTATTATCGGATGTGTGTTTGACTCCACTATCACGCCTCTGAGTAGGTGGATTTAGGCGGGGAGCGAACGCCAGACACCCAAAAGTGCCCGTTCTCTGTTTATGGAGGCAACTTGTATTTATCAGTGTGCTAAATAGAGCGCCAATAAATCTGTTTTTAGGACTTTCAGGTATACCATATGGCGGTTTCCTGTTATAAAAGCACTGGTAAGCCTATACACTAATTGTATAACGACAGGTGAAATGCCTGTATATTATGGGGTGATATATAAGAATACAAATAATATGATATGCATTTATAAGGCCTTTTTAGGGAAGATAAAACTAATTGTATTTTGAGATATTTGTTTTACAAAAAAAAGTCCTAAGCATGGAACCGAAAACATTTTAGTAGAAGTGGGTTTTTTTTCTATTCAACTTTAAAAAGATTACATATTTATTGGGCGCAAACTACTAAAAGTATTGAATTTAAAAAGTCTAGAATATATATAAGGTAACGTGCAAGTCTAGGATAGTCACATGGCTACACTCATACAATATGGTTTTCACTATTACTACGTGTAAACCTGGAGCTATTACTCCTTTTTGGCAAGAGATTTCATGTCAAGATGTGGGTATTTACAAATCAACCATAAGTCACTAATATGTCAGCATTAGCCGATGACCTTGTTCAAGGGAGAGTTAAAATAAATTTTGATCCGTTTAAATTTAAACTGTTGACTGAGTAATCGGCAAATACATTCTATGGAGTTCTTCCTTAATATACACGCGGTTCGTGTTTACAAAAACACTCAATGACCTAATGACGTATGCGCCCTGTTTGTTTGATCGCTGACAGTATTTTTGTGTGAAATAAAATGAGTAAAATATTTACTTCTCAGAAGAGCCTCAAACACCTTTTTTAAATTGACGTTCTTATAAAAAATAAGATATGAGGGAAAAAAAGACTCGCATGTACTTTGTATGTTGGGGTAACATTGAAAAAAAATACAATCAACAGAAACGTAGTATTAAAGTAAGACGCACGATTTTTCCATGCTGTATATAATACTATTAAACATGCAGAACCAGTAGACGATTAGTAAGCGTTGCATATGAGATAGTAATAAAACCAACAAACTAGCCAACTTCCATTTCAATTTAATAGAATTAAAGGTTACATTTTTTAGTAAAGGAGTGTCGTGGTACCCCCATGTCCGGTGTCTCAGTGGGTAGGTGGTGGTGGGTCAGAAAGGCGTGCTGGTCGAGTTACACAGACCTTTAGTTTACATGTAGACCTACAGCCCCAGGGGGAACCTCGTGAGAACCTTCACTTTACACAGGCACGACTTGCACCGACACTCACTGTAAGAACGGGTATGTGAGTTTTCCATGTACAAAGATTCCACTTTTCATATATTCTTTTGGTTAGGATTCCCTGCTTTTCAGTGATTTTGGTTGGCAGAGAAAATCATCTGCCAGCGTGATATCCATATTTGAGGGTTTCTATGAGTGTTAATTTTCAACTATTGATATTTATATTTGAGAAAAAGGCTCTATTCCAGAAGTTCATTTTCAACCTAGTTGCTTCGAGATTAATTAGGAAAAATCCCTATTACTTTTGTGTCCGTTGGGAGTGGCATCTCTGCGCCTTTTCTATGATTAGTTATTTGCATAGACATCCATTGTGTTGGTCAGGCTCGGATGGGACTCACTATGTATGCAGTAATCCGTGTAATGCAATAATCTATAGTGGCGTGTAGCATAGTGTGATCTCGTTTCGCGTAGCCCAGTGCTTGTACCGCTGAAAGATACAGAACAATCATGTATGGGAACATGCCCTGAATACATTATATGTACGCATTATTTTGGAAACTCGTTCCTTTCTCCTAGTAAATCGAGACATGGATTTCTTTTTATAAAATTAACTTCCCATTCAGCCGAAGACTACGCGTACACAATTATATTACCAAAGAAACATTCATTCAACTGTATATAAGCGACAAAATTGAAAATATTACTTCTTTCTTTTTTGGCCAAAGGGCAACTCTTTTTTTTTTTCATTTCTCTTAAGCTGTCTTCTATTAGCCCCATCCACATGACAAAAATGAGGGGATAAGAGATTTTTCGACGATTTCTTTTTGGTCACCCATTTTTTTAAGGATGGCCAAATAGAAGTGTACAGGCAGGTATTTTAAACGCAGGTTGGTTGTACACATCAGTACGCGTCGGCTGAGATGATGCCGCCCCTTTTGGGGTATCGATCCCACCTTATCAGTCCCAAGGTCAGCCACCCTGGAGGAGTAGGTGAGGGGCGTGACGGGGTAACTGAGCGCTGATCAAATAGCTCGGCCCACTCTCGGGTTTGGATCGAGATAGCCCTTCATATTGCGCTCCAGAGAGCAATTCTTGAGAGAAAAAAGAGCATGGTTTTTGTTGGACACGGAATTGATTAAATATTCAGTGTGATAGCATTGAGCTTGCTGATATACCATACGTTTAGACCTTTAGTACTAGTGTAATGTCCAGTTAACTATATGAATTTTTCCTCGTCCAATCACTCTCAGTGTTGGCGATAATATGTGAGAGAAGTAAGATGGCGATATTATGCGAGAGAAGTGAGTTGGGTTTGTCATTTGCACTGATCGTAAATGGACTACCTTTATCTTTTAACCACAAATGATACGCCCATAAGGAAAGAGAAGACCGGCGCTTCAATTCTCTTATTTCATACGGGTATTGGAAATAAATATGTTATCCTGTAATATATACATACAAAGGAGTTCATAAAAAAAAAACTATAAAAGAAAAAATAAACCAGTCCACATAGACAACAGTTCCTGGTCTATGTCCTCCATATATGAAGGATCTCCTTGTCACCGACACACGGATAGGATCGATTCCTGTTTGGGAAACGGCCTAACCTGAGCTTCCCTAGATTACGTAGTGCCTAATGCCATGCTCCAGAGATTGGTAATTAATTAGATTGGACCTGCGGCCCTGCTGTCGTACCAGGCACTGGAGTGGTGTTAAACCTACGTACACGTGAGGTGGCCAGTGGCTGTTTTGTTGGCCATAGCTGGGGCCTGTAATGTTTTAATAATAACAGGCAGGGCTGTACATATTGACCATGTGGATGTGTACGTGATGGTCATCCCATTCTCATGACCAGAGAATTATTATCTAGGGGCCTTCCATTAAGTACGTACGCAGCAGGGGGGGTCCGATTTTTTTTTTTAAATCTGCGTACGTTCTTGTACGAATCCAATGCGTACTTTAGCCCAAGGGGGTGGGGTGGGGGTCTAAATTTTTTGAAAATTTGCGTACGTACTAAATGGAAGGCCCCCTAGTGTAGTAGCCACCAACGCCCATCATTGCCCACTCAGTCACTGCTGACCTAGCCCTGTCCGCAGGCCCATTTAGTATTCATTGATCTCAGTGTAGGCAGGGTTTGGCGGATCCTATCTGAGAAGACTCATTCTTTAATCAAAACAGTTATAAAAGGAGAAGGGCTGTCAGATTGAAATAAGATTGTATGAAAGGACAACCGAAATCTTTGAGGAAAAATAATCTTTTATATGATTTGTCAAAAGAAGAGGATAAGGGAATAAGATAAAGATGAGGAAGTTAGTCTGAAATAAATATAGCATTCACGAGCTTGATTTGATTTGCGATTTGTAACATAGGTGTTTTCAATATAGACTCTGTGAGTGTCAATGTTTGAATGCTTTTCACTTACATATGAGACAATATAATCTTATTCAAGAAATAAAAAAAAAGAAGATGAATATAGGAATCTAGCAGTCACTAACGAAATGTATATTACATTTATACGCTTTCGAAGACATACTGAGGATAACTAAGTGCCGATATAAGGGTGCCTTAAGGTATTCATGGGTCATGGTAATTTCAACACACCGTTTCTAATCACAGAGTATTTAGGTCTACCAATGCGTTTAAGTCTAACAATGCCTGACAAGGGGAGTCATTTCCTGGATGACGTCGGGGGGCCAGGGCCGGCCACGTGGAGGATACCAGTAGGAATAAGGGGGAGGTTGTTACTGGAGGGGGGAGGGAGGGGGGCAGGCTTGGGGGGCGGACTCCCCAGTCCCTGTTGTGGCCTACTTCGGTGACCTCCCTACTGGGAGGCGGAGTGCAGGGCTCTCCACACGGCCCTGACTCAGCCCCCTGAACCACCACTCCACTCCCCCACCTCCAACACTACCCCACCTACCCACCTACCTACCCGGCGTCCCGGTCAGTAGTGGGCAGTCAGTCCGCACTGCCCTTGTCTCGGCGGGGAGGTCAGCGTGGACCACATGGTCAGTGTGGGAGATTGGGGTGGTCAGTGGGGTGGTTGGAGGTGATCATTAGTACGTAGTAGGACTGGAGCTAGTGTTATCTAAAGACTGGAGGAGTATTACGGGATTGTGAGGATAGATTAGAATGCGCTGAGACATGCGTGTGTGTGTACATACAGGTAAGTTATTGCATGCATTAGGGCTATCTCTGTTAACTTATGCCATGACGATGTTTTCCTTGAGAATTGCATCAGTAATCCAGATATCGCCATACAGTAAGTCCATGTCGAGTAAATAGTGCATGTAAAATGGTTTTACCTTTAAAATCACAATTACACATCAAGAGTATCATCAGAAAAGTTTCCATGGTCACATCGGGAATTTCCTCAGATAGTTCCCCGATAATCTTCTACGTAAATATTTAGAAAGCGTTTAATTTTTCATGGCTTCTTCTCTCTTTCCCGTGAGACGCGTTGCTAACGATCATTGTTTAACATTCTAGAATAATAAACGATAAAAACCACCTGAGTCATCAACTGATCAAGTCACTTAGAAAGCCCTCCGACCTTCGCTTCACTCAATTATAAAACGTCATAAATAATCGTCGCCTAGATAGCTGTTACAGGAAGCTACCCATTCATTGAAGAAATCATAAGTTGGGTCATTAGGGGAGATATAGTGGCTCTCTTATCACTTGTACATTGTTGACCATTGACTGTTCAAAGTGCCACAGATAACCCGGCCGTGCAAACCGATAGTATTCATAGATCAACTAGCAGAGCTCAGACGCAATTTCTGAGTCCCCATATCATTGTAATTCCATTAAGTTAAATGACGATATAAGTTACATCAAACATTGAAAAGCCTTAGGGCAAATACTTTGTGTAGTGTTTTTCAAACTGTAAATAAGATATAACGAAGTATATTTTGAATCAAAATTTATTATCATTGGAGTAGGGGGGCTGGGGCAGAAATGCAATATAAGTGAAACTGATTCCTTTACTTATAGGGAAATTATTTAAAGGAAAATAGTTCTAATAATGTGGACCCGAGTTTGGTTTATGTATAAGTCGTTTTTCCTCTTGTATATAGTTTGTTCCCTGGCATTGTGTTTTGTTGTTGGAGGGAAGGTTTTTAGGAGAAAAATCCGGATGGTGTCCTCTGATAGATATCCTGTTCCCAGGACAGTGCCCCTACCGTTCTGCCGTATGAAAGGATATCCGGACCCTTTCAAATCCTAGCAAAGAACGAAACTATAAAGAATGGGCACCCAGGGGCCTTGCCTGTTAGTGTTATTGTTTGCGATTGCACTACTTGGCCCTTAGAAATAGGTAGCATTAATTTTGTGTAGGTCCTTTGTTAGGCCTTGAATTACAGTTCTTTGCAATAGAGGTCTAATTTCTTTATTCCAAAAATGTCTGATACACGAGAAATGACCAGACAACGTTTTCAGTTTGAGAATGCCACCACCGAGCCATTAAAAAAAGTGAACAGTCTCTTTGTAAACAATTTCTCTGATCTCAGTAGCACTTCTGTGTCTTTGTATTCTCCTCGTATCCAGACAAACAGTGGGAGTGAAGTGATCTTTTTTCTAACGGTAAGGTCAGTGAATTTAGGTTGGGGATTTCTGTGGTTACAGGTGAAAGGCTGATAGTCAGGTAGTTAGGCGTAGTTAGGTCTTGTCTATAAGGTCACAACCTTGTGCTTCGGCGATGTGGTATTATTCAGACGGTGACATTTCACGACCTGTTTCTATTATTTCTCTGCAATCTAATCAATTGAAAATTGTTTTGTGGAGATTGATTCTTTTTATGATTGTTATTTTCATGGAAAGCAGGGGTTTTCCTTAAGATTTTTTTCCACTAGTCCACCGGGCTGGTCCTGTTTTTACACTAGCTCAGATCAAAGTTAAACTAGTCGATATTTGCAATTTTAAAGATTTTCACTAGTCAACCGGGCTAGTTGCTAACAAATTGAACTAGCCCGACAGCAGTTTTACTAGTACCCGGTACTAGTAACTTTATGTAAAGGAAAATCCCAGGAGAGTTAACATAAAAAAATCAATAAATATAAGACGAAAGTATTGCCTTATTGTTCTGAGACGAGTCCTTGTTTATATGCCTAATTTACTTTTTGTTCTCTGAATACGTTTACCAAACGATGGCACTTCCAAACTATGCATTTACAATACAATTATCCAGTTAAAAACTTATACTGAGAAGTACCAGTTAAATTATCCCACCCATACAAATCGTTCATTATTACCACATAACCAATCACAGATTAATTTTCTCTATGATTTTCACCTGTGTAAAGGTAACAAAAAAAAAACAAAACAAAAACAGATCAGTTAATTTGTCAATTTCTAGAACATTGTTCTCAGTGTATCCCACCTGTGTAAAAGTTGATAAAAAAAAAAAAAAAGACAACAAAAACGATCAGTTGAAGGTAATAATACACTACACGACATGAGCTGCGAAAAGACGATGCCGCAGCGAAATCGCACATATTAGAGACAAAATTCTTTGTTACGCATGTGTAAAATGCTCCAAGTTGCCAATTTCAGACAATTATATTACTCCATGTGAATTTTCTGTAAAATCATCATATCGCCTCAGTATCGCTGCTCAAAGTCGCAGGCATCATACCGTTCCTTTATTTTAAAGGAATTTCCTTTAAATTCCTTTATTTTTGTGAAAATAGGCAAAATTCCTTTATTTTCATGAAACATTCATGAAACATTCCTTTAAATTCCTTAATTTTTTTTCTAGAGTAAGGAAATATCACATTTTCTCATAAAATGTATAGAATTCCATATTATTAGCGATAAAATTGCAAAATTTTCTATCCAACGATTGATCCGGGTTGACGTATGGATCGGCATGAGTCGACACATTGGTTGACGTGGGTCAACGCAGTGCTGCTCAGAAAAAAAAAACAGGAAGGCAGTCCTGTTACAATATTATTTGCCTTATTTCATGTTTAAACTCTCTAAAAGTTCTCTAAATATTCCTTTAAAATTCCTTTATTTTTACGAAAAAAACTTCCTTTAAATTCCTTTATTTTTTTGGGAGGGCGGTATGATGCCTGAAGTCGTGTATTGTAATAGGGCCTTAACTCGTAGAATCCTAGGGCGGACCTTGTGGAGGCCGGGGACTGGAGGCAGCGTCCCCATTATACCTGTAACATAAGCACAGGGTGGTGTAAGCCCCTGGCCTGTCGCCAGGTGTGAGACTACCTACATATCACAGGGGCTGGTCCTGGTGTATAGTGTACACTACATAGTGGGGGGTCTGCGATTAAATACATATACACAAAGCGTTGAGAGATTGAGTTAAAAATTTTGAAGAAAAATGCGTACATTCTTGTTGAAATTTTATGCGTACGTCTTTGAAGCCCGAGAAATACTCAGCTTGCAGTGAATGACGTATTTGCACAGTAAAAGCATTGTTTGTCAGTGTATACATGGAAATCTTACATTGCTGTTGTTTTTTTACTTTGCCATGTAGGATAGTAAACGAAAAATACATCTAAGTCGAGGGATATTAGTTCTTAAATTGGAGTCTCATATTCGGATCTGATTATTATACCTGTTTGGCAAATAATTAACCTGTGTTTGTTATTTTGTTGCAGAAGTAACCAAAGGCAATACCATGCAGACATGCTTGGCTAGCAGTAAAAAGGTAAGCACCAATGATATATATTTCACGATGACATGTAATTATATGTTGTTATTGACTTAATTTGCCAGTTTGAATAGGGAGCCTTCCATTTAGTACGTACGCTTAAAAAAAAGTCAGACCCCATTCCTCCCCTCCCTCCCCCCTGGGGGGCAAAAATATGCATTAGATTTTACAAGAACGTACGCACATTAAACAAAAAATTCAGACCCCCCAACCCCCATTGATGCGTACATACTTTATGGAAGGCCCCCAGTGATTTATGCTATGGTACTTGAATAGAAAGCTTTAGGATTCAGTTAAAATACTTCAGCATTATGTTGAAACTATTACTCGAGGGGGAAACTACTAAAACGTGTTTTTGGGGAACATCTGTTCTGACTGCGTACAGTTTCGTCTTAGCGGATTTGACAGCTGGATTCACTGAGTAAGTGCGGGTAGTGAGAGTTGGTTGTTGTTGTCGTCCACGCTATAGGGAACATGTAAATTTAATACCCTCTGGCTGGCTCAGCACCAATAGCACCATTTATACTTCGCCTGAATCGCCCATAGAGGGCGCCTTGTAGGGCTCTGCGCCACAGGCAGAGTTTGTTCACAAGTTGAGAAAAATTGAATATTATCACGCTGTTTGGCCTGTGGAGATGAATATGTTAGCACAGAGAAGATTGCGTGGAAGAGTTCAACGCGTCTACATTAGAGTCTGCGTCCGGTCTTTATAGTGAGTTTACTTATGTCTAACATGGAAATACCATACATCTTTTCAATGTGAAGAGGGAGGTCTCTTTATACATTGTGTGACCTAGCCAAAGGTCCTACCCCCTCCCCGCGAAAACTCCCCACCCGCATTGGAGACTGAATGGATACGGGGTTAAAACCTGTTTTGTCCCCTGAGCTTGGTAATTCAGTCTGTAAATGGCAGCTTTTAACTTCAGTAAATTACCTGTCATTTGGAAAATGTTGACATTGAATTGAACTTGGCCAATTCTTAGTTTAACCTTAAGATATTAGCACCCGTTCTGCATGTAATCAGAAATAAGATTTTTTTTTTTTTTTTAATTTTTTTTTTACGTCAAAAAAGAAGAAGAAATAAAATATTTAGAAAACAGATCTTTATTAATTTTGTCATATGGCAGGGGCTGCAATACGAGCTAAAACAAAACTAAAAGAAAGGGCGTTGCCAACTAATTACATTATTTAGTCCAAGCAATGAACGATAACGACACTACTTGACATAATGTTGCTAATAATACAGGAAAAAATAGCTGAGGTGGATAGATTGTGGAGGAGGTTTGGAGGGGGGAGGTGGGCTGGCCACCATCGTTTCACCAGGTGTGCGTCTGGCGAGCAGGTACTGGAGGAAACCAGGTGTGCTTCTGTCAGAATTAGACCCAAGAGTTCACCTGGGAGGGTGTTCCACCCAGCTTGGGCGACACTTTCATTACTCCAATACTCTTTGGCATAGTGAACTGATGGATAAGAGTTAGTATGGTCTGCTAATGCACAGCTAACCTGATACAATATTACATTAAGTTGGAGCTATAGCCCGGAACGTTAGTCAGCTAGCCTGGTGCTTTGATATGTATATTATAGCTAACCTGCTGCATTACAATTTAAAGTTCAATATACAGCTCGCATGGTGCAATAATGTTGAGGCAAGACTATTCTGGTCAGACTGGCTTTGGGAATGGTGCAAACGAGTTACCAAGTATGGTTGGGATTGGAGGCATTATGGCAATATTGGCCCAGACTTTGATAAGCTGTGTTGATATACTAATATAGCACACGTGTTTAGCTGGTGCTCACAGTCGCATAGGTATCGATGTACAGCTATTAATTATTAGTCGCGTGTCAATGTTAAATTTTTGTCTTTTTCTTTTCTGAAATTGATTAATTTTAAGCATAATATTAGCCTCGTGATCTAGTAACAAGAAGTCGCAGATAAGAACAAGGTGTTGCCTGTTTATCACGCCATAGAGCTGTTTGATATCGCAAGAATTCTGTAGGATATTTTAGTATTGACTACTGTGCCTTTGTTTACAGGCATTTCTAAATTGATCAAGTCTCCCACAGGGTAGAGCAAAAATGTATTCCCAGCACAAAAATAAATAGACGGTCGGTTGCACTGGGAGGCGAAATGCACTATAAATGTTGCAGGCTGTTGCAGAGAGATCGATACGTGGTCAATATCGACCACCGTCCTCCCACCGCTGGCTGCTACCAGTCCTCCTCCTCCCTCTCCCGACTCCCGGCCGCGCTCCCTACATCCCACTCAGAGCCCTGCAGAGCACCAGAAACATACCAGTTACACACCAGTTATTCACCAGTTCTACACCAGTTACATCCCGGTTATACACTAGTCACATATCAGTCATACACCAACTATACACCAGTCACACAAGTTTTACACCAGTTACACACACTTAGGCACATACCAGTGTAATTCCGAGTTACCCTCATAGTCACACACTTAGTAACAAACACATCAGTCATAGTTGCACTGATAATACACCAGTCATACACCAGTTGTATTCCATTCATACACTAATGGCCACCAACCCATGAAACACACCGGTGACCGACCTCATGCAGATAAAGCAACCTTTGAGTAAATTTCATATTCCAACCGTAAAATATTTACTTTGACCCGCGTGTCAGTTAACCTGATAACGAGACCTCTTCTGATAAGACAAGCTTTTGCTTTATTGTGTGGAAGGAAAGAAGGTCTCAAAGTAGAAGCACTTTTATATTTGAAAGAGCTGTATAATTCATTTGTCTGAATTATTTTGTAGTATACCTTCGCTACGTCCCACAATTAATTCAATGTACTTATGTCAAGAAGAGTATGTATAATTTGAAAAATGTCATTATGAACTAGAAAAATTCTATGTCCAATTTGATCTCGGAGGAAAAAATCCAATGTGTTACATAAAAACATAATAAAACCGATTGAAAAAACAGAGAACGTTGGCGGCCACGTGGTGAGTGTACGGGGTGCGGGTAGTGGGGGCTGAGGCCTGTCTGTTGTAGTCGTGTCACCCGGCCCGACGTGGTTTACGTCCCCGCCCGGGCTGGTGTCCGATGTTAGCTAGACGTGTTAACGGCTCCTTGACGACTCACCAATGTAGGGTTTGAGCTGGTGGTTATGTTACCCAGGAGATACCAGGGTTTAGTTTTTCAAGATCGAGTTTTTCACACTACTAGAATAAACGTTTAGGTGAGATGGGATGCGGCGGACGTGGTAAAATCAGGTGTTTTTTTCCTTTTTTAACGCGTAGACTTGGCACACGCCTCTACATTCTTGCTGTGCTTGATTTCTGTGAATTAATAATTTTAAATAGAGGTTCGCGCGTAACAAGGTAGCCTTGAATTGGTGTGAAAATTTGAAAATATTTAATAACTGAGAAACCTAAATACAGAAATTCCTTATGCCATGAAAGGTCCCAAGCCTTACGTAAATAACGCAATTTCTCCTAGGTTGCACTATCGATATCTAATAACGTCCTTACACTAGCCTACTAATAGTAATGACACGACGTGAAGTAGTAGTCACAGACCATCCCTGGTGATTGCAAATGCCACCCCCGTTACCTCATCACAATGACGCCATTGCTTACGCACTCAAAGCTCCACTTCATTGACAGCGTCAGCAAAGGGCCTATAGAAAGGTCCCCACAGTATGAACCCCTTTGATGACAAATACCGTAAACCTACATATTTTCGCACTGATAAATTTTGCGAAACAAGTATTAATTTGCGCACTTAAATTTCGGTTGAATTGTAGACTTTCTTTTTCATATGAGTTTTTTTATATTTACACATTTTTTGCGCATTAATATCACTACAATGAATGCGCAAAAACTAATGCGTTCATAGTATTCCCCCATCCATACATATTGTTCCCACAAGGAGGCGGCGCGGGTTGATCCCCTCACGGATACGGGCAATGATACGGAGATGCTCCAGGATGCAGGGGACTAGGATCAATGTATAGAACCACGCCTCGGCTCCGTGGCCAGCTCCCCCGTGACGAACTAATACGCACTTACTATCTCGGCCTGTCTGTAGCGTGCTATCACGGTCTCACATACAGAGAGCCGTGGGTGATTCAGGATAGCTGAATGGGTATGTGGCATAATACATGATGCTATTGATGTCATAGGTTGAAATGAATGTATGACACCGTCCTGTGCGTATTCTTTAAGAGTTAAAGGATTACGTTTTAAAGAGTTAAAAACCATGGTAAATCCACGTGGGTTTGTCGTTGGAACCTTGCCATTTTGGTGTTGTGGAGAAAAATGACCTCATTCCGTAGAAGTATCTGTTTATGCACCATTGCAGTGTTGCCAGATTACGTCACATATTTGACGCGGAGGTTTATCATTACAGCTTAAATACAAGAGTAAACAGAACGTGTTGTGTTTGGTCACGAAGTAAAACAATGGTCTCTCCGCTCGCACCAATAAACTTGAAAAAAAAAATTTAAACATGAGAATTGTAAAGTGTAGCATTAATGGTAGCCTAAAACCTGTCTCTGTTACCTTTATAAATAAGCCACAGAAAATGGCTGATCTAAATGTGCGGTTATGAAGAATTTACAAAGTGTAATAATTCATAAGTACTTAAGTACGGTACATAAAGCTAGCAGGTTTTATCGCACCAGGGACTGGAACCAGTCTACTTCGCCGCTGGTATTCGTTGGCCGAGGGTGTGTGTGTTTGAATACGTTTGATGTATGCAAATCACAGCACATCTGAGATTAAAACTGCTGACTATGTCATTGGGTATTCTTTTTACTAGCGGAGGCATCTCTTATCAAATACAAGTATGCACACCATATACCCTTGTATATTATGCCTTCTTTGTTGTACTAAACAACGGAAAGAGACAGCATCCTCGGAACACGTCGTATATACAGAATGGAAAAAAAGGTCCCCATTTGTGACATTGTTAGTAGAACGTACAGTTCTATACACACAGTGCCCTCCACACATCTTCCTCCAGTAGGTTTGCCCCCCAGTGTTTAACTTGGCAGACGCCCTGGGCCTGCGTCGCCCTCCACCACACATAC
Organism: Lepidonotus clava; assembly: GCA_936440205.1. Taxonomy (NCBI): domain Eukaryota; kingdom Metazoa; phylum Annelida; class Polychaeta; order Phyllodocida; family Polynoidae; genus Lepidonotus; species Lepidonotus clava. The sequence goes on along the minus strand of OW387145.1, from coordinate 31,894,914 downwards.
AGATGACCTTTCACTCTCACATAAAGGTAATGACTTGAAACACTATTGAAGTTTCTTTTTAACACATTTTTATCTTTATGTCCATACATATTATGCATTTAAGATTATTAACTAAGCCTGAGTTTTGCCGTGCTGAAAGCACTGGTTCGGCGTGTGTCGCAGAAGTCTGTAGGGGAATCCCGCTTGAATAATAAATCGCCTGTCGCATTAAATCGTTATATAAGGCTGGTGTACACCGTTTACAATGGGTGTAGGCGGAGTGGCAGAGAGACCCGCGCCTGGTAAAACAAAACAGCTGTTGGATAGCTGCAGGGTTTTAGACTTGTACATGATATTATGGTGGTAATACGTATGATGTGTTCTAGATTTCTATGTTGTAGTCAGCGTTAGAATATGAAACATTTATAAAATGCCTTTAGAATTAGTGGGCATAAAAAGGAAACGATATGATAAAAACCACAACACATGTTGAATTGGTGTGCACATTTATTTAACTCTTACACAAATAGGATATTATACCGTTTCCATAATTGTTGAAAATTGGTTAGTTGTCTGCAATGATCTGGCTATTTATGTCAGTCATTAGGGCAGAACATGGCGCATAAATAATGATTCGTTAAACGTAAGTGGATATCACTGAATATATTTCTTCATGATGTAAGATTTTGCCATTTTCAGTTGTGTATTTTTGAGATAACGTTTGACAAATAACTTTTGGATAGGTACAGAAAATGAAGATTCCCCCCCCCCCCCCCCCCCCCCCCAAAAAAAAAAAAAAGTGTGTGTGTGGGATTTCTTTGGAGGATTGCCCTCTTTCCACCATGCATACAGCAATCAATACACCGAGGCAATTGTTCCAACGCATGGAAAGCACATTTGATACGTCGTAGGATTAAAGATAGACGCAGATCCTAAAATTAGTCGCAGATCCTCCGTGTATGTAGTGTACTGAGTCTGGTAATGGTACTGAAGAGATCGACACAGCCCCCCGGTTGGCACACACCTGTCAGTAGACAAGGTGACCCTGTTTCCCCGTCACACCCCCATGACCCCAACCTCCAGGGCAGGATCCAAGGCTTAACTTCAACTGTTGTATATACATTTAACATTATTACACTTATTATTAGAACCATGTCGGTGGTAATATTTTGCATAGAATTTGAGAGATTTGCATATTGATCATGATACGTGTATTACATTTCAGAATTGTCGATTCTGGTTGCAAAGTCTTTTGCGTGTTGATTTTCCCAACGTTTGGGGAAAAAAAAAAAACTTCCAGTGTTTTACTGAGAGATAAATTAATATTTCTATCATATGCAAATGCAATCCCTAATAAATTAGAAAATGAATTTAAGTAGTACCTGCCTTGCATGAAGTATCCTTTATTGACTGGACTTTAGATCACAAAAAAAAACACCGATGTTATTTCTATTGCTTAAGGTTTTTATTGGTAATCAAATAATGGAAAATCGCACGGTTGGTGATCACCAATATTGAGGAGGGAGGGTGCTGCGTGGTGACTGCTTGTTCCGACCGAGGCCTTTTACCAGGCCTTATAATGGTGGAGAACGCAGAGTATCACTGTGGGCTGTACCTTCGGAATGTACTCTGATGCTGCCAGTGAGGATCATTTCTTAACGGGGGGCGGCTCGGGTATTATGCGCAGTGGAGCTTTCTCACATATTATCTATGTGAACACCATTCTTTGCTATTGGCAGAGGGGTATTATATTTACGGGACGTCCCCTACCCGGTTGCCACGGCAGGATAGCTAGATGAGATTTGCTCCCTGCGCTTGGGCATAGTGCAGGTTTCCACTTTAGTTTATCTTATAGATATGATCACCCCAAGACAATATGAAATATTACCTGGTGTCCTATGTCTGATAAGGATTGCTCATGTTGCCTACAACCTCAGAATCTCCATCACAATTTTTTGTCTAGTGGACTGAGGAAATGATATGGTAATGAAAATATATTACATTTAAGCAAGGTATATTGGGCACATGTAAGAAAAAAAAGAGGAAAAAGATCTGTAGCTTCTCAGAAAAAAAGACCACATGATGTTAACCAATATTGGTTAAGGCCACGTAAACGTAGTTACCCTCTGATCAATACTTAAACATTGCGCCCAGTGAGCTGCATGTGACGTCATTAATAATCCAATAGCCTTGTCTGAGTCCCGCTGACCATGTGGTCCAAAGTAAGTGGGACATGTACGTGGGGTATGTACGTGGAATATATGTACGTGGGGTATATACATGGAATATTTACGTGGGACATGTACGTGGAATATGTACGTGGAATATGTACGTGGGGTATGTACATGGGGTATGTAACATGGAATATGTACGTGGGGTATTTAAGTGCAATATGTACGCGGGGTAAGTGGAATATGTACGTGGCCCTGGGGTACGTACGTGGAATATGTACGTGGGGTATGTACATGGAATATGTACGTGGGGTATGTACGTGGGGTTTGTGCATGCAATATGTACGTGGGGTATGTACGTGCAATATGTATGTGCAGTAAGTGGAATATTATGTGGGGTACGTACGTGGAATATGTACGTGGGGTATGTACGTGGAACATGTGCGTGGGGTTTGTACGTGGAATACACCCCCATGCAGCAGCACCGGCTCCCATCTCAGCGCCGAGATCTCGGGACCGGCCGAGATCCGGCGAGACGAGTAGACTCTGACCTTTGCCTGCCGTCCGCCACAGGCTTTCACGATAAACCCAATCCCGGCTTAACCCTTCACCTCCACCCGGTTTGAGGTGCATCTCAGTCCGTGTCACGCTATATGCAGCACAGGGTTAACTGAGCGGTGAAATGATCGTCTGGGTTAACTACTTAGATGATTCATTTTAGTGAAAAAATAATTTTTGTAGCATTGAAATCTTAAAGAAACATAGGTTGACTTGAAATATTTTGGCTATAAGGGTTGGTCAGTCAGTAAAACTCTTGATACTATGCTGATTATTTTCCCAGTGCTGGCTGAAGGCTGCTGATGAAAAGAAGGTGGAAATTGGTGATAAAATAAGGATGGGAACGAAGCTATATGGGACGTTAGGGTGTCTAAGCCTAGCCATGCTTTAAATTGAGTTTAGGAGAATGGTGTCTCTTGAATCCTAATGTAGCAGGCTGGCAAACATGGTGAGGGCTCTAGTTACAGCCAACATTTAATGGACTTTTGGCAGGAATTTTACTGCGGCCGAACAAATAAAAAGGAAAGGAAAAAAATACATTTGGGAGTCTTACAGGTACTGTAAGAGGTATAGATTCACGCAAATAACATTTGCAGTGTAGCATTAAGGCAATTTTCAGAATGTATGGCGCTGATGGCCTTACTTATTTTGCAGTTTTTTTTGCATAACATTTTTTGTACAGTATAACACTACCCCTACAAGAAGGGGGAATACGCCCCTAGGATAACTGGGGAAATAACCGAAGATGTTGGAACTGCATACGAAGAGTTTGTTTGGGTGTGAGTGAGTCCGGTTAGGTCGGACGGCCTACCCCCAAGGGGCCGGTGTGTTTTCTGACCAAACACATATAGACTCTACTATTGATCACTGACTAGTAGTCGGCCTAGCGATGTGCACCCATTATAGCCATACCCCCTGAGTCCACCCCGCCCTGTACCAAGTCAGGCAGGGTTTTAAAAAAACAACTTGATCAATCTGCACGATGGGGGCCATCAATAAGGTCCCCGAGGTGGGGTGAGAAGTGCGCATCGTGATTTATGCGTCATCGGAGAACCTCCTATGACTCCTTGGGTTGTTTGGTTTCCATTCTCATAATTGTACCTGGTTGTTTTTTTGTGGAGTCAGAAGATGCAAAAACATATATTTATTTTATATATGTATAAATGTATATATATATATGAATGTGTGTCACTGTGTGTGTGTATATAATCTATATATGTATGTAAATATGCTTATAAATATTATTTTTTTAAGAATAAACTTTATTGCCATCTATAAACCGTTATTGCACCATAAATAAAGAAGAGCAACACATCGATTTTCCTGTGCGTCAGTTTACATAGTGTTTGGACTCATCATTCATGATGACGACCCAATGCAGTTGCTATTGTGACACGTACTAGGGAGTCTTGTACGTCATATTAAACACTATATAAGGAGATAATTATCACTCCCTCATCCCAAGAACGGTCAACACCGTCATTTAAAGACCCCCTAATTAGATTCTTATTATGAAGACCCGTTTCCTGTATATTTTATATCAGTTTGGATATAATTGTCGCGTCACGCCATTTGTTTTTTCCTCGAATGATGTTTAATGAAAAACGCACAAAAAGTAACTGCATGATTCAGTCATCAAGAAAGAAAATACAATAGACCCGTGTTTCCTTGCGATTTTATTATGAAGCTTATGTTTCAGTTTCTATCGGTCAGTCCAGAGGGACGCAGAAATTCCGAATTGGAAAACATTATTATTGCATAGGATTTAGTTCGTTCCAGTTCTCTGATGGCGCTGTTAATAACGACGTAAGGCATGCAATATCACGTCCTAACCATGCCATTCCTCCACGATAGGGTCATCAAATACATTACATACATAGACAAAATAGTAGTCACGTTCGGAGAAAAATATATCTGTATAAAAAATTATGTGGCCATCATTCTTCGAAATCAGCTTTCACGTTAATGAAAAATACTTAAAGCACTATGTATGCAATACAAACGTGGCTAGAGTGATGGGAATCGCTGTTCCCTTTGTGTCAACTGTTTACAATCATACATCTCATATATTGATAATACGGCGGTATGTACAGACCACTGCGTAGTTGGCTGCGTCATCCATAGGGTTTACGGTATCTTTCATAATGTAGGTGGTGCCATTTTACATTCAAGTGACCTTTATTATAGAACAGGCAAATGGGTTATTGAATAACTCGTTATGAAATATTTACCAAAGTGAAATATTATAGTAGATTTTGTAATTTGTAAATGGCTGAAATAGCCACACCCAAAAATATTATTGTTCCCAATTTAACAATTGAGGCGTTGTCCGTTTATTAGATTAAAATAATGTAATCTTCGTTATAAAAACAGAGTGTATTAAGTGGGTTTACGGTATTGCTTTATCTGACTCCCCTTGAAGGGCTTTCCGGTAGCCATGGAGACGGGAGAAGGCGGATGCTGGCTGGTTCCTGGCCATAATCACTGGTCTGTGTGCTACCTGCTGGATACCAGCGAGAGGACCACGTGACGGTTCTGGTGACTGCCACCTACCGGCCTCTTGGCGCATCTCAGGGGTCATATGACTTCCGCTCCATTTGTGGTGCATTTGATTAGTAACATTTCCTAAAGCTCAATCATATTAGGGGTTGTACATAAAGGGACATAAAGGAGAGTATGTATACATGCACATGTATGCTTTCAGGGCACCTTGTGTCTTCTCCTGAATTGTAAGTGTGTTTCTACATAATAGCTTTGTATGCACTGCATTACCCTTAGATGAAATGCAATACCGTAAAATCGAATCTAAAATATCAGAGCAATATAATTTCGGAAAATAGCTTTTCTATTCAGGGAAATTAGTTCTTGAATTGGGAAGCACTACGCTTTGTATGAGGTCAAGTTGCACCCGAAGTGCACAGTTTTTTAACTACTTGAGTGACAAATAGATGGCATTGATTTCAGAATACTGCTTAAGTACCAGTTAGTGTTAATTCCATTTGTCAAAGTTAGCTAGCTTTCTAAATATCAACGGGTCTCCCGCTGGTGCAAACTATCAAACCCAAACCCTACGTTCTCCATTCCAAGGTGAAATGTCTCAGATATCAAAGGGTTCACCTTACACTAAATTGATCCAGATACAGTTATAGTAACAATCAAGCCGTGCCAACACAGTCAGATGCCCATGTAAAGTACACAACGCACAACCCCTAGATTGCCAGGGGACGTTTGATACGTTGTATTGCCCCTATAACTGGGCTAGGCCTTTAGTCTTCATCGTAGAGTTAGGACAAGTTAGACTTTAGTAGAAGGCAAAGACGGGTCAGATTATGCTGTGTTTGCAATGTAAGACCAGTTATACCTTGACAAAGGCCCACGTCAGCCGACCAGCTGTTAGTCTGACTACAGGTAGCAGTGCCCACAGTACGGCCTGCCCTGCCTGCCTGCCACTGCCTTTAATGCACTCTCCGCCGCGCCTCCCTACGTCCAACTGCTGTAGCATGAGCCGCGGGCTTGGAGTGTTGGAGTGGCAGAGTGGCCTTTAATGCTGCTGTCGCCACTGTTACCTCGACGGCCGCATCAAGGACGTGCCATCTGCTGCCGTTACTGCTGCTGCGGCGGCGTGGTGTATAGAGGTTTAACTATGGGTTTCTGTCACTATTGGTAACTGGTGAAAGCATCTGCAGCCTCAGCAGCAGCAGTAGGGCGGTGCCTGTAGCGGCGGTGGTGCAGGTGGTGCCCGCGGTGGTGCTGATGGTGGTGGTGGTGGTGGTGCGGTGGACAGCCTGCTGCTATTGAGCGGCCTCAACTAGGGCCTACATTGACTTGGCCTGCTGCAGCAGGTTTTTATGGCATTACCAACCTGCCTTGTCTTGCTCCACTTCGACACATTAGACCAGAAAAATATTAGTTATTTTATGCATGTAGAGTAAAGAAATATTCTAGAAAAACCTTAAAGTCTCCTAATTGGATTGAAATTGTATCCAGAAAAATAGACTGGTGCGTCTGCAGAAGTTAACTATTGATCAATCAAACCACTTGTCCGATGTTTTGACTTGAAGCTCAAGAGGTTTGAATTTAATCAATTTAATTCAACAAAACATGACGCGGTCCAACATGTAGTATCCTATAACTATAAGAAGTCCAGGAAAGGATAATGGTTGAATGATTTTCAATAGTCACCCATTGCAGTTTTCTGCACCCAACAACTTGATTATGACTCACCCCGACTCCCGGATATATCATGAAATTGGAGTGTTGTTTTTTCATAACATAAAGAACAATGAATACTTTTATCAAATAAGGAAAATGTTTTTATTTTCTCTCCCTCGTTTTAGATAGGACCAATATAGTACTTATGGCATTCCTATTTGTGGATATTTTCCTTGTGCTTGTCTCAGAATACGGTGGGTGACTGCCATGGATGCACACCCCCCCCCCCTTCCCTTCCTCCCGCCCAATGCACGACACACACACCGCGTGCTGCCTCACATCCGTAGGTCTAGGTGTGTATGCCGCTGCCAAACACAATCTGCTGCCGGCTCGTACGGCTACCACTTCTACCTACCAGGCCTATTTATCCGTATATTTCTCTGTACAGGGCATTGGTGCCATATGGCAGGGAAACCCGGCCTCCCCCTGGGGCGCCGTGTGCTGCTGAAAATCATACCGCCGACACGGGTAGGTGAGTGGGAATGTGCTCTGTGTATGGGGGACTCAAGGCCATGATCCACGTTGTGATTTTGGACCGACCGATTTTCCTCTCATGCATTTTTCACATATTTGGAATCAATTTTCCTGATGAAAGTACACTTTTTCTGATATGGATTATTCTAAACTCTTTGGAAAAGTGTACATTGTAAAAGAAAAATTATTATTTAACAAACCGATTTTCAAAATCACTTCAAAATCGGTCCAAAATCGCAACGTGGATCATGGCCTTAAAAGGGCATCAATGTGGTGGGGTCAGCATGTCCCACATGGGTTTTAGTCAGTGTAGCGGTAGTGTGCGGGGGAATAGATTAGAGAGGGATAGGTCGCCACTTTCACACTGGAATCTAGCACCAGGATGTTTGTGGGGTGAGGGAGTGATTTGTTACTGGAACTGGTGACAGTGTGAAACATTAATGCATACCAGCTAGCCCCGTGCATGCAAAGCACTGCGGTGGACATTAAAGGCGTAGGTAGGTAATTTTTGTTTTCAGGTCAACATTTATTTATAGGAAAAACAGGTTGGTGTTCTTTAAATTGTTTCCCTCAGCTTATGCAAAAACGAAATAGCATACTGTAAGGGCAAGTAAAAACCATATTCTCAGAAGTCTAGCAGGATCATTGCAATTGAATTGTCAACGTTTTTGTACATATGTACCTCTATTACTGTGATTAGGGTATACCAGGATGTCTGGTTACCTGCAACTCTTTCCATCTAATCCGTGGTGTAGCGGTACACGTCGGGAGGCAGCAGCGGCCGACTGCTCCATGTGGACCTTGTGAATCACACATGAGGACTGATTAGCTGAGACATGCAGCATGCATGCTTCTCTCCACTCCCCTTCAGCTCCACGTCTCCTACTCAGAAAAAAAAGAGAATTGAAAAAAAAAAATTTTAAGGATGTCAAAATTGAAAAAAAAAAAAATGTAACAAAAAAAAATGTAACAAAAAAAATGTTAAAAAAGAAAGGGGGGGGGGGACTTTAAAAAAGAGTAAAAGAACAAAAACCCACATGGTTTTGAATATGAACAAAAAATACAAGATAAAAAACAGAAATAAAGGGTTAAAATAAGGAGGGGAAGGAATCGCCCTGATAAAACCCCAAATTCCCCACTAGACTGCGGCAGTGGCAGCATTACTTGTAGTAGTGAGCAGGCAGTCCAGGTTAAAACAATAGACACTAACCCGCAAACAGGGCCGGCCGTGTAGCGCCCACCCCGCCCTGGGGAACACCCGGGGGGGTTGTGAAAGGACGCCTCGCCCTGGGTTTACTTAGAGAGGTCAGCGCAGGTTGACAAAATAGGCCCGACTCGAAAGTGACAAATAAGCGTCTGTTTATGTATGGACACCAAAGAGAGTTGTATTTTAGGGAGCGTCTTTGTAAACTAGAGAGTTTCCTGCTCATTGAGTGTCAAATGGGATATTTTTAACTTGTTTAAAATACAAGTACTTTGCCCTTGAAGTGGAGTGTAAACTTCCCTCACTGAATGTGCCCAATGATAGTTGAAAGGAAAGCATAATCTGTTCTAATCATGCGAGTAAAGGGATTAATTAAACGCGGGTTTCCAAATGGGATGAGCAATAATGGCGTTATCAACTAATGTTAAAATGTTACGCACAAGTGCCAAGAACAATGACAAACTCCTATAATACGATCTAGTCAGCACATAGCTCCATTCATATCCTATAAGAACTAAAACCAACACACCCATGATTCTTAAGAACCCCCGCACACATCAGAAGGGACCGACTCAGTAAATTCCCATGATCAGTGACCAGTCTATGCCACCTGCTCACGGCCTATGGGAAGAGCAGTTCCCCGAGCAGCTCGTGGTGGGTGAGTGAGTGAGGGCTGACTCCGGTCGGGGTATTAAGGGGGCAGCAGCAGCTGGAGGACAAAGCCGGGGAGGAGGCCTGGAGCACCTCGGTTACACACCCAGCAGCTGGGGAGTGGTTTTTGTCCGCGAGCTGCTCAGAGTTGAACAAAAGCCGCTCGTTAGCTGAGTGTCTACCTCGGTTCGTTGGGGGTGACCTGGGGGGAGGGGGACTGCCATTAAAACTTAAATAACCCTTTGGTGAGAGGTAATTCGTATTCATATTTGATACGTTGGATTGTTTTGAAAACAGAATAATGTTAAAGTGCAGGGTTCACCCTGTTATGGATATACATAGGTGTAATGATTATGTACACCTGTAGTTTTTTTGTGTTTTTCTTTACCTAAGCCTATTTGGTACCAGGTATAGCGAGCTGCTCTAGTGGTGGCTTCTCTTACAATAGGCGAGTATTTGTCCTTGATCAATATGTAATTAGCCTCTATCTGATTGCCATGATTGACGCCGGCTATTTAGTAATAGTTTCATACTGGCAGTCAGGGCTCTCGGGACTTAGGTAACACCATGTGCAGCACGCATTACCTGCACCAGGTTAATCAGGTTTTAAACATACTGTAACAACAGAGACGATTTCCACTCGGATCAGCTACCGCGAAAACGATGGTGATTAGATGGTGCGGGCAGTGTGGGTTAGGGGTCTTCCATTTAGTACATACGCACATTTTCAAAAATTTCAGACCCCCCACCCCCCTTTGGGCAAAAATACGCATTGGATATGTACTAAAACATACGCACATTTTCAAAAATCTCGGACCTCCCCCCCTTGATGCGTACATGTTCGAAATTAAGGGCGCACCCTGCACCCGGTGTGCACAATTTGACTGCAGGGTGCATGCTTTTTGGGAGGCATGCCCCCGGTGTTTGCATGAATTTTGAACAGTATATTAACCTTTATATAGAGATGTGCACATAAATAGATTGCCGGGTGCATGATTTCAAACCTCTATGCACCCTGTGTGTGCATAAAATAAATCCTTAATTTCGAACACTGATACTTAATGGAAGACCCCTTATATGAAGTACTTAGGAAACCAAATCACAGATAAACGCCAGAAAACAGTCACGGCTTCTTAAAGTATAACAAGATTATTAGAAAAAACATTCTAGAATATTAAATATCTGTTTGGGATCAAATAACCATTTGTAATATACCAATAAGACAATTTGGCATATCCAGAGAATACTAATGGGACTTGAGGTAGAACTACAGGTAAAGGTTAATGGTTCTTACAGGTATTACTTAAGGTGATCTGCCCATGGTTCCGGTGTTTGTGAGTCGCAGCCCGTCTCACCTGTAGGCCTGTGTGTAGGTTAAAGGAAGGGCGTCAGCGCCTGGAGAGAGGAGACAGTAAATACCAGTGAAGCCCCGCTAAGGTACTACATCTAACCACAATCACACAGTCTTTTATTTGGCAGGATTGAAAGTCACTACATCTAAAGCCAATCACGACCTTTATTTAGCAGGATGCAAAGTTTTACTACTAACGCCAATCGCAGGACCTTTTATTTAGCAAGATGCGAAGTTCTACAACTATAAACGCCAATTGCAGGACCTTTTATTTAGCAAGTGGCAAAGTTACTTCAAATATGAATCTAATGCCAATCACAGTATTTTTGATTTAGCAGGAGTTCTATCGAACCCCAACCAAAGGACTTTATTTTACATGAGTTTAATCTAATGTCAATCATGAGACCTTTCATTAAATGGGAGCTTCAACTGGAGCCAAAGAAAAGATCTTTTCATTTTAAGGGAGTTACATCTAAAGCTAATCGCAGGACTTTTATTCAAAGGTAGCGACATCCATGCATGTCACATGACATTTTATTCAACAGCAGTGACCCTACGGCCCATTGTACAGTGTGAAAAGTTTATCCTTGAATAATTAATAGTTCCCCTTCCCCTCGCCCTCCCAGAACCACCCCCTCCCCCCGGCCTTCCCTCCCCGTTTAGTTTACTATTTTAGTTGTGTGAATTGGAGCATACCTGCTGGCCCACTAACCATGCAACGCCTCTGTGCTCTGAATTGTTACCATGCACATGATAAGGCTGGAACAAGTCCAGGCAAAGGGGAAAGGTGGGTATATTTACACCCGAATAACAGGGAAAGGTTTAGGTGAACAAGAAAAAAGTATTGAAAAGTGATATAGTACATCTTACGGATGTTGTTTGTATAATGTGATGAAACGCACTGTAAAGTGATGATGTTTATTCTCAATTAATAAAAAAAAAAGGGGGAAAAAACACACCTTTGCGCACCAAATAGCCCCAGCCTGTCAGGTGTTCTAATAAAGTTCAACGTCCCTTGAGAAAATAGTGACACGCATTTTATACATGATAGTCAACTCATAAAGCTTGTACGTCATACGGTTTCACATTACATATTTTTACATGATAATGATAGTCATACAGTTTTATAATAAAGATAATTATGATTGCATACTTTTGATACCAACCACCTATGAAGTATGTGTAATTATCATATAACGGAGAAGCCAACGCAAAGTTAACCAGGAGTCATCATGGCAATAACACTAATTCCTTACTTTCAATATCAACCTAAGATATTAAATAGCTCTTAAATCGAACACAATGAGAACCAAGCCAGGTAATACCCAATAAGGCGCTGCTACTCGGTAATAAATATTATCTATTACGTAGACCGTGGCTGAGTGCGGCTCGTTATGACATAGAGGCGCGCTGCCTGCCCGGCCCCGGTTAGAATGAGCCGTAATTGGGGCTGCCTCAGTGGTCGCTTCAGCCTCCATCCTGACCTTTAATGCCAACTATTCATAGGTTTCCGCTCATACCAAATTGGCCGCGGGAAAGGAAAAAGAGAAGAAATCGCTGGCCCACTCGGTGGACTTAGTCTCGGGAAGAGGGCGATCGTTGTTTTATTTTAAGTTGTATTTTTTTTTTATAGTTCGTGATCATTTCATTTTACTTCCTTTACTTTTTGGTGAAAATTTTGAATCGTTTATTTTTTCACGTTACATTTCTCTGAATGATGAATTAGATATACACCAATGTACTCGTGGGTGGAGAGGAAGAACAAATGGATAAAAAAGAAAGGACAATCAGTTTGTTACGAAATCTGACCTGATTTTGAATAGAAAATAAACATGTGTTGACATGAAAAAGAAGAAACGAACTGGTGTCGAAAGTCATGCAAGATCTGCGAGCAATTGTCGGTTAAATACATGGGGATGTGCGTTGTACTTCTGAAATATAATAATGTAGGTATTATACATTTAGAAAAAGAAAAAAAGTTTATAGCGAAGTGCCCTGATTTACGAGTACTAAAAGAGGATAATGGTGAAGAGGTTGCGGGGCAGAGGGTGTACGGGTACAAGAACGGGAAGATACATTGCCCTGCCACAACCACTCAAGTCACGAGTCGTAAAGACGTTCACCGTAGAGATTTTAACCCAGCGAACCTCCTTTAGTTCAGAACAACCAGTCCCTCCTGTGATCTTTCTTGCCCTCCTAAGCATTCAGTGCTTAACGAAAATTTGGTGTCCTTAATAAATCTGTGATAACCGGTTAAGCGTTCCCATCCTCAGTCATGCAGGAGGGGGCGTTACGATGAGAACCATGGAGTATACATGTATACATTTTCACTTTCTCGGATATTTACACAGGGTGCCCACGCAGGTCTTAAAAGGTCTTAGAATGTCTTATTTTGGTTTTGCCATTCATAAGGCTATTAGAAAGGTCTTATTTTTGGTCCAGAGGTCTTAGAAAGGTCTTATTTTAGCTCAATCTGAATTTGTGACAAGACATAATTTTTCATCCTCTCATTTCTATCTTAACCTATTTTTGTGAGTATGTGTAAATGTTTAGAAAGGATCTTAAAAAAGTTCTTAGAAATCCATTGAAAAGGTCTTATTTTGATACAAAGTAAGGTATTATAAAGGTCTTATTTTGGTCTTATTTTGATTTCTAAAAAGGCGTGGGCACCCTGTTACAGTTAATGATATATGCTCTACTCTAAGTACATGAAAGTAGTTCAAGCGGAAATAATGCTATCATAGCTCGCAGAGGGGTGCTTATATGGGTACGGGGAGAGCATCTTTGATCTCTTGACACAGGAGGTGTATTGTGGGCGACCTCCGGGCTCCTCCAGGGGGAAATGCCATCTGGGGGTTAATGAAGTAACGCCACGGGGCCAGGGCCGATAGGACTCGTGTTGAAGGGACTGAATGTTCATTCTGTAAAGATATTTAATGGCCATTCCTTTGATAATAGGCACATGGTAAAAGTGCTTTTTCTGTAAGGATATTTTATAGCTATGCTATTTATGGAGATATAGGGGAAATGTTCATATTGTACAGATATTTAATAGCCTTTTACTTTATAGGCACACACAAAAAATACATGATCTGTAAAGGTATGCAATGGTCATTCTCTTGGTAGAGAATACACAGAATGCTCATACTGGAAAGATATTTAATGGTCATCCACTTTCTCCCAATAAAGGGAGAATGTCCATTTTGCAAAAATAATAATGATCATCCCCTGTATCGTCATACAGAGAGAATACCCATTCTGTGAAGATATTAAATGGTCAGTCCCCTCTGCCGTCATACGGCGTGAATTACTGACCTCTGGACCCCCGCTTCGAGACATGGGCCCTACTAAACAGCAGTAAAGTGCACGTGCTTCACAAATAGATGGCCATGGGTGTTTAGAAAGTGGTTCACGGTTCTGACCATCGAAAACTGACAAGCTTGTCTGTTCTGTACTAACTGGAATAACTAGTAAAAATTTCTGATTTACAGCGGATACCCACCAAAAAAAATCATAAGATATTTTAATTTTGTATTTTCACATCTACAATCTTACAGAGGTCTTAAAAACAACCTTACACAGGTGCTAGGAACAGGAAGATTATCCTTCCTGCTTGGAGGTCGCCTTCAATGTTATTTACAGTAAGCCATACAATATCGAGAACTACCCGACCTCTTGTATACCAATTACCATTCTAAGATTCAGTAATGGCACTGTTGGGCTACTGTGGCACGGTGATGCTGAAGTGACAAACCAAATATGTATTTTTTTTCTGAAAGCCAATGTAACACTGTTCTCTACTGGAGGTGGTTGCTAGGTAATAGAAGAATGGTGTTTTGGGATGCTGATCAGTCTTGGAAGCAACTCTGACGTCAAGAGACATGACACCTTGGTGATTTGCTGTTGCAGTCGGCTGAGAAGACTCGGAGTAGCTTACCTGTATATTAGAAGCTAATTGGCATTTGATAAATCACGCCAGGTATACTATCGTGGATTCAATTAGGTTCTCCTTCGTCCAAAACAGGAAATATACTATAAGGGAACGTGGTTATCAGCCTATTAGGTTCTAAGAAATTTTATCCTTTTAGGGAACCTCGAGGTACGGTAGTTCTGATGCAGGAAAATCATGTTCTATAATGTTAGAATGTTATGTTTACGAAAACTTGAAAGATGATTAGCAAATCATGTGCGGTAAACTAGTTGGTTCAGTTTGATGCCTTTTGACAAAAACAGGAGAATATTCTTTTGAAATCAATCACATCATTCAAACAATTTCATTTACGCATTTTTAGTGGGACATGAAGACGTTTTCACGATTATTTTCGATGTTGAAAGAAAATGATACACAGTTTGTTTCCATGGGTTTCCTTTTTTGGGGCACTGTACTTAGGATGTGTATAAGTGTAAAGCTTTTGACACTGCAGATAAATTAGCTGAGGAAACAAAACAAATTTGTTTGTATGAAATTTGTATACATTATGATTGGGTGTCATCATAACACTCAAAACAACAAAACAGACAAGAAACGAAATAGGTTGCATGAGGTTTTATCCCGTATTCGGGATTACCATCTTTGAGTCAAAACGTAAAAACAGAAGAAAATAAATCTTATAAATATTAGGTTTTTATTCGGAACGTTCTGCCGTCGTCTTGGAGAACTTGGCAGAAGCGCCAAGGTGAGCCTTTGGTATTCTGTCCAGCTACCTGGTGGGGGTCGGGCGGTGATGAAAGGCGGACAGTGCACCTGCCGCTTTGACTCCAGCGGGCAGGTGTATCATCACTTAGTTAACCAAAGACGGCCGGGTCCCTTACAGAGAGATGCCCTGACCCTCGAGTCGCTCCCCCATGTAGGGTGTCGCACTGCATTTGTGTCCATGCCATAATAGAAACGTCCATTTGTCTAAAATGTATTTAAAAATAATTTAAAAAGAAAAAGGAAAAAAAAAAGATAAACTGGATGGAAGTGATTGAAAAAATTGTTAGCATGAACCTTGAAGGTCTTTCAGCGGTAATTTAGTGCAGTGTTGATAAATGATGTCAGGAAATTAACTTGAATCCATATCTGGAACCAGATCGTACACAGAGATTATTAAGTAAAAACAGGAGGAAGCACTCTGATTTGAGTAAAGTGCTGCTGCTTTATACGGGATTTTACAACAGTATATTTTTTGAAAATGTTATTTTGACATTTGAAATATATTGTTTGAGCACCCAGGTCATAAATATATTATACGACTAGTCGACGACATATATGCACATACTAGGCGAGCCAAAATATACGGCTGTCGTCTCCAGAACGTTGCAATAAACACATGCAATAGCCATGTGACTTTGAGAGCTTATTGGCAGTTACCTCTAATTGGACGAACATTTAAAGCGTACCTGTACAAAACAAGTCAGCCACTCTAACACAGGTGTGTCAATAAAAAGGTAAGACAACATTCGGGCCGCATTATTGATATTCAATTTCGCAAAAACAATCCCCCGAAAATGAAATAATTGAAATACAACATCGCTTAAAGGTTAAGGACGCAAAACTAAATTGTTGAGTCGGGAATTTTTTTTAGGTATTACATGTTGAATGGATAGCCTGGGTATCATGTTTTGTGAAGGGCGTCATGGGTGGATGAGAGGGGACGTGGGTTGATTAGCCTGCATAGTTAATGAGATGCCAGGTGTGAGGAGCATGCGACCTGAGGGGTTACTCATGCATGGAAGAAACATGATGCCCTCTGCACCCTCGGCCACCTCTGACTGAGCCTTAAACCGGAGTAGCGTACCGTACAATATATACAGATGTCCTCGGGTCGAGAATAATTATGGTAGAATTGGTGAACAATGCGCAGATTGTGGATCCTTGAATTTGTGTGCATTTTCCCAAAAATGCGTAAGTCCGGTGGATTTTTTTTTTTTATCTTTTTAGGAAAAAGGGGAAAAAAGCTAACAGTTTTCAGTTTGAATGCGCAGTATTTAGGCTGTGCCACCCAGTCACAAGCAGCACAACACAGGTGCAATATTCGAGAGAACCTCGCCCACTCCGGCCTTTTATGATACACATATAACACAGAGAACGGGTAGTATCTGAATACAGAGGCATAGTTCTCATTGTAGACAGTTCTATCATATTAATAGCCCTGATGTGCGGAACGTTTTTGGCATCAAACAGAGAGCGTGTTTTCTTTGAAACACTGTTTCACCAAAGGCTACACAGACTTTCCCAAAACTACATGAAGGTCTAATTGCTTAAACAAAAAGAAAAAGAAAAAACAAGCTCACTACTATTTACTAACATTTAGAAAAATGATCTCTTTGTTCACTTGTGCCCTTTGAAAATCTGACACGCACTTGGCTTGTATGATACACCCCTTGAGAGAACAGGAGGAATAGGTCATGTAGACACCCACACCCACTCTCACCAAACACTAATAGACCACCGCTGACAAATAACCCAAACAGCCATACAAGGCCTTGATTCCGCCACTGTAAAACCTAGCGTCTGAGCTGCACCCTGCCCTTGGGCAATTTTTACTTCCAACGCCTTCTAGGCCTTGATGATGTGAAATAAATGAAGCTCTATATTTTTCTCCCATCTTTTAAAGACGATTTTATTTTAAAGACTTTTTTTTCTTTTAATAAATCAGCCTCATATTGGACGTTTACCGTAGGGCAGAGGAACATTATGATAGTATACATTAATCTTAGAAAAGGGTATTATTGTTTGAAAATAAAACATTGTCATTTGATGCCAACCATCATCAGTTTAATTTCTCAGATAACCTAGTAACCCTTACATAAACTTCAATTTATATAACATAAGTTCTTTTGTACTGACACAGCGTATCTCTCAGTGAGTGGCTATCGTGGTACACACATGTTTGACATTATTACCATTTACCACGTAATACAACAGTCCCCATTGTTTAAGGTGTTGTTATGGACGGAGTCGATCATATAACATTTCAACTACGCAGGTAAAACGCCTTCACTCATATTAGAATTAATTGATTCTCTCGGGCAAGGTAGAAAAAAAAGGTTCGTGACTTCCAATGTGATCATGTGTACATTTTCCCCCTCCGGTTCTAATTACTATTTGGTGAAAAGTTGATATTTCCTATGGTTAATACAATAAGAAGAAAATTAGAATTGTACAATTCATAGTATATACGTTGATATAAAGTATTATGTAATGTACAATATAACCATTAATAATGTCATACACTATTAGTGATTGTTATCTGTGATCAGTCAAACCATGCATGTTACACAAGATAATATCGCCAACAACAATAACACATTTAAACGTTATTATTACAAAAAGTTGGCTCCTTGCCCAACTTAACCCAAAATTACTAATATTGCAGCAGGGAAAGTGAGGTCAGGTGCATAGATGCATAATTTACGCTAATTTAATCAATTTTGCAGAAACCGACTTGTTCCACCCTTTACGATGACTCACCCGAGTAACAAGGTTTCCTTGCATAGGACTAGACTGGGGTTCGCCGCAAGGTTTTTTTCTAACATGGTTAAACGTTTTAGGTCTAAGAGAACATTCTATAATTTCAATGGTTAATACTCGTGGGGAATAGAGGATCGGGGATGATTTGGACGTTTGGATTGGTGTATGTATAGGCGCTATGAATGGTAATCGTCCCTGTAGCGGAAAGTTAAATAGACATTTTTGAATGGCCATTGTTTGTCACAGGGGGGTATCCAAGGACACCTGAATTTGTCACCGGGGGAGGGGGGGGAGGGGGAAGGACAGTCCTAGCCAAATATTAACTAGTTGATGCGACTTCAATAAATGTTGGATAAATAAGAACGGCCCTTTGCTAAGAGTATACAATCACCTCATTCCTTCAATTTATGGGACAATTTGAAAAATATGTTCTTGCAGCACGAAAGTGAAAGCATCTAGTGAAAATACAGACCCTTCCCTTAGCAAGGAATTAAAAATAACGTACATCCAAGAACCTAGACAAGTGCTGTTAACTCATTTATAATATCAGAAACTAATTTCTAGGCAGCAGAATGTCCCAAAGAATTAGGTCAAACGGGTATTCTGAACAAGCATGATTCAGAAGTTGATAAGTACATTATGACCTCTCAGATATAAATTAGCTATCAAAACCACTAAGAATTCCGTACCTTTGGGCCTACTAAACCAGTCCGCTGTTGTCAACCCTGTAAATTAGCCAACCTCCTTGTCTAGACACATCTAACTACGTCCAGACGTGGCGTGCACGTATTCCCATGTGAGTACGTGTGTAAAAAACATTGTACCCCACCGGTACAGTGACTCCTATGCGGCCAAATTGTGACTCAAATTCGTGGGTAGATATGTTTGCAAGTATGAATTTTCATGCAGGGGAAAAACACCTTTTTTGTTTTGTATTTGCGAGTTAATAGCTGAAAGGTTTTGTTTTCCCTCTCCTTTTTCCTCTCAGTAAAATAACTAAAATAGTTTTTTGTTTTTTTTAAATACTCTCTGAGAACTCCGCGAAAATATGAACTGCGTAAAATAAAGTACGTTTTCAATGGGACGATTTACCGATTCCAGTCATCAGCTCCAGGAGCCCGAGCTTTTGTCAACTCATTGGCAACCATTAAGACATTTAATGCTCAATTTCTGCGTCTGCCTACAAAAGGAGCCCCGGGCAAGAAATGGGAGAATCCAATTGGAGTAGCTTCATGAATTAGTATTTCTTAACGGTAGGAAATAACTGTATTTCATTAGTATAGAACTCTGAATTTCACGTCGGGAAGATTTCCTCATTTGCTGTGTAATCCCAGAGACTAATGCCTGTCTGGGTAAGTCTTGGTCGGAGGCGTCCAGGGGCCCAGCGCAGTGTCGGATAACGCCTTTGTTGATTCTATAGGCGTCTTTCTGAATAGCAGACCTTGAGCTGCTGCTATACAGACCAGCCTGTTAGTGTAGGTGTCAATGTGATAGAAGGAAGATTAGTTCTGAGATCAATGTTAATATCTGAGAGATATAGAGCCAGATGTTTGTTTCGATAGGCAATAAATCTTTTAGATTGTTGTGGATAGAATGGGAAATTTAGCACCTTTACCATTTATGGCACAATCTCTGACAAATTGCCAAAACGTGTTATTGTCAACACTGGCGTTATGCATTACAACATTTAGATTCAAATCAAAAGGAATGAACCCGAGTGATTCAGAGATCAACTATCACATTTTCATTCGTCAATTCATCCATTCAATCAACAGACACACAGTCAGACATCCTTGAAAAGAATACCCCACAGCTTAAAATGAAACTTAGAGACAGCGAGGAAAGAATAAACACATTTCGAAGGTAAGCCTAAGTACAAGGCCACAGGGGATTGGGACTCTGCGTCAATTCGGGCGGATTCTTTTACTGGCCCGGTCTGTGCACATGTGGCGAGGCGGATTGTAGCCGAGTCTGGGTACTGTGTGTCGGATAAGGTTAGTGGGGGACGTGGAGGACGCCAGCAATCAGGCTTTAACAGGCCCTAATCTGATTGTGTAATGCTCGGGTCTCCCTCCCTCATGGAGTAGGAGGTTGGGGAGCAGCTCGGGGCGAGCCGCTCATGTATATATATTCACTGATACCCTGTATTGATGGCGCGAGCAGGCCGACTTCATATTCATATACATGTGTTTATATGAGTGCACCTTTAAAGAGGAGAGGTGAAGATTGAAAGGGAAAATGAAACACACGCCTCATACTAAACGGATTCAGTATTAAAGGATGTCTTTGTTTTTTCAGGGACTCCCATAATTTCAGGTCATCGATTTTTACCTTTAAACCTTTTTTCTTCTTTTTTTTTTTCCATTAATATGTATATCAGTATATATTCGCCAAGTCGAATATGTACCTGCCGTTCCGATGTTCTGCAGTTTGTGCGGGTTTTTCTGTAATACCTATAGGATTATAGGTGCGGTAAACTTGGGAGTCATTTGTCGACATTACTCTAAAGTAGAAGACAGATGTGTTAAAGCTTATAGACAGAAAAACAGACAAGTCACAGACAACAGTTTTTTTTAATGGACTTAAAAACAAACGGACTCGCCATACCTACCCGCTTACCTGACCCAGACAAAAAGTAAGTTGATCTTGTTCGTGATCTCTAGAGACCTGGCCAGTCAGAAAACACGCACATTACCCCGACCCCCCCCCCCCCCCCCCCCGCCCTTCTCTCCTCTCAGTGATGCCGCGCCTGCCACCGCTAACTACCTCGGTCACGCCCTCTCGCGGAACGCGCACGAACCTCGGTCCTCTACTGGTTTAGGGGCCTGCCATTGAATATGCGCGTTTTCAAATAATTTTAGACGCATTGGATTTGTACATGATCGTAGGCACATTTAAAAAAACAAAATCAGGCCTCCCTCCCCCCGCCTCCTACAACAGGGATATCAAACTCCTAGTGCCACCGGCTGTTGTGTGTATGACCCTGTCTATGAAACGTCTGCTTCAGAAAATGTGTAGGGGCATTATCTCTGCCCAAAGAATCGTTCCTTTCATAGATTTTTTAAAATCATTCTATTGCAGCTTCACATACAAGATATGTTCCTCGAGTTGCAGAGTTTGATCCCGGGTTTGATCACCAAAGGCAGGATTGTCAAGGCTTGTTCTCTCCATGATTTGACTATCGATGTCGATATAGCATTAAACACCAATAACCAACCAACCAACCCACCCTTCCCTTTCCCCCTTTGATGCGTACGTACCTAATGGTAGGCCCATTTAATACAGCTGTTACCGCACACAGAACGTCACCATGGTGACAGCGTCCTGTAACCATGGTAACAGCGGCCCGGACGTGGTGTGCTAAGCAGAAGGATGACGCCAGGGTCACCGGAATCCCGCTGATTGCAATTGGCGTTAATTAATTCTCAGAATCTTGTGATGAGAAAAACAAGAGTGGAAACCGATTTTATGGACTCAGCCTTCGTAGGAAGAAATCACACGGACGCACCGAAGAAATTGTCTTCATGCTGCGATGGATATCAATTTTTCTTAAGATGCAGTGCATAGTTCTTGGTTATGTAAGATGCACAGGATTATGTGATTTTATTAATTTTATACTAGTCACCGTCCTTGCCCCCCGAGGTTTCCATCATGTTTGTAGTTAGATTATAGATTTAACTTTATAGTGGGATCCAGATTTTGCACTTTAACAAAGGGGGAAAATAGCTTATTTTACTTGCTTGCGATTATTTTCGCCTCCTTGGTTTAATATTAGCTTTGGCTATTGCTGGTGTGGCCCGTGAAAGTTAAATACCGTGGAGAAAGCTATCTGGGGTCGTTGAGGTCACCAGGAGGTGGGAGGTCATTCCGATGACCTTTCCTGAGTCTTAGGTCAATCCTTCCACCCCCCTGACACCCTTGGCAGACCCCGACCAGGCTATCTTTACCTCGACCTGTAAGTTTCTATTTCACCGGAGATGTATACACAGAAGGGGCGAGGATCCAGATTGTTACTAGGTGTTTATTGATTTCTATAGACATCTATATTTTCCTATCACGTTCAGGTCTTGATTATTTATGGAGGATTCAGAGGGAACTTGAGGTCGTCAACTACAGCTTAAAGCGCACCGGTAGTTTACATGTGCGTGCGCAGGTGTATAGTGTGGTATCGGGTATAAAAGTAGCCTATTGATGGGCCAGCTTAGCCACATTTTCACCTGGCGGTTTGGGTCAGTACCAAAATCAAGGTTAAAAGCTATCTCATTTTCCCAGGAATTTAGGTAATTTTGTCCATTCTTTTTCTTGGCAAATTTAAGTTCACCTAGGGAATGTCTCTATGCTATTAGAATAATCTACGTCAATATAAAAAAAATTAATCACAAAATCTGCAAATAGCGCATGCAACCCCCAATAAATTCATACAGTTAATAAAGACACACGTGCTCCTATATACAGGGATGTAATTTTTCAGATTTTTGTCGGATTTCCGTTTTTTTTCCTCCCCAGCACCCCCAAAATCAGTTTCAAAATTTGATATTTAGAACACATTTCACAACATTTAAGGTTACATTCAGATTTTCTTACTGCTATTCCGACTTTTTCACTGTCCCCAACTTAAATCCCTGTATACTATATCTCGGTGCTGTTACAAAAATGTACACACAGCCATCAAAGTAGAACAGGTAGAGCGCACTGTAACAGCGGCAACCCAATACGTCAAAGGGACGTCCCGCCCCCCGGAAGTTGCGGGCATCCCCGCGTCTCCGGTTCGCTAATGGCGGCTGCTCACGTGTTTTGGCGGAGGTGTGCGCATGCCCGCCGGATGTCCTTGTCTCCAGTGGGTGACCTCTGAAGTGACCTCCAGGGTGACCTGAGGTCGGGGGGAGGGAGGGGGAGTGTAGACCGCGTGGTGCACCGTTTACCTGCACAGGTGGGGCACCAGGAGGAGGAGGGGGGGTGGTGGGGAGTGGAACTGTATCAATACTGGGGCTCTAGATGGGGGATCCTGATGTCATATCATTATGGCTAATTTAAGAAATGCTAATGTTGCATGTCGTTGTTGCTTAATATTTATGATATAGCCTGTCCAGTTTTAAGATACGCTGATATCCCATGTCACTATATTTTGAATGCCCATGATGCCATTAAGACCCATGTCGCCATATGGAACTTTAAAAAAAATACACGAACAAAAATCTACCATGTCGCCGTGTTAAATTTAGGGGTGCAGGGCAATAATAGGCCTATTGTCGTACGTGTACAGTCTGGACCAGTTAAATAATTGACCTCAAATAATCATATAAGTATATAAAGTGGTAGACCAATTTTCCTGTTCGTAATCCCATGGGGTACTTTCCAAATATGTATTTAAAGCACTAGAATTGCCCGGTGGTATTTACCTTAGAAGCTCCAAAGGGAATCTAATTCTATAAGCCGGGCTTTTATAAGAAACAGTTTCATATAAAAAGAAAAAGAAAACATACTTTTCTTTTCTGTTCAATATGGATTTTACTTCTTCACTCACGCTTACTTAATATACTTCCCGAGAGGAAGAAAAACCACATATAGGCCTACACCAACATAGTATTATCCCAATATGTCTCTCCAGTTACATTTAACCCACCAGAGGATGTAATGCTGGTACCAGTACTACCACGTAGTTTTATTCCAGTCAGATTATACAAAGACAGGAACCAGCACATGGCTGCTGGTTGCTGGCACGCCCTGCTTTAAAACACGGCTGGTTGCCATAGTCACCATGACTCAGACGTCGACATGGGAAGTTTCAGGTGGGTCCTGTAGCAAGTCCCCGCGTCAGGCTGATGACGTCATCGTCATGGGATCACGTGATGTGGTCACGTGGTGGGGGTATATAAGGAATATGATCATCCTGGATCCGGGTAGAAGACTTTAGAGGCAAAGCAGATTAAAGGTCTGTATCATAGTGGCGTAACTCGGTTTGAAAGTGACCCGGAGCCAAACCTGTTTCACGATGACGTCTTGTAAACGTTGGTCTTATGTTTTTTGGTGTGTGTTTTTCTTTTCTTTTTGTTTTGTTTTGCGTAGTAGAAGAATGAATTGCGTTTCTAAAATGGGAAATATAAGTCACTTCTAAAAAAGGACATGTAATAATTTCACAGAGTGGTGTAATATTCAATATGTGAATAATAGAAAAAGGTTGTCATCCAATTAAGGATATGACTAACGTATTGGCTTTTAAATGGGGTCTCGTGATGAACTTAATTGTACATGTACTGTTATACAGAAGCCCTCATATAGATCTTTATCAGGTATAATATGAATGTACCCAGACTGCGTGATGATATATATTGATCCACTATACTTAAAGGTTTTTATCTGATGTTCTGAAAGCACCACCTTGAAACAATAACGTGGTGGAGCATAAACGGAACCGTTCTAGTTGGTCGGGAGGCGGATCTTGTACCTCTGTAGGGCATACACCAGGAACTCGTATAGTGTACGTTTACTTAGAAGAGACGGAGGTCCTCCAGGTTACATGTAGGCGTTTTATCGTGATCCGCTTTATACCAGACTTATAGATTGGGACAGGCAAATGGGCAGCAAGCCGGCTAGTTGAGTGGCGAACGGGCAGCGGATTGATGGGGTCTGTGATACCATGCACATCTTTATCGTTGGAGTACTGTATTTCATATTGTAGATTTTCTGGTGTATTGGCGATGTATATTTAATATATCTTCTATATAAGATCCTGGTTGTGGGTAGAACTGTCTGTTGGTTACTAGTACCGGTTAGCAGAGTTGTACGACATACAATAACGTAAATGTATGCGATGAGTTAGAATTGATGAGGTCCAACTGCCACAGAGGATGTCTTTATTTTAAAAAAAACATAATGAAACCGAAAGCCCCTGGAAAAATCAATGTAAGAAAGTAATAATCATCTGACGTTAGGAATGTGTTAGGTTCATGCTAACAGTAATAAAAAGGTAAAAAAATAACTAGGATGATATGCGCATTAGGGAATGGGCAGCGGGAGTCATGATAGGCAGAAATAGGTGGGAATGGGCAGCAGCTGTAGGACCCAGTGAGCAGCCGATCTGGGCCTCTCAGACTCTGTCCCGGCACGGCCAGCCTCACCAGACTCCTCCCTCTCCACACAGCCGGCAAGCATTGATTTTACACAGAGTAGACTTGCCACCGGCTCTCCCCTTAGTATACGGACATGACTGTTACTGCGACACATTACCCAATTTACCCGAACATCACATTAGCCTTGTGCTGATAGAATAATTTGTAACCACAAACTGAGTAAGGAAGAACCAGACTGAAGCTTGGTATGATAAAAGGTCCTTGTTTTTCTCATTTAAGGAGGGTAAAAATAAAAACGCTGTATTCCCACTGCAAAGCCTTGCGCATGTCTAGTGGTCTTAAAGCGATTACCTAGACTTGCGTAGACTGGCTTCATGGAGATAATACAGGCTTGGAACAAGTAATAGAATGGGAAAATGGAGATAGGGACAGGTGTAGTGGCCCTGTGTTTTTTGTCAATAAGAGGAGCGGGAATACCAACTAACAGTTTGCGCACGTCCCAGAATAAAAGAAAACGAGATTACATGCATTGTTTACATAGATACCCCCTACTTTCCTGGAAAACTGAAAAATGGGGTTTTAACTCAACTTGTATTCTTGTAAAGGATATTTTTACGCAAGCTGCACGAATGTCATTGATTTTAGGAAAGGACATGTCTTCTCGACCTGAATTAAAAAACGAGCACACCCAGGACCATGGGACATCCAAAATTTGACCCAAAAAAATCCCATAAAGTAGGGGACAAGCAAACTGATCAAGTTTTGTTGGAGAGAGTAGAAGGGATGGAGAGTGGAGCTAGCGGTGTAGCCTGTCCGCGGGCCGTGCCATGCTGATGTAGCCGTCTCTATACAGAGTAAAAGGCCTGAAATCACATTCCATGCTGCCCAGACCCACAGCACTCCGTGAGTACTGGGGCAGGTTAAAGGAAACAGGCGGAGAATATCTAGTAGGAGATTCGAAAATGCACTCAGTGGAGTGCGCTTTGCTGGGTATTCTTTTTTTCGATATTATGTGGTTGTTTTTCCTAATTGTTGCCTTGTGCAATGTTTGTATAATATTGAAAAACAGATTGAGTACTCCAACTCCGTCATCGCTGTGTTCATACCTTAAGACAGTTCATCAGTGCTACTATAAGGTTAACGCGTTTTAATATAAACGAAAAATATTTCTCAGAAATGCAGAGTAGCCACCTAATATAGATTCAATGGAATTAATTCCAGGTATACATGTTTAACCGAGAAAGAGAAAATGGCATACTCAGCCGTGTTACCTAAATTAATAGGCTACACCATGGACAGCCTGCCCTTCATTAACCGCGCCTAAATGAATAGGTAACAAGAACAGATGTTGCGGGCATGGAGTGCACTCAATGCTCAGTCAGCGCACCAGTAAGTGTAATTTTTGACCATGTCAGGGTGGCCGGAAGGCTTAGGTCAAGGTGGCTGTAAGGCTTTGTCCCATGCGTCCTTTGCTTAAGCAGCTCACGTTTTGGCAGCGTCCTGGGACGACGACGTCCTATCTGCTCATATCAGTGAGTCCTCCCCAACCTCCCGCCTTCCCCACCCACCCCGCCCAACAGGATGGAAACTGAGTAGAAACTGAGGGGAGGTGAGTGTTTGGTGCTGCCACCTAGTGTTTCTCGGAAGAAGCATCCCCAACTCTTCCTCTTTTGTAATATCAGTGTGGACTACGTATTAACTACGTAGGTTGTCCACTTGTATCATAAGGTTAGCCTCGTGCTTCAGTCACTGCTCTGATACTAAGAAATCAATCAATGTACCTGTCGTTCCCGTGGTTCATGTATGGGTTATTTGTTTGTGACATTTGGATTGGAGTGAGCCTGATCACTGCTACTTGGAATCAGGAATCAAAAATAGAGTGTATTGCCAAATTATTTTTGTTTTTAGGTGTATGACTGATTTAGATAAAGGTCTCAGCTGACGACATACGCAGTTCTATAAACAACAATCAGTTTGATCTAGACTGTGCCTCTCAGTGACTTACTACTTTCTTATGTTTTTGAACATATGCTGCACAAACCTAAATACAGTAGCGTTGATTTCAAAGTGTCGACGGTTTCTGAATCAGACCTAAAATATTTTAGATGTTTCAAACAAATCAACGTATATTGGATATCTTTACTTATCAGTCTTTCAATTTCTGTCTTTTCAGAAGTAACTGACCAGTGAGACGCAAAACGAGAATAGAGCATTAGACGTCGCCTCCCACCAGTTGCAGGCCCGTGGGTCTGCCCCAGTGTTATTGTCGTGTGGAGGTGTGTACAGCCCTGACCATACCCATGAGGAACAAACCGTGCCCGAGTATGATGCAACCAACCAACTTCGCCGACTTCAACCCGCTCGATGTCCTTGCCGCAGCCGCCTCTCTACAGCGCAGAACCGAGGAAAATGCTGATGACAGCGAACATGAGAGCCGCAAGACCGGGTCAGGAGCATCGGCCGAGGAGGAGGAAGACACCCAGGAAGGGGGTGAGGATGACGACGGAGGAGCCGCGGATAAAGGTGTGAACTGTGAGGTGATCGCTCCCAGTGTGACCGACCCCAAGGTTCAGAATGGGGTACCAGAGGAGCAGGATGAGGAGGTGGACAGTGTGTTTCTGCGACCGGCCCAGAAGTGTGACTCGGACAGCCAGGTGCAGTCTCCTGTGCCTGTCCCCAATGGAAGCGCTGGAGTTATGGCCACCCCGGCCCCACCGCCACCTCTGCTGTCGACAGAGAAAAGGCGGACATATGAACAGGGAGCGTCTCCAAGGACCATGTTGGGGGCGATGACCCGAGTTGGGACCGGCAGCGGTCCCACCCTGGCCTCATGCAGACAGCAGATGATGGACCACTCGTACGCCTTTGTCTCCCAGCTTCAGAACCTGAAGGCTGAGGAGGACGAGGGCTACAGCTCACGCTCCAGTCTGGATGACGACAGCGAGGAGACCGTGTCACGACTGAACCAGAGGAATGGTCAGTCGCTGATCGGTTGCTCTGCCCGGAGTGGTAACGGGATCAACCTGCGCTCACTTCGGATCGCACCCGCTGCTGCATCCACCGCCAACTTGGACAACCAACAACAAAAAGCTGTTCAACAACTACAACAACAGCAACAACAACAACAAAATAACCACGCCTCGGTGGTGTCCACAGACTCTATGCGCAAACAGACCAAGATCGTCATAGTGAGTAAAGACTCCAAGCTGCAGCGCATTATATCAGGGATTAACATTGGGAGTGAGGGTGGCCAGGTGCTCGCCCCAGCAGGAAGCAGGGGCGGCGGCGCCATGTTACGGACGTTGTTGGGTCAAAAAACCGGCCTGAAAACACCCACAGTCCCACAAGGCCACTCCAAGGTGGTCATAGCCGGCGGTCTCTCGGGGCGTGTCATCAACGTCCTAAAGAGTGGTGGGGTGTCGCTAGCCCCCACCGGAGGCTTTCCGCAAGACAACCCGCTCCAGCTGGAAGCGACATCACTACTTGCTGCCGGTAAAACTGTGCTCAGGGCAAATGAGACTGAAAAGGATGGCAATGATGAAAATCATGACACCCAGAACTCTACAGCAACAACTACTACGATTGACCATGTTGCAGTCGACAGCACGGTCGTCGAAGCGGTCGCGGATAGTGGGGAAACAACGGAGACCGCAACAGACCTCGCTACCCCTACAGACCACGAACAGACTCTGGTGGAGAATCCTGCAGACTCAGGCTGTGATAATAATACAAGTTTGACAGCTCCAGCACCAACGTCAAACGCAGAACTGGACGACCAACAAACGGAGTCTATCGCAGGGAAAAAGCTAGAACAGCAGCAGTCAGTCACTGTATCAGTGGAGGATTCTAGCCGTCATGGGTCTGAGGTTATGACGGAGGACGAGACGAGCTGTGACAGCAGTAAAGGCGACATAATGGTGGATACAACACCAGTGATGTCGCCCAGTGCAGACTCCAACACCCCGCTCATGTCGCCCGTCTGCGAACGAGACTCTGCCATCATGTCACCCATGGTCGGTTCCCCCGAAGTAATGTGTGACCTTTTCAAACTGCCAATGGGTGTGAAACATCACATCCGGGCGAACGAAACATCCTTAGTGGTTGTAGAAGGACAGTGCAAAGACATCAATATCAACGGTGTTAATACTGAGGAGGCCAGCGACGAATGTGTAGACACTACAACGGTATCGGACATACCCTCAGACGTATCGACCGACATGGCTGAGGTAGCCACCCCTCCTGAGGAGTCAAAGCCTGAAGTAAGCAGCTCACAAGGAGAGCTGTCCGAGAAGGCCGTAACTGAAGGTGCTTTAACGTTAACAAACTCTAATAGTCCTGAAATAAACAATACTGAAGATGATGAACAACAACATACAGACACTCTCGCTGCGACACAGAACACTGAGGGAAAACAACCAGAACATTCGGTTGAAACTAACGAGACGCAATCAATGAGTGCTGGTGAATTGCATTGCGGTGACGCCCCAGTAGACCAAGGACCTCCTTCTGAGGCCGCCGAGAATAACACAGAGGACCAGGGGGATCTAGACAACTGCCTCGACTCAGAAACAACCCAGGAGGGAGAGGACGTATCGGATGCTGCAGAACCCATCCTAGATGTTTCAGAGGCACAGAAAGCTGTGACCCCGGACCCATCTGGGAGTGGTTCGAGGAACCAGTACATTATCGAAGATGATGAGTCTCCGGTTGCCAAGTTTGGCACGCCGCGAACCAGCACCGAGGAGGACATCGCGAGCAGTGACTGCAGCAGCCCTATGGCGCTGGCCATCTCTCCAACAAGCACCCAGAGTGCGCAACTGCCCCTCAACCAGTCAGAAACGACCATGGACGTTACTTCACCGGTTAAAACGACCACAGGAGTCCTCGAGGCCCCAGGGAGTGAGCCCGTGAAGGTCATCTTAACGGCAGACGCTTCTCCCAAGTCGGTGTTCAGCGCAGTGCGAAGGCCTCTGGTGACCGGTGTCAAAGCCATCCCCGGTAGCTTACATATGGTGCCTGTGGTGCCCACAGCTAAGGCGGGATCGGGTGTGATGCACGTACTACCAGTGAGCGGAGCGCGGGGGTTGGTCACACAGCTCATCCCCAAAACAGCAGGCCAGTTCGTCACCGGAGTGCCTGTTCTGAGCGGAAAGACTGTCATGCTACCTGATAACGGCAAGGGCAGGATGAGCACTCTGTTGGTACCTGTGAGCGTGGCCACGGCCACTCCAACTGCAACAGGAGCCATATCACTCGTCCAGACATCAAAGGTGAAAATAGGTAGTCTACAGAAACAAGCAGAGACTTCTCAGTTGGTTCCCGAAACCGAGGCAGCTACCCCGCCACCCAAACTACAGCGCCGTGATCTTTCTAGTCCTCTGGTTTTCCACGGGCGTATAACACCGATTTCAACTACCTCGGACACCGCATCAGAACTTTTGTCCTCTCCGGAGAACTCGCACCAAGGCGGCTTCTCTGGAGTCATCATGGCCGGGCGACAAACCCCTGATATGGTAGAATCCCTGCGGTCCAGTCGAAAGTCACTTGAAAACTCGAAAGACAAGATAAGCATTAAGATCTCAAGTAACAATGTTATGGAGTCTGATGATTCCATGTCATCCGAGCCAAGTTACTCCAAGAAGGAGAGCATAGGAATAGGGATGATGGGATCGCTGTCTTGGAAGAGCATAGAATCACCGGCCGCTCGGGGTCTCACACCGATTGGTACCGGGGCGTCTGGAGGTCGAGAGTTTGTCCGCATTCAAGGTGGTGAGGTTCGAACTGGGGTCCAAGCATCAGACGAAGACTCCATGCCGCCACTGGAGAAACCCAAGAAGCGACCTGGGCGTGTGGGAAAACGAGCCAACAATAAGGCAGCTCATCCGTACAGTCGTAAGAGGAAGTTGTTGGCATCAGACTCCAGCGTCACTGCTCCACCACCACCACCAGTGACTGACCAATATGTGCCCCAGGTGGCCCAGCTACACCCCCTCATAGACCACGACTACTGTATGTTCACTGAATTCAACGCACAGATCCAGAGTAGCATAATAGCTACAACAGAGAGTAAGACGAAAATAGAGAAGAAGTACGCCAAGAAAACCAAGGCCGTTCGGACCAAGGCTGTTCGGGGTTTCATCACCGAAGAGTCTCTAAAAGTTTCAACTAAAGTCGCTATCGAGAAGGTGATTAATAAGGGTCGGCGTGGTCGGCTAAAGAAACGACGCGCCTCCAAGGAGAAAATGACCACGGATGAGGAACTCTCCCTGGACGGTACTGAAGAACTGGAGGAAGGTCCTCTGACTCCGAGTGAGGAGAAGCCCAAACGGGTGGTAGAAATTAAACCCAGTCGCACCTCGGAGCGCCGGGCTAAACTGCAGGCACTCAAGGACGATAAGAACTATGTGAAAATCACCGGCAGCTACCAGGACGAGTTTGTGTACTTTGCGACCAAGAACAAACGGAACCGTCCACGCAAGTCTCTGGAGGACGCCAACAGCCAGCTGACGAAGCAGCCGCAGGTGGGCGGCATGACGGTGTTCGACTGGTACAAGGACTTGTCCAAGGCAGACAAGACGTCCCGGTTTGGCACGCCTACCACCTCGGGCCCCTCCTCACCGGTGCCCACCTTCTCCGCACCGCCCGTGGAACCGATCGAGATCAAGCCCATAGTGACCGACACCTCCAATCCCCCCGCCACCTCCAACGTTACCATCACTTCTACCTCATCCTCCACCTTACATCCCGAGCACCTCAGTACCGCCTCCTCATCCTACCGACCAGGAGCAACTCCCATCCACGAGTCTGAAGTGGCTGACTTGGTATGTGATCTCTCGGAGATCAACAGCCTGGCCACAAGTGAAGTTACAGTGCCCCCAGTGAACGACCTGGACCTAACGTCCTTCATGATTGGTGGTGGGCAGGACATCAAAACTGAGCCAACCTCCCGGCCTGCTGCAGTTACAGGTAGTGACCCTGCCCTGCCCGCTCCGGCCGATATACCACCAGTGTCAGTGGACAAGATGGCTGAAATGGCTGAGCAGGTGCGTGAAATGCTGAACAGCATGGGAGTGGATGAACTCGAGAAGTTGGAGCTGAAGTTTGGTGATGTGGACCCCGCAGCGACTGGCATGACGGATACATCATTCGACGGACTGCTGGGAGGGTTCACTCCTGAGCCCGCGGTGCCCATCACTAACCCAGCCACCACCACCAACCTCTGCGACCTGGATGAGATCAACGACAGCGATCTGTTACAGTCAGACCTGGGTATTCTGGCCTCATCCTCCACCACCTCTGCCTCCTCTACCACCCCTTCCAACACGCTAAAACCATCCGCCTCCGCCCCTTCCCTTCTACTCGACGCGCATGGCGAACGCTTACCAGTGGCTGATCAAAGCTCCTTTGGGTTCAGCAAAACACTCGAGTTTGCCGATGTGAAACTGGACAAGTCTGAACTCTTCCCGGATATGGCACCACCACCTCCGCCCCCATCCGACGTGTCCACCCTGGCCGCCAACACGGCTCCCGAACTGACCCTGGTCAGCATGTACTGGAACGACCTGCCCGGCTTGGTCCTCATGGGGCAGCAGTACGTGCGGCTCGTAGACATCCACAAACAGGTCCTACCGGCCAAAGACACGGGCATCCTGAAGAAGCGATGTCAGATGATGGGCCTCTCCATCGCCAACTGTTCCGAGCTGCAGAGGGACTTCTTGGTGCGCTATGCCAATGCCGCCAAGTCCAAGTCCACTGTCATTGTCTCCAAAGAGGCGGCACAGACTCTGATCGGCTTCTACGTCGAGCCTAAATCGCGGCCCTCCAAGCAGGCCGTGGAGGAGCGGGGCATCGCACTAGCAGAACAAGCCCGTGCACAAGGTGAGTGATTACACTATGTGTTAAGATTGAACGTTATTTAATGGAGCAAATTTTGTACGGAAGTAAAATTCTAATACCGCTCTGTATTGTAAATGGATATATACGATATAAATATCAGATTAAAGAAATGTTTTGCTAATCAAAATAGGAATCGTTAACGTGTGGAACGTGTAGAACTTATCTCAAGAAATGGGTAATCTATAGGATAATGGAACCAAAAACAGACTGAAAAGTAACAAAATCGCAAAAAAGAAATACGAACAGAACAGAAATAATGAACTAGTATTTTGGTAAACTGAAAATGGCAATATGAAAACAAGAAAGTCATGTGTAGGTATTGACATATGACATTGTTCACAGCGGCCGCAGCCCGGGAGCGTGCAGTAGCTGCCAACTCCGCGTCACCATCCACCGCCAAGCCGGCCCCGGTCTCAGCGACCCCTCCGAGCTCGTGGACAGCTGGCCGCCCTATGCCTTCTGCCACGTAAGGCCCTCTCACAATCCTCCCCAATGCCCAATACAAACACTTTTTTTTTTTTTTTTTTTTTTTTTTTTTTAAATCGAGCACGATTTTCCCATCTCCGGAATATCCCCCCAACAGAACGAGTCCTTACAAGGGACATTTGTCACATGCTCGGTATTTTGCTTGTTTGCCCTTTTGAGTTCAACTACATATTTTATTAAAAGACTTTTGTGGTCCCTAGGTTTTACTTGCCATGCCAAATTAGTATTAAGAACGTCACTCAACCAAGAAGTTCACGTACTTGACATTTCTCAAATTACTATACAAAAAAACTTCTCTTCGATTGTGTCATAGCAAGTCCCATTTTTCATAAATGGTCGTCAGGTCTATTACAATCCTTCTGGTGTAAACGCAGAAATTTTGCGCTTCACATCCCTTTGTATTCCTACAAAACGGCTTTACATATTTGACGATGTTTTTGCCAAGTGGAATAAGATAGCTGTAATGAGATCCTTCCAGCGTTCTTACTATAGTAGTTGCCGTTCTTTACCTGTTCTTCGACTTAGTTTTGAAGATGGACCCATGAATCTGAACAAAAGAGTGAAAAAATTGTATCAACTGTATACTAGCCTCTACTATTTTTCCATGTCTATCTCTACAAGATAAAAGTTTGTACTTACACTCATATCGAACACGATACAATTTCCAATCTAAAATATCGGAATGTGGAACAGGCAAGTTGAAAGAGCTAATAATTGTATAAACATGAAAAACAATACATAATAAATGAACTAATCAGGATTAAACGTTTTCTTTACAGACCAACTGACAGTAAGAGTCGAACGAGTGGTAAAGGAGGTCCGAGCGTACCGAGAAAGCGGCGGTTGACCGGAGGATCGGTATCAGATGGCTCTCCAGTACCGGCCTCCCCGGGAGTGTCTCCAGGGAGTAGTGACGTCAAGAGGTCTGCCCGGCTACGTCACAAAAAGGTGTGTTACGCCGACATGCTCCTTGGCAACCACTACGAGAACCAGGATCGACGCGAGAAGGAAGAGATGGGAGTTGCCGACACCCCAGTTGAAACTGTTCCAAACGGGGGACCAGGAGTGATAGTCATCGCCCCAATTGCAGAGAAGGAGGGTGTGGTGCCTAAAACTAACCTGGAAAATAGAGAGACTGAGAGGCTGTATCCAGAGGACATTGAGATCAGGAAACTGAAGATCAAAATGAGGAGAAAGTCTTTGAACGCAAAGGAAAAGCGCAGGTTACGGCGTTTACGAGAAAAAGTACGAAAGCGTGAGTTGAAGCGCAAACTACGTGAGCGGCGCAAACTGGACCGGTTGAACGGTCGGAAAAAGCCCTCTGTGGTAGCTGCGGCTATGGCCACAATCGCAAAGACTAAGAGAAAACTACAAGAAACGCACATGTTTAACAAAAAGTACAACCAGGAGCACTGCTATGCTGCTGCTCCCGAGTCACCTGATAAAAAGGACCTTAAATCCACTGGTAATGCAACTGATATCTCAGTGGGCCGCCCCAAACAGGAGGAGGTTACTAGACAGTCCACAGAAGGTCAAACGGTAGTAAC
The DNA here is from genome assembly GCA_936440205.1 of Lepidonotus clava. Classification (NCBI taxonomy): domain Eukaryota; kingdom Metazoa; phylum Annelida; class Polychaeta; order Phyllodocida; family Polynoidae; genus Lepidonotus; species Lepidonotus clava. Next base: position 31,859,859 of record OW387145.1, on the reverse strand, counting down.
ATCAGATACAACTGCCGAACCCGACGTGGAGGTTCTGATTCCAGTCGACTCGGCTGAAGAGGACTCGGAGAAGGTAGTAGTTGTAGTGGTAGACGAAAACAAGGATGAGAAGACAAGATCGCAGCCAATGGTTAAGGTCACCAAACAAGTGAACGCCGAGAAGAAAGCCACGCCAACAGTGCAAAAGGTCTCTTCCCGCAAACCTTCTCCTCCACCCAAAAAGACACTGACGACGACCAAAAGGCCTCCCGTAGCCGTGCTGCACCGAGACGCTGCCCAGCGACAAAGTCAGCGCGGCCGATACCAGGATGGACAGTTACATCTCGACCTGTGTACTGAACGACATGCAGCCTGTATTCGCTGTGCCACGTGCGGCGAGTTGTTCAGCGTCAAGCGCTTCATGAAGCACATGCATCACCAGAACAAGCGTGATGAGCTGGCCCACGTGACCCTGACGCAGACGCTGGAGCTACGCGCTGCTGACGCGGCCTCAGCAGAGGAGCGCTCGATCTGGGCTGAGTTCCAGGCCCGCCAGGCTAAGATGCAAGGGCCTCCTCCAGCCCCGCGACGACTGAAAACCGCTGGGACTAACTCCTCGACCCCTTCAGCAGGAGTCAAGGTGACAGCAGGGGTCAATAATAAGACTGCTCCCACCCTCAACAAGACCCCACAATCGGTCAGTAAGACCTCCCAAGCAGTCAACAAGACCTCACCGGCTGTTAGAAGGACCTTACCAGTTATAACCAGGACAATTCCAGGATCAACGCCTGGTGTCAACAAGACCTCACCGGCAGTGACTAAAGCCCCAACGGGGGTCAACAAGACCTCACCAGCGGTAACAAAAGCCCCGACAGTGGGCCAAAGGAATGGACACCCAATGGTTAAGTCCCCAATGACTAATGGTGTTGTGACTAATGGTAACGTTGCCACTAATGGTGTGCAGCAGTCCACGGAACAGGTGCCCTCCGGTCGTGGCAGGGCCGTTATGGTATCCCCAACAGGGAGAGGGGTCGGTGGTGCAGCCAAGTCGAGGCTCCTGACTTCACCCACAGTGGGACGGAGGGCTGCGGTCATAGGGGCCAAGGCAAGGACTGTAGGGGCGGCATCACCGTTAAACCGCTCACCCCCCGTGTTGCAAACCACCACACCATCACCACAGCCCGCACGTAGCAGCACGCCAGGGTCTACGCGACAAAGCACACGTGTTAGAAAACAGAAACAGTTACACCCGATTGAGAAGTATGTCTTCTCAAGCACCTCCCCAGCAGCCGGCAGTGAGCCCCCAGCCAAGAGGGCTCGGTTGGCGAGTGGAGAACGGGACAACATAACCACGACCCCCGCAACGGGGAGGACACGAGAGGTCCTGACCTCACCCTCAGCGCCCGTCCGCAAGGTGCGGCTGCGGTTGTCGACAGGGGCGGCGGCAGTGACAACAACTAAATACGACCTGCGTGCACCGCCCGATAACGCGCGGCAATGATAACACTGCCCCTGCCCATTGTACAGCAAACGTGTAATTATTATTGTTAATATTATCACTACCCCTAAGCACCCGACGAATATCACTGTAGAATCCATATGATACGAGTGTGGGTGCACCCCGCCATGTTCATTGTATAACACTATACACAGCATGTGTTCTATCTGCAGATAGTCGACTTGGGTCAAGTTGGGTTTCACATCACATGTAGCTATGTTTCTTGCGATGTTGTCTTTTCCTAGAGGTGTTGACGTTGTTACATGAACGTCATAGCTGTAATCAGGTAAATAGTTAACCAACGTTATCCAAGAATCTTTCTTTCTCAGATCCGGTCATTGTTTATTCACCATTATTTCTAAGCAAAGACATTGCTATTTCTAAAGAAAATGTTGCCTACTTTAGGTAAGATTGTCAGAAAACGTTGCTTATTCGGATTCATAAGAAAATGTTAAATATTAAGCGTCTAACGTTAGATATCAAGAAAATTGAAAATACATGATATTTGCCTTATCGAGCGTGCAAATTTTATTTGAATTTGTTTCAAAAGGTTGAAATAGCCTTTAATAATGCCCACTTTTTAACACCACATATTTCATAGTGTTAACATCTCTTGTCGATATGTCATATTTTCGTTTACATTCTTTCTGGGAACATTGCATTTGATGGCTGTAAATAGTATAAGGACTTTCTGTTTTTCCGGAGGAAAAAAAGGGATAATCGAGAAAATACATTTCTCCTGTGATACATAAAGGACGGGGAGATTTTTTTGTAACTAATCATGGTTCCAGTGTAAAACAAACGGAAAAGAAGCTGTTTCCTCCGCACATTATTTTGTTACAAGCACTTAAATATGATAAGGTACAAATAGTTGCTGCTTTACAAAACGAACCCTACTCGGAATTTTGTGTAGGAGCTCTGAGTGGTTGTGTATATAGCATCAGAAAACACGCTGTCAGTGGGCGAGTTCATGTAGGAAGATAGATTTGACTTCAAATAAAACAAAAAAAAAGTACATAAATGTAAAATACGAAAAAAAAGTGCTGGTAGATCAATGTCCAGATATCTAAAGCAGGGCTGATATTAACGTATGAGATGTTGATCAGGATTAAACAAGTCACATTTCTTTCTCTTAAGATAAATAGCATCTCACCTATTTCTATGGAGCTTTTTCCAGTACTGCAGAAGGTATAGTCAGGTTACCGCTTAGTCGGTTGACGAAAAAGGCTGTTCGGTGTTCTCCAGCGGGGTTGCGCCCGAGGTAGGAAGACCCATTATGGCAGTCCTGGTTCGTACACCGCGGGCTTCTCGGGTTGATTTCATTCCTTTCTCTAGATGTAGCTGGTTGTAATCTATGGCCTGTATCATAATGTCACCCCAGGGGTGCTGGTTATACGGTGGGAGGAGGCCGCCGCTGCACAAAGTTGACTATCACGCGCGCCTCTCGCTGCACCTCGCTGTACAAAACCCAGGAATAGAGAGTGCAGTCAATCACGTACTAGCCAGCCTCCTCGTATTATACCCTCTATATAAGGAAATCATCATACAACCTGCAGGGGATGGAAGAGAAAGTTAATATTTTAAATACCCCCTATAAAAAAAAAATTCAAACATGCACCTGTATCATGATAACCGAGTACTGTATCCTTGTTGTATGTACGTACACTGTAATGGCGAGTACCGGGCACTTGGCCGATACTTGTAGCTCGACTCCTCGGTACAGTGCCAACAGCCTGGATATTTTTATTATTAATATTATTATTATTCTCAGTTGTATGATGCATTTGATAGCGAAAAACCCTTTTATTTCACAAAACTAAAGAGTCTTGTAGTCTATTTGCCCTTAATCAGATTTAAAACACTTACTTTGCTCTTTTTTTCTTTCTGTAATAAAAGACCATTTTTCAACGTTTGCAATTCATTGATCAGCAAATAGTGTGAAATATAAGGGTTTTCTTTTCCTCATACACTTTGCTCATTGTTATCGATATAAATCAAATCTATCTACCGTACATAGATGTGTATTCATGTGAGAATCGGTTATGTGAGTTGACATATTGGTGTGATTGTGGAGTTTTGATGCGCTAAATGGAGAAAAAAAAATGTATACAAAAAAAAATACAAAAGTTGAAAAACTACAAAGATAGTGTTAGCCTCCTCCAGGTGTTCTCGGTATGATTACAGTTAAAATAATTTCATTATTCAGGGGACTTGTAGTTTGTACGTGTTCTGTGTTAGGAGAAGGCCGCACACGAACACTAGAGGCTTGTACAGGAGACTACAGAAAGAATGTACAATAAAATGTATATATAAACTGCAACACCTTCACCCGTTTGTTTTGTCTACCGCCAATTCTAATTATTCAGAGCCAATAATGAAATATACAATGGTTTAATGGGTCTGTCGAAAACGTCAACAGCTGTACTAAGCACCCACATAACAGAAAAGTCTTTCGGCTACTTAGAAATGGAAAGGAAGATATACGAGAAAGTAAATAAGTTTTCCTTTGATCCATTCAGCTACGGTGCTCGTGTCCTGTGCAAACTGAAATGAAATTCTATATATGGAGCGTCATTAACTTTCCCCCCATAAGTAACCAAGCAATACTGAATTTTTGTGTCGTCCTCTGTTCGAAATTAAGCCTGCCTTCCTCTGTACATCTTTTTCATTTCAATTTTCTGCCGATAGAGTATCACGAATTGCGGTATTCATATATAGAGTTATCAGACAAGAATATCTCCCGAAGCTAACCAGGTCCATGCAATATAATATATGTAGTAAATATAGCCTTTCTCATGGCGATATGATCGGAATAGTGATGTCATGCATTCCATTATCGAAAGAAGAGCGTATGGGTATGTGAATATTTCTGTTCTTGCTGGGGGTAAACACTTTTAAAACTGGTATCAATTATTAACCCCTTTAAATGTATGCACACATCATGTGCGCACGCCTATTGCTTACTTTATATCCTAATATAGCAATAACATTATTTCCAAATTCCTTTGAAAACTTTTAAACATATCCAGAGTTTCCAAGCTTGGCCCTAACACTATATCCAATGTGTATGTCCTTTGAAAACTTGATATATCCAAAGACAACTGACAAGAACTGGCATTCTATTTGATATTAACTTTTTATCAAATAACATTTGGAACAGGAAATTGCCAATGGTCTTGGTTTTTTCTTATTCAGGCATGTATTTTCAATAAAAAAAAAAGGCATTCTAGTCCAAGCCAGTGGCTAGCCTTTTGTGGCCTAGTACAGCTGTTGTCCACTAGGTGGTGCAAACATCCATAGAGGAATTCTTTAATAATAGTTCTTCAAACTATATCAATTCAGCCCAGGATATAAGTCTTTCATTCCAAATAATTGTATGCCAAACAAGTGATAATTGTTATAGGGGGAGCCCTTTTCAGGGCAAGGGATGGCTGTCCATAGACATTTTCCCAATTCCTTGGAATTTTTCCAATTCATTGGAAAAATGTCTATGAACAGAACAATTCTCCTCCTCTACCCCTTGGCTCCCATCCCTGGCCCTCCCCCTACACCCCCCCCCCCCCCCCATCCCTCCCTGGCCCTGAGAAGGGCCCTCCCCTTATACCCAAATGTACCGAAAATAAGTAAAATGTGGCCCAAAAATTAAATGCAGACATTACAAAGATTGCGTAAAAGAGCTATAAAAATGTCCAACGTTTTTTCGATATTTTTCCTCCTCCTGCACCCCTCGCCTTGTCCTATCATATATTAATTTTGTTTGATATTCTTAAAGATATTAGGTGTATTAATTAAGGTACGGTCCTACCCTTTTGTGGGGTAGGTCTGCATGGCTATTAAACTGTGAGGCCCCCTGGTGATTTACGCAAGCAAACTCTCAAGTAGATATTTCTAACTTGGTGGCCACTGGATGACGCATGTTTTCTCGTATAACATCAGTATAACAGTACCTTAACAGGGGCCAAATATATCAAACGAAAGGCCTTGTTGTATACTCTTTGAAATCAGATAAAATGATTTTGTAATTTAATTCTTTTATGTAAAAAAGTACACTTGAAAAACCCTCAAAAAGTGCTAAAGCTGAACATCGACTACTTGGCTTTGGTTAAAGTGCCAATGAGAGAGATGTTTGAGGCAGCTTTAGCAAAATCGTCTTTGGGTCTGATTTAAAGTTTTTCCACTGACTTTATATGTTGAAAAACACTCACAATGAGATGTTTGGGTCATAACCTATAGCTTTGAAGTAAAATCGGAGTGGTGGAATACATTTGAAAAATCGAGTGTTTGCAAAAATTGCCACTCACCCCAAAAAATCGATTCATTTCTGGGCTGCCCGACCAGGGGTTTCATATGTTTGTCAATTACATAGAGGGACAGAATAGGTGTGTACATAGGTATAAATATTCTAAATATCATCTAAATTGTTAGAAAAATATAAAATAAGAAATAAACTTGTACTCCTTATACAAGTTCAGTTGTCATGTACAATTATCTAGACTGATGCAATAATATCTTTTGCAGAATTAGTACAATTTAAAAAATATATATATTCTATGATTGATTTAGTCTTGGTCGCACCTAGTGGACAATGATCATACTACTTCAGAAATGTTGAAGTAGCTAGAAATCAGTTTGTGCAATCCCCTTGTGTGTGCAGCAATCACACTTTTATAGAGAAATAAATCTATGGACACCTTTTTGTCAATCATTTCCAACATTTGATATAGATCTATCCCGCACTGTCAGCTATTCTCAGTAACTCACTAGCTTATATTGTATTTCATACATGTATGACTTTTATATCATAGCATTTTTTCCTTAATGAAGATTTTTAAATTTAGCATTATGGAAAACAACATTTTGGAGTTATGACAAAACCTTGATAGAAAAACTTAATTGGACTCATACAAATTTACATAACAGTTAATGAAGAAAAAGAAAGCATACAAATGATACCAAACTCAATAGTTGCAAGCGACTTCTTTATTTCCCTTTTTCAATGTGTGACATGGAAGTAGCTGGTTATTTAACACCACAAAGCCAGGATCATTTTCCCCTGGCACGGACGAAATCTGAGTTTTAATCATTTTCTATTGGCAGAGTAACCCTCTTAAGTTCGTAATACAACAGAAGCTCGTCGGCTCATAACCTATAAAACAAAATGTATCGCAGATTGTAAAACATTTTAACCAGAATTTCACCGAGGAATGCACCCTGGATTTGCTCCACCGACTTACGAGCATTAATCAAGAGAAGGGTATCGGGCCAGAGAACTTTGTACAGAGAAAACTGCGAGGTTTAGCCACCAAAGCCAGAATCCCGTCCCCAGTCTCTATATACTAGTAATCCCAATGTTCTCAACATTTACATCGGCAGGTGATCAAACATTAAAGAATTTCCGAACCATTTTTTACAATTGGTTTTTAATTCTCAGTTTTTGTTCCTCCATAGCATATCTACAGATGACGTGTCATTGTCTTTACCAAACACCGTACAGCCCAACAAAGCACTTTTGAAACGTCGACTATTAAACCATTCAAGAAATAATCCAGAAATTAAAGTCTACTGAAGAAACCGTATCACAGTCTGTACCAACTATCCGCGGCCTCAAGACCGTGTCCCAGTTATTCGGAATGAAGATGCATAAAAAAAAACGAAATAAGGACAAAATTTGCGTACCTTCATAAAAGCACCATTATTTAAGCTCCATGTCTATTTTCATCCTATTTACTTTCCTAGTGTACAAAAAACGCTAGTATTTTTCCTCAGCAACTGAGTAAGAAGTGGTACATACAGAATTACCTACGGAAATGAAACGGTAACTGACAAATTCCATCTGGCTGGACTGTACTGATAGTTGATTAAGACCAGGACATAATTTATATACAAGAGTTTATTTTCTATCGTAGACATTTTTAGAGCTGGATTAAAATATTGCTCTTTCATTATTAGTAACATCTATTTCGGCAGGTAACATATCTCCTTTTTTTCTTTAACCAAAAACATCCTACATTTGGAGTATTCTTTTAGACCGATTTCGAGCAGTGACCTATAACAGTAGGGTCATCAGTGACCGTAGGCCTCTCGTGAATAGTTTGCTCTACATAATAATAATCACCTTCAAAAGTAGAATTCGTTTTAAAATTCATTCAGGAAAGAAGAGAACACTCCTAAAACCTGCTCCCCCGATGATAGTCCCATGGCAACATTTTACCAAGGACACAAATTCACCCCAACCCACTTTGTATCATTCCAAGGCTAAATTTTCAGTCTTTTATTCTCAGTGAGTGATTCCAGTCGTAGTAGTTTCTTAGAAACAAAGATGTTGGCAAGGCGAAGGAGAACTGGCGACGTAACCCCACGGCCACACCATATAGTACCCGCCGGTCGGATACTTCAGTCGGCGGATTTTGCATAAATCAGTTAATTTAATAGTCATCGAGGTCGAAGTCTTCTCCAAGGTCATCATAGGATTCTAAACTCTGGAAGTCTACTTGGTATCGAAGGATACCTGCAAGACAAGAAAGACAAAACTGAATACAGGGACAAACAAAATATTGGCTGTCGGCCTACTGCCTAACCACTCTCAGACGGCAGCAAAATTCAAATACTTTTATTTTTTACTTTATTTATTTATTTATTAAATAACATATGTTCATCATTCATTTCTACCACATGATTTTTGAAAAGGGAAACAATTATTTTCGTTTTACATTATGATCCGGAAAGACATTTTATTTCCAAATATGCAAACCAATGAACAAAACACCATCTTTCAAAAACCTGTGTATTTGTTTAATTCCATCTAAATTCTGATCCTATGTCCACTTACCCCCAATGCCGCCGAAGCCCTTGACAAACTGGGCGCCCTCCTGGGACTTGTCGGTGATGATTTCTAGTGTGGCACCGAAGCTCTTGTAGTTGTTGGCGAACCACTCCAACAAGGCCATGCTGTCTACCAACTCCAACTCCACGCCGGTCTAAAAGAGGGATAACAAACACATCGATTACCATACTGGACTGAGTGAGTTTCTCTACGAGAGTCGACTTGCAAGAAGACAGCAGTGATTGGAATTCTAATTTGTTAGTGATCAGAATTAATTAACTTGTAGGATATGTCCTCCAATCTCATTATTTTCATGTCATTCGGAACTCGAAATCCATATTCTCTTTTGTTTATTTATTTATTTTTTTTAAAATTGTTTCTTATTCTTAATCTGCATCTACAAAATGTGATACTGACAGCGTCTTGGTAGTATTTCATTAAGAGCGTATGGAAAAAAATAACAGTACCAGCTTTCTAAATACATTACGCTTGAGAACAAATATTCAGATTAATTTCTAATTGAAGTTAAGATCATACGATGATTACTAGAATTGACAAGGTTATTTGTTACACAAGATATTACTTACGGTTTTGTCAACGAAGTAGGTTTTGTCCTTCTCTTGTTCGGGTTTTAGGTATAAGATCTTCTCCTCTGTAAAAGAACATAGTAATTGATTACATTTGGGTTTGTGATAACGGATGACATCCAGAAAATATTGCCGGAGAACAAATTGACTGTTGATAAAAGTATTCGTTTTATTAGAGAAGATAAATGATATTTTACCGGGAATTAAATAAATTATAATTGTGTTACCTGTCAATGTGCACTTAGATTATCTTAACGCAGATGACTTATATCGAAAATCGATAGCACCCATTTTGCAGACGCGGATATTTTTTTTTTTTTTTTTTAAATTTATTTTGATCAAAGAACCATTCATGTGTACAGGGATGCACTTACCGTCTGTTTGGTGGTTTTTGAGGACGTAACGCATGATATCGAGGTTCTCCCATACGATGAGGATCTCTACGGCGCCCATCTCCAAGGCTCGAAGAGTATCGTCTACACCGAAGCAGTATTTCCCTGTGTCTTGGCTAATTTCATCAAAGTACTTGCCTAGAAAGATACAAAAAAACAGCTGGTTAACAAATGGTTTTTTGACACCGTTACTATTTCATTTTCACATTCTTTTATATTTGCAAAGGCGTCCTGATGAAGTTCAGCGTCTATTTATGTCTGCAAGGCAATTCACGGTAGTTTGTACAACACTGAAAAACTTCAAAATATCAACTCTTATCAACGGTGCCACCTTGTGGTAACATCGAACTGATAAGCTTTCATGAAAACGCGCAAAGTTGCATAATAGTATCAGTGAAATGAATACGATGCTAACACAAGATCTTGGTTCCCGTGTCTTTTAAATTTCTGTCTCTGGTTTTCGAGGCTTTGATCATCAATTGTGGTCAAAACGTTCTTTCAACAGTCAATTTCTGGCGAGCAATGGATATATTTCCATGCTATTTCTTTTTTCACATTTTCAACCTCTATGATTTTCAATGACCACTTTCATTTTCTGGTATGCGGGAACCCTGAGTTTGTGTTTGAATACACGTCTACTAGAACACTATTAATTCGCTCTAGTTTTAAAACGTTTGAACAAAGAACCATCTTTTTCTTTTCTCACTGAGAACATTGTTATCTAGGATTAGGGATATAAGTCGAAGTTAAGGAGAAATTCGTCCTAAATAGTTGAATTTTTGCATTAATCTTTATAATCTATGTTAAAATTGACTGATTGAAAAAATCTGAAATCAACACAAAAAAATCTGAAAACTTAAATCCCTGTACGATACATACACATACCACACAGAAATAAGAAAATCTCTCTTCTAGAGAATATCGACGTACCGTGAACGATCTATTATCACAAGACCTTTGAATAAAATACATGTCAATATCAGAATACTTCCAAGGTTCAAACTGTCTACTATTACGAGCACCTACCTATGAGTTTCTTTTCCTGAATAAACTTGACGTTGGCCAATGCCTCTGATGCTAACTCGATTGCTTGGTTGAAGCCGTTCTCTCCGCCGTAGGACACGTCGACGATCTTGATCACTTTTGCTTGCAACCGCTGAAAACAGGGAGAAATTTATTTGAAATGATATTAACAATTTAGATATTCTACAGAATTAGACCACCTATAAACTAACAAGTATGTTACATTAATGTTTCTTCGACACCGTCTTAAAATTACGCAAGTTGGGTAAATTACAAATATTGTGTCGCACCGCAGTCTATTTTACTACTATACTACCATAGTTTTCAGTCCTCTTACGATTTAGAGTATTTTACTACTATATTTTTAAAAAAATATTTCCGTTTAAATTTTTCACGTCCCCCGTGGTAACTTTGTATTGAAGCAATGATAAAAAATTGTGCAATTTACATAGCCATGTAAATTGTAGCCCATTACTTACCGGGTCAAACATGTCTGATTGGCTAAGTTCTGTTTTAAAGTCGGCTGATCCAGCGAGGACGAGACCTGCTACGTTTGGTCGGTCGTTTGTGATGAATAGTTGTACGGCTACCTCGGCTACCTTCCGCACATAGTTGTGCCGCTTCTCCATTCGTAGACGGGCAAAACGCAGAGCAGACTGACCACCACGACCTAGCCAATGAAAATATCATTCATAAATATTGTATGTTTGAAAACAAACACAAATACTCATTTGAGTGAGCTCTCGGGAAAAATGTCACTTTTACTCATGTTTCAAAATTGCTGAAATATTGTTTAAATTTGAGAGATAAAGGAAAATCTAGTCTTGGTATTCCCCGAGAGTATAATCGACAATTTTCCACTGATGCAATTGTATAATATCTGAAGTCCCTTTTCAGATGAATACAATTATTTTTTTTTTAAATTTCATAGAGAATTACCATATATTTATCTTCATTCTACAGAATTTTTAAAAAGTTTTGTGCTGAGTATTACACTTCTTTACCTAGACATCATCCAAAAGTAGTTACTGCTTACCGTGTTTCTTGGGTAGGTCTACGGTGAACTTGTGTAGCACCTCCCGCGTGTTCCCTGAGAGTGTGCCGAACAGGGCTCCGTTACCGTCCATCACGATGAAGCCGAACTTGTTGTCATCAGCCAGCAGCGCTGTCAGCGCCTGGAAATAGGCAAATACTGGTTTAGAATTCATTCTTATTTTTACTTAAAAATGGACCCTGTTAGACTGATTAGATTTCGGTTTACGTTGGGGGAAAAAATATGGTGTTATCCTCCGTCCAACAGTTTTTTTCTAAGGTGACTCAGAAAATTATTTGGATGACATTAAAATCAAGTCGACATTTTTTTTTGTTTTTTTTATTTATTTGGTGACAGATTAACTTTTTGTTTTTGATACACATTCCTTTTTTTTTTTTTTTCACTTATAAATGTTACAGACAATACTTTTTAACATTCTGCTTCCACTTGTTTCTTCTGTATATATAAGTTCTCAGAAATACCATAAACATGTCTTAATATCCCTACAGAAGTCTTGAAATATATAAAGGGAAAAAAACAAAAAAGAGGAACAGTCCAAGTGGTATTTTAAATATTTGAGTCTGGTTATGATTCATTAACTCCAGTCTACCATGGCACAAAAGATTTACATAGATGATTAAACAAACAACAATAATAAGCAATTGTACTGATGCACATTCTGTTGATACCCATTCCTTAACTTATATTTTTCACCAGTATTATTTGAATTGTTATACAGTTCTTTTCTGTTTCTCTTCACTCACCTCTGTATGGAACTTGTTATCACAGAGGTACAAGGAAGTATTGATGGGCCTGAAGGGCTCGAAGTCGATGTTCACTTTCTTCTCTTTTCCTTCGTCGGTGACGATTGTGCCGCAGTAGATGACAAGGCCGTTGGGTGGGACTGAAAAGGACAGAAAATCATGTTTGAAAAAATTGTATTTCAAAACAACAAAGAAAAACTCACAAAGACCATTTATTCGGGCCTCAATCTCCCAAACACTCATCTACTTTCCTTGAGCACTAGACAATCTAACAACAGATGGTCCATATCCATACTACTTCTTCTTCGTAGTTTATATAACGTTTTTTAATACAAGTGATTATGGTATATGATGTTTGCTTCAACAGGTCATGACAGTAGCCTAGTGTGATGCAGACAACAGTCAAATAACCTGCCAAAGTATTTTTTTACTCTTCCTGGTGTTACTACACACACAGACATAGGGGTCTGCGCGTGTGAAAAAATCCAGGTCACTTGGTCGTGGAAACAAATGAGTCAATCTAGTGAGGGACTGAGGCACTTATTTACTTAATTGACAACGTATGGTGAGTTGCAGCATTAACAAGTTGAGTTTGAGATGAGGTCTTTGTGTACGATTTCTTTACAAATGAATCCCAATTTGTTCTGCACTTCCAGTGAAATGCTACATAATATAGGTACTGGTAGCAATACAGCAAATTCTACATTTGCCGTTATAATCTGATGTTAGTATTATATTTCAGGCTATTTTACTTTCTAGTATTCAAGAAAAACTTCAAATCGTATTCTTTAATTCAGGGGTCGAAATAATACACATGAATTAAGGAGCCAGTCGGGCTCCTAGCTTGTTAGGGTTAGGGGCCCAATTCAGGTTATAAAGGGCCTTTCCATTACCTCAACTATAAAATTTCATATTCCTTGGAGGCCACTCGGGCCCTTTGGACTTGGTATCTAGGGGCCCCACAGATTTTTTGGGGGCCTCGGGCCCCCGGGCCCATGCTATTTCGACCCGTTTATTTGTGTTCTATACTACTATTTTACATCTTTTATTCATTTATTTTTCCTTCTACATCTTTTTACAAGTAGAATTATTAGTGAATAAAACACATACCTTTGTTGTATAACTTTAACCGTTGTTGTACAGATGTGATGGCGCCGAGTACAGATAACCGGTTTACTCGACTCTTGATGTTTGAGGCTGTTCCGAACTCATCTGCCAACATTTTGGCAACTCGAGAAATCTGATCTTTTGGTGGGATAATTAGAGAAATCATGCTGGTTCCATTTCTGTAATAAAATAAAGATTTTATGTATTAGCATGACTCCTTTGGCAATTCACCCTGATATCTGACTCGATTGATTTTTAAGGCTAAAGCCCGGTGGTGAAATAGGATTCATTTAAATTATATATTTATATGACATGTGACATGACGTATCGGTATTGTTACCTAATTTTACTCAGGCATGGTAAACAACATTTCGGTTTGTGGGTTGACCTCCATCGAATTGAAAGAAATGAACTAAGCACATTCATGACATCTTTTGGACGTGACTATTTAAATACTCAATCGTCTTACTATAGATCTAATATTTACAATATTTTAACAGCGGTAGGGCTATCGGGAGTGGGACCTACATTTATGACCAAGATAAATGTTTCCTGAAATAGCCTAACATCACACTTTCTCCGGGTGAATAAATATGGATCAGGAACAAGAAATTTATCCCATTTAACTGCATTTCCTTTGAATTTGTCATATATTCATAAACTGGTATAATACGATTCTATACAGCAATAACCATAATTATGGAGGTGGATACTCGATTCTATTCGGCTCGTTTATTGTTACAACCAAGGACTGCCCGACATGTTTAGTATCTGTAACAGGTTGCGCGATCCAACAAAGAGGTACTGGAGAAACTAATGTACCCTCATACTGCCTAAAAATTTCCATTTAGAATATGTCATATGTTATTATTATGAAGAGACATACGTATCCTACTATAAAAAAAAATGGGAAAAAAAATGCGCAGGACACGGTTTTTATTTTAATTAAGGGCAGTTTGGATTACGTGTTAACTACCTGTAAGCCGCTGTTCGCGTGGGATTACTCACTGGAGTAAGTAAGGATGACCTTTTCACCTGTACCAGGTAAAACGATTTAGTATGGTGTTTACTTTGAGAGGATGTGACAGTAGCCTTTTATGATAATAGGCAACCGTCAAATAACCTATCAAGGTAGTTTTGCTCTTCCTGGTGTTACTACACACACAGACATAGGGGTCTGTGCGTGTGAAAAAATCCAGGTTATAATTTTACCAATTCCAAGAATGCTTTAGTAAAACCAACAAAATCGTTATATTCAGTTTTGTTTTAAAGATGAAAAAAAAACCTCTTGGGATTGGCATCCCCACTCCCAATCTAGACGGTGGAAAGTTTTAAATTATTCATTCTTCTTAGTTAAGCAAGGGTAATAAAATAATTGTTGCAATTAACATCCAAGTATCTCTCTCTAACAGAAAATTAGACTTTTTATTCTAAATAATACTGCTAGTTCATTGTTAGATACACAACATATGGACATGTGTTTACTTTGAGAGGATGTGACAGTAGCCTTTTATGATAATAGGCAACCGTCAAATAACCTACCAAGGTAGTTTTGCTCTTCCTGGTGTTACTACACACACAGACATAGGGTGTCTGCACATGTGAAAAAATCCAGGTTATAGTTTTACCATTTCCAAGAATGCTTTAGTAAAACCAACAAAATAGTTTTATTCAGTTATGGCATCCCCAACATCCTATTTTGACGGCGCAAAGTTTTAAATTATTCTTTTTTCTTAGTTAAGCAAGGGTAATAAATTACTTGTTGCAATTAACATCCAGGTATCTCGCTCTAAAAGAACATTACTTTTTATTCTAAATGATAATAATAGTATTAATACTGATAGTTGTTAGATATATCAACATATGGACATACAGACTTAAATTCTTGATCGTCGATCTAGATGCAAGAGGTCAATCCCTCGTTATTGATCTTTTGGCATCCAGACACACCCGCGGATCACGGATCATCCAAGATCAATACATACATAGTAATATAGCATATAGGTATTGGACTCAGTATTTCAGATCAGCCACGGCGGACAAGATAATATCATGAATTAGTCTAGGTGTCAAACAAATTTCTGTAAGGTCATTCTTTGTTGCCTTGAAAATGACAATATTTTCTGACTAAATTTACATCCTTATTCTAATAGAATAAGTTTGTTCTCAAGTCAAGAAAGCTTTTAGGCATTAGTACTTTTAAGCAATTTATAACCTTTCTTTTACTGTAAATGTCATTGATTCCTAAAAAGACGGATGTATGAATAATACTGTCGATATTTGCCTATTCAAAATATTTTAGTTGTGCATTGATCGAATGTGACTCACTCAGTCTACAACAATATTTAGAGATCCAAGATCTAAACTTGACTAGACGTGCCACTATCCAGCTTGTACCTTGACATAAGCCATAACCGCCGCCCAGTGACAGTGTCGGATCTAGATCTACTCTACGATCGTTTCCTGAGATTCGATGCCGTATTTCTTGAGACAATAGCCTATACATCCTGACTAAACAAACATCAATATGTCCGAAAAGGATTGGTGGCTGACACAGTGGCTCGGAGGTGGGCCAACGACGTCACAGGTCCCACTGAGTGGGCGCATGACGCAGTCAGAGGAGGAAAAATCCCCCGAGCGCTGACGGCTCCGACGGCCATGTGCTGGGTCGGGAATCCACAAAGAAACCACATGTTGGGACCCGAACCAACACGAGAGGTGCGCTTTTAGCCCCCATCCACCACCATGATTACCAAACGGATGATCGCCCAGATAGTCTGATCTAACCACAACAGATGTTTCAGTCTGAACCCAACCTGTGGGGATTTGTAGGTCAAATTTGTCACGAGCAACGTGCTACCATCGGCCGCCCCGATCCCAGATAGGAGCAACGGTACACAATCCGATGGTAGACGTGGCGCCGGAGAACCCCAGAAATAAGACCAAAAAATGGCCCCAACACTTACCCTCTGGCAGCTTCTAAGCTCTTGATCAGTTTCTTGATCTTCCATATTTCCACATTCCTATCGGCGCTGGTTTCTCCGTCGCTAGACATTTTGTAAGTAAAGTACTTTCTCCCTTTGAACTAAGAACAGTCTGGTCAGAACGGGCAAATGTCGAACGTCGACACTCGCCTTGCCAAATGAAAGGGCGCCAAGTTCGCCCTAAGTGAACACTCCAGCTGCTCCTCTCAGCTCTATTTCCTCGTCTCTCCCTGGTTGTAAACACAATATATATGACGATTGGATTTCCTAGGTAGATGGAAAGGCGGAACTACGTCTGTAAAAACTTATTTTCCGTGAATTGTGCAACGGGAAAGTCTCCACTGCTCACATGTGAATGTCGGTGACGTCACGGAAGGTTCTGCCCACGATGATCACTTGTTATCTCTCCTCTGATTGGCCAAGACCTCAGGCACTCTGAAACTCTAGAAATGCCCAAAGACAATGAAAGAACGGTATCAAACTGTAAATTTTCAACGTAAAGCTATTAGATATTGTTATTGAAACAAGAAAAACACAGATACAAAGTTATTAACTTTATGGAATGCACGGAAAATGTGTTAAACCTGGTTAAACCATAGAAAAGGTCCCACTGCATTGTCCAATCACAGACGGTCTTTCAAAGGGGAGAAACCACTTTAGCTCCCACAATGCTCCGTAAAAATGGCCGCGCCCATGTCTCAACATGAGTTTCGCCTAATTTGGCGCTGTCGGCTATCCATTTTATTTAGACAAGCGATCTATATGTCTTTTTAGACTAGATCAGATAGCACAATGACGCGGGTGTGTTTTCTTGTCCTGATTGGGCTGCCTGGGTCAGGAAAGTCAACTTATGCCCGCATGTTACAGTCCCTGAATCAGAGACAAGCAGACGGCCAAGCCCAAGGTGACAAGCGGGACTCGGCGGCTTTATCCAGTGACGGAAAGGCCTGTGATAAGCCGTCTAGCGATAACATTGATTCATTTGGCAATGGCTATGTGCAGCAGATCTTCTCTCACTGCTTCTACCATGTGGTGTACGATGAAATCATGCCTACCGATATTGAAGAGGAGCTATTGTCACATACTCAAAATATGAGTTTGAATCAAGCAGGCAAAGACAGGGATGTTTCAGAGGAAGCTGAACAAATTCAACAAGTATGTGAATTAAAACTAACATACACAAAAAAAAAAACACATTAAGATACTGTAGATCTAAAGTAAAAGCTGAAATACCCGGTGAAGTACCTGGCATACTCTAGTTACAAATCACGATCACTTTTAGCCAATTAGCTTGTCCCCGGCCCCGCCCCCTTCTGACCCAACCCCTTACAACCTAGGCCTACAGGGTTGCCACAGGTCAGGGAAACGGGTTTTTTTTCAAGGTCAGTGAAAAGTCACGGAATTTTGGAATCAGCCAGGGAAAACTGGAATTTTGGAAAATGTCAGGGAAAATTTACCAAAGTCAGGGAAAATTGGAATTTCCAAATCCAGAAGTGAAGATCTGGCCAACTTTTACACTCTAAAAATGCGTAGTGTTCAAGACTAATGCCTGCCCGGTGGCCATTGGCAGACAATTTTGTAGCGGAGCTGTAAATTTTCAAGGAAAATACACATATATAAACCATCCAACAAATTTTCTAGTTTAAACATGAACATAAAACCAGTCAGCCCTGAAGGCCGACATCCTAGAAAGTTATGTAGTTTCGACCAGTGAGATTGTTACTGTAAAAGTATGAGCCTTAATGGGAGGAAAGGACTTTTCTAGGGGTAGTTCAAACAGGGTACCAACTGAAATTCCATTTTCAAATTCCCTGTGTTTTCCCTGAGATTTCCCTGTCCCACAACAATTTTTCCCTGTGTTATATCCAGCAAGTTTTTAAAATTTAAAATCCTCTACATGCAGGCAAAATTGGGACAACCCAACAACAAAAAGTCAAATCCCTAATATCTTGAGAATCAGGAATTTCAGAACCTGGCCAAATGAAATTCCCTGTGTTTTGGCAAAATTTCCAAATTCCCTGTGTTTTCCCTGTCAGGGAATTATTTTTGCCATTTTCCCTGTTTTCCCTGTGTGGTTGGTACCCTGTTCAAAGCTGTTTAATAAAAGGATTTTCTTATCTCATCAGTCAGGGAAAATTGAAATTTGTCGGGGAACAGTCAGGGAAATGTCAGGAAATTTTGAAGTCTCTGGTTTGTGGCAACCCTGACTTAATTGTGTCTCTTTACCCATCCATCCAGTACCGCCTTGCCTTGTTCCTGTCCATACTTGGATTTTAGCCCCTCCTCTCACCCCTCTGAACTTTCACATACCGTTCTTACCACTTTAGACACAAACTTCACAAACAGTAGCCTACCCGTCTTTTCCATTAAAATTAGACATATTTGTTCGACCGTTCTTATTCCTTACCCCTAAATACCACTTCTTTGTAACAAGGTATATCAATATGTAGCTTACTGCTTCTTTTTCTTCTAGTAAAGTCATCAAATAATATCTGCAAAATTAATTATCACGTAATCCATATAATTATTAAATCGTGAACGATATTATTATTATCATCATTATATAAACTATGGGCTTTTCTTTTGTTCTTCGCACGACAGGATCATTCAAAGTGGAAATCGTACAGGAAGGAGATCGTAAGATGTGTGGAAAATCATATGAACATCAGTTTAATGGAAGGCTCAAAGAACCCTTGTAAAGACAACAGTGTAGATGCTGACCTGCATGAACCCGACACTGATGTATGGGACCTTTTTGTAAAATCACTGAAAATACAACCCAAAGAAGAAAATGTTGACGCCGAAACAAATAACAGGGACATTGTGTATATAATTGATGATAACATGTATTACCGGAGTATGAGGTATGAGTATTACCAGCTGGCCCGAAAATGTGAGTAGTTCTAGTTATTTGCAAAGTTTTTTTTTCTAGCAGTTTATTTATAATCGAAAATGGGAATAGCATTCCATTAATTATGTATGTATGTTCTGATAAAAACACATTCATTCGTAGATGTCCTCCAGTCCATTGCATTCAATGATTACACCTTGTCAGTATTAATTTTGACAATGATTGAAATATCAAAGAATAATATAGTGAGAAGTCCCGCAATTTTGATAATATGCATGCTGTAAAAAAACTCTAATGATAGAATGTATCATAGACATAATAAAATCTATGTATCTCTATGATTGTATATAGCGGTGAAAATAATGCGTCAGCTTTCAAATTATTATTCCAAATGTCATCTTTCGTATTTACAGATCAAACTGGCTTTGCCCAGATCTATTTCGACACTCCTGTTGAGACAGCAAAGAGGAGGAATGAACAACGACCATGTCCTGTACGGTCAGATGTTATTTCCACTATGGCCTCACGTATGGAACCACCGAACAGCTTGGAGACTTGTGATAAACACTCCCTCGTTTTAACTGCGGAACAACCCGCTGACAAAAATATGTAAGGGATAATTGATAAGAGAAAAACAACTTTAATAATTTAACCATTAATAAAGTACCATACATAGGTAGATATTCTTACCCGATAATAATAAGGACAGCTCCATTGTATGCCTACAAGACGCTCGCCTCAGTGGCGGATTTAGAGAGGGGGCGCAGGGCGCGGACGCCCACTAATTTTGGCCATATACATTTTTTTTTTTTAAAGTGCAATTTCGGACCTGTAGGGTTTATCGGATTTTTTTTTTACAATATCGCCCTTTGAAAATCTATGCACCCCTGCACCTAAGATAGCAGATTTTTAAGTTAACCCCAAAATATTTGATACACATACATAATTTGAATTGTTTCACAGGCCGAAAATACTACAACTTATTCAAGAAGCCATCTGCGACCCGGTGCCTGCTGTGGAAAGCGATAACGAAGAAGAGAAAGCCGCGAGTCGCGTGGTTTGCTCCACCAACCTCATCCACCAGAGTGACCAGGTCCTCAGGAAACTGGTGGCTTCAACTCTCAGCATGGCGAAAAGTGAGCAGCAAAGCCTATAATTTTAAGATTATAAGTGAAAATTATAGTTACAATATCTGAAAATAAATCGAGTGACATTTCAGTAGAAAGTGGGACAGAAAAAAGTCCAAATATAGTTTAAAAAGTTGAAAATACGGATATTCAGCATTATTTGTGAGTTTTCATTTGTTCACGCTGTTGTTATAAGTCTCCAATTAAGAGTTTAGTTAATACACAATTCAAGTCGCCAAGAAAACAACCAGAGATTCATGTTATTACTAATTTTCTGGTTTTCCAGGACGAATTTGCATGTATCCCTTTATATATTATATTTAAATGAAACATAAATATACGTATTACAATAATAAAGTGCACAAAAACGTAGATTATTAGTATACTGATAACCCAATTTTATGATGTCTAGGAAAATACTAATCCTG
Organism: Lepidonotus clava; assembly: GCA_936440205.1. NCBI lineage: Eukaryota > Metazoa > Annelida > Polychaeta > Phyllodocida > Polynoidae > Lepidonotus > Lepidonotus clava. The sequence goes on along the minus strand of OW387145.1, from coordinate 31,839,263 downwards.
AATCCACATCTTTGCCTAGGTGACGGACAAGACAAGACGAACTTAAAGGAACTTGCTCAGAAAATGAACGGGGAGCGGCAACGTATTCTGCAGGAGATGAAACAAGGACGGATTCTGGTGGAGAGTGTCCTGAACGATAAAGTAGATGCAGGGAAGCGGGGAGACAGCACACTCTTCACCTTTATAAAGTCTCTGTTCGACCAAACTCTCAAGGACAAATACCAAACTCTGGCACCCTCTTGATGTAGTGAAACTCAACTGAACATGCCCTTCTGCTTGTTAATGCATTTCTCAGTATAAATGTAACAAGGAGACAATAATCCAATCAGAAATGATCGATGGTCATCCATTCTTTGTGCAATCTAACTCAACCAGTGATATTTACAAGATGGTTCTGTTCCTAAACCTTCATATATGTATATATATTACATCAGACATGGCTGATGGCCAGTCGATCTAAAGTTGTGCCCTACCTGTCAATTCTATTACGTAACTTCTCCCACTGTTGACCACTACTGACTGGGAATTGTCCTTGACTACCTCTGTGTCCTTATATGCCCTGAACCACCTCTACCTTCTGTGGGCCACTGACTTGTACTCAATAGTGCTCTCAAGTTGGTATTTAATACCGTACAAACAATTATGGTTTTAAATTGGTATTTTTCCATATTTAGTAGTTATAAATCATCGGCCAGTCTTCACAATAGATTTGAAGTACCTTATGCAACGAGTAAACAGTTATGAAAAACAATAGGAACAGGACTGACGTGTAAGGAGTGCTACACTAAAAAAAAGTGGTACACTTTAGAAGCAGAGATCAAAGGATGTTGGATGGAGGATTTTGTGCACTGGTATATTATGACACGATAATTTCTTTTATGACTTAAGCTGTGATATTTCGCATGATACATAAATAGATTTCTAAGTTTTGTAACACATTGATTTATTTTACAGGCATTCATACTTTTGTTTAGAATCTTATACATTCCAATTGGGTACTGTAACATGCTTCATTGAATTTAAATGCGTTTTAAAAATGCATTTGTTTGCTTGTATACATTGCGAAGTTTACCAAGCTAACCTGAATGTTGAAGATTGTTAAATACGACTTATTGGTGCTACATTCATGTATATATGAATAAGATGTTTTTTTGCAAAGATGAAACATGCAAATAAAATATAAAAGGTAAACAAGCTTATTACATATCGCCTTTTTTTTTTAACTCTCAAACCGCCTCTTCTCTTGAAAACAATTTACACATTACAAACCATGCACATTTTAAGATAGATGCAGCTTTATTCACTTGCTCACACTACAAGAATCACTCTTCATTGGTTCCATATTAAAGTTAAGTTGTCCCCTACATCCAAACCGAAAATCAGTATGAGGAAGCTAGTTTACAAATTTTGGTATTTAAATTGTAATCATTGAGTTAGCCTGAGCGGACTACCTTGTTATGGAAAGAATACCAAGACTTGGATTGCAACACCAAGGCTAGATCTGTCCATACCTTGCGCTACCTGTTGCACAACTCTTCTTGGGACTCTGCCAAGTTTCATGGGTGTTCCTAATCAATAATGTAATGCTAGTACTTGCATCAAAGCCCCTGAAGACTTGCGCAAGTACAGTTTACATATTCATCAAAGTTGAGTAAAACGCGACACCTGTTTATTAGTGGGGAGATAAGCAACATAAGGAGGTATAGGAACAGGGAAAGACCCAGGGTGGAACCGATTTATTTCCATTTTCACCATCCATTTAATAGACGTCGTTCTTCAGTAATACCCATAAGATTATGTGTGTAATAGCTTTTTACATAAGATTTTCTGATGAAATATACAAAGGATTGAGAACGAATCTATAGCTTATAGCCTCTATTCACAGCTAATACTTAGTTCTACTTATTCACAAATAAAGAGATTGGCATTAATTACATTATTGGTCAGAACACTGTCGAAATCCTCATTGGCTGTATTTTTCAAGTTAAGTGATAGATACATAGTGACTGACGTGAATGAAACAAAATTTGTACATGAAGCCACATCATCATTGAGATCAAGGAGTACAATATTAACCTTCACATACCAGTAATGTAAAAGAATAGCATGCTATTTCCTTCAGTCTAGATAACACATAATTTGGAAAATACGTATTACCATGAGGTCAAGCGATATTATTTTATGAAGGTTGTCTTCGAATTCTATAGGATACATTTAAAATGCTGACCTTGTACTTTTTGGTGGAAGATACCTTAGCACCGGAGTGGAGGATAACATGCATATTCAGTGTCGTTTAATGTACTACAGGTACTTCTTTGGATGTTGAACGAAAGCCAGATAAGAAATAAGAGTTGTCGCTACTCACTGGAGGAAAACCTACAATTTAATACGTACCCAGAGTATATACTGATTCTGTAGATTTTTGCAAGATCACTCAAGCAGTCGGAAATTACAAGAAAAGTTGAATTTATCCTAAATCTTGTAAAATGTGATTTGATCATTAGAAGTATCAATCAAAGAATTGGAAATAACATGATAAATCTCTGAATGTGTCCTAATGCTCTGTAAACGTTATCAGAATCAATCAAGATATCGTATATATAATTTTAAAACTTTTGAGTATCCTGAATACTGTATTGGGTTATTGTAATGAGTTAAAACCAATACGTTAATCTAATATTTCATGTGATGCCTCAAACAAAAAGCGGGAGATTGGTAATCTGAACAGGGAGAACTGTTTGAAAATTGGTCTTGCACACGTTTTTTTTACACACAGAGGTAGTGAATAATTTGTTTCTACACTTTTTATGCTGATTCTAATCAACCTATATAGAAGTGAAGAAAATGTGTCATATAAGGTTTTCTTTTCAAGCATACACATTGTAGATACTTACAGTTGGATACAGGGTTTAGCACCATTCTGAAGTATATTGGAAACATGTTCTACTTCCCCTTAATGGGAAATTACATAGATCACTTCTATACACAGGAACAAGATTCATAGCTTGATGAATTCTGTCAACCATATATAGATAAATCCCGAATATTACTGAAAGGAGTAATCAGTGTATCATCAATCTATACATTATTTTCTAAGTCTTGCTTTTCTGTATGAAAATATTATTCATGCGATGACTGCAAATGAATATCATGAATAAGCCTCAATAATTTCAAATCGTTACAAAGATCAAAGCGACTGACTAGTTTTTACTAAATATTCGTGACTTTTAGCATTGGCCAGATCGAGACTTTCAGTGTTTCTTTGGGAAAAAGTTTGATAGTAGGGCCCATATAGCATACAAACATTAGCACGGTCTGAGCTTCGATCTGGCAGATGGTCAATAGGGGAGAGTTTACACAGGAAGAATGCTAACAATACCTTCAACCGGACTGCCTGTCTTAAATATAATCAATCTTACAATTTCGGATATGGTAAAGAACACCATAGGACCTTACATCTTGCATATGTCGCCAATCTTTGAATAATAAAATTCAAATACCAGTTTGATTAAGACCATAAGAGTGAGAAGGAAATGGCCAGTTTTGTATAGGTGTTTCAAAGGCAAGCTTAAATTGCAATCGCAAACGTACCAATAAAAATGGAGGACTCTGTGATATGCTATCATGTAAATACACAATGGAATGGTTAATTCGTCGACGGAGTGCGCTGTGGAAGCTAGATTTCAAACAATAATACATATTCCAGGCAAACTTAATGTCACTATGAATAACTTCTATACTTGCAATGATTGAAATTGAGTGTTTGGTTCCCTTCTAATGTAGGAAAAACTGCTCTGCACATGCACACAGTTTACAAAAGATACACATTGTGAATAATCACTCTCTTCAGGCAAATTCAAGTACGCGTCTGTTTTAATATATATTTCAATCTTTATTACGTGCTGAGTGAGCTTGTTCATTCTACGACGGATTGCTTATGTTCACCAAAGAACTCACTCTGATATAACGATATAACGGAGTACTAACGATACGCAGAGTGTATCTACGTCTTCAACTTGGATTATTGTACATTCAGTCCGTGCTTTTCTATGTATCTTCTTCGGGCGTTTTCGATGAGTTGTTTTTTCCTGTCGGCTAAAGACAGGTGCCTTTCGTTGGTGTTCTTGGCGAAGGTCTTGGCAGCCGTATCGGACATACGGGGAGCCTGAAAGGGTTAACGGGTGAATGATAGATGGATGGAGGAATGGACCGGCCCAACCATGCAGACTTGAGAGTATTTTTTAAGTGGCCGATTTGGGGTCAATAGAGGTGGTTAAAAAATGTGTCATACTTCATTTTCAGAAGTATCTCTGGAAAAATTTCCAGGCAATTTTTGATCTTTTGAATCAGCTCAAGCTGGGACATTTTCAATTCTCCCAACCATAGATAACGAATTCCTTGAGTTTTACCTGCAGGTTAGCGCAGATCAGGATGTATGCTGGGTAATATGTACACAAATCACAATGCTTTAGTATATGAGTTTTTATTAATCATATCCTTAGTAGAAGTTTAAAATGATGATAAACTAGAGATCAATCTATTTCTTAATTTACATCTATATACATTTAATATTTTCTACTTTTTTTTTAAACATTCATTCATTACAGATATATTACAATTATATTATAATTATCTTATATAGTTTTTCCAGGGGGTTTGTCTACAAAATCAGTCCAAATTAGCCTGCAGGTGCTTAAAATATTGTAAATCAGCTATCCGTGGTAGGGAGAATTCGTTCTTCTTGTTTGAGGGTGGCAACAACAGATTTTTTTGGTGTTCTTTTCTGTTTTTTCCAGTGGCATTATTCGTAATTCAAATCTCCCTTTAAATCGTTGTTACCTTCTATGGTTATTAAATCTGGCTGTTCTGCTACTCTCGTCTTTGACCGTGTTTCAGGATGGCAATCTTAATACCATATCAACTTCAATACATACACTTTACATTGTATACAATTCTTTGTTGAACTTGACTGAAAACCGATGCAACCCAAATCAAGCCAGGAGAATAAAGAAATAAAAAAGTACAACTTACAGGTTGAGTTTTGGTCGGTTGTACCGTGACTGGAGCCTGAGGCGTATTATCGGTCTCATCAGAACCAGACTCCACCCGTCCTTCTAAAATGTTGGTGATGGTGAGGTCAACATCTTTGGTTAAAGCTGCAATATAATCAAGAAAATGGTTCATATTTTCGGAGAAGGAAGTGTTCGGGAAAAAAACAACTCAAGTATTTAAAAGAATTTTTGGTGCAGAATTCTTGAGAAAACTCCTCATTGTTGGCTCACTTTACATTCGGTATTTGTAAAGGAACCTTTACATAATTTATGTTATGAAAAATGTTTATAACAGATCTTTGGAATATATGTCGTGGGCTAGAATACTTCCTCTTTCTATTTTACAACCTATAATGACTGATATACATAATACAATTTATATATTTTACTATGCACATATTTTTCGCTAAATTCTCGGTTCTAGGACTACTAAAATACCATATCTCTTTTTAAAACTAGACCAGTATTCCCAGAGAACTCTCTTTCTTTTATCCATTTTTCGACTAAGCCTTACCTAGGTCTGCCTTGATGGCGGTGAGCGACACGTGCGGCAGGACCTCCTTCACCTGCCGACTCATCATGTTCACCACGCTGTCCTCGTTCTCCTCCGGCCGGGCAGGGGCTGCTGGCATACATGGGTAAGTAAAGGTACAATCAATGTAAAAAGTCATAAGAGCATGGTAAATAATTAGACTCCCCTTTGGATAATAGAGAATGTCCGCCCAAATAGGCAGAGCTAAATGGGTTCAAGTTCGGAATTTTTCAGAGATGTGCGAAGGTTTTTAAAAAAATAGTCTTCTACAAAAATATAAAGATTATTTCATGTGTAAATAGAATTTCTTTTCATAAAAGTAATGCAATCTAGCCATAAATGTCGTTTGAGTTTGTGTTCCTTCGGTATATTTCCAAATTTTGGCGCAGTCAAGACATGTAAGAACAGTAGGTTTTCAATGAATAATTTTCTTCATAATTCTGTTTCAAACAAGTACACTTTTCCTTAAGTTAATCTGTATTAAAATCACAAAAAGAACAACACAAATGCAAGCAAACATACCGCTCAGGTGCTTTCTATATACAAGATAGCACCTGAAAAAAAAAGGTGCTTAAAAATTTTGCAGTTAAAAAATGCTTCAAAGTCGTCGGACATGTCCTACCTTTTTTTTCAAATTTTCAAAAGTGTTGTATTCCGATGTATTATAAAACGATTGCATGTCGGACCAATGTCCACTAATGGAAGAATCCTGGGTAACTATGAATAAACTCAACCTGTATGACAATGCTTATACACTCAGTATTAATTCACAATTCCGATTCTAAAGAGTTCTATATAGAGGGCTCGCGAGTTGGAACAAATTGACAGTTGAGCAACAAACCTGTGACATTAAAAGCGCGTTCAAAAAATGGTAAAATGCTTAAAAGAGAATACGTATATAATTCGACCGTTTACAATTGTATTTGTATTATTGTGTTTTCGTGTTATTTATGTATACATGTATATAAGTTACAACTGTATGCTAATTGATGATTATACTCGATAGTCATATCATAATTGTGAACATTCTCTTTACTATGAACCTGTTTGTATAATATGTTAAAATTGCTACCAATCCGTTGGAAGATCTTGTAAAACACATGAAAAAGAATCAATAAAAAAAAAAAAGTATTTTCTCCACAAACCACTGCTCACCTGGGGGCTGGATGAAGAGGGTGCGCTTGGCGTACTCCACCTTGTCGGCGCTGGTGTGGGGAGTGGTCTCCACCCCAAGTCGCTGCGCCATCTGCTTCTCCACCCTCCGCGTGTACTCCTCCGTCATCTCGCCCTCCTCCCTCTCACACGGCGGGAGAACCCTGCACAGGGGTAGGGGCATTTTTTTAAAAAGGTTTATTAACGTAATATCCTTCAGGGTTTGATGGTATATAATTTCGCACAGCTAAATTTTCGCGCATCTATCCATAAATAGAATTTTCGCGTATTCATGATTTCGCGTATTCAATGGTTAATTCTATTTGCTCTATAATATTCCTAATTTTCACACGTCATATTTCGCGCATTTTAGTGGTGCATGAAATGCGCGAAAATATGTACAGCGCAAAAATAATACCTTTAAAGTATTTTATTGTGAGAATGGACTGGAAGTTTTACCAACAATTGCCGCTGATACACTAAAGCATTAAAATATGTGCCCCATCCCCTTTAAAAATGTCCCTTATACAACAGAGCTAAAAGTCTATATTTTTGTTTTATTTTTTCAAAGCTCAACCGTCTTTTACTTATATAGGTAAAATAATGGTGCAGGACATAGTGGTAGTGACCTTAGTAGCCCTGAAGTTACGCTTCACGTAATATCTCTCTTTTGGACTGTGGTAACTTTATGTTTATGTTATATAACAATATGTGTGAATGACAAATCCGAAGCAGTCAAATTGTAGACTAGAAACTTACCTGATTCTAAAGTGTGTGTATGGTACAAATAGGAACCAAAATACGTCAATCCACCATCGCCCTCCCAAGACTGACTGCAGGCAAAACATACAAAGAAATTAATTTCAATTCGGTTCACCAATAGATAACGTTAATATTTTTCGTTTTTATCGAAATGAATGGGTCTGTAATGCAACTCCACGAATTCCATATTCTTAATTCGAATTAATCACATTTTTGTTTCAATTTAAAATCGAGGAATTGCGACCATCAAAGAAACATTAATCATCAGACAAAGTTTACGGAATATATATACATTTAAAATGTCGTTGGAATGTTGCAAACCTTGTGTGCCTCAATATTGCCAAACTTTATATAATATAATACTTGAAAACTCGATATACTTACTGGTGAGATGTTAGCAAATGGAGGTCTAGAAAGCTGTATCAAAATCTGAAACAAAATGACAAAAGAGTTTGTCATTAATTTGTGAATTATTACACAGACATTACTTTGATAACTTTTTCCATTGAGATCAGGAATAAATACTTGTTTCCAATGTATTTTAAAATATTGGATATCCCAACTGGCATTAGTGGTAATTGTAATGAATGATAATTATACTCGTTATCAAGGACGTAGGTTTGAATGATGGTATGATGGATGATAAACCTATCAAAATAAAATAATAATTCACCTATTACTAACATCAATGATATTTTAATGATTTTTCCACGACAGATGAGGTACATTTTTTATTTTGGCTATAACTTTGGATACTCACTGGCTGCACTGACTGTTCTAATGAAAAAGGCCAAACACTGAAATCAGAAAGCGGCATTTTAGGTTGATACAGAACGCAATATTCAAGCTTTTTTCATTTTCCATCATGAAAATGCGTATACCTACATGTATGTATAGATGAGGCTATTCAGAAAAACACCAGCCTCCTCTTGCATATTTTACTGCTAGGATTGCTTATAATTCTTACAGGCATCAGATGCATTTTAGATGGTGTTACAATCAAAATAAATTACAAATGTAAAATCGGTTCAACAATTCAATCAACTGATATAGTAAGACAGGTCATTGCTAGGCTAAAGCAGTGTAATACTTACCTAAATCGGAGGAGGCCAACTCTACCGTTGGTGGAAGCTCCCTCGGGAAAAACTAACAGGGGTAAGCCTGGACCTGTTGTGAATGGAGAATGGTTTGCCATGAGCCTTATCCAATATTTATTTTCATATTGAAATATTGAAGTATGAGTGTGGAAGAAATACCTATTTCCAAATTCACAGCTGCTTTAAAGGAAATGTATTTGGATTGAATTCTCAGGTAACCATGAATGAGACAACTATCAGTCATATTCTACATTTCATTTGGAATAATTTTCCTCTTATACCCCAATTTCGGTGTATTTGAAAAAAAAAAAAAGTTCTATTCTACATTTCATGTTTAAAGGTGACACGCAAGGGAGAAAATAACAAGAAGTCCCCGACTGTCCGGACCCCTTCCCTGGGGTCCGGTATCTGCGGTGGCACTTACCCCCCCGCCCCCAAAATACACACACAATCGAGGGTACTCATGCATGACCATACTTCAGAAACTCCATTGGACTTGACCCTCTAGGCACCCCCACCTGTCTGGCTTAATTGTCTCTGGCGCCACCACCAAACCAAGAAACAGGTTGCACTTGGACTCTTGGAATATTTGATATGCCTACCTTGTAAATGCAAGAATACCTTATCATTTTATTGAGGACAATTTTTTATGAATTGGAAATGTAGCAAAATAATTTCTTTAATGCTATATTATTTATATTGATTGTTGTTCATTATTTCCCATCCAATATCCCATTTTCCTAAAGTTACGGGCAAAAATTAAGTTTACCCATCAGCCATGAACATACTACACCCTCGCTTCAGATCCTCCGTAATCATACAGTGTATAATCCATCGCGAAGGAGGAGTATCTGGGGTGAATACCAAATAAAGAAAAAAAAGAACTTTCTTTGGACTTTTGTCATCGCCAAGTATTCTGTGCTAGGGCAGGGATGTTTGTGTTGGTGAGTGGCCTCCAGCAACAACTTCAACAAATTTAACGATTGTTATGAATGATGAGATTGACCATTTGGTGAAATTAGAATTTTGCCCATTGTAATTAAATGTAGGAAGTTTAGTCTTATTAGCTCTTGCTTACACTTGTTTGCATCTTTTTATCACTTGTTAGCATCTTGTTAGCACTTGCTATCACTTGTTAGCCTTGTGTTACTACTTGCTAGCCTTTTGTTAGCACTTGTTAGCATCTTGTTAGCACTTGATAGCCTTTTGTTAACATTTGTTAGTACTTGCTGGCAGTTGTTAGCATCTGGTTAGCATCTTGTTAGCCTCCTGTTAGTACTTGTTAGCTTTTGTTAGCACTTGTTAGCATTTGTAAGTCCTTTTCACACTTGTTAACACTTGTTAGCCTCTTGTTAGCATTTGTTAACACTTGTCAGCCTGTTTTAACCTTTTGTTAGCACTTGTTAGCTCTTGTTATCACTTGTCATCAATTTTTTAACACCTGTTAGCCTTTTGTAAGCACTTGTTAGCCTTTTGTTAACACTTGTTAGCACTTGTTAGCATCTTGTAAACACTTATTAGCATCTTGTTAGCACTTGTTAGCCTCTTGTTAGCACTTATTAGCCTTTTGTTGGCACTTGTTAGAATCTTGTTAGCACTTGTAAACATCTTGTAAGCACTCATAAGCATCTTATTAGCACTTGTTAGCCTCTTTTTAGCACTTGTTAACAGTTGTTATCCTCTTGTTAGCTTCTCGTATCACTTGTTAGCCTTTTGCTAGCACTTGTTAGCAGTTCTTGGCAGTTGTTAGCATCTTGCTAACATCTTGTTAGCACTTATAAGCACTTATTAGCATATTGTTAGCTCTTGCTAATACTTGTTAGCCTCTTTTTATCACTTGCTATCACTCGTTAGCCTTTGTTGGCACTTATTAACCTCATTAGCATCTTGTTAGCACTTGTTAGCTTTTGTTAGTCTCTTGTTAGCATTTGTTAGCACTTGTTGGCAGTTGTTTTAATCTGGTTAGCATCTGGTTAGCACTTGTTTGTCTTTTGTTAGCACTTGTTAGCATTTGTTAACACTTGTTAGCACTTGTTATCCTTTTGTTGGCACTTGTTAGAATCTTGTTAGCACTTGTAAGCATCTTATTAGCACTTGTTAGAATCTTGTTAGCCTCTTTTTAGCACTTGTTAACAGTTGTTATCCTCTTGTTAGCTTTTCGTATCACTTGTTAGCCTTTTGTTAGCACTTGTTAGCCTTTTGCTAGCACTTGTTAGCAGTTCTTGGCAGTTGTTAGCGTCTTGCTAACATCTTGTTAGCACTTATAAGCACTTATTAGCATCTTGTTAGCTCTTGCTAATACTTGTTAGCCTCTTTTTATCACTTGCTATCACTCGTTAGCCTTTGTTGGCACTTATTAACCTCGTTAGCATCTTGTTAGCACTTGTTAGCTTTTGTTAGCCTCTTGTTAGCATTTGTTAGCACTTGTTGGCAGTTGTTTTAATCTGGTTAGCATCTGGTTAGCACTTGTTAGTCTTTTGTTAGCACTTGTTAGCCTCTTGTTAGCATTTGTTCACACTTGTTAGCACTTGTTATCCTTTTGTTGGCACTTGTTAGAATCTTGTTAGCACTTGGAAGCATCTTGTAAGCACTCATTAGCATCTTGTTAGCACTTGTTAGAATCTTGTTAGTACTTGTTAGCCTCTTTTTAGTACTTGTTAACAGTTGTTATCCTCTTGTTAGCTTCTCGTATCACTTGTTAGTCTTTTGTTAGCACTTGTTAGCCTTTTGCTAGCACTTGTTAGCAGTTCTTGGCAGTTGTTAGCGTCTTGCTAACATCTTGTTAGCACTTATAAGCACTTATTAGCATCTTGTTAGCTCTTGCTAATACTTGTTAGCCTCTTTTTATCACTTGCTATCACTTGTTAGCCTTTGTTGGCACTTATTAACCTCGTAAGCAACTTGTTAGCACTTGTTAGCCTCTTGTTAGTATTTGTTAGCACTTGTTGGCAGTTGTTTTAATCTGGTTAGCATCTGGTTAGCACTTGTTAGTCTTTTGTTAGCACTTGTTAGCCTCTTGTTAGCATTTGTTAACGCTTGTTAGCTCTTGTAAGCACTTGTTATCCTTTTGTTAGCACTTGTTAGAATCTTGTAAGCACTTGTTAGCATCTTGTTAGCCTTTGTTGGCACTTATTAACCTCGTTAGCATCTTGTTAGCATTTTTATTTTTTTTTTTTTATTTTTTTTTTATTTATTAACCACATTCATTGGTCTCAATGATCTTCCATGTAAGTACATAAATACATATAATATCATAGCAAAAAAATGTGTATATACAACAGCACATATTAATTAATTTCGATACCAAAATCTATGATGGTGATGATGTGGACACGAACATGAAAAGGACACTTAGTTAAGTGTCGTATGGAATCTCAGCTTGGATGCATAAACAAGCGTCAAGTCGATACGTCAAAATAGCCTACAGTTCTTCATCTTGTTACTTGTAGCAAAATGATGCTAAGTTAAGCATCATGTTATGTTAGCAACTTGTTGGCAATTGTTAGAATCTGGTTAGAATCTGGTAAGCACTTGTTAGCCTCTTGTTAGCATCTTGTTAACACTTGTTAGTCTTTTGTTAGCACTTGTTAGCCTCTTGTTAGCATTTGTTAACACTTGTTAGCCTCTTTTTAGCTTTTGTTAACACTTGTTAGCTCTTATTAGCCTTTTGTTAGCACTTGTTAGAATCTTGTTAGCATCTTGTAAGCACTTGTTAGCATCTTGTTAGCACTTGTTCGCTTTTTGTTAGCACTTGTTAGAATCTTGTTAACACTTGTTAGCATCTTGTAAGCACTTGTTATCATTTGTTAGTCTCTTGTTAACATTTGTTAGCACTTGTTAGTTTCTTTTTAGCACTCGATAGAACTTTTTAGCTTCTTGTTAGCACTCGTTAGCCTCTTGTTATCACTTGTTGGCTCTTATTAACATTTGTTGGCCTCTTATTAGCCTCTTTTTAGCACTTGTTAGCTTCTTGTTTGCATCTGGTTAGCACCTTATTAGCACTTGTTCGCATTTGTTAGCCTCTTTTTAGCACTTGTTCACACTTGCTAGACTCTTATTAACATGTTGTTATCACGTTAGCCTCTTGTTAGCACTGGTTAGCACTTATTAGCTAGTGTTAGCCTCCCTCTACTCCCCTCCACTCACCTTCACCCTACCTTAAACGCCCCTACACCCCCCCCCCCCCCCCTACTTCCTTTCATCCCATTTTCACTTTACCCTACACCCCGAATTTAAGAAACAAGTTATGTTGTGCCATTTATTTTTGTCCTCATGGCACTAAGCATCATGTGGCATGTCGATTTTAAGAAATGTCCATGTCGCCGCATCAAATTTTAGGGTCTAGGGCCTCGGTTGTTGGAAAAGGGGATAATATTGTTATTAGGAGATGCGAACATCCCGACAGTCACTTGTCAAATGGCGAAAATGACGCGACGCAGGGCAGGGCAATGGGGGAAGTTCTGGGGTTCCTCCTGTGGGTTGGGGGAAGTTTTAGATTAGATAATGGTGTAATCTCGACCATTACAACAAGGTCTAACGGGTCATTTTGTCCCCATGGTCAAAGGGTTTATTTATTGTGCGGCCAAATAGCGGTGCAAAAGGTCCTAACTGGAACCAGCCAGGTGTATATACCCCTCCCCCCCTCCCCCCTGACCGCCGCCCGCCCGCCCGCCCGCCTACGGGCGGCCGGTGAGGGGGGGAGGGGCGTCGCCAAAGGGGCTGATTGACAGGTCAGTGGGACCAATGGGAACACTGCCCCCCCCCCCCCCCCACCGGTCTCCACCCCGACCCGACCACTAACTGCTACTAATTACCCCTCCTACTTCAAGAGCCCATTTCACGGACCATTTAGTTTCTATTCATAAATCCCCCATAGATTTCACGGCTCACTGACTAAACACAATGAAAAACCTCCGACAGTAAGGCTTCGTTGGCGTTGCTCTTAATCTGATATCATTCAAAACGCCACCGCAGCAAAAATCACAAATATTTTACACAATTCTTAATTGATGTATATTTTAAGCAGAATTAGACTCAAACTAGCATACAGGGATAATATAATAAGATAAATAAGCTTTTGTTAGCAGTGTGAATCCACTCTCACAGATTATCTCACAGGGCTGTGATGTCATCTAGGCTCTCTTTCACAGGTGTCTGTGTGTGCAGTCACCCATTGCACTAGCCTTATCAGTCTACCCTACAGGTGTGAAAGAGCCTAGGTGACGTCACACACACTCACTGTGACTCAGTAGAAGCCACTGTACAAGTTAATTTTTAAACATCAATTACTCCTGTATTAATGATGTGTTAGCAGTGATTTTGCAGATGTATCTAAAGCAATACATATTCAACACAATATGAAGATTAAAACTGCCTTTGCGGTTCTCCTTTAAGTAACATATTATGTAAAACCTTTAACCTACATACGCAAAACTTTCAATCCACAAGGGTAAAACAAAAACTGATTACTCCGATATTACCATTTGCATGTTTCTTGGCTTTTTCTATAAGCACGTCCCTGCCTTCCTTTGCACCCATGTCCGTGTAGCCAAGCAGCCACATCAACGCAGGCGGCAGGTCCCATACACATGGCTGTCAATGGAAGAAAACTGAATTCAATCACACAAAAATTGGAGAGATCCCGATTTTTTAATATGAAATACAGTTTATCCTTTTTTTCATTCTTTTGGTCGTTATCAGGCTTTTCTGCATATTATTCAGTACTTTTGATAGGGCATTACTCATTGTTCTTAACACGGTGGGCATTGAAGCCACATCTGTATACTTAAGTATGGCGTATGACAGTTTATTTATGTGTATATCTTAAGTCTTAAGCAGGGATAATTTAATTTATCGGGGAAAATTAAATGAATTTCTGTGCACCAATTATTGCTGAATAGTTTAAAGAGAATTAAATAAAACCAAAAAGTTGGCATCACTTGTTGAATGTACGTCATAAATAAAACCAAAAAGTTGGCATCACTTGTTGAATGTACGTCATAACTCACATGACAGAAACAGATTTAAACCTCATTTCAGCAAATCAATTTATGATTAGCCTATACTCACCAAGATATTGGGTGTGACAAGTTCAACGGCCAGGTGGTCCAAGGTGGAGGTATAGTTGGCGACGAGGACTCGGGCTTTCCGCTGACGATGAACAGCGCCCTCTGTGGTGATGAGGATCCCCAGCACTCCGCACATCAACCTCAGCACATAACTACAGACAGACAGTGAGTAGAATATTAGACTAACATGGATCATTAGAGACTGTCTTTCACTATACTTTAGTATACAGATGTGACTTCAATGTCCAAGAAGATTATTACCCCCCTGTACTAGTGTAGAAATGAGGATCCCCAGCACACCACACATCAACCTCAGCACGTAACTACAGACAGATAATGAGTACGTATTATTTTGGGGTCCGAGACCTCAAAATTGTTATTTCCGGGAGCAGGGCGGTGACGTAACCATTCTGTAACTGTGGTTACTCAGATCTGTTGACATGTTACTATATAAACAAGGAGCGTGACCGTTATTTTCAGTTGCTCCCACACCACCGACCTGCTCACATTGTTGAATTTTAAGTTTTTAGCTTATTGTAATAGGAGGATTAATAGATATTTACCCATAATTATATATGTCCAAACTAATTACACTTGTTATTTGTTATTCCTATTTATAGCTAATCTTATTTATAACGACATCTCTCCATTAAATATTATTAAAGTAACGTGGTCTTAGAACGCTACAGTCCTCTTATCTTTCCATTGGTATGCACAATGTAACTCGAGTAATCATAAATCATTAGCAAGAAAATTCTCATAAGGCCTAAAAACATTGTTGCGTTAAGGATAGACACCAGTGGTTGGCGGACTTTTCAGGAAACTAGCCATGCATTTCTTAATATAGCTCTGATCCTAGCATGTTGTACATCATTTAAAAGCTCATATTTTTCTCTATCTGTTGATACAAATGAAATATCAAAGTACATCAAAATTGAGAATTCATAAATTTGTATTTGATTTTTTCACTTTTATTTTTTGAACATGGATATCTTCCTTAATATTTAACTGACATGAATCAGATTTTACACAAAACATTATAACATTCATATGCAGGGAAGTGTGTCTCAGATTTTTTATTTAGGCCTTAGTTTTCATTTTATGGCCAAAAACGGGAAAAAACAGGAACATTTTCAGGATTTTATTTAAACATTGACTTCTACATTTCATAAAACAAGAACTAAGACCTATATCAAAATTCTGAGACACGCTTCCCTCCCAATACATGTAAGGAATATGTACCTAAAATTTCAAAACTATTGGTCAAATAGTAAGTGAGTTATTGATGTTCAAAAAATTAAGGTAAAAAATGTGACTTTTCAGTTTGCGACACTCATACAAATACTTTTCTTCCATGTATGTCTATATGACTTATATCAATAAATAGCCTTTTAATCTGGCCCTGTAATGGTATGTTATGTATGGAAATGCAATAGGGAACCAGAATGCTAGTTTTAATTAGAGAGAGTCGCGCTGTTGACCCATTCACCACTGGTGTCTATCCTTAAGGTAACCCTACCTACCCTAAATGTTGGGCCCTATCCTAACTTTTTTTTAAAGTTTTTTTAGAATTTATTTCCCCAAAAGCAAAAAGAATTGAAAAGAAAATCGACCTTCCTACCTTAAATTTTTAGACCTCCTGAACACAACAATTTTGGTTTTTGGGACCTAAATTAATCCTCTATCCATCCCCTATACAAAATATCATGACCCACTTATAAAATACTAAATATAAAGAAAACAATTTTTGGTGAAGTTGACAATATCGGACCTAAATCAATCGCTCTACAGAAAAAAATTGCATGCCTGCCATATGTAAGAAAACGTATTGCAGTGAAGAACGTCATTTTTCCACCTACCTGCGTATTACCAGGGCCTTTGGCAGAAGACAGGCCACTATGTAGGTATGGAAGCCGATGAAAAGCCGGAGCACAGCAATGAGCATACCGAATGGGAAGTACAAACACAGCGCCAACACCTCCCCCATGCCATCGGGAAGGCTGAAACAAATCAACATTGTGTGTATTTTATTCATGAATTTTCCACAGCAAAGTAAACACATTGGGCGTGGGTCTAATAACATTAGATATCACATTTAAAATTTCATCTTTGCTAGACCGTGGTTAATCTTGGCTTGTTGGGACAAAACATTGTATTGTATTGTAATAGGAATTACAGTTAGAGATTTTCTCTTTCAATATAATGAGAAATATGAAAACATTGTGATATTTTGACCTTTTATACAAACAATTTAATGTAAATGATCTTTGTGCTATTATCAATATTTTATGTTATATACAAGAATACGATGTTTACATGATGAATGATTTACATTATATTGGCTTTTAACCTAATTGGTTAGAACAACTCAGATGTAAAATGAAAACAAGTACCGATACTTATTTTATATCTGGATAAACGATTGAATTCAAAAAAACAAAACAAGCTCATATTGATCTTTTTAAAGCCGCGGTCTCATCCTCCTGATGTTAGACTTACATACGCCAAGTTAGCCTAACGACAGTGTTACTGGGGACACGTTTTGTTCTTTTAGAGTGTAATATCAAACGTTAACGCAACGTCATTGGTCACGTCATTCTTCCCCCAATAACTCCAAGAAAACCAGGAATTTAACTTAGATTTTCTGATATGTGTTACAGAATAACTAATAAGCTTTCCATCCATGTGATTTTTATCATTTAGTTTGAGTCATTTCACTTGATAGGAACTGAAACAGAATTCCTAGCATTGCCAGCACAGGACTGGAAACTGATCTGAAACACTGTATTATGGGTAATCTGGAGAAACCGTAACATGGCGAATGAGAATACTTACAAAGAATACCCTGTGCTACACAATGATCTCTATGTCTTGATTGAAAATCAAAAATGTACGTAACAGAACTGCCCTTCTGTTGTGCCTTTTTACTTATGTGTCACAGTGTGTACACTGTACGCACTGTGTGCATGGTGCACACTGTGATCACATTTTGCACATTCTGGGACACTATATAAGGAGCTGTGCTGCAGCCACTCGCTGTAGTTTGGCCAATAAACTCCGCCAAGTTCAGATCTAAGAACACTGGTCTTTCTCCTTCTTTGGCACTTGACCCTGCCCTTAAGGCAGCTACAGCCACTACCCCCACCTGGGGCGCTCTGGTAGATAACGCTCGTGCTGTCCATGCGGAATCCAGACCTTCGTACCAAGCCCAATACTAATGCTCTGCGTGTTTGGGCCGGTGACTAGGACCACCCTAATTCCTCCCTGCTCACACCAGCTTATAGTAGATCTTTTAACGACAAACTAGATTGAATATGACACACTACCAACATCACGCCGTATAATATCAGTTAATTGGCTCAGAGTCATAACAGGTACACCGACCCTATTATAATACACCAATTCCTGTTAGATCTACATGTCCTTCACTGGCTTCAGATAGCTTCTGCAATGTTTCCTAACACCTGTTAGGCCTAGGCCTATACAATTTTTGAGTACATATGGTCATGTTCTCACACACAGTGATGCTACCTTTTAAAGATGAAAAGCTTCCGTATAGTTAAACATATGGAAATGGGATCTCTGCAAATACCGTAGTCACATACGCCCCTGTCTGCAAGTGATCCCTGATTGGCCTGAACAACCTCTAGTCTAGTCTTAGCTCTTATTTAACAAAGTCAAAGAGGAGACTTGATAACAGCGCGACAATTAACGTTACTTTCATACAAACGTAGGTCTAACTACACGAAAACTGACGCTGTCTCTGTCTCCCGTCCCGTGGGGGAGTGAGGGCCTAAATAAGGTATATGGACGATCTGCCCTATTGCCTTTCTGCCCTGGACGATCTGCCCTATTTTCCTGGATGATCTGCCCTATTGCTTTGGACGATCTGCCCTATTTCCTTTATCCCTGGCAACATATATTAATTTTGATGTGGTATTTGCAGTGACTTTTTAGTAAAGTTTCTAGGAATTAAATCATTTTTTTCATGGTGAATTAGTTTTTTTTCCCTGTAGATATATACAACTTACAAGTGTTATACAATAGTGACCTAATTCCTAATATATACCACTTTTGAATACACAAATTTTACATCCAATATCACAGGAAATGACTGTATATCACAAGTTAGTGGTGGACATAAGTTTTAAAATCCAGGGGCCACTCAAGCCCCAAGCTTTTGAAATCTCAGGCCCCTGGTTATGTCCACCCCTGCAAGTAGGTAGGTGAGGGGGACAGTGGGGCCGTGTCAAGGCACCTGGGCCTACGGATTTCGCGCTAATCGGGAAGTGCACAGTGACGGGAGGTGTTGCCCCTAGTCCCGCGACTTCAAAGGGGGCAGATCATCCAATAGGAGAGGGCAGAACGTCCAGGGGACAGGGCAGAATGTCCGTGGGGCAGAACGTCCGTGGGGCATATCGTCTACCATTCCTAAATAACTAGTTGCCTTGGGCTTGGAAGTTGGCGAAATGTCACTTCATACTTTTCGTTGCCTTTATCATTTATGGAAGTATGGGCTTAAATCAATATAGTAAGTTTCCATTTAAGAAGTATGACATGAAGAACTTGGAAACTGATTCAAAACGACTTACAACACCTTACTTTCACAAAATTTGAGAGGAATAAATTGGGCGATAATAGGTTAATTTCTCAACATTTGAGTACTTACCGATTGTTATCGAACAGTCCATCGATGTTTCTAGCAGCCATGGTGACTTTTTTCACTCCAAAGGTTAATTGTGCCGTTAAAGTAACACCTTATCGTGATACTTCAGTGAAATTAAAGCCGCATTTATATAAAAACTCCAGAAAACATCGAGGACAACTAACTTGCTGACATGTCGGCCTCGTCCCGAATCCTGTCCAGACCGGAAGTGAAGAATACACGTGAGTTTGTTTTGAAAAATGCAGCACCGATATCTTGTTTAATTTGCTTACATGGTCGAAGTATCGAAGAGATATTTACTGACAAATCAAGATCAGATACTTCTGGCATAAAGGAAGCAAAAGATCATAGAAAATAAGGCATGTCTTTCTCTCTTTTTAGTTGTAAATCGTGTTTGACCCCATTTATCGCTCACTCCTGCCGCGCGACTTACAATCACAGACCAAAACTGTATTATAATAAAGCCATAGAATAAAAAAAATGTTGTGTTCAGGTAACCCTACCTACCCTACATTTTTGGCCCTACCCTAACTTTTTTATAGGAAATTTTTAATTATTTTTTTTCAAAATCCAAAAGAATTGACCTCAAATAGCATGGGAAACCATAGCTCTGTCAAACCATCTCTCCCACTGTCGAGAACTGTGTAAACACGGCCGTCGATGGTTTGGCTAGGGAAACCATAAAACAGCACATAGATGCTCAGGGTATGTAGTCTATTTTAGATGCTAAAAATGTTTTTGGAGGATATTTGGAATTTTTTCTTTATTTCCAACACTGCCCGGGTATCTTTGGAAGTGAAAAAAAAGTGAAAAAAAAAAAAGATTTCGACCTACCTACCCTATTTTTTTCAATATAGAGTCTAGAGTCTATGTTACCTGAAGACTCTATTATGGAGAATGAGGTCGGATATATTTTCTTCAGGTGAATTTTGGACTGCACCTGTAGGGCAAGGTCCAAAATTCGCCTGAGGTAAATATATCTGACCGAACACAACATAAGTGTATGTGTCTTCTTTATTTTATGTGATGGCTAAATTCCTGAAATATCATCAATTTATTGAAAAATTATTGACGTTATAAAATAACATTATGTAATGGCTATACGGAGTAAATGGGTTAGTGGTATACCCGCGATTTTCGACATCGCGCTGTGAAATCCTGGGCTCCAGAAGTGACCATGTTTAGCATTGGGGCCTATGGAGAAAATGCGAATTTTCGTGATTATGCGAAAAATTTACCAAATGCGAAAATTTGAAGGCTTGTATCGCATTCCTGGGATTAATTGCAAACTTTTTCTCATTTACTGTGTGAAGATTGGAGTCATATCTAAAAAGTTACAGTGAAATAACATGTTTTCTCCCATAGGATCCTATGTTAAACGCACCCCCAATGTCTGTTTGCGATTTCCACGAAAATTTTAGACCCGCATATGGCGTATATATAGTGGGAGCAGCAGTAGCCTACATATAGTGCCTTTTTGAATTAGGCCCCCCAAAAAATTGTTGTGTTCACTTCAGGTAACCCTAGCTTCCCTTTATTTTTGGCCCTACCCTAACTTTTTTTTATGAAATTTTTATCAATTTTTTTTCAAAATCCAAAAGAATTGACCTTAAATAGCATGGAAAACCATAAAACAGCACATATTATATGCTCAAGGCATGTATTTTAAATGCTAAAATGCTAAAAAAAGTTTTTAGAGGATATGTGGGATATCTTTTAATTTCCAACACTGCCCGGGTCTCTTTGGTAAGTTAAAAAAAAAGAAGCTAAAAACTACCCTATTTTGTTCAACCTATGTTACCTGAACACAACTTCTTTTTATTTTTTTTTTTTGGGGGGGGGAGAGCCCTTAAACAAGCACTAGTACTGCTGCTCCCGAGGTAAATATATCCTTGTAGAAATTCACCTCAGCACATTCCAAAACAAAAATGCACCATGTGATGCATTTTGGCCAATTAGCATTGCATATTAGGTAGACAAACAAGATGTCAACATTGCCGTCGCTACAATCACATTATCGTCGGCACTACAAAATCACTTTTTTTTTCAATGAATTGATATTTCAGGAATTAAGCCATCACATAAAATAAAGAAGACACACTTATGTTGTATTCGGTCAGATATATTTACCTCAGATGAATTTCGGACCTTGCCCTACGGGCATGGTCCAACTTCATACTCCATAATAGTGTCTTATTATATTAACAACGTCACAACTGGACCATGGAAGACCTTACATTGGAAGAATTGGTCAAAATAAAATTAAAAAAAAACAAAAAACAGTGGTTTCTTGATATGCAATACTTTCATTTACATCCCAATTTGATATGTAATATCTCAGTGATTCTTTATTGGGCCCGAAAAAAATTGTTTTGTTCAGGTAACCTGACCTACCCTAACTTATTTTTGATAATATTTTTCATAAAAAAAATATATTTAAAAAGTATCTAAAAAAGTATCTAAAAATAACCTAAGGACAGAAAATGGCATATGATCGTGATGTATTTTAGATTCTAAAAATTGTTGTGGAGGGTGTTTGGAATAGTATTTCAATTTTCAAGAATGACTCGGTTAATTTTTGTAAGGCCTAATTAAGGGGAAAATGTCGGGAAAAAAAAATCAAATCAACCTACCTATCCTAATTTTGTCGATCCACATGTTACCTGAACAGAACTAATTTATTTGAAAGCCTTAGACTATATACAACTTAAAGCATTATGGTCGGCATAAGGACCATGAAAGGTGCAAATGACGTCATTTGGATGGGCAGCCGACGTCCTGCCGACCATTTTATGGACGTCCAGAGGATGTCATTTTGCCAAATGTGTACCTAAGCCTGGGGAGACCGCAGGATAGAAATGTGTTGAAGGATTACCTATGGCTTGGGAGACCTCAGGTATAAGAATTGAAAAATGGGAGAAGTACTTCTCAGTAATATGGAGACGCACCTTTTTCACCTATACAACTTATAAGACTAAAAATCAAATCACACGTTTCAACACCAAAGACTTGGTCGTGGAACGTGTACACGACAGGAACACTTTCAGAATTTATCCAGTCATGGCGATAGGCATGACTGAATAACACCCCCCCCCCCCCCCGCCCAAAAAAAAAGAAAAAAAGAAAAAAAAGAAAAAAAAAAAGAAAAAAAAGACAGTCAATATGTGCTACCGTAGCTCTAATCTCTTTGTAGTACAAAGTATGTTTGCATAGATCTATACTATTTTATTAATCATTTGAATAATGTCAGTACATATTCATTTCCCTTAGGCCGAGTGAGTTTGCCATGCCTGTGTGTCCAGTGTGTGGCGATTCTTCTTTTGACGAAGTAGATGGCTTCTTCTTTTGCTCAACGTGTCATACTCAGAGCCAGGTGAGTGAAGAGAAAATACATCACATATCTAACAAGTAACGTGCTGAACTCATACTTACTTACTTTTCTAATTTCTAAAATTCTTTAACAGTCTTAACATTTTTCTGGACAGCATTCTATGTTTTCCTGTATTCCATGGACCTGCAAGCTGATAAAAGTGAATTGTTTTTGTAGAAAAAGCATGGGAATAAGGACTTAGCGGTATACATCCATTGGCTATAAAAATATATTAATTCCAACTTAGAAATGTGAGGTACATCCATTGGCTATACTTCTGATAATTCCAACTTCGAAATGTGAGGTACAAACAAAAAATGCGAAATGGGAGGTCTTTAAAGGGTTTTTAATTTGATCTGATTCAATATAAATCAACAACTGCAATCAAGTTAGTACACCTTTTTATATAGTTATTTCACGAATATCAGAAAAAATGGTGAGATTGCCATCGCTGTATTCCCATTACAAATTGCTGCGGTCTGATAGTTTCCACTTTGGTTTGAATAATGTTCACGATTCTTTTTTTATTTCATATTCCCATTTTGCATATAATCTTGTAATACTTTCCAGAACATCCGGACTGAGGAGGCAGAGGAGTTTGTGATTACTCGAGGACTTGTTCTCTCAAGACAACGCCTAGCCAAGGCCACTCCTGAACGTATACGTAAACGTGAGTCCCTTATATTCACTACGTGTACTTCAATTGACATATTAATTTACTAAAGAGTATAATTATCTGGTTTATTGTACTTTATAGAAAAAAAAACGTTTGTATACAGTTCAGCCATTCAATATTCAGGAATATTGCGGGACGAATTAAGCAAATAAATATTCTCTTACAGATATCGGAACATTTAATTTAGATTAGTATTAACTAACAGCCATGAGATGGCCTTGCCTTATGGGTACCAATTCATTAATACCCTTTGCATTATTACCCAATTGTTGTATATTTTATTTCTGAATGCAGAGGCGAAATGTGGCCGGCCATGGGAGACGGTCGAGGCTTACACAATCATACTCCGAAAACAGACTGACGCTCTCATTGAGCGAGGCGTCACTCCAAAAATCAAAGTAAGATGAGATATAGTCGATTGGTACATTTTTGCTTATTAAATATATTTCAATTTTCATATTCTGTCCATAAGTCAATATATTTCTTTTAAAAAAAAGTTGGATTGGTTCTAACAATATAGAATCGGTCGGGTCAGCTGAACAGATATTTTTTGATATGCCTTTTTATCATTATGGCATCTGAAATTTTAATTTTCTTACTTTAATTTTAGGAAACAGTATTACATTTGTGGGAGTTATATCTGTCTTTGACGGGCAACGCCTTCAATAACAGGACGGAGAATGAGATCCTCCGAAAGGTGATAGCTGACATGATCCCAAGAGACAGGTAAAGAAAGTTGTTAGATAGATATAGATAGGCCATTTTGAAATGAATGTATTTTTTCTGCAAAATTTTGAAATCAAATAAATTATTATTATGATAAACATTACCTCAATTACTTTTATACTACAAATTTTGAAATCAAATAAATTATTATTATGATAAACATAACCTTAATTACTTTTATATTATTATTATGATAAACATTACCTCAATTACTTTTATACTACCTGATATTTTCTCATCCGGAATTCACTCTAATTGTGCTGTTTTCAGAGATGTGAAACCAGCTACAGTAGCAAACCCACGAGTAGAAGCGGTACGATTCAAGAAGACATTCAAAAGAAATAAAAAGGGTACCACGCGAGCAGGTTTAGAACGGAGACAGGTAAACTGATATATTACCGTCACGATATCTAGACTATTTGTAGAGATAGTTTTGTCTTGCCGTCTTGGCTCTACTTACCTAAATGTACATTCAATTCCACCTTGGGAGTTTATCTCAAAGGACTACATAATTATTGTAACGTTGCCCGGACGTTTGAATAAGAGTCAGTGCATGGTTTCAAAATATTCCAGAATGGATACATTGTGAAGATATAGACCTATCATAGTCAATCACGTTATATATTTGTGTTTTTATTTTTTCATAGTAAACACTTAACCTAAGTGTGCATAAAAACTTAAATGTTCTCTGTTATATGCGTCATTGAAGCTGGAAGAAACATTCGGTAATGAAGACTTCTATGAAGGAGACAACCCGTTGGAGTTAGATGAGGAGGAGGAAGAAGAAGAGGAAGACCCAGATAAGGTAAAGATTATAACAATTGTATTTGAATTATAAAAACTGCAGGAGATTACATTCTTTTCAGATTGATAATGATTGCAGTCACGTCATTAAAGACCACTGCGATGCAACTTTGGCTCGGAGATGTTTTATTAGTCAACATACCGGTAGTTGACGTCAGTGACTCGTAGTTGAAATCGCATCGCCACAATGCTATTTATTTGGTGCGTCTAAAGTAAAATATTAGTGCCTGCAATGTTACATGTGTCCTTAAATCTGTTGACTCCAGTGACCTATGGTTGAAATCCCTGCAACTACATTGATATTCATTTTTGTTATTTTGCCCTTTTACATCAAGGAATCACGTGGGAAGGAATTTAATTAAATGAAAGTTGGTATATATTTTCAGTTCATTCGCAACACTTCAGCAGACTACCGACGGATATCACGTATCAGTGCAAAACTCCTGCCAAGTCTTTGCTACCTCGGACTGCTTTTCTGCCACAATCTAGTCACCGCCTCGGATCTGTGCGAGTAAGTTGTTTTTCTTTCTCTTTTTTTTCAGGGAAAATAATAAATGTAAAACATATTACAACAACGAATTCAATGTGAAAAAAAAAGATATATAGTGCAAGTATATTAGAACTCATACTTTTAAAACTACCATTTACTGTTCAATACCTTGAATAACGTTAGCGTGTCTTTCATTACAGAGACCAAGCACCATTAAATCGCCCTGTAAAACATTCTGTTTTCCCATAGACTTACCTGTATCTGTACGGTTTTACTTACAGGTGGCTGACAAAAGGACTGGTGCCTTTTAACAACAGTAATATCCTGCCAGATGACATGAAGTTCACTGCTTTTGATTCACACATGTTCTCCAATGCGGTACGTTACACTTAAGAATTACACTGTAACCTATAGTACGTGTAAAAGAAATACCGATGATATCTTAGATTCTACAAGTGAGTTAGAAGGTTTTGGAAAATAACACAGTGCTGCTGAACTGTTTTCATTTATCTACCGTAAAAATGAATGAACGTGTAAACCATTAATTTTGTATTTATTCTACCCAAGAAAGGTTCTTTTCAAGTTATATAGAGTATTCATAACTTAAGGGTAATGTATCATAACTTTCTTTTTTTCCAGACTATCCCATCAGCCAATAATATCAGGAAGTATGCAAAGAAACTAGGTGTCTTTCTAAATCTAACACAGTTTCCTAATTTGGACCTGAGACCACTGGCCAACAAGTATCTACTTCAACTATCTCTACCCAGTAAGTGAATATGAAGCAGGAGGCCATGTTTTCGAAACTGATAAGGCTAATCAGGTGACTTTCCATTTTGATAAAGAGTCTCATAATTAATTATTCTGTCCTTTACTAAAGATAATAATATTATTACAAAATAACGTCAAATATGGATGATCAGATGTATTTTCTTTTTGTGACAGACAGAATACCTATTAATAAAACGCTAATCAAAATTAGCCTGATTAGCCTATTTTTTTACGAAAACATTGGCCCAGGATTTATTGTGACTTGTCATTGTGGATCAGTTTTAATTCTTCCCACCACGGATAGCTTATTTACTGTCCTTGTGCCTGCAGACTAGCCTAGCTCAAGAAGCATGCTAGGAACAGTATGTCGACAAGCTGCGGGGCTTAAATATAATATGCTTAAGCCCCGCAGCAGGTCGACACAATATTATTATATGTAATTATACTTGTTTATTAATGGTGGCATTCTTTGTGGTTTAACATGATTTAGCAAAGATTTTTTTTTTCAATTTGTATCTATATACTTCATATTTTTCAGATTGGTTTGAACTTTATCCATGTGTTTATTTCATAATATCCTTCAGGGCTGTCCCTTGTTTAAAAAAACAATTACATCTGCTCATTTTGTTTTTGAAGCTGAGATTCAGACCTTGGTCGGTTCGTTAATCTGGGACAATGGGCACATGTTCAACATGGATGTAAAGAAGAAAGACAGCCTACCATTCCCAGAAGCGGTGGCCATGGCCTACATCGTCATCGTTCTCAAGATGCTCTTTTGCCTGGACGACGACCGGGAAGCGTAAGTTCTTGACTCATTTTCAGAATACTCATGGCCCATAGCATGTTAGTAAATTGAGATGTGGCTAGAAGTGTGCTGATCATAAATCGATGCTACCGCCAAGTGAAAGCTTTGAAAACACGTTGTATTAATAAAATAAGTATTGAAAAATACCTGGATCAAATTATGTTGCTGAATCCTGCTTATTTACCCGGGCTCGCTGTATGATCCAGTCATCTTCGAAAAATGATCGATCTATCGGATCTCGCCCGGGTATAGTGACTTGGTAAATTAGGCGGGAAACGCCATTGAACGATGCCAGCACCAGCGGAAACAAGATCGCAAATTTGGACTTGCTTCCGGTGTTCCGTGAAAATCTGTCCCCCCGTGAGAAAGTGTCCCCGGGACACTTTCTCACTTAATTAATATAGTGTCCCCGGGACACTTTCTCACGGGGGTGAGGCCATGAAAAAGTGTCCCCCCCTCTAAAACAATTAATATAGATAGTTTTAAACAATAAATTGTATTACATCTGATAGATACAAATGAAAAACATAATTTAGATAAAAAATAAAAGCTAAATATATCATCCCTCTCTTCTAAACCATCTCTAGGATTCAACACTAACCCTAACTCGTCCCTATTCCTAGTCTATGGATAAAATAAAGATCAAATTCTCCATCTAGATATAAAATTGATTAATTAGGTTCGATATGAAATATCATCCAATAAAAAGAATAACATAAATAGATAGATAAAGTGATAAAACATGAGGGGGGACACATTCTCATGGCCTTGGAACACCTGTGAAAAACTGTCCCCCCCTCCACTGAGCATGCTCAGAACCGGGGGGACAGATTTTCACGGGGGGACCGTTTTTCATGGCACACCTGTTCCAATGATGAGCCTATGTAAAGTCTATACCAGAAATTGACCATTGAAAAAGCATTAGCCGAGATCGGGTCGGAAATTGAAGCGGTCAAACTGTATGACATCGATTGACGCATCAGCATTGAAAAGCCTAGCATTTCAGATTGCAGTGTAGTGTGGAATAAATTATGTTAATGAGCGTGATGACGCCGAGCAAGGCAGACCCCAGTCTCTGATCGGAAAGTCAGCCGGGAATGCTCGCCTATTTCGCATATTTCCCGCGCGTTTCGGTCGACTTAACGCGCCATATAGGTCTATGTAGATCTTTTATTGATGATGCCGATGTGATCTGAGGCTTTATATTGATATAAACCCAGAAAATCGCGTTTTTGTCCGGACTATGTTTCATGCGTATTCCCTTCTGGGACGAAGCGCATCTCGCGGATTCACACTGTCAAACCACAGCGCCTTGCATCAGACGCCAAAGATGGCGCGCTCCGGTCGGACCGCGTGTTGGAGTCCTCCGAGATTTACCGCCATTTACGCCTTACATCGGCATCGTCCAGCAAAATGGGGTATATATTATGGATTATTGATATTCAGAGACGGTCACGGTCGATATAAAGTGAAGAATTATGTCAATATTTACGATCGGCATCGAAGAAAAGGTTAGTGTCCTCCGCGTGTAGGTGAACGATAATAGAGGATATTCATGATGGCGGCGGACTCGCATGTGCATCTTTTTGTTTAATTCGATCGATAAGTCGCTCGATAATTATTATTCATATCCCCATATCTGATCAAGCATCACTTTCATATATAGAAAAAGAAGACGAATAACCCGGGTTTTTTCGGTTTTGTAACCGATTCTTTTCTTCCATAATTCCACCTGTGACCTTGTCATATCATTATTGATTTTTGTCAGTCATTTTGATTATTCACTATTCTTTGTTCGTATCGATATTTTGGTCAGTTTCCATTTAATCAGGTTATTCTACAATTTACCAAACCCGGGGTAATTAATCTGAAAAAACACATATTAGGCGGTATTTCATTCACAAACGTCTCTTGACTCATTCTATGTGTCTGTTTCTTGAAAGTAGTACTTGTTTTTACATAAGACAATAGAACCAACGTGAAGCGTTGGTCTAAAAAATCAAGAATATTTTCCTATTAAACATTCGCTAACCAGACACCTAAAAAGCCGTCACTTCACGATGATCTTATATATTTCCAGAGAGATCAGTGAATATGCTCGACGCGTTAATGCGGCATGCCCGACCATGCGGCTGTTTGTGTGGGAGGACTGGGTGAAACGACAAAGGCAGCTGAAGTTACCGGACACCTTGAGTCACCTGCCAGAGACACTCAGGTTAATTTTCTTACTTATCTTTGAACACTTCTTTGAAAAAAGAGAATAGATACAGCTTGAAAATTCAAGTGGTGAAACTAGGGGAAAAAGTTGAGTTCAGGTATCGTCCCTGAAGGGTGGGCCAGACGTTAAACTACCCCAACAAACAAACAAAAGATATCGTGGGGCTAAGGAAATAGGGTCCGTAGGTGGGATTCTTTTTAAAAGAATAATTAGGGTTTGGATACCGAAACAAACTTTATTTTCATCTAACATCTTGGCCTAATCAGAGGTCTCCAATAACAGGAATTCATCCCTTTCACAAACATTGGTCGCCTGCTAGTTCATACGAGACAACAACTTGCCAACTTAAAACAATGTAAAGTTTAATAGTATTCCTTTATTTTCCTATTTCCTTGTCAGTGATGTCCTGAAGATCAAAGATGTATCAAAGTGCCTCAGTAGTGTTGGTGAGAAAATGAAGAAAAATCGATTCAGCGCCACGAGGGGGCGTTACGGTGAGTACAACTCATGGGCGGATCCAGAGATTTTTAAAAGGGGAGGCGCCCTATTGTAAAATTGTCCCCCTGACCCTCCGGCCCGAGAGTTTTACATTAAAAAAATAATAACTCCATGGAAATAGTCTAACGGCTAATGTTCCACAAAGATCAATGAAATATCTTATGTTCTAATGTTAGTTTACATCAGTGAGACTAAAATTACATTGAATTGGCATAGATTTACAGTGAAGAAATGTCTGATTTTACTCAGGTTATCTCTCCTGGAATTACCAATATTCTCTAAAAACAATGTTTCTTTTATTGAAATTCACTTACCCCGGTATATCCCCTATCCCTTTTCAGATGTTTTTGACCGTGCAGAAGTGCGGGAACAACTCGAACGGCCACTCAAAGCTGTCGCCAAAAACCTGCCCACAAAAACCAAACTGGCCACTGAAAACCAGCCTTCTCAAACACAGGAGTCAGGCCTGGGACCAGAGGAACCACCCCGTCTGCGACCCACGGATACGTTGGAATTCGACCACGACACATACATGGACGACAACTATGAAGCATACCTCTCTGAAGACGAACTATTTCAGAAGTCCACTGTCACATTTATCACCCAGAGCCCAATATTTGCTGTTGTGTTAAAGAAAACATTTTGCAACCCAGATTCTGGCGAGACGTTGACAACGTTGCTCGACCTACCCCATGGCGGGTGTTCCCCTTATGTGATTTATAAAGAGGGTGCACAGTGGTCCGAGTCGTATAGCACCTGCCTAGATATCTGCTCCAAGTTGATATCTTGCGAAATCAGTGATATTCATAAGTGGGTTCAAAGACTTGAATGGAAGATCTTCCGGGATGCTTTTACGGGAAAAGATCAACGTCAGTACAACTTTCAGTTTGCCTGTTACTTGGCGAGATTTGAAAATAGTGTAAGGTAAAATGGGTTCAATCTGAGAAAGATTGACCGATCTTGGAAATATATGCACGTTCTTTTCTAAGACAGGTGGACTAAGTGATCTAAATTATTAACTCACAGTGAGAGAGATACTTGGTGAGAGGGGTAGAAAATGCGCAGAAGTCAGCAGTAACTGTTATCGAGTTATATATGATTATTTTCTGTGTATGTGTCAAGTTGTTGAGTCAAGTTTAAGATAATATACATCCGAGTCATGTTGACAGCCAATTGGTTAATTAATTTTTTCCAATATTAGTTTTATCGTCGTTTAAATAAGTTTTACAGAATACATTATACCTACAAAATCAATCGAGGCAGATATGGCATGTTTAAAACTGATATTTATCCTGTACTTTATACGTTTTTGATATGTATATCTTACTTTTACAAAGTAGAGCTGGAGTAACGTTTTTTCTTTTTAAATTGTCCCACATTCCTTTGTGTTTAATCATTATGAGTTTTTAAGAAATGCATATGTGCACGAAAGCTGCGCTACTGCACAACACTTGACAATACAAAAATGGGCAGCAGCGTGTGAAAGCAAATCGACCTCATAAAATGATACAAAGACTTCCCAATAAAATAAGTTTTTACCTTAAGATTTCGTTTTTAACTTGGAATGTAAATCTAGATTCATATAGAATAACGACCTCTTAGATAGGCCTATAAATCTAGAAATATTTTTATAGGAATGTCACCTAAATCTTGTCCCCTATAATGATTACTGCAGTATCCCTAATTTAAGCCGCGGTTTAAATACGGTCGTTTAGATGTGAACTTTAAAGCCCCATACCCACTAGGCGATTTTACTTTTGCTTGAATTCTATATTAAAAGTTATTAAATTTGGCAAAAAATAGGGCGGGAGGGGGGGAGGGGGGTCTCAGGCGCCCCCCACTAAATCCATCCCTGCCGTAGCACTCACGAAAATATGTTATGAAAAAATGCCAAAAAATAAACCCAAAAGGTACGGTGCGGCGTCTAAATGAGGGTGCGGCCCAAATTGGGGATTTTATGATATTTATTTTGGCTATTGTTAAAATGTTTTCAGAGCGTAAATAAAAGTGTTAAATAATTATTTGTTCACTACGTCTTCAAAAATCCATCACACAACAATAAAAGGCACTTCTGAGATGGAAACAAATTAAAAGTTTGACTAAGAAATCTTCATCATTTTCAGGTAAATTTATTTTCTTTGGATTCTTGTCATTATTTATTTTACATTTTATTCAGTCTTCAGACGTTAATTAATTTAAATCTCAATTAAATTGTTCACTCCATTTTATCTGGGATCTTTGCAGTGATTAATAAAGAAATTTTCCAAGAAAATGTAATACAATGTCATATTTTACTAAAAACAAAACGGAAGAAAAAAAATCATTCAAATGTTTAGAAAAGTTAAGAAAGGCCCTATGAGCTGAGGCTGAGACTATCATTCCAACCAAAGGCTCGATATAAATAGAAACTATAGAGATCTCTATAGGCCAATTAGGGTAATTAGCTGCTCAAGTGAGCCTTACTGTCTGAGATGGCATGCTAGCTCCACCACACTCTTTCCAAACGTTATAAGCCTGAAATCCCCGATTAATGCCTATTTACCATTGTATTTGTATTCATTTCACAACAAAGACCACATAAACATGCCGCCCACCACGCTTGGCCTGGTTTCAGTTTTGGCGCGCTCTTCTGATTTGTCACCGGATAGCATTACCTCATGCTTGTGCACAGAGAATGATGACGTCACGCTGACGTACTACACACGCACTGACAGGAAACCCCATACGAAGTTCCTCAAGCAAGGTGCTCGATTTGAAAAACTTAGGACAAGCTGTAAATAGGACATCTTAAACTTTTATTTCCACAAAAGCATTTAGCAGGGAGCATCCACAGATGCAGTGATCGTCTTTTAGCAATGCAAAACGTTGGATTCTCGTCGGAACAGTTGTTTTCAGAGAGGGAATCCCGCAACTGGCGCAAACTCGAACTGTCATTGTTGTTCTGCTTCAGAGGGAATGCTCTGGTTTTGTGATGGTTATTCCAAGTTTATTGCATCGGAAGTTTTTATTATCGCCAGAATATTAGAGTTATGAACTTTCCAAACTATTTGCTATGACCAATGATTTGATGGACGCAAACTATGGATGCAATCATTGAACGATGGACCAACTAGCAACAGGTACGTGAAAGTGTTATGATCGACTGTCAGATCTTGAACGTGCACGGTGTCACCGACTCCTCTTACTTTTGCGAAAACACTCTTATCACATTATCAAGCTCAGTATCAACTTTGTGTGTGTGCCTTGATCTTGAATTTGTGTTGGGAATTAATGTCAAGTCAATTACTGTCGAGTTTCAAAATCAACCTTTCCTTTTATCTCTCTGCAACTGGATGGTTGCATGATTTAATCTCGACTCAAGACTCGGCAATCTACCTATCAATCAGTCAGAAAGACATCCGTGATTTGGATATATTTTCAATCTTTAACGTGGGTAAAACGTGTTTAAATCGTAATGAGGGAAAATCGATTCTCATTCAGTCATTGTGTAAACAAAAACAGATGAAACATCTTGCTGAACTTGGCAACATTTCAACATTCCGGATGTTGATCTAGTTGGAGTATACCCCGGGTTAGTCATACTTGTCAGTTATTTGCATTGTGACATATATCAAAAACAAATCGATTAGCATTGAGAAGTGACTAACTAAGCATCGTCCAGTTATCCTTTCGGTCTGGCATTAATCGTGATTAGATAAACTTGAATCTACCGGTTCTCGCAATAACTTGTTAATAGCAAGTGCAATATATAAATCAAGGAGATGAGTCCCTTGAATTAATATTCTGTCTACATTGAGAATCTCTGCAAATCTAGGCATATATATTGTAATTTGTATTTTCACAAATTCTTGAGATATTTATTCCATAAAAAAAAAAAAAATCATTTGAATGTTTGATTTCCTGATGCTCTTGCCAGTTTTTTTTTAATGCACATAGATCTATATAGATCTACATCTAGTAAGCCAGTATGAACAAACATATGAAAATATTGTTACATAAGTTATTCAATAAATAATGGGATGGAATATCAGGTGTGGAGTACTAAGGCGATTTAGTTCAGTAGAACACTTGTCCTGTAATGTGATTTAGCCTGGTTCACACAGGGTCATGGATTATGATCAGGCATAGTCTACTGTATATTATAATTAGTCTACTTTATCTTTGAAGGAGACTACTTTCCAAAGGCTGAGTGAGGGTGATTAAGATTCTGCCCCCAACTCAAAAACTAATTCTATTTGGATCAATGAGGTTAACAGGCGACCTATGAATAATGGAGTAGGTAGTAGTCTAGTTAGTACTCCAGAACAATGATTCAGACAAACAATATATTCCAGTCAAATATATCATTTGAAGAGAATGCATGAAAAAATATTAATAATTTGAATGTAAGACTCTATGACAGAGTCAAGACGTAACGTAAAATATTACGTCTGTATTCAGTGGACTCAAAGATGTGCTTTTCTGGCTTTCATTGTCTTTGGGAAATTATCCTTTTTTTGAATTAATTAACTTTATGATAAATTCATCATACCTGCCTTGTGAGACGAAAAAGTTATGGCCGATTCAATCCAATAGTTCCTTGTCCGACAAGCAGTCATCTGTAAATGCACAAAATCTATAATATTTGTGAAAATAGCTGTATGTTACAGCATAACAAAACATATTAGACAAAATTCAGATCTACAGCAAAACGAGCTGTAATAAAATCGATTTAATGTTATACAAGGGACTAATGAGAGATTTAACGCCCACGCTACCATTCTTTAGACACTATATTTCAACCTGGATTTCCTCTCATTTTTTCAGTGTAAGTGTCCTTTGGGACACGCGGCTGTTAGTGTCACCCTGGCTGTCATTATCCTTGATGGTCGTTACTTAAATTCTGAAGACAGTCAGTTTGTGGAGAAGGTACAAACTGACATACAGGACTACATCAACAGAGGTTCAGAAGAGTAGGTAAATCATTAAGATTAAGGAAACTTGCATATTTTAAACTGCTCCAGGCTGCAGTGGATATTGCTGATAAATACTGTTTAAGAAGCTTGTTAGAAATATACTTAGTGATTTTTGTTGTTGAAAGACTAGATTAAACAACATTTTTGACATGGTATTCAACGAATTGTTAGAATTTCTTAAATATTCACCGTCATATCTGTATTGAAGATTAATATAATTCATCATTTCTCATTTCTTAGAGTAAAAACAGCAAAACATTGTTCTCTGTTAATTTAGCCTGAATCAACGATATGCTAGATAAATCATGTAACTGTTTTGTGTTTGTGTTTAGAATTATGCAAGGTATATACTTTATGCATAAAGATGGAATTGTTAATCGTGAGACACTGAACATAGCACATTGATAGGTGACTGATAAACCAGATCAGTTTCGAACATTGGCCTCCAGGTTAGAGATTTATTCCCGTAGTCCGCACATTGCAGGGTGACTGAATCAGTTAAGGATCTATTTAGATTTTCTGATACTCTGATGTAAACGTTCCCAGATCTATGTGCATCTCTGATGTAAGAAACAGGGAGTCTATCAATTACCAGTCAGTTATTCAGCTAATAACAAGCGATAAAAAGGATAATGGCAAAACGAAAAATTACATAATTATACTATCTAATTAATTAACACTTTTTTCATCAAAAGGATGAGTCTAGAAATACTGTTAGAAAAAAAATCTATTTGCATGTTCTCAGCCCTGTAAATATTATGATAAACTCCTGTTAACTCAGCCTCGCACGATAAATTTGAACAGAACATTAAAAAATTAACACAAAGTGAAAAAATAAAAATAAAAATAAAAATTGGTCATATTCAAGTATATATATTTTGTGAAATGTTTTTGTTTATCCCAAATGATATGGCCCAGTATTATTTGTATCATGCACATCATCAAATTTCTGTACTTTTCTGCTATGAACAGGGTTCTGGTGTTCCCTCCAGTTGACAACTACCACCGACTTCTGATCCATAAGACGGTGGAGGAGGACTTTCCAGGTGTCTCCAGTTTCTCCATAGGCGAGGGGGAGGAGCGTCGTACAGCAGTCTGCTGCGAGTCGCTCGCACCTGCTGATCAGTAAGTGGAGCCAAAGTTATACAACTAGCTACGCTTATTACTAAGTCCTTGGTGGAGTAGTACACTACCGGTAGTAGCTCAAACAACAGCAATTTATGATAGGAAAAGAAACTGGCCAAAATATAGAAAGGTCTGTCTGAATTTTCATTGAAGGGGAGTGGCATCTCTGTTTTCTACTAAGGATGGATTTTCTGACACTGACAGCACTTATTTTATGGAGCTAAGCTCTACGTAGCCTCCTCGGTTTAGCTTGTTATATAGCAGCACTTATAAACCGCGTTTTTGTCTCATGAGGGGTAACTGGATATTTCCAGTTTGTTGATCAGACTAACCGATGATAGTGTACACTCTAAATTACCTTCAACGCTCCCTCATCATTCAAAATTGAAATAATTTATGCGCTGATCT
Source organism: Lepidonotus clava (assembly GCA_936440205.1). Lineage (NCBI taxonomy): Eukaryota > Metazoa > Annelida > Polychaeta > Phyllodocida > Polynoidae > Lepidonotus > Lepidonotus clava. The sequence continues at coordinate 31,803,089 of OW387145.1, read as the reverse complement.
TAATATTGTGCAGATAAGTAACACCGTCAATGTCCCTAACCTCCCTAATAAACAAAGAAACACTTGAACAATTTATGCACATACTTCTATACAGAAGTCAGTGTGAAAATCACCTAATGTTCTATCATCACTTTGCTCGAAACAGAGAATCTCCGATGGATCATAATGTAGGAATGGGACGGAAGAACTTCGGCCGTGGAGGTCAGCAGAGGGTGAGGCCTTCCCCAGACCGCCGCCCGGCACCCGACCGGCGGGGTCCGGGGGCAGATCGCCGCCCCTCCGCCGACCAGGAGGGCGGCCGCTGGGGGGAGCGTCAGTGGCCAGACAACAGGAACAAGTAAGTCATTTGAGTCTACTCATTGCTATCATAAATGATAATGGTAGCAGAAGTTTTCAAGAGAACTTTGTATTTTTAGTTATTAACGTTGGTTATTCACTCCGATGTTATTTGTTTTTGCATTTCCACTGTTTGTCACAATGAAAATTTAGCATCATTGAACTTATTTTAGCTTAACAAAAGTACGTATTCTGTTTTAAAGTAGTGGCCGCAGATAACAGTATTCGCTTGCCGTATTACAGGGAGGGTGGAATAAAAAGCCGGCACTTATCTAAATAGGTATAAGTCTTGGACATTGTGCCATTGCACGTCGGCTATTTTCACTAAATTTTACGTACTTTTTACACGAGCCAAAGTCCGTCGGACTTTTAAGATAAGAATCATTCAGTTTCCAAGCATTGTTCTCATACTGCTATCCCTCTCATTCTCTACAGACCGCGGGGCCGTTGGGAGCACGATGACCGGGTGGGCCCAGACTACAATCCTCAATCAGCCGACTCTCCGGGCGTGGGGCGGCGCGCGGGGCGAGGCCGGGGACGAAACGTCGAGGCCTCCCCTCAGTTCTCCAGGAAGAACGCGCCGCCCCAACAAGGCCGCCGCAACTCCAGTGAGTGGCATGGAGGAGGTGGTGGTCCTACCAATAAGGGCCAAAGACCCAGGGACTCGGAGAGCGGCTGGGGTAGTGGGCCCCACCGCGGGCAGGTGTCGCCACAGGTCTACCGGCGCAGTTCCGATCCGTGGGGAGGAGACAGCAGCCGAAGTCATGGAGATTTGAGAGGAGTTGGGACCGAGCAGGATCCCAGAGGTGGTCAGGGGCCGGGCAGAAATATGCCTGAGGGAGCCGAAGTCGACAGGTCAACCAGACATAAGACTCAGTGTGTATAGTCTAGTGCTGCTTTGCTATGTTTTGGCTTTGTGGGCCCTGGTGTCTGTTCTTTTGCATGTTGCGTTTTGTTCATGCAAGAACTGGCATTACAATTATGAAGTCACTGTACATGCATCGAGTATGCCCTTAAATTAAAAAGAAAAATAATTCTGTTAAAATATTGTCGGAACATTCCAGACGTAAAAGTCAATAGAAAATATTAGAATTAAGTAAAGTATTTATATTGTCGTGCATTTGTACCCTAGCCGCGTACACCCTGTCTCCCAGTTTGTCAGCGCATATTTTGATTTTTTGCAAGTATAACATGCTAACTGTCTTGTCGACTGCTGCATGGTAACCAGACTGATGGTGTGTCGTGAATGTTAAAAACCTGCATATTGCACGACCCGTGAGGTATGATAAAACCCAAGGCATGTGTTCTGTCTATCTATGTTTAGATTTTGCTAATGGAAACTTGTTTCTTGTAGGGGCAAGATGAGACGGCCTGACGCCCAGGTGTATGTGCCTCGTGCCCGGCGCCAGTTACTGGAGGAGGGCGATTACATGGACGCCCCGCCCAGCTCAGACCTTCCCCCGCAGGGCGGTGGTGGAGGCTCCCTGGGCCGACCGGGCTCCGGTCGCCGGTCAAACCGACCAACCACAGGAGATGTGTACGTACCCAGGGTTCGGAGGGCCGAGCAGGATGTGAACAGGAACCCTGGAGGCCCTGGGCCACCCCAGTCATCTGGTGGTCCACGGGGTTATCCGCAAAACCAGCGTCAGGATTACCACCAGGAGCAGTGGGATAATGATGTGAGAGACACTGGAGGTGGTGGTGGTGGGGGTAGATATCAGCAGCAGAAGCGGCGTAAGAGCCTGGAGGGCCAGTCACGGAGCGGGTCTCGCAGTGGCTCCATGGACAGTCGCCATCGATACAACGACGACTATGACAAGAACAATGTGTATTACAACCAAAACAACGACAGCAACCGCGCGCAGGAGCACATTTCTGAGCAGACTTACTACAGCAGGTCCAACCGAGCGTCGACGCCGGAGGACTGGTTGGAACCACCCCGACCGGACATGCAGGGAGGAGGTGGCGGGGGAGAGTACAGAGACCAGAGGCCTGATCGCCCTCATTCAAAATCTCGAAGGCGGCGGCGGTCTCATTCAAACTCTAGTCGCCGCAGTCAGCCTTCCCCTAACCGCGGTCCCCCAGCTAACCGGCGGGAGGGGAGAAGACCTAGTGATACCTGGTCCCAGGATGAGCAGTACCAGGGTCGGCGTCGGCCGAGTGACACATGGAGCCAAGACGAGCACTACCCAAGTGGGAGCAACTCACTGCCCAGGCGGCAGCGGAGGCGGAGCGGTGGTGGTGGTGGTGGTGGAGGGGGTGGGTACCCTAACCCAGATGATTGGAGTCCAGGCGTCTACAAAACCGAAGTGTGGAGCCCGGTCCACCAAATGAACGACCCATGGGGACCAAACGATAGTAGAACGCTGGGTCGTATACGCCGGTCCAGTGGGAACCGCAGCTACGATGAAAGCAGGGCTCCTCCCAGTCCTGCCATTGACCGTGCCAAATTCAAACAGCAGCAAATGGACTGGAACCAATCCAAACCCAGCCGTGGGCGTGGCCGCATCAGGAGATCCAGCGGCGGCCATCTTGATGATAAGTTCAATGCCAACCAGCCACCTCGTAGAGTGCGTCAGTCCAGTGGGAACTGGGATCAAGAACCACCGTCCACGCCACAGTCAGGCAAGCGTTGGCAGAGCCCGGGGCAGACGAGGCGGAAAAACCGGCCTCCTCCACGGTCTATAACCCCATCGGAGTCATGGTCGTCAGACGCGGAGACATGGGACACTGAAAGCCTACCACCTGGGGACGGACACCCACCCCAGAGTGGTGGCAGGTACCCAATGCCATCTCCAGGGGGTAACATCATCATACAAGTAACGGCTGGCGGACGTAATGTCAGTGACAGCAAAGGCCGTGGCTTCCCCAACCAGCCCCCAATGGACCACCAGTACGGCGGGTCGCCCCAGAACAGCGCCCTCCTGGAGGAGTCGGTCCGTGCGCAGGCAAGTGACTTGTCCAGCAAAGTCAGTAGCATGTGCGCCGACCTCTCCGAGTTGAAGCACGCCAAGGAGCTTTCCAACACGGAGCTACGCTCTCCTAAGCAGCGTGACGACTCCTCCCGGCAAAAGTACAATGGAGGGAAAGCGGAGGACCTGGAGGAATACCCTCACGACTACCGCAGTCCCCCGTGTGACAGCACCAGTAGCAGTACTAGTCCCTCCCATAGTGGCGTAGATCTGCGTGCTGGTGGTACCTCCATCAACCCCACTGCCATCCCCCACCACCCGATCCACCCGATAGACGCTGACGATGTTAGTTCAGACGGTCAGAGTTCGGTGCAGCCCGAGTCGAGTACGAGCGCCGACAGTCCTGACACGGGTGACTCCCGAGCCCTGAGCAGCGCAGGCGAGCAAGATGCCACGCCCGAGAGCTGGAGCCCAGGGCCGGTGGAGTTCACCATGTCGGAGCAGGGCAGAGAGGTGCTCATGTTAGTTGCTGAAGGCATGCGCCACGAGGTCAGTGAACAAGCAGATGACGAACCTGAGGACGTAACCATCTGTGACCCCGACCAAGCCAAAACTGACGTACAGTCCTCTGAAACTGCCCCACCAGAGTCATTAGACATTGATGAAATAAACGTTGAAATAGAAAAACATTCTGAGGAAGTCAAAGTTGACCAGGTAGCAAAACAAGCAGATGTAGAACCAAGTGACCAGACCCACCCAAGCCCAGCTGATATAACAGCTGATATTACAGAAACCGTCACTGATTCCAGCCCACCTCATGAACCTGAACAAGGTACAATCCCCCCACCTTCTGAGGATGCTCAAATACCAGAAACCGCCCAATCAGACCCACCAACAGAAGAAGCAGAACAAGAAAAATGTCCAGAAGATTTAGAACCCACTTCAGATCATACCAATAATCAAAAAGATAACAGCGTAGTGGAAGAAAACGCACAAGAGGCCGAGCCAGAAAAGAGAGAAGACACAGACTCTAAAAACGTAGAGAAAGTTGATGAGGAAGAAAAGGAGACAGCGACTGTGAATAGCAAACATGAAGAGCAGACAGAAAAAGAACAAGATAGGGAGGAGGAGGAGAAAGAGAAGGACATGGAGACAGAAATAGAAGAGCAAGAGGCTGAGTGTGAGGACCAGAAAGCTGGCGAGGCGTCAGGGGAAGACGAAGTGCCGGTGGTTCATATGAACTGGGCCGACATGGTGGATGACCAGGACGAGGAAAACGACTCCTGGGACCACCTCTTTGACGAGACGGGCGAGGCTCTGGACCCCAAACTTCTCGACGAGGTTAGCGCATCTCAGTCTCATTTCTTCGAAAATGAATGATTATTAAGATCCATGCCAGATTTGATTTAATTGACCTTTCCCCTTTTAAACACTAGATAAATATTAGTTATGTGTGCATTTCAAATTGGCCCCATCTATCCAAGGTGTAACAGGAACAATAATGCAAGCCAGTGTAAGAAACGAAATGATTTCCATGCATTGTCGGCACAGTGAAGTTATGGGCTGTGTTTACATTTAGTGTAACAAATACTGTTCAAATTGCAATGACAACTTTGTATGCAATTCCTAATCTTTGATGGTGATGCCAATGCTTTATAGAATTTCAAAACAGGAACCCTTTGGATTTTGACATTAAGGAACTTTATTTTTCCCATTTCAGTTGACAATTGCAATCGGTAAAGAGGTGAAGGTGCAAAAGCCCCAGTACGATTACTACAACTACCAACCAAAGGACCTCGATATGGCTGGCCGTGGTACGTAGTACCGTGTAATGTGTTTGAAACTGAACTATTAACAGATGGCTTTTTTCTATATCTGACCAGGGTATGCCAGCCATTATAGTCTTTATTCAATTAAGACTTGTAGTTATCATTAATTACATTAATTCTGTATTTTTTCATTGTTTTTGGCAGTTCCCCCCCCCCCCCCCCCCAAAAAAAAAGATAATAATAAGTAGCAAATAACTTTCTTTTTGTACAGCGTATTCTCACCTGCTGGAAATCTACGACTTCTCTAAGGAACTGGTTACCAGAGATCTGATAATGGCATTCAAGGAATATCAGTAAGTTAACTTTTGAATTATGGATAGATTATTTACGTTAGTGCCATAAGACATTTAAGCCTGCCAAATATGGGGTTCTTTCTTTCATATGTTTTCGGCTTATATTGCGTAAATTTTCTAATATTCATAAAGTATTCCTCTTTCAATAACGTTTTCTTCAAAGAACTCGTATAATATTGTCATACACAAGTACACTGTTAGCATTACTGTTAAGCCTCAGTCACAAATAGAAATGGTATAGTAATGGTTTTCTCATCATTGATAGACCGGGCAAGAAACTTATTGTTTCATATGATGTTTCACCTTTAGTCTTACCACATGTTCAAAGCGTCACTAAAATGATTCAACTTTTCTGTTTTCCAGTGACCGTGGATTTGACATTAAGTGGGTGGATGATACCCATGCCATTGCAGTGTTTTCTAGTCATGTTGCAGGTATGTGCATCAGGAATACACTTTTCATTTAACCACACACATTTAAACTATTATATGTCTCATCTTTTTGCATCAGAGATATGTCGTAAAATTGAATGATCCTGTAGATGTCTGTATTGTTCGGTTTCATTCTCCAATGGTCCTGAGATGTATACTAATAGGAAAAATTATGTGATGGTTCATGGTATATTTTCTACATTTTACAGCACAATCGGCACTCAGTATGCGCCACCCCCTACTCAAAGTACGGCCTATTGCCATGGCCTCACGGCAAACACAGACGAAAGCCAAACGCTGCGCAGGTAAAGTTGTATATTTTGTAGCTACTGTCATGCATGAATGACACTTGCAAAATCACTAAAACTAAACTAAAACTAAAAGAAGGAATATTATAAGTGTGTGTATACACATGAGTGTACCCTCCTAATATATTGAGATATAACGAGTGTTAGACCTAGTTTCGGTTACCTAAGCTCAATTGCCAGCAGTATGTAACTTAAAAAAAATAGAACTTTTTAATTTCAATATAATTATTCTTTCCAAAAGTATAAAAACTAAAGAGCAAAAGAAAAATATCCTCCTACAGGGGCGGATCTAGGAATTGTGGAAACGGGCGCGCCTATATTAAAAAGTCCTGGCGCCCCCACTGGGGACGCAAATTTTATATTTTTAAAAAAAAACAATATTTGACCCCCATGCGCCTCCCTAAGCCCATCCCTGCCCTATGCTGCATATCTTATTTGATCAAGAAAAATATATCTGACCTTACATCAAAATCATATGTCTATCTTGGCTGTTTCAGAGTTTTTGGAGCCCTACCGGCCCCGACCGGAGACGACGGCGGCTGTAGCCCGGAACCTGGTGACGGGAGCCCTCGGCCTTAAGACCCGAGTACCCAGGGAGAAGAGGGATGCCGAGCGGAACAGGCTCAGAGAAGCCAGAGGTAAGAGAATATTACTACTCGTTCAACTGAAGGGACTTTTAAATACAAGGCCCATATCTTCGTGACTGATTTGGCTGATCAGGGAAAATTTGATCAGGGTCCCATGATCAGTGATTTTGCCTTTATTTTTTCATGATAGATCATGTGACCCTAATCAAATTTTCCCTGATCAGCAAAATCAGTTACGAAGATATGGGCCCAGGTAGAATATTGCATTTGAGGTTCAGTATGAGTTTTGAAGGCACATATCAGTATTATCAGTTTGTAACGTTTGTGTAATAATGTAACCGATTTTCTCATTACATGTATATAAGTTATTGTAACGGTGTTTTGCACTGTCGGAGAAAGTATGCCTACTCGGAAAACTCCCAAGATTTTCCATCTTTAGTCCTAACTATATAAAGGTTAACATAGTTGGGTGTGTTTTGTTTTTTCTAAAGTTCGCTTGAGATCTCCAGATTTGAATAGAATGTTGCTAAATGCTGGGACTTCCAGATACACTAAGTTAATGATCTTCCTTATCTTTAAAGAATCGTTTTATTATTACAGATAAGAAGAGAAATGCCCAAAAGCAGAAGAAGGACGCGTGGGAAGGCAACTTCGGCCGCTGCGCCATGGATCAATGAGACCAGTCAAAATGTTTGGATGAGGCCACTGAAAATCATCAGATGAGGCCACTGAAAATGCTGGGAAGAGGCCAGTTATAAAACACGGCCACTCCTCTCTACCAGTCTGAACACTGATTATCTCATCTCCGCTCATTTCACAAATCGAGAGTACGAAAAGCTCAGACTCGTCTAGGTTTTAGGATTCTACTAATTTGTTTCCTAGCATGGTGGGTGATGTGATCGAGTGCGACAAGTTTAGGTTGGTGTCGGGTTTTGCCGCTTGTTGATTTCAACAAAAACGGGAGAGAATAATGAATTCCTGATCTGCAGTGCAGGATCACGATAGGTTTCCAGTCTTGATTGTGATAAGGTTTTATGCTGCCATTTTATAGAACACCGACAAAGGATATGTTGAAAAGTCGATAATGTCAAAAAGTGAAGAAAGCGCGTGTATATAAATTGTCGGATGGATTTTAGTCGTGTAGATGTTCAGAAGTCAAAGGAAGCGTGTATAGTTCAACAAAAGTTCATATATAATTGCTGGCTTAAGCTAACCGACTAAACCCGTTGTAAAATTACGGGTTTCTACTTTTACTCTTGCTGAAGTTTAACACTAATAGATACCGTAGAGGTTCATTGATCACCAAAGTACACTATTATAATAAAGCAGTATTAAGGAGAGGTAGTAACTGAGCAAATATTGGCCACATTAAGCAAAGATAATGGCAGCTTTAGAATAAAAGAAACACATTTTCTTAGTATCTTTAAACTATGTAAATATTGGTGCAATGGTAACCAGAATAGGAATATGGATTCTTCCCTTAAATAATAGTTTTGTACGGTATTTGGCTTTGGGTCACACACATTTTTCAATTTTCACTTTTCAATTTTCACTTTTCAAATGCTATACTTCAGCGATTTTACTTTTCTTTCTACTTTTATTTTGATAGTTATTTTAATCCGAGACAATATGATTGTAAACAAAAGTTTGAATGAACTTTTAACGTCCGTGTTTTTTACTCGAATATAAAAAAAATATACTGGTCAGTATAGTCTTTTATTACGACAAAATATATTCTTGGATTCGATACATGCTCAAGCCGAAATGTCCCTTAGCCACTCAAAAACAACAGGTGTAATTGTTACCATTTACAAAACTGTTATGAAGTTGCCTTAGCGTAATTGTTCACATGTAGTGGAGAATGACGGAAATAAATCTTGTGTCTTTAGATTGTACTAAGTGCTTAGTTGTTGAATATTCGTCAGATGAATAGCTTGTTTGATACATTTGGTTACTCTTTATTGTCGGTGTCTCTTTATGAGAATTGTACCCGTACAGCATAGAAATTACTTCTGATAAAGAATATATAGACTAAGTAACTACGCTGTTCATACTTTCTATTGAAGAGGTTGGCAAGTAGAGATAGAATGCCCTTTATACCATTTCCCCTTTGTATAGTATCAGAACTTTTATGTATAGGGAATTCTACCATTTTTGTACCATTCCCACAAACTATGGAATCAGATGACAAACTACACTCTGGAAGATGGGTGTTGCTAGAGGTAGAACTTGTCATGTTAGTGTAACTGGGCCGTCTTTTGATGGCTCCACTCAACAACTGAAGTTTCCGCCTCAGAGAGAATAAGGTTATTCAAAGAGGCTCTCGTTGAAAAATATCACTCTTTTTTGCAGAGTCTTTCCGACAATTAGCGTTAACTTTTTCATTGTTAAAAATTATGAATTTGTAGCTGTGTATGGCTTCGATGTGTAGTGGAAATAGATTTTAATTGTTCAGTGGCATTCTGCATATGGACTATTTGTTGAGTAGACGCGAATTGAATTCCGTTTGTTAATGGAAGATGTGGCTTTTAGTGAGACGGTCGTATCAGTTGACTTTAGTTGTTAAAATAGACAAAAAAAGATATCGAAACAATTGCTTTTTTAGATGGGCCTATGTATTTTGCTTTAGCTTTTTATTACAATGCACCTCAGAAAGACCATAAACATATGAGAAAATAGTCTGTGATAACATGATTCTTCGTCCACCCAAAAATTTGAGGGAAAGTCATAATGTGTTCATAGACGAGAAAATAACTATGCATTGTAATGGATCAAACTGAAGAGTTCGGAAAACCTCAAATATTACACTTCAACAAGTACCAGTACATTTTATTTTATTTTATTTTATAATTTCAAAGTTAAAAACAAAAGGTATACTTATGTGGTTTGATTTTAATGCTTGCCGAAATTCACTTATTGATGGCATCTCAGTACTAGTCGTCCTTGCGTCGCTTTAGCTAATATCACCTTATTATAGCATATTTATTATTAATATGAGTTCTGTAACTCAAAATGCCTAAGACAATAGTTCATCCTCATTTTAATTTAATAGTTTGTAGATGTGCCTTGTTTACCATCTTGACTGTTGTATATATTGCGTTGTGTATAAGTCTCCACATGAAGAGGCCGGCTATGATCTCAGTGTATCTGTGCGAGAATGAATTAAGACTAAGAGCTACTTGCATTATTGCAGAAATCATCCTTTTCTGTTCTCATATTTAAGTATCATATCCATGATCTTTCAGGAGGATAACGCAGTTTCATTTTCATTTTTGTTCTGATAGCTGTTATTACAAATAGGAATCTAGCCTGTTTTTGTTATTATTATGGTGATTCTGTACGCCTTAATCTCATTATGGTATACTCAACAACAGAGTGTTTTTATTTAGTTTAATAAAACATTGTATTTGCGATATAGGTATTATGTCATTGAAACTTAAAAATTAGTTACCTTGGTGTCTAGCATGCGAATCTTTCATTTGCTCACTTAATTTAAGATGAAATTTGATAAAGATCAGTGGAGGAAACTTTTCTGGTAACTGTGAGTTTTGTAACCAAATGTAATGAGTTTCTCCCTTGTTAAAGTCGTCGTCCCCCCACGGGTGAACCTGTAGCGTTATTTTGCATTGCACACATTAAACGATGACGTTGTTTGAGGAATATAGTTACTCGCCCAAGAACTTATTGCTCACAACTATTAGAAGTGGTATCTGCTAGCCAGAAACAACAATGAAAAAAAGCCTTAGACATGTACGGTGAACATGAAATGTAACGTTCTTGGTATAATCATGTAATTTGGAATTTGACCAGCATTTCTAATATTAGGGCCAGTTGAGGTTCTGCAAATCATGCCTAAGATTTCGGAAATTGAGTGCTGAAGGATGTGTTCACAGATGCAATGAGAGTATTTTTTTAAATGTGTGAATAAAAACATGAAATTATCATCTTTTTATTGTTCAGTATCCCCGATTGATATAACATTAATTTTCTTCTCTTTTTTTTAAATGCATACTATATATACGTTCGGACACATGACAATAACTTTCATTCAATGCTGTTGTATGAAGTAGCATGGATTAATAACGACTAAGTGACACGTTTCTCACTCAATGAATGTACACATATATATTATTACCTACAACTTGATACAATGTGGTCCGCTATAGTAACTTAAATGTATTTATTCTGCAGATTGCAGAGCAATCTGGTCTATGCTCCGATAAATCTGAATAAGCAGTTGTTGAAAAAGGCTGAGAGCTTTCCCTCTTCCACACATGGCTGTAGTGCTGCCCCGCCGGACCCAGCGAAGTTGGTTTTGGCCGTTTGTCAGTTTAGACTAAAAATCTGCTTGGAGATTGTAGTTTAGCATAGGTTTACTATGGCAAAGGTTATCCTCTGAAAAGCTCCATTATGCTTGGCGAGTGTACAGATGATGTCATTATAGAAATTCTATAAATAGATTTGAGATATCCCTTTTCCCATTGGGGGTGGCCATATTGAAACCTAACTTTGCCCTAACTTTGCTAAGCTAGGACAAAGCTAGGACAAAGCTAGGGTACAACCTAACATCTATGCCTGGACTCTAGACAACATTATATGAGGGTAAGGGCATGAAGAAGGTAAAAAGGGCAAACTAAAGGGGTCAAAGCTAGGGCAAAGCTAGCTTGCTACTTGGGATGTCTCAGAGATGTCATGTGGGTGTCATTGAGATGTCATAAGATGTCATAGGGATGTCACAGGGATATCATTGTGATGTCATTGAAATGTCATTTGGATGTCATGGGGATGACATAGGATGTCATTGAGATGTCATGGGATGCCATTAGGATGTCTCAGGGATGTTATTGGGAGGTCATGGTATGTCATTAGGATGTCATTTAGATGTCTTTTAGATTTTATTTAGATATCATAGGAATGTCATTGGGATGTCATAGTTGTGTCCTGGGGATGTCATTTGGATGCCATTGCGATGTCATATGGATGTCATGGGATGTCATAGGGATGTAATTTGGATGGCGCTGTGATGTCATGGGATGTCATTGGGATACCATAGGAATGTCATGGGATGTCATTAGGATGTCATTTAGATGTCTTTTAGATTTAATTTAGATGTCATAGGAATGTCATTGGGATGTCATAGAGGTGTCCTGGTTTGTTTGTTTGTGGGGTTAGTTTAACGTCCAGCCAACCCTTCAGGGTTCTTTTACCAGACTGCATGAGGTAAAGCTTTCCAGCTCGTTTTACGCCACAGGGGCGGTGACCGGATCTATGAAATGAGGTGCCTATTTATAGCAGTGGGACCCAATGCCCTCTTTATAGTGCTGCCACACTGAGATATCATGTCATAGGCCCACAAAATACCCCACCCAGTCACATTATACTGACACCGGGCCAACCAGTCATGTTTCCTGGTTTTTTCTTATACTGAGTGCCAGGCAAGCAGTGACCTCTACCATTGTTAAAGTCTTTGGTGTGACTGAGCCAGGGACAAATCCCAAGACCTCCCAGACTCAGAGCGGGCACTCTACTATTTGAGCTATCAAGTCTGGTCTCCCCATTTGTCGCCTTCTACGAAGAGCAAGGGGCTGCTAGGGACCTATTGTTCCAAGGAGGCTTCTGAAGGAGGTGTCCTGGGGATGTCATTTGATGTCAATAGGATGTAATTTGGATGCCATTGTGATGTCATAGGGATGTCATAGGGATGTAATTTGGATGGCATTGTGATGTCATGGGATATCATCGGGATATATCTTAGGAACGTCATTGCAATGTCATAGGGAAGGCATTGGGATGTCATAGGGGCATCATTTGGATGTCATAGGGATGGTATTGGAATGACATTGAGATGTCATTTGGTTATCATAGGGATGTCATTGGATGTCATAGGGATGGCATAGAAATGTCATGGGATATGATTGGGATATTATAAGAATGTCATAGGGATGTCATAGGGATGTCAGAGGGATATCATTGGGACATCATATGGATGGCATTGGGATGGTGTTTGGTTGTCATTGGGATGTCATAGGAATGACATAGAGATGTCATGGGCTATCATTGGGATATCATAGGAATGTCATTGCAATGTCATAGGGATGTCATTGGGATGTCAGAGGGATATCATTGGGATGTCATATGGATGGCATTGGGTTGTCATTGTGATGTCATAGGGATGTCATTGGGATGTCTCAGGGATGTCATGGGGATATCATTGGGATGTCATTGAAATGTCCTGGTATGTCATTGGGATGTCATTTTGATGTCACACAATGTCAATAGGATCTTATTTGGATGCCATTGGGATATACTTGCGATGTCAGTGGGGATGTTGTTAGGATGTTGTTGGGATGTCATTTTAATGTCATGCAATGTCAATAGGATCTCATGTGGATGCCATTGGGATGTCGTTGGATATTCTTGCAATGTAAGTGGGGATGTCATTTGGATGCATAGGGATGTCTAGAGGATGCCATAGGGATGTCGTTGGGATGTAAAAGGGATGTCATTTCGATGTCATGCAATGTAAATAGAATGCTCTTTGGATGCCATTTGGATATCATAAGGATGTCATAGGGATGTCGGTGGGATGTTAAAGGGATGTCATTTTGATGTCATGCAATGTGAATAGGATCTAATTTGGATGCCATTGGGATATACTTGTGATGTCAGTGGGGATATCATTTGGAGGTCATAGGGATGTCATGGGGATGTCATGGGGATATCAAAGGATGAGGTGTTATCCAGGTGTCAATGGGATGTAATTTGGATGTCATAGGGATGTCATAGGGATATCATTTGGATGTCATAGGGATGGCATTGGGATGGCATTGAGATGTCATGGGATTCATTTCGATGTCATTGCAATGTCATAGGGATGTTATTGGGATGGCATAGGGATATTATTAGGATGGCATAGGGATGTTATTGGAATGTCATCGGGATGTCATGGGATCTCATTAAGATGTCATTGTGATGTCTTAGGGACGTCATTTGGATATCATTGTGATATCATTGGGATGTCATTTGGATGTCAAAGGGATGTCAGAGGGGTGTAATGGGGATCTCCTCGTATTTGTTTAACAAATTAAACAACCTGAGCAACTCTTCGGTTTCCTCAAACCGATTTTCTAATCAATTGACATACTTGAACTTGTTGAATAGTTCTAATGTCTTAGGGGCTTTCCATTTAGTATGTACGCAAATTTTCCACAATTTTAGACCCCCCCCCCCCCCCCACCCCGCCTTGGACTAAAGTACACATTGGATTTGCACAAGAACATGTGCAAATTTTCTAAAATTTCAGACCCCCCCCCCGATCCCCTCACTTGCTGCGTACGTAATTAATGGAAGGCCCTTTACTAGAATCTAACACTAAACAAAAATCTTTACTAAAAGCTTAATCTATATCAGAAGTTGAATTCTGTCAATAAAATCGGATAACCGGAGCTCTTCGGTTTCTCAAACCGATCGTCAATGCTATCCATCGAACACCTTGATCTTGTCTTTTAACGGCCAATGCCTCGAACTAGAAAGTATTATAATCATTTGATAGGGTGACTATATAGGCTTTGAGTTTCACTTGATGTTAAATAGATTTAGCTCTTCCATGCACCACAAATTACGTATTGAGGGGTTGTATACGGGATATGAGGGCCCCGACTCACCCAATCGGGACCAGAACCAGATTGTTCTATGCAGGAACTAGATTGGAAGCAGTATGTTCTTATTATCAAAGAGAGGAGATGCCTTCCTTTGTAAAATGCAGTGGAATGAGTGAATATAACACTGATACAAATACGTTGATTCTTTTTCTAATTCCTCCCATGCACTGTATTTTACAAAGGAAGGCATATTCTCTCATAACACCTTAACGTTATTGTATTTGTAATTGGTGACCTTTCTGCCTACACCTAAAGGCGGCCATGTCTCCAGTTAATGCATGTGGATATTTGAAACTCAAGGTATCTTAAGCTTGTAAGTATACATCCCCTTTTCGTTTTACCCTTCAGTAAGGTTAGTCAATGAAGCCGAGTAAAATTTTGAAAAATGTGTATGGAGGGAAATAAGATTCATCTCCGTCGGATCAACTTACGGAAATGGTTCATCTATAGCCCACTCATTCCAGATTACGGGGCCCATCCAGGGGCAATGTCATTGTCACTATCATAGTAGTATATGGATATGTCGCATTGATTCAGGATTCACAATTGTGTTGCTGCCGACTAACATAGTGGCGTCCTGCTATTATAGTGGTAATGACTGACATTGGGCGAGGGGGTTCTTTTTTTTTATCAAACATTATTTTTTCTAATGTAGGCCTAATGGCCGTAACTTTTTTTTAAATTAGGCGTCCCCCCCTTTCTAGAATTCCTGGATCTGCCTTGCATGGAGTGATATAGTTCAGAAGCAATAGGCCTATGTGGTGGTTTAATGATTCAAATAAAGCCAGACTACAAATACATGTAGTGGGTCCAATGCATCTCTGACGATATTTTTTTCTATTTGAACAAAACAGTATATATAATATATTATTCTATAACAACTTCGTAGCGCCTATACCTTCATCATTGTCCTGCCCCGCTAGCAAAGGTGGAATAACGGATGGTGTTATTGCCCTGCTTGTTTTTCATGGGTTAGTGGGTTAATGGGTTATTTCTCAGCTTTATTGGTATAGAATAAACAAGAACTAACCTCGGGGGCGCTCAGCCCTGATTATTGCCCCCGACCCTTCAACAGTGGGGCAATAATCAGTGCTTCGTGCCCCCTCGGTTAGTTCTGTGTGTTTATTATATATAGGCCTTATGCGGATATCATATGGTTAGGTTAGAAATAGAAAATGGCAAATTTTGAATAGCACTGTTTCAACAAGCCATATGAACAAAATATGAGCCTGCCCATAATATGTTATGTTACAATGATTACATTTTCAAATACATATATAATACAGTCGTATGTATGTATTTCATATAATTGTCACACATTTATATTTAATGTGTCAAAGGACACACATCCACCATACTGGACCAAGATACCTTATATCTTATTTCAAACAATATGATTAGAAATTATTTAGTATTTTTGTTAATTTTCAAGTCTACTTTTATATATACAGTGTATTATCTTGACTGAAGAATGTTCTAATGGCGATTAATTCTTTTAATAATCATAAAAGTATCCACAATTTAACTGTGCAATATGATTATGTGTAGGGAGAAACCACAGCTAGGGGGCACCACTTACGTTAACATCCGCAGACCATGTGAGACCTATAGTCACTTTTCACAAGCCTAAAACAACATAGTATTTCATACGCATATATGGTGTTCAAGGGGCCCTCATGTTTTTCCTGAAGAAGGTCATCCCGCCATAAAAAACAGAGATATTATATCCAACTGTTCCTTTCACATGTTTTGGATAAGAAGAGATGATGCCACTGTGGAAGTGGTTATCAAAATTACTAATATACCCAATGAATTTTACTCAAGATCTCTTTTTCACATTGAAATGCATGCCCTCACCTAATATGCTGTAGTATAGAGTTGTTTGCACATAACGAATGTAAAGGATTTTAAAGGTGCTAGTACCCTGGTATTATTCACATGAAAAGTTAATCAAGGGAATTAGATAGACATTCATTTTGTAAAATAGTTTTTTACGAGTGGACGAAAAAAGATAAACACATCTGTAATATGTACATTTAATTCTTCTTGCATGAATGGATATGAATGACTAGTCACGAAATATCTGATATTCACTAGGCATATTTATCTGATAATATTATACTAGACTGTTTGTATATGTTTCCTGATACTCATTTTCCATGCTTTCTAACATTGGGTACAATGCTACTGTAGATACGTGTAGGAGTAGACGCAACTTATGAGTCAGTTTGATTCTTTATGGTTAATAATGTAGACGGCGTCGAGCGTTTAGTTCCATTTTCGTCCACTACGCGGAGGCGGCGGCGCCACCGTCGCCCTTGCCGGATAGCCCCAGCTTCAGTTTGAACCCGACCTTTGAGATAACCACATGCAAAATAGCTGTAGTTATCTTGGAGTAGTTCAAGCCACCCACAGAATCCTACAAGTAAGTTATAATTTGCTTACATTGGTGCCAGGAGTGTTGGTGTACCTACCCAGGTGGATATTGTGAAGATTTACCCAGGATTTACCAAGGATTTACCCAGTTCAGTGGAGATAAAACTTTGCCAGTGGAGACTGTTTACATTCAAGCCCCTGGCTTTGTTTACATCTGAATGACTCTGAAAAGAACTGAAAAAGGCCATCTACAAAGCTGACACTCACAGGGATTATTCACAAAGGACCCCCCTGTGTGTGTATGTGACATTTTGTGTGGTTTGGTGTGTTTTTGTGGACTTATTTTGGTGGAACTTAGCACCTTCCTGCCCATCCCAGGAGAGGCTGGAGGTGGCCATTTTTAAATCCCAAACCATTTCATCACACAATTATAGAGCCATCCTGCATTTAATAAGACTGTATATGATTTATGTGTCACCTATAGGGACTGTGTGTCACCTATATTTTAATTTTGGGCCACTATTTTTACATGTTGTGAACTTTTTAAGACTAAAATCTGGGGCTTAGTTTTCAAAAAAGGCCCAGGCCTCCTGGCCTGGAGTCAGTCATTTTGACTAAAACTTAACAAAAACATTAAGTGGCCCCTACAGAACATTCTGCCTTTATTATGTACTGAGTTAGGCCATATATTTAAGTTATTTTACACTGAATTAAGAGTAATTTTCATAACTTTAGTAAGCCTACTTGGACTTACTTAATTTTGCCCATTCATCCTATATAAGGCCACAGAGCCTGGTGACTTAATTTACAAACTCCCAAAATCTGGCTCAGGCTCTTGTCGTAATTCATCGGAAGTCCTACCCTGATTTATTACGGTGACAACAAAAATTAGGCTAATTCTTCAAATTTAAGGTAATTCCCGGATTTAGGTTACTTTTTCCGGAGCCACCTATAATCAGCATCATTCTTGAAGATCGAAGATAAGTCGGGGATTCGTTCAAGTTCTTCTGGTATCGACACTAAAAATTAGGCTAATTCTCAAATTTAAGGTAATTTCTGGTTTAAGATTACTTTTTCCGGAGACACCTTTAATTGGCCTAATTCTTGAAGATTGAAGATAAGCAGGGGATTCAACCCTAACCCTAACCCTAAACCAACCCTAACCCTAACCCTAACCCTAACCCTAACCTAAGTAATTTCTGGTTTAAGATTACTTTTTCCGGAGACACCTTTAATTGGCCTAATTCTTGACGATTGAAGATAAGCCGGGGATTCATTCAAGTTCTTCGCAGGGATTCATTCAAGCTCTTCTGGTATTGACGCTAAAAATTAGGCTAATTCTCCAAGGTAATTTCTGGTTTAAGGCTACTTTTTCCGGAGCCACCTATAATTAGCCTACTTCTCCAAAATTCAAGGCAAATTAAATCAATGCGAAGAGGATCTTCATTCAAGCTTAATTGCCCTACATTACATCATGGCGTGTTACATGGAAGCGGACACCCCATTTAACATTAATACTGCATCAGTGACAAAACTGAAAACCCTCCCAGGTGTTGGCGTGCCACAGGCCAAAGCGATCTGGAAGGTTTTTCAGGACTACAGGCCTGTGAAAAGCTTAAACCAGGTGGCTGCCCACTTAGACCCAGCGGTGATGCAGCTCCTAAAGGAGGCTTTCCTCGATTACAAGATCGATATGGGGCAATATGACCTGCACCAGCAGGAATTGGTGAGGAAGAGGGAAGCCATAGAAGATATAAGGCAGCGGCAGTATGCAGCCATAAAGCTGAAGCTCCTAACTGATGCTTTCACTGCTAGAAAGATTGACATGGGGCTGTACGACTTGTACCAACAGGAAGCAAGGAACCTGAGGTCGATCATATACGATTCAAAGCAGAAGCAGGCTGACAAGGGTAAGGAGCCCCAAAACCGACAACCGCAGGAACAGGGGAACAGTTTGCAAAGTGAGCGTGCTGATGACGCCTCATGTGAAAGCAGGGACAAGGAAGATCACAGTGGCCAAGAGGTCGGTGATGGGACTCCAGTTGATGATTCACCAACACTGCTTGAGATGATTGAGCAGCTGGCCTCAACAAGAGTAGAAGAGCCATCATCAACTGTTAAGGAACCAGTGCTACCACCCCCAGTGCAGCAACAAAGGATCAACCGTCACATCCCACCAGTAGAGCCGTCATCGACAGAGAAGGAACAGGCGATGCAACCTCCAGAATCCACTATCTCTGAGAGTGGATACAGCTCTGAAAGGAGTGAAGAAGAGGGGACCGGCAAGCATCCAGAAGCCGAGCTGGAGAGACTGGGATGTCAAGTCCGCGATGCAGAGGAGCGAGCTCAACACCGGAACCAAGAGGCTGAAGAGTGGGCATCCGAATGGAAGGAGGCCTACTCGAATGTCAGAAGCAGAAGGTCCGGTAGCTGTGGCGGGCAAGGTCGCCAAACAGAACTGGAGGAGAGGAGCGGAAGCGGCAGTTGGCCAGTGCCCCAACAGCAGTCGACTCCTATGCAGAAAGGAAGTGTGCAGGATAACTGTCATATCCCTCATCACCATACCCAGGAGGAGGAGTACAGGAGCCAAGAGGACAGTTACAGCCCTGAGCCATCGTATCCCTGGGATGACCTTCGTTCACCAGGATCACGGTGGGAGCACCAAGGCGAGGGCCAGTACGAGACTCCTCGTCACGGTAGTGAGGGTGTCCGCCACTTGCAGGTCTCGCCCTGGGAGCATGATGACCGGAGCCCTTATGACGTTTCTTGGCATGAGAAATGGCACGACCGCCAATCCTCAGAACCACCTCCGAGGGAGCATGGAGGCTGGAACAGCCGAGATGTCTGTCACTCGCAGGGCTTGCTGGGGGAGCAGGTTGAGAAAGCAGTGGAGACCGAGGCTGGGGCCATGATTGACAAGTTGCAAGCCACAGCGAGGAGGCCAGCAAGGTCACCAAGGCCGTACCTGAGCAGAAGTGGATCATGCAGCGATTCCCCGTGCCAGCCAAGGCAGTGTGTCAACTGCCAAGAGTTGGGCCACTTCTTGCGTGGGTGCCCAAATCCCAAATGTAAACTGGTGGGAGCAGAGATTACGGCGTCGGAAAACTAGGAAGGGGTGGTCAGTGCGACCAATCACCACCCCTCCTTAACCGAGGTCGCCCACCGGACCGAGTGTCACACTTTGGCCCGGAATTCCAACAGGTTCCACCTGTTGAACAGAAATCCCAGGATCCAATAGCTGCAGAGAAGAAGGAGACAGGAGAAGTCCTGGCCCACCCAACAATGAACACTGTGGGAGGTGCTGGGAAGCGCGACCAATCTTCGCCCCTCCTTAGCCAAGGTCGCCCGCCGGGCCGAGTGTCACACTTCGGCCCGGAAATCCAACAGGCTCCACGGCCACCCCTCATCATAAGCCGCTCCCGGGATCAGCCCTCATGCCCAGACCGAGATCGCCCACTGGATCAGGCCCCATCTTTGGAGCAATCGCTGGACCGAGTATCACACTTCGGCCCGGAATTAAAACAGGACCAGAAATCCCAAGATCCGGTAGCTGCCCAGGACAAGAAGACAGGAGAAGTCCAAGCCTGCCTAACAGTGAATGCCATAGGAGGTGTTAGGAAGTGTGACCTATCACCAACCCTTCTGAACCGAGGTTGCCCCCTAGACCAGACGCCACCCATGAACTGGGGATCCCGAAATCTGGAAAATGCTCAGGACAAGAAGATCGGAGAAGTTCCAGTTCACCTGCCAGCAAACATTGACAAGTCACCAACCCTTCTCATCCAAGATCACCACCCTGATCAGACTTCACACTTGGGCCAGGAAGTTCCATCCGAGCTCAGTGAAAATCACCTCCTGGACAGGGCTTCATGCTTGGACCAAGATTGTTACCTCAATCAAGCTTCCTGCTTGGTCTGGGAAACCAAACAAGGACTGTCCAACCTAGACCAAAACCTCCTAGACAAGGCCTTACGCTTGGACCGTGATTGCGACCTAGACCTGGTTTCACGCCTGGACTGGGAAACCCTGCAACAGTCATCAAACCTTGACCAGGCGTGCTGTCCAGACAAGACTCCATCCTTCAAACAAAGACCACTACAGGTGACCAATTCCACAGGCCAGGAGACATCCCAAAACAAGAAGACAAGAAGAGTTACAGCCCACCCACTGACGAACACTGTGGGAGGTGCTAGACACAGAGAAGACCAAGAAGTCAAGCTCCTGTCTACAGTTCCTGGAGGCCAGATTAGGAGCGTCACTGGCTCCCTGCAAGTGGCCATACCACCTGGGCTGTGGGAGAGTGGTGTCACCGGGCCGCCCATCAACTTCGCGGGGCTCATAGGCCAAGGGGGAACCCTGGTCCTCTTTCTGCAGCTGCCTAGGACCCAGTCGGCTCTCGCTGGCCAGGACCCAGACAACAACCAGCTCCCAGCACCAGCTAGGCCGCCTATCAACATCATGGGGCTCAATGGCCAAGGGGGGGCCCGAGTTTTCCTTCCCCAGCTGCCTGGGAACCAGTCGGCTCTTGCTTGCTGGGACCCGAACAACATTCAACCCCCCGCACCAGCCAGAGGTCTCGAAGTGACCTTTGGAGGCATTGGACCCCGAAGGGTCCAGTGGGGGAACCAGGCCACAACCCCCGAGCCAGAAAGGGCAGAAGAGGAGAACCGTATGGCCTCAACTGAGGGGACCACACTGCCCTCAAAGACAGCCCATTCACCCAGGGCAGTGGCCGACGTACCACGGCCCCCTGAGGGTGGAAGGGTACCACCGCGAAAACAGAAGCTGGTGCCCATAACAAAAGCTCATCCACTTAGTGAAGGGGCCCCTAAGACGATGTTCAGTACTTCAGGAAAACTTCTAAGGGCTGACCGCCACCCGGAACCGGACCAGGTGGTGCAGAGCCTGGGGCTGGACAAGCTCCCTATGGAAACCGACAGCCCCTGCCCCTGCCCGCGAGGGATCCGGTCCGACCAGCATGGACTGACTTCCATCCGCCTGGTAACGGGCCGAGTAGGAGAACTCCAAGGAATCCCACCCAACCTTGACTTGGAGATCCCCTCAAGGAAAACCCGGAAGTTCTTTGGGCTGTAGGTCAAGGGGACCTATCCTTGTATATAGTAGCAACTAGATGCCTGGAACATATAGAACTGTACATACACCTGTAGATGAGCCAGACGTTTTAGTAAGATGTAGTTCTAAGGCAGGCCTCTTCTAATGGAGGGGGCCCTCCTAAAAATGGCCTCTTCTGATGGAGGGGGCCCTCCTGAAAGATCACTTCGGCGAGAGCCAACTTAAAGAAAGATTATGACCACCACCTCTTGTGGAGTGATCTCACTATAGAAAATGAACTAAAGCCACGATCTCTGACTCAAAGTGGAGTGATGACTCAAGAATGGAATGGGACTTCGGATGGAGTGAGCCCTCCTAAAAAATGGAATGGGGAGGAGTGTAGACGGCGTCGAGCGTTTAGTTCCATTTTCGTCCACTACGCGGAGGCGGCGGCGCCACCGTCGCCCTTGCCGGATAGCCCCAGCTTCAGTTTGAACCCGACCTTTGAGATAACCACATGCAAAATAGCTGTAGTTATCTTGGAGTAGTTCAAGCCACCCACAGAATCCTACAAGTAAGTTATAATTTGCTTACAATAACAGTATATCAGATCAGAGAAAAATGCAATGTGCTATAATGATGACACCTTTTCTATGTTTATTTGAAACATTGACAAAATCATGCATCAAGTAACATTTTCTCAGCTTCTCCTAATACGCCATTTTCCATTTCATGAGCCCAGGGTTATATATACTAAAAAAAACAAAAACTCTGATGTAAACACGTTTTCTACCACGTGCACCTTTATCGCCATCTAGTGTGAAGGCGCCCACATTGGCCGCATGCTAATTGATCCCCTGCCCTGGAGTCGATCCTGGGCTGGAGGTGTTCGTCCAGGCGTGGCGGCCGGCGACGTCATGGCCTATTTGCATATTCCAGTTGACACTGTGGCTAAGCCCGAGGTCGATATTGGGTGCAGGTAGTCAAACAAGCGGTCCCGGTCGTGGGCAGATTAAGGAATGAGCTAAGCCTACTCGCAGAGTTCACCAAATGAACCTTCTCTCTTTTTCGACCAAGCAAAAGGACTTTATTGTAACTTTGGGAGTATTGTAGCAACTGCTAAGACGTATCTGTACATGTGGATATGGGAGGCCCAGTGCAATTTCGCGGCCGGTGGTGGAAGGTATTGGGGAAAGACGCAATATGAAATAGACTCTCACGTGCTTATATTATAGGCCTGGGGAGAACTTCTCCAGTGTGGAAATGACAAGATGGCGTCAGCGTTCGACCTCACGTCCGACACCGACACGGCTGACCATGCAGGGGACATGGACACTACCTCCCTGGTCACTGGACAATGGATGACCACTGATATGACCACGGATATCTCCTCTATGATGACTGAGGATGAGATCACTAAGGCTGCAATTACAAGCACGGACAGTAAAACCTATATCTCAGCAACAATAACACCAGGGAGTAACTTTTCTACCATTCTTTTAGACACTGGCCTCAGCGACTTGGTCACCAGAGCTGCATTTCTGAGCTTTTTCACAGTGATCGGTTTCATATCAAATTGTATTCTGCTCACCATACTGGCTCAAAGCAACAGACGCAGGTTTTCCTCCCTGAACCTGTTACTTATCTCCCTAGCGGCTGTGAACCTCCTGGACTGCCTTGGGAACATGCCTCTCATCCTGGGAGCAAGCATCAGCCAGCAGTGGGACTATGGAGAGGTTGTGTGTAAAATAAACGCCTTCAGTGTCCAGTTTGCTAGCATGGCCACAGTGGTTGGCTTATGTGCATTGTCCATTGACAGATGTGTCGGGGTGCAGGTTCCCTCAAGATACCCTGATCTGATGTCATTGACCAAAGTCAATCTGTTGATTGTCTACACATGGGTCCAGGCTGCTATTCTCAATTTCCCCGTGGTGTTTGATCTGGTACCTACCAAAACTTTCAAAGCCAGGTAGGTCAGAAATTCTTACTTCTATATATCTAAACAGAACGTATATGTGTCTCTTTTGAATCCAAATTGCTGCTGACTCTTAGACATAACTAATAATTTCCAACAATCATTTCTTTTCATGTAGATGGTATCATTAATCAATGGCAAATTGGAGTATAACTCGGCATAGGCATACCTTCATATTGAATAAGTTTACTTCCTCCATTAATTTGTTTTGAATAATAGATTTAACCTCAAATAGCCCCCATTTACGAAACCCCGTGTATGAACAGGTGATTTGCCCCTCTCCTCGATGAATAAATCTTGAGTAGGAAAAATAGTCAATTACTTTAAGTTAACAGTGAATTTTAACTGTTCTTTTTTTCAGGTACCTTTGCTCTGTGACAGGAGGAGGTTCGCTTGTGTACATATGCATTACTTCCATCGTAGGTTATATAATACCTATTCTTATTATGTTCTCCATCTTTATGTTCGTCATACATAAAAACCGCGAGGAAAAGAAACGAAGGAGCGAAATAAAGAAGGGGAAAAATTATTCCAAAAAGATGATCATTGATCGCACCCTTCGCAAAGAAATCAACACATCTAAGTACGTCGGTGTTCTTATTATTCTGTGGGCTTTAACAGAGGGGCCATACCTTCTGTTTTCATATATCCAACAATACATAGATAACATACCAACTACTCTTGACTACCCCTGGCAATTGGACCTTGCTCTAACATGGATACGTTTTAGCTACCCATTATTTCTACCTCTAGTTACATTCTGTTGGCGGAAAGACATCTGGCAGAAGGTTAAAAATATATTCCTATGCCGTAAAGGTAATCTCATTGACGATGATTCGGTTAATGGGAGTCCTGAACCGAGGGACTCATTTTCGGGGTCAATGGAAGGAGGAGATAGTCTAGCTCGGAAGAAAGAACCTCCTACATTGGCCTTCAATGTGCCAGTCCTGTTTGCAACCGAGCAAGGACTCCATGTACAAACGTTGAGTAAAAAACCCAAAGGTCCCAGGACGCCAGTTTCCCCAGATCACTTTGGGAGCAATCCCTTTGCTGATGTTGATGACCTGGCCGCCTCAAATGCCTCTGCCGTTATCACAGCTCGGAAATGTGACGTGAATGGGTCACAGGATCTGCTGCAAATCGACGATGACACAAGTGATTACGATTCCAATCCTGAGGAGGATCCCCTGACCGAATCAAATCCTGTGTCTGAAAACCAAAGTGTTTATCCACAAAGGACCAGCTCTTCCTCAAGGCATAATTCCGAGATAATGCTCATTTCAGAGTCAAAGAGTTTTGACAATGAGGCATTTGACGCATCGACAGAAAACGTCAGGGAGGATGATAAAGTCAAAGAGAAAAGCAAGCACATTAAGCAGAATAGCAAAGACAATTCTGAAGTTCATGGTCTTGTAAATTGTAATGAGGTTTTACCAGAGGATGAGAAGTCCCTGAGGCATGTTCGCAGCAGTAGTGATTCTGGGAGGGGATCAGAGGAGGGAACAATGTGCCGTAGAGAATCATCTGGCCGTCTTCCTATTCCGTCAGAAATGGATCCATCTCAAACCTATGCCAATATAGACGATGTCACAACTAACGAAACGTCCACGGACATTGTTGGGAGGCCTCCATCCTTTACAGATATCTCCGAGGAACAGCCCAAAGTCAAAAAGAAAAGGAGAAAGAGAAGGAAAGCATTAAAAGATGAAGAGGCTGAAATTGCACTGGCAATTGAAGGTGTGCATTCAGGTAGGACATTGCCAAAGCTATCAGACAGTACTCAACATGGTCAATATGACAAAGTCCAAAGCCGACCACCAATTAGACTCAAACCAATTGAGGCGCCACCCAGCCCAGTGTTGTCCATCTCATCACACCAAAGCCCGGCCAAACTCCCAAAGAAGTTGCCGTCCCCTTATAGAACCCCAAAATCCGCACCCCCAAGCGGTCGCAGTCCCAAAAAGACAGACCTGCTGCAGGTTCAGCCAGAGGATGGCTCCACCAAACACCATCAGAGATCGGACTCTGAAGCCAGTGCAATCATAGACTCGGAAACCGCCGCGCCCGTTCGCGCCAACCTAGCCGCGCGCCGACGCCGCACCAACACTTTAACTAAGGCGACGTCACCTCCTGACGTCCTGGCGCAGTCTGACGTCACAGACAGTCGGCCCAGAGACCGATATCCCAGCTCCAGTAGTGAGCAGGCAGTGCCAGGTCAAAGACTGACCCACTCAGACTCAGCAGCCGACATTCGGACGCTGTCCCCTCCTGAGGTCACTGATACCCGAAGGTCGCCAAGAGCGTCCCCAAAGCCCTCCCCTCGGCCCTCCCCCAGACCCAGGAAGCCTCGACGGAAGTCGGACATCCCCAAGGCTGACGGGAAGCCGCCAATTGCTGTTCACTGAGGACATTGGTAGGTTTCACTGACATTCATATTTACTCAAAGGTTTAACTGATATGGTTAATGTACTAACTTCTCTAAGGTTTAACTAATATGGTTAAAATGGTCGTTAATTAGTTAAGTATTCACTAATTTTCAAATAAGCCTATAGGCTTAGATATTTTGTGACTGAATAGGTCTTTTGATTTCCCCCTCCCCTATTTGTTGTTACTTCGTCTAAACTACAATCAAACAACAATCTTATCAAAAAACTGTAACACAAAATTTGAACTTATTGTATCAATATTGCCCATAGACTGATAGATAGAAATGGGAAAGAAAATTTAGGACCCATACATATTTCACCTTTTATTCTATAGATTAAACCTCCCTTTGGGATGACTTTCTAGAATTCACAGAAAGACATGGTTGATCTATGTAGAATTTGGATACACTGTGTTACAAAACATACATGCATGTTATCGTCATCAATCAAACATTGCTTCAGATATGCCAATCTTTTTTCTGGAGCATGCAATAATTTGAGGGTTATAGATTTGTATTATCAGTTGTTTTTTAAACTTGAATTAAAGATCGCAGTGATTTGTCTGGTGCCATGAAAGATGAATTAATAAACTGAGCATGAGCTTCTTACAGAGTTAAATAAAGCAGGCTTATGTCCGCAAAAGAGGCTCATTTTAGATAGGCCCCTTCATCCATCCCTTCATTTTCAATGAGATTTGAGTAGGCCTATTTGTACGTCCTTTCTTTACATTTCTTAACCCGGAACTTCCCTAGTTCCGGGTTGAACACTCCCCGTGCCTTATGAGACACAATAAGGGTTACAATAGTCAGGTTAAACAGGAGGAGGTTAGTCAGTTTAAATCAATTCTGTAGACATTTCTCTGTTGGGGCATGCACAACCAAATTCTATAGGTCTTATTAGCTATTTACTTTGAGAACAATGTCAACCCTTATGGCACACCTATATCTCGTGGGCGGAACGTATATATGTGGAGCTCATTTACAGTCAAAGAGATCAGGATTTCAGAGTCTACTTAACTAGGATCAAGTCATATGTTATAGGCCTGTACCTCTTAGACCAACACGCGTCTATTTCGTTACTGCTGTAGATCTATACTTGTGTGTACATATAAGGAAAATGACTTTTTTAAACTTAGGCTTATAATATCTTTTATTATTAATTAATTTCGGAATTCATGAATAGACAAGCATGCTCTTCCATAGATATTTCATGTGATAGAAATTAACAAAAGTGATAAATATTGGATCACAGAGAATTAAGTACAACGACATGAGATCAGGTTTGACAATACGCCCATCCCAGTTTGCACTAACATTTAAATTTACAATGAAATACTTTCTACATTGCCTCCATATTTATTGCCTGAAGAGAGTTGTATAATACAGATCTAACCAAAGCAATTTGGTCAACAGCGTCCTCCTAATATTGGTAAGATGTAGTTTTATATTTTGACATTTTCCCCATAGGAACCAATGTTAAAGCCTCTTAGTCCACCCTGTAATGTCCAACCTTATTTTGCTCTGAAATAGAGCATTTTGATTGGCTGGCAAACCTGCAAATCTGTCAATTAATAGAATTTAAGAAATCAATTTTTTTTATTGTTTTAGTACTATTTGAGGATATAAAGGATATAGTTCTGGCTTATTTAAGTAACTCCTATTCTTGGTGTCAAGGATGGCTTATACAGTTATTTTGTCCAAGTTTTGTTACAAGTGCGAGTGATATTATCATTTGTTTAACTTCCTGGTTTATTTCACAAAAATCTGTTTACTTTCCTCTTCATTTATTCATTGATCAAAGTTGTATTTTCGCTCTTCTTCATACTTTCATATTGAGGCCTATATTTGAAATGTGCACCCAAGTAGGACCTCATTAACTATAGAAACCACATTTAGTCTGTGCCATCTCTTTAGCGATCTACAAATTAAAACATCTAATGTTCCCTAGTCCTAATTCTACAATATCTGTTATGCAGGTCTAAGTTCTTGCATGTTCAAACTACTGAGCTCTTTGCACCTACAGACAAGCACAGGCCAAGTAATCTTAGCTCTCGCCACTCTACCCCCTCCTAGTGGGCATCAGGTGATCTGTATGGGTCACCTGTGGGTCATATTATATACACAGCCACAGTGCCACCACCCACAACACGTAATCAATGTACCTTTTCTGACGGCGGGTCGATCATGCACTGGCCATGCCTCCACAGAGTGTGTATGCACTGGTCTGTGGTTGGGTGTGTGTTTACGAAAAGGGCGGGTGTGAGTCGAGTTCAGTGCCTGCGGTGTCGATCTGATCTGCCTTAACGTAACAAACGACGTAACGTACCCAGGCCTTGGGCTGTGGGCCGCCACACTTATTATATACGTCTATAGCACTCAGGTTCACACGCCTACAGAACGAAAACACCCCCCAGAAAATGCTTGTCATGGCAGGAAAAGGCTTTTCACACCGCAGACAAGGTTGGGCCATGCAATGCCTTATACTGCTATAGCCAGTGATTTACTTTATAGCAATAAATACATAATGGCTGCCCCTACTTGATTGATGTTTCAATGGTTTTCTGCAAGTTCCCCATCTGAAAATTGTTTACTTACAGAAAATGAACGCAAGTCGAAAAAGCATTGTCTCATTGGCCCGGCTAAATCAATGAGCAGATGGGGTAAAAGTGAAATCATGAGGCGCTTGTGGTTGTATGCGACATTGGTGCATTGTAACTCAATTCCCCTCTCTGCAATATAATTGTAAAGACATACATCTGGACATCACAATACATTTTCTACCTTACCTTCAACTTCCATAATTTATAGAAATAACAAAATATGAACCGAAAATTAAAAATTTATATTTTCTTTTTCTACTGATTAAAGAAGGATTATGCCAATAACAAGACCAAACGACACATGATTTACTATCAAAGGCAAAAGCATTTGATAGAGATAGGTCGGCCCATTTTAATCTTTATTGAGTTATGAAGAATAATATTATGATTTATTGTGGTAGGTGTGAACTGGCACTATAGTGACAATCTGAAAAAAATATTAAACTTGGAAGCCTATAGACACTGACAGCAGCAACAAAAAACTTATTGACAGTGTGACGCCTATGTTTCAATATTGAGAAGTAATGATTCTGACACTGACAATGACTTAGGCCTAGATATCTATTATTTTTTAGATAGGATATTTTGATGGTAGGTAAGAAAAAATGACACTATAGTGACAATTTCACAAATAATTTAATCTTTGAATCATTTAAATCTTAAATTTGTAAGACATGATCTGAAAATATTTGAATTGCAAACGTATCCAGACCTAAAATAATCAAACCATATGATCTAGGATCCTGAGACATATTGGAACATAGATATTTAGATGATGTGCATTTTGATCAGCTTGACAGGGGTAAAATAATTATTTTTCAGATAGCCATTTTCCGACCAAACACCAAACAACATCTAGCCTTTTGCCTAGTTTAGGCTTAGGCCTAAGACTGCACGATCTTTAAAATATTATTGCAAATGTATCCAGGCCTAAAATAATACAACCATATGATATATAGGAGCCTGAGATATCGGAGAACATAGATATATACATGGATTTCATTTTGATAGGCCTAATAAGGTCTAAATAATTATGTTTCAGATTGCCAGTGTCCGACCAATGCGCGTTTAGGCCTAACGGTATCATTTCGAATGCTGGAAAAAATATATGAACCCACCCTTTAGGCCTGGAGTCCTCAATGCGTTTCAATGCGTATATCCTCCACAATTGATGCGTTTAATGTCATCCTGGTTTTCTGATTTCAAAGCATCGATGCAGGCGTGACGGGGAGAGAACCCGGCGAAGGGTTGACGCCATGTTCGGTCGGTCTGACAGTCACAGTGTCAAGCCTTCCTCGTGTCCGATCGATCCAATGTTTTCCCTTCGATACGAACGCATGGTTAACGCATGAGTTATCAATGCGTTGTATGCGTTTAAGGGGATCCAGACGTCCAAAATATATATATTAAAAGCATCAGATACCGCCGTAATCCAGGCGGAGAAGGCGCAGCCCCCGGTAACAACCATCCGGCCAGGACGACTGCACCCAGCCGTGTGACAGAGTGAAGCGGTCTGACCTGGATTGTTCACCGGGTCGACGCGAAGGAATAGCAAGAAATTAGTGCGATGATTTCGCGCAAATTGACGCATTATTTCGCAAAATATCTCCTCCTGGACTTTGACATGATCATCTATGTATCCAAATCTACCCCTCTATATTTATTTGACCCGTAAGAATGACCGATTTCATGGTGAAATAGGCATGCAAATTTGATAAATATTCAGAGATTGACCCAGATCCCTTCTTCACGGATTGAAAGCGAGGCTGCTACCCGATCGATTTGGGACATCATCACTTTGCCGCGTTACAGGCATTTGCCGCGCCTCACGCCTAACGTGCCCTGTAACGCTGCACAGATTTCTGGTTTTATTTGGTCACATAACGATTTCGGACGATTTAAACGATTTATTTGTATTCTATATATCCAAATCTCTGCGATGTAAGCTCAAATAAGCCCCAAAATGTGACCATTTTAGCTCAGAATCGATTTGGGACATCGTCACTTTGCCGCGTTACAAGCATAACGCGAGGCATAACGCGTAAGCACCGTCACAGGTCTAAGAAAGTTTGACGGAGAGGAAGAATAGGTCGGCTACATGATTTAAGATTTTATTGACTTAGTGATCGTAGCCGACCTATAATAACTGATCCATGTGTAGCTTCCTTTAGCATAGAAAAGATTCAGATAAGTATGTCAGTAAATCATACGGCTGTCTAAACGGCTATTGAAAGCACATCCAATATACTTTCTATTCACCTGATTAATTAATGGACCCTTTTACTCGTTGTGAAAGTCTGAACCAATTACTAAGATCCCCAATGCCATTGACTGGCCATTTGAATGGATACATTTTTGTTGCAGGCAGCTTTCTTTTGTTACAATAAGAAGGTTTTGGTACAGAATTGTTAACGGTTTCTTTAAGCAGCCACGGATTCTTGATAGATATCACAGAATATGCAAACAGCAAGCCACCTAAAACATGATCAATGTTTTTGAATCACGCCCAGATTAATTTTGTCCATAACGTTACCAACATTTGAATGAAAGGTTAATGTGCACTATATAGTTCTATGTATGTACGTGTTTTCGTAATAGTCTTGTTTAGTATAGAGTGTTAAAACAATTATCATTGTTGCTCTTTTTTTTAATTCTTTATTTCCAAAAAGACTTTCAAGCAAGCTTGATCTTCCAAGTTTTAACTGTTTCGGTCCTAAGTTCAGGTCACCGTACAATATGATAGAAAAATATTATAGAATCATGGAAGTTTCACTTCACCGTGACTGTGAAAACTAGAATAACAACGATAGATGTGGTGCAAGTCGTGTAGACACTGGATACGTGAAGGTAAACCGCCGCGGAGGTGTAGTTTATGGTATATAACCTCCGAGGCGTCAGCCGAGGAGGTTATATAGCATAAACTACACCTCCAAGGCGGTTTACAAGCTTATACTACGTCCCTAAGAATGGAGTACATGTCCAATTTACTCCTGTTGTCATCCAAATATAAAATAGTATGTTTACATATAATAGCATACTATAATCATATATATGTAATATATATATATATCCAGGCACGCTGAATATTCAAGATATTTGAACTGACATGAGAACAGCAAGTGACCACCATAGACAAGTGGTTAGGCTGCTCGCTTACTATGTGAAAGGTCCTAGGTTCGAATCCTGGATTGATCCAATAACGTTTTTATGCTATGTGAAAACATAGTAAGGCCTTTTATGTTAAATACAATGTTTTATAAAGGTTTACTCTTACAAGCGAGGTGTTTTATATATTTACATGATACTGTTTTTCTGCATTTACATGTAAACTGTTTTTCTATATAAAATCTTAATAGTTATTCAAGTATTCACCATATGCACGCCTAAGCAAGAGCCTGACAGCTGCCTCAATAGGGTAGTGGTTAGGGTTTGGGACTCTCTATTAAGGGTCCATGGTTCAATCCTTGGCTATGCCAAATTTGGGATAAAACTTTTCATAAATTCGAAATTGTGGACATAGAAAAATATTCTTCAGGCCATTTCTCAAATAACCTCCTGAGGAGGTTATCTGGATAACCTCCTCCGGAGGTTTACCAAATAAACCTCCTCTGGAGGTTAAAACAAGCCACAGCTGTAGGTTACGATCAGAAATCTCCTCTGAGAACAATAGGGGCACGTGTTGGGAGTAGTATAAGACCTTTTAACCCGTAAATACATGTGTCACCCTTCCACACCAAGTTGATGGATTAATATCGCACTTTGCTTTGGGCTAATGTGAGCAAAGTTAACCCACATGTGAATTGAATCTGTGCTAGCATAATTGAAAGTGGATTTGTTGAGAAAACAACTTCCAAGTCTATGCACCTCCGGGCCATAATTTGCTGCCACACCTGATATTTACTAAGGGATAAGCTTCTGTAAATTTATATACGGTGTACGGTCGGACGAGAGCTTTGGATCTCTGGCTCATATATATATTAACAAAGGAAGCTAAAACGGAACGGAACTCAACTCCTTTTTAAATGAAAAATAAATGATTTCCTAATAGACTTATTCATGATTAGACATCAATAAGTAAAGCAATCTCGACTACGTTAAGCCGGAACTCATCCATATGGTCTGTTGAATTTGATCAATACAGCAATAGTGCCAGTACATTATGTACCTATCCTTTCTTTATTTTAATGGGATTATAATATCATAAGTTTGTTATGTAATTGCTACTGACATAATATCTTGGATGCTCAATTCACACTTTTTTTTTCTTTCCCTACTTATAGGGCCCTGGTGTGGAAGATAGGACCCTGATTGTTTGGTGGATGAAAACAACCTTTTTCTATCCACTCAATCACGCATTCCTGACCTAAGAGTTATTCCGTTTTAAACTTTCAGACCCCACAAAACTCGTATATGAATTGCTCCGTTTCCCCAGGAATTTTGGAAGATTTCCAGAAAATTTCCTTCAATTTAATGAAGGTCATATATTTCTAACATGTGCTAAACATTATGAAGTTCTGAAAAAGAAACGTGGTCTTCAGCAGTAAAGAGACAATTATGAACAGACAATTGCAATTTAATTTGATATAGAGAACATTATTAGATTTAATTTTAAATCTCCGCTTTAGTGAATAATGAGATAATCGCGGATTATGAAATCAGGGCCTACGTGTCGGCAATACAGGCAATGGATTAAACAAGGTGTGAGGGTCCAATACTCCTGGCCAGCAATGCTCAAAAGTATTTAGAATCCAAGAGGTATACATGCCAAACATTTGAGTGTCATACCTGCCAAACCGCTACACTTGAACAGTCGGGAATACAATAAGTGACACTCTGCCACTTAATCCGTGTAGGTGACATTAATATTAACAGCTTCTACGACACATTATTAAAATACAATGGCATGCATGCTACAATTATACAACATGTAGAAAATAGACTTATGGTACCTTCATAAGATTTGGGGAGTATCCTGCAAAGTTCTGTGAAGGATACTTACTGCTACACTTTTGTTTATTTTTGGAATTAATTGTATTTTTTCACCAGGGCATGTCAGATTCGTCAATTCAATAAAACATATGCATTTAAATAAGTTATGTATTCAACCTAAGCACTTGCAATGTATGACTTAGAAGATATAGGGACATCTCGAAATTTAAAGTTGTTATTTAATTGTTGATCAAATCTGAGTAGAAAATCAAAAGTGTCAGTGTATGTATAGATGTACGTTGAATGGTAGGACATAGACACAAGAACCTAATTATTCAACTATATTATTATAATTATCTATAACACATATGGTAAAAGCATGCCCAATACAATGTGTTGGTATTATATCATGTTAATATACAATGGAAATAGGATATGAAAACATATTTTAAGGCAATATAATTATAACCACCTGAATAAAACGCAAAATTGGCCTTCTGAACCACTGCTACTGCTACAATCTATCGAACGGGTCATTTTCTGGAATGGCTACTGTTATCCAACTCCTAAAGCAAACCTTTTGTATACCAAGACACGGACTGGTACCACTGACTTTGAAGTTAACTCTAGCGGAGTAATTCTATAGACTTAACGTAAACTTTAAGCAAGTTGGAGAGAATGAGTCTACAGTGAAGTAATCTAAGGTGATATTACTGCTTCAACAATCGCTGACCAACTTAACAATCAATAGTTAAAGAGAAAATGATGAAATGAAATTGTAAGATACCATAAAGGTTTGATATAATTAGATTTTCTGAAGATTTTCTGAAAGATACTATTGTTTTGGAAGTTTGATAGATGAACTAAATTAATTGGATTCCTTTGTAATAATAGGTCATCGGACAGACACAAAATTAATATTACATGCAGGTTATATAAAAAATAATGTAATTACCCCCTATAAATAATTGTTATTTCGTTGATAACAAAGGTGATGATATTGTTCATTGATTCATGGACGTTCATTATATTTTTTCATTGGTAAGATAGATTTTGGTTCCTAGATTCATTATTTGGGTCAGTAAGGACCAAAATCGTCTTCATCTTTGGTTTAACTATTAACTGATTAGAAATTGAGGACAAGAAGTAAATTAACCAAGTTGGATGTATATGCCTGTTAAATCGTAAGAAAGTTATTGTAGGAAATATACATGTAATGATTACAGAAAAAACTCAATACGTGATATGCCGTGCCCTCCCCATTTATAAAGTATTTCGATTTGTTGGAATGTATCCTAAAGCGTTTAAGAGTGATACCTTTATTGTGCCGGTCTCAATATTGCAATGCAGGCAAGCAGCCAAATTATAACATGTACAAGACATACACGGCTGCCCGTACTATCTGGCCTCAATTTGACAGGCACAGACATGTTCCTACTAAATGCCTGGCCGTCCTTGCAAAGTTATAGATTGGTTTGCAGTTTATAGATAAATAGCAGATTACTGTTTTTTAATCACTGTATTCAAAGATAAGTAAATTCCGATATTAGGGATATAAACAATCGTAGTTCTGACAGCTATTCTACTTCGTTTTGTTTTTCTTCCTAGAGAATATTTTTGAAACTGGGACCTTCCCTTCATTGCCAGGTGCCCTAGTAGTCCATCTACATGTACTAATTGGGAGTAAATGTAATATTCATAGACAAATATACACGAGCATATGTGGCAGACCCTGAGAAAAGCCGGCGGCAAATAAACAACCGACTTTTTGACCCCTCGAGTGTGCAAAGGTGACTTGCAGCGTGGATGAATAAGTTAACTCACTTGAGACCTTTTGTAAATAAGGCGTGCACTCCCTTAAGATCGCCCCAGGGGCCAATTGTCAACAGTCTCTATGACTTTCGGTCAACTAAGGTGGGCCAAGGTGCTCAGCTGTAAACGCAATTGAAGCAAGAGCGCAACGTAATCTGGTACCAAAAACGTCATCAAAGTAGACACAAACAACTAAACACTAAGCTCATAGACCCTTAGCCAGAGGGATCCCATGGTTTTCGACGAACCCCCTCTGAAAAAATCTGAACTCTACCTAAAATGACCAAAAATCAGAAAAAAAATTATGTAGGATAAATGGTAATGATTGAGGTAGGCTTACGTCTTTAATGAAAAAAAACGAATGTAAGATAAAGATTGTAACAAAAAAGGGAAACCCCAGTAAAACTTGAGAAAAGCTGACCATGGGGCCCGCGGTAAGGGCTTGGAAATATCTAATTTTTCTAAGGTTTTATATTTCAGTGCATTAAACTATTTTACTTCTACTACGCCTACGGGATAATGAATGTGCTATGTAATAACGCCTATCTTTTCCTATATTCCAGTGAGACCAAGAATTACGAGGCTGGAGGAACAGACTCGACATTTGACGCCAAAACAGCCATATATTTTTGTATGCAACAGATAGTAAATAAACAATTTAAGTCGCACGAAAAGCATTTAAACTAAGCTATATATTTGCAATGTGTGATTGGAAACGTCTAAGATCATCTCTTGATGTGCAGTTGTTTGATTAAATGTGAAGTGAATATCAAAATTGTCAATACATGTATACATGTATACTGAATAGTAGGGAAAAGACATATAAAGAACCTAATTATTCAACTGTGCTCATACTTTTTGTCCTTTGAGTAAACGGTTTAGGGTTTCCATAAAAGTCTTAAAAAAATATGAATTGTGTTATAGTTATTACATTTTCTTAGTGTAATACGCATACATGTATGCCATATATGATTATAAGTGACGCAACTTCAACACTATAACATAGGTTTACATTAAGGAAATAAAATGTGTTACTACCAAATCACAAGTAGGGTGTAAATTCTTCCTGATTGCATTGATTAGTCTCTTTTAGAATGATTTAATTCACATAACTATACAAGGCATCCTTCAAAATCATTTCTTAAATCGTAAGGTATCGTTAGTGGTCTGTCTGATAGAGGAAATGTATTTCTAATCGCTAGATTGGAGTGAGAGGATTTGAAAGTTGCTCAAGACTTTTATTGCCCGGAACACATCAAATTTCATGCGCGGATAAAATCACCTTTGATAAAAAGCTACTATAATCCATTTGTATTTATTTCATGGGTGCTGTAATAAAGAAAAAGAACGAAAAACGCTGTATGCGTGCATTTGAAGGAGGAGCTTTAGTACTCAGCCTATAATATTATGCTGACCAACCCTTTTCACAGTCCTGGATCCACCCTGCTCTGAGCAAACTCCCAGTTAAATACCTGTTTATAGCAGTTACCTTCATTGCCGTATCACCTAGACACGGACACGGTTGCCTTGGCAGCGAAAAATCTATTATTGATACCGACCAAGTAACAGGTGTGTTACCTTATTGAGCGAGTTAGTCCAGCGTAAAAACCAGGTCAAGCGAGTTACTCAGGATCCCAAGCAGAGCGTCTATAAATTCTATATTGAGGTATGAGGCCCTAATACGTATTCAACATAATTATTCTATATATTGAGGTAGAAATTACGGTATCTTATGGTGGTGTTGCAATATCTATTTTCAAGTGTGTCCTTCACTAGTCAGAGTGTAGCAACTGTAGGCAATAACTGCATGGACCAGTCTTACTGAATAAAATATTCACCCCGCACATATTGTGCACCATTCCAGTTATGTCCTCCGATCAGTAGAAGTATTGCTTGTAAAATAAGACACTAGGACAACCACTTTAGACATATAAAACGACCTGAAATAATCGTCTCATCATTTTGATTATGCACCACGATAACTAAACTGTGAACATTTTTTCTGAATTTCTGAATTAAATTTGTTTAATGCGTTCTTTATTGTGATTATGAAACTATATGCGCTTTTTTATCTTTCAATTATTGAAAAGGCTACCTAATAATCGCCGAAACTCCATCAAAATGGTATCCTATGCCTTTTCTTTATTCAATACAATTTAGAATGAAATGGGCATGATCAATATTAACATGTAAATTACCAGAAGAAAACCCGGTTCGTCGCTATCCCTTCCTTCATC
Organism: Lepidonotus clava; assembly: GCA_936440205.1. NCBI lineage: Eukaryota > Metazoa > Annelida > Polychaeta > Phyllodocida > Polynoidae > Lepidonotus > Lepidonotus clava. The sequence goes on along the minus strand of OW387145.1, from coordinate 31,765,326 downwards.
CCTCGTTAAAATTCCGTCCGTAAAAAGCTGGTTCCCTAATTTACATCGGACAAATATAACTAAAAGCACTGGAATAGATTCTCGGACAACAATTGTTTACATGCACCGAATCACAGGTATTGCACACACACATATATGTAGAAGAGAAATAGCCTTATTTGTAACACACATATAGATCGTCCACCTCTATAGCATTGGAAGATGACATGAACAGTTTTAAGAGGCCTTGCACGCGTCCCTCAACGTGTCAGGGGGCCAATATATCACGAGGGGTGTTGTATATTGGTTTCCAGGGTCAAAATTACATTCCCAAATAAAGAGCATGGCAAGGCTCCATGTATTCCATGTGCATCTACAGTGGGAAGTTTGCCAAATAAAATGAGTGCCCTCACGGCCCTGGAAATTGGCTTCTTGTACACGTTTTGTTTATACGGGTGAATTTTTGCTTATTGCTCTATGGATAATACATGCTAGTTTGCCTTCTGGGCTGTCTGCTAAGACTAAGTTTAAGAAGCCTAACACCATACTGGTGTAACTATTTTTATTGTTCCATGAAGAATATATGCTAGTTTCATTGTTAGATCTAATATAAAGAAGTCTACGATCGAGATTCAGAGTGAAACATACCATTTCACCAATGACACTCTACACCTTCATATACATTAGGTCTATACAATAGTATTCCATGAGGATTCAAAACAGATTTATTTTGACTTCAAAGAAATAAACTGGTTATAAAATCAACGTTGGACAGGAACCTTTAGCACATGCATATTGATTTTCTTCAGTGTATTTCGAATTCTTAAGACATGGTGGACGAGCAGTGTCATTCAAAACGATTATATCAGTTATATTACTAGTCGTTGATGCATTCACTACGGGATTATAACCGACTGGATTTATAAGCTTTCTGATAATTAGCTCCACATATATTATGTTGCAGTACCGATCTTTTGAGAAATTCTAATCTCACGTTTCTTATCAAAAATACTAATATAAAAGTTATTTCTACTGTGAAGAGTAAATAGAAATCCAGGATTTTTTCATGATTCTATATAACCTTTTTAATGTCCATGACTTATCTGCGACCTCTTTCATTTCCATGTTTTCTAATATTTGATGGAACTTTGTCAATATGAAAATTCTTAACTAATATTCAATGTGAAACTCAGGCGTGTCTAAAGATATCTAATACAAATTGATATAGGAAGAATAGCGGCCAATTATAAGTGCAGTTTTACCTGATCACCAATTTAAGCTCATATTATGCTTTATTTTCCATATTACCAAAGAAAAATAAAGTTCATGTACAAATAGAAGGTTGCGTCATGAATTGTATATAAATACGCATATAAGGTCATGACCCTATATGAAATAAACCTGAACAACAGTACGGCTATAGCAAATAAACTGGCACTATAGAATATGTCTAATGTGAAAGTCAATAAGGCTAAGTGACCCTACAGCCGTTCGTAATTTTATTAGCCCTTGAATGGCAACGATACGTGGAGGACAATCAAAAATGCTTAAAATAAATGAAAATATGGTTTGTAATTGCAGAATTTTGATAATGTTAAGCATAAATCAACCATTATTTCTGATAATATAATCTCTTATCAAAAACTGAAATGTAGGTATTAAGAAATCCAACTGTATATGTTAAAAGAATGGGCTTCTCTAGCGGCGATTATAAATGTTAAAGTGTATGAACGCGTGGGTAGGATGACAGTCGCGTATTTATAAGAACAGTGACGGATCTAGAGATTTCCTAAAGCTTTTCTTTTTCTTTGGGTGGGGGTGGGGGGGAGGAGACTTCTGTGAAAATTATCGGCATCCTCTCCTGGGTCTCAACTAAATTGCATTACAAAATAATTTAGCCAAAATTTTGGGGACGCGCGCCATGGGGTCTGTGCCATTACATGAATTATGTAACTGGACAGCTATCATGAATTTGTGAGTCCTTTTATAATGATCTAAATTTTTTGATACCAACATAGTCTTCCAACAGCCGTTGATGGCTATACCTCAGGAGTTAAAAGGGGAAACATTAATTGCCAACAGATGACGCTGCTGTTCTGTTTACGCCGCTCAACATTAAATTGTATGTCAGTGGAGCCACCTGCTGTTGTGAAGCTTTGTTGAATGTAATTTTCTTTAAAATTAATCTAATGGGGAAATATAGCTTACTTTGCGGTAATGAAGAGCACACAAGGAAAAGCAAAACGATAGCAGTCTCACGGGACCCTGACACCTTGGTAAACATATCGTTGAAGAAAACCATTGTGTATTCAGAACCATCAAGAATATAAGGAATTCCATATTATCATATCCATATATTGGAAGTATGGATTATATGGAAATTGAAAATATTAGAAATAAAACTATTCCCTTGAGGTCCCTTAAGTACCTGAGGATGTCTCAGAATGCATGAATGAGAGGTTATTTTTTCAAAAATGTTTTCGGGGTGGCCCCCCCCCCATACCCCTTAAACAGGAGGGGTATTTATACCTCCTATACCTCCTATACCTCCTATACACTCCCATTTCTTGGAAGTATGGATATATGGAAATTGAAAATATTTTCTTCAATTTTGATATAATACTTGACTCAATAGCAACTATATGTCAACAGACATAAAATATCGAAAAATGCATGTATTTTTCCGAATAATGCATAAAAATGCACAAAATTCGTGAATTTGACCATATGGCCAAACTGTAACCATAGCAACAAGTATTTCTTAATAATTAGCTATATTTCTAAAAAATTTAGTTTCTTATGGGTTGTTCATAATTTTAAGCAACAACAAAGTTTTTTAAAACTGTTACCATGGTAACCATGCCATTTTTGTAATTTTCTTCAATTTAATTGAGTTTTCCCCTAAAATAAGGTATATTTATCGAAGTTTTTATGGCAACCATGCAACACTTTCAGTGTACCAATTTTTGTCTTTGCCAGAATAAGTAGGAAACAGACTTGTCCAGTCAATTGGTTTTGCAATTTTTGGCAAATTCTGCCCAATTTTCTGCATTTTTCAAAATATAGAAAATGTGTTGCTAAGGAAAGTGTTTCCATGGTTACCATGCAGAATGGCAAGTTAAACAACATGAGAAACGTGAAGATCAGGGGATGAGCTTTCCAATGGCAATGATACCATACACCACTATTTTTCGATAACATGTCAATATGCAAAGTTATCATAAATAATTTAATATTGCTCTATTTTTTAGTAAAATACCTTAAAATGCAGTCTGCATCCGAGTATACTCGGAAGCAGCAGTAAATTAAGTGATTAATAGCCTATAGATCTATAGCTAGCTAGTAACGTTAACATTTTAATTAATATATGTTTATTCCTCAGTTTTGGGCGCTCCCCCCGGGCCCCGGCCTTTCTTTTAATTATCTGGATCCGTCTGACTCTGAGAATAGGCCTAGGTCGCTGATAACGTTAAATATTACGGTTAGCCAATGACCGAAATTGTAGCAGACGTTATTATACGTACCTCACAGTGACTCAGCGGATAAGGCAAACCGGCAACGGGGATTTGATCGTATGCTTCATGGTTGGTTCAATTTCTTAAGTTACACTACGGTGTTTGTTTGCTGAATGTTGCTCTCGCTAGAGACAATATTATAACATTGTGTGGCAAGCACCCTGTCCATTTCCAGTGATTGACTGATTCACGTCTGCCGATGTCCAACGCGAATACTAAACAGTCTGGCTTTAAATTTGCAAAGTTGCCTTTTAAAACCAAATCCATCCCATTTTTAGACTTAGAAAATTTGTTTGTCTTTTTTTTATTTCAGTTTTACACATTTTGAAGCAGTTCTGAAAGTTTATCTTGATGCAGAGGTGTTAGTTTCGCACTTTCATTGACATTACGTCACGAATTGAAAGTCCATTGCTAAGAGAGTCGTCAAGGAAAGTTGCGTCGCAACTTAAGAACTATGGTAACAGTAGAAATTCGCTACATGCTGTGGCAACACGCAAGTGGGAGTGTCTACGACTTTCTTGTGAGGAGAAAGTGCACAACAAAAGAAGATACTAAAGGATATAATCGCAAAACCTCCCCAAGGATGGGTTTTGGAAATAACTGCATGTTTATGCTGGCTGGTGCGGCAACAATGTACATTTATACCCGCTACAGGCCCCCGATGTGCCCTGCTTGCCAGGCCCGCAAATCTGCCAAAACTGGCAAAAGATCTAGCCGAGCCCAAGCCACCAAGAAGCAGGTAAGAAGGTTATTCAAATTGCAGTTTTTAACTTTTTACAATGTTTAAGAATCAAAAAGAGGAAAAAGATGTCTATTATAACCACCCGCACCCTCATTTCGTTACACTACTATCTTTACCTGAAGCTGATGTTCACAGTACCCTACTTTTTATAAACTACTTACTTATACTGACATTATGTCATTAGTGCTCTACTTTTAAATATTGTTTAATGTTAATGAATGATGATATGATTTAACATATTGTTTTTTTTAAACAGGTTAATGAAAATCCCTCTGTGACGGCGAACTCAAGAAATGTCTTCACGGTCGCAGCGGAAAAAATATCCTCTTATTTTGGATACGGAACGAGTGGTATGTTTAATTTTAAAGTTCAATTACAATTGTCATAAATATAACTTTTGGAGGTTACTTGTTTACTTAATTTTAGTAGCTTACTGTATGGTAGGGCCTACAACGTTTTTTTTTTTTTATTATTATTTCTGAATCAATCTTCAGGGGTAACCCCCCTGGTCTTCCAGATCAAAGTTAATAAGGCACGTTCAAGCATTATCAGGTAATTGTTGTAAAAGACAATGAAGAGAACACATAATAATCATATTGAAATAGCAGCGCAATTTGAAAGTAGATGCAGATATTGGTTTATATAGTTTTAACTAAAAGAATGTTTTCTCTTCTTCAAGATGACAGTTCTAGCGAAGAAGAGAATGAATCTCCTTCCATTGAAACACCTCCCATGGGACTAGTAGAGTACATCGACATATTGTACAAGAAACAAATCATCCAGGAACAGAATCCATGCAGACCTCATATGTTGGACCCAAATGAAGTTGTCTTCATACTTGATGATAAAGGAAAGAGAATCTCCCTTGGATCCGGCCAAACTGGAGAGGTATTCCTGGGTATAATTTGCAAGACTGGTCGAAAGGTTGCAGTAAAAATATTTAATAATGTGGAATATGGAATTGACAAGGTTATCCACGAGGCTGCCATATTAACCCACCTAAATGAGACCAATACAACCCCACACTGCTACGGTCTGCTTCCTCAGGGCTCAGACTCAGAACCTTTAAAGGCGGCAATAGTTATGGACTTCGTGGGTGATATCTCCAAGAACATACCCGCTCTTGATATTCTTTCATTTGTAATTAAAAACAAATTGAACAAAACCCAGATGAGGTCGCTGTCCATCCAAATTGCACAGAAACTCCAGAAAATTCACAAGAAGGGAGTGGTTTTTAACGATCTGCGAAAACAGAATGTTCTTGTCGTTTTCAAAGAGGATGGTTCAATCGTGCAGCCAATTTTGATTGATGTTGGTTCTGCTCGGTTTGGAGATATGGAATTCCCAGTGCCCGATAGTTTCCGCGAGAACCGGCATAACTACACCCACATGGCTCCAGAGTTGCTTCATAGGCATGACCCCAACCCTCAGGTATCCCCCGAGACGGACGTGTTCAGCTATGGCAAGCTGCTTGACGAGATCGGTAAGGAACTCAACGTCATGGTGTTCATGGAGTGTGGCATTTTCTGCATGCGTGGCACTCCGCATAAGAGGCTCACCCTGGAGAGAGTACTGGAGATTCTGGAGCAAACCAAGTACTCCTGTGTCATGGAGAATTTCATACCTGATATATAGACAATGCTATGTGATTTTTTGGCTGAATGAGAAGTCATGTAGGGAATGGTCCAGCACATTACGGTTATGCCAAAAAGGGGTATAGATAAAAACTTATGGAAGCTCATTTTATGAGTTTCGTTTTCCATTTTATCATGGTAACGACATATCTATTGGTTCAGCCATGGCAGTAGCGACCGTTATGGTTCCAGTGTCTTGCTATCACCAAAGTAAAATAGGACACTACAGTGTCGCCATAAAGCCTTACCTCAAAAAGAATGAATGTGCCATAGTCCCACAGTGCAATGTAGGTTCATCATTTATTATTATACGAGATTGTTTCCGACCGGCCATAGGCCATTTGTGCGCTAAGTTTGTGATGCTAGGCAAAACAGCAAGTTTATCAGGTGCCATATATTACATAATCTAATCTGAATGGTTCATGTCCTGAAGGTGTTTAGAAACCTGTATGTTTTACATTACGCGAGGAAGTTACAGTGTGTTATTATCAAGTAAACACATTTCATGGCCTTTCATGTCGCAGCAGACTTATGCTCTAAGTTAATCAAACAAGTAAGGTATGTTAGACAGAATTTTGTCATTTTTGACTATCTAATAATATAACTTATTGACAGAAATCCATCTCAATGTATCGGAATAAAACATGTGATCTCTGTTAAAAAGTGCAATACTAATATTGTACATTAATTTGTTATGCAATGAAGTATTCACATACATTTCTGTCATGTTTTTACTTGTATGAAAAGTCCACTCGCTCAACTGTGATAAACTCATCATCATCATACTATACAGACATTACATATGTTACATATTCGCTCAAGTAAGAAATACATATTTTAATACAATTTTTTTTTCTTTACACAGTCAAATAAAGATTTGTGCAACAAAAACCCCTTCGTTTTCGTGTTGATTAATAAAAGGTTGATATTGGTAGATACGTTTACCCTAAATAGAAAGAATGACAATTTAACTGCGTAGAAGCCGGTCTTTATTCCTATAATTATCATCGTCCTGTATCACAGTAAAACAGAAGTAGCTTTCCTTTTCTGTCATCAAGTTTACAATACTGCTTAACCTATTATGCATTTTGCATATAGAGCTTTATAGCGTCGAGGTCACGCGATCCATAATCTTACATGGTGCACTTTGTAAATTTATAACAAGGAACTATCGTTCGTTAGTCTTTACATTAATTCCACATGATTATATGAAAAATGTTTTTCATTACAGCAGCATTGTAACAGTTATTCTAACTGTCCGTTCTCGTTTACACTTCTCGACAGTATAGAAGGAGGGAATATAGCAATCGTAGAATTACAATTTCTAATAGTATTTATAAAATATACAGCTCCGACTCTAATCCAACATTTTCAGTTTCAAGCAGAAGTGTGGTGGTGTGTGTACCTTGTCCATATAATTATTGAATACTGAAAATGATATTTATAATTTCCATCTTTAGAGTGAACGGCACGTTTTGAACACATGATAACGAGGTCTTCCTTGAGAATATCTACAAGTATTGCAGTCAATATCAAATTAATGTGGCCGAATAGTTTAGCAAAGAACACAATGTGGCCCTGGTTAGATGACAAATATAGTCTTCATATCTGTTCTTTTCTGAATAGCTTGCAAGGATCCTCACTCTTTAACCTTTGGACAACAGGTCTTTCTTCATAATTACACAGACCATTATTGAACTAGTTTGCAACAACTTACAAAGCTACGGTTTACTGGCCAGAAACAATATATTATTCTGCTTGCTTTGTTTAAGATCTCTGTCAAAACCGCGGTTTAAAGCTTATTAACTCACTCCGTTGCTATCCAGCAGATAAGCATTGCTTGAAATAGTACCAAAATGATACTCTTATATAACCCTCTTCTGAAATAGCAAAAGCATAACAGGTTCTTTCTATCCCTTTCAAAATACAAACAATTCAAATCAAGATTATCAATACACTCGCCAAAGCAGAACCCTTAAATAGTCAAACTGGTATTTGCAAGGGCAGCGTGTACATCAAAAACCATAACCGGGAAATCATTCGTAATGAAACAAAGTTATACCTATCAATAAAGTAAATTATATGGTCGGATACATCAAGTAGAAAATGGCACGTTGGTTGGTTACTTAAGTCATGAAATCAAACAAATCAATCTGAAAGTAACTCATATAATAGACCTTTTTTAATGGATAACGGCGTCAATGTTAAAGGGCAAATTTTCTATCATCCTCTCGCAAATTTCGAACTCATGATCACATAATCTCACTCTTTTCTTGACAGAATTCTGTCGACATATTGCTCGTAATACTTTTGAATAATCTTTTATGGTTAGTAAATTCCCAAATCTCAAATCGTATTCTCAACAAATGTTTTTAACATGTATGAAATGTTGCCATTCAGATTTTTTTCAGATGTACATGTATTTCACAAGTTCACAAGGTGTTTCTGCACTCCATAACACACTTTCTGATCTGTAGGCACAAGATGCTTCCTTTTCGCACCGGACACGGCTTTTTATGTGAAGAAATTGGACTGGAAAAAGTTGGATGGTATTGAATACGTTGTATGTATACGTGTATATGTAGTCATTCGCAATGTAGTCCAATCATCATGATGGTAATGTTTCTTCTGGACCTATTTCACATAGTATGTCGGTTTTGATTGAAGTCAATCAAGATGCAACATGCACTCCAAGATGACAGAAGATGCACACAAAGATAGACAGTCGATTAAACATGAGTTCTCTGGGACGTGTTTTTCAACTCAATTTTAACCTGATGATATAAAATTAACAATCCCCAATCTTACACTTCGGAAATGTTGGAAAATGCATCATATCTAGCATCTTTATGAACCTTAGTTGGGTGGTATACGGAGGAGTAAAATGTGACTTTGCTTACGAATACGAGTGTACGGCATTTTCTCACTGCTAAACAATCAGATTCCACTCAAATCTTTAGAAAATGGAAAGTAACCTAAAGATTGCCTCTTTTAACTTTCAGCTGTTCTTAACATTAAGTACCGGTAATTTGTCAATTTTTTTTTTAGAGACAATGGTTCTAAAATCACAAACACGAAGGAAATGTTTAAAGTGCCTAACCACAATGAGTTAAACAAAACATGTACCTCCTATCTGTAGTAAATTCCGAAATTTTGGTAGCATAGTACCGGTTTGAAAGCTTTTAAAGCAAAGAAATAAATGGTGTGCAGTTTGGGTGAGTATATATACACTTAGAGATACTAGGGTTTTAAGCTTAATTATCTACAGCGCGTCTTATTGCGAAATTAGTTTCCAAAACTTCTTAGTTCTATTCCCAAAGAAAATCGTACAAAAATTAAGAATCAAGTCTATATGAGGGTAAGCTGGGCATAAGCATATTATATATCATATAGCTGCATATATTATACCATAATGATATTATATGATCCTGGGTATAATCGCGTTATCGAATATGTGTGATGGGAATCAAACATAGTTAGGACGACCGGCAAAGACAGGATGGTTTCTCTCATCCTGGTCCATCACCAAAAAGAGGGCGCCACGGCGTTAAGCTCCCGGAAGTTGACTTTTATCTTCTTCTGGGCGTCGACGCCTGCCAGTTTAGATGGGTCGTTGCCCGCTACGATGGCATTGGCAGCAGCGGTGAGCCCTGTGCCAGTAATGGGAGTGCCGGTGAGAGGTGCTGCCGCTGTCGGGGCTGGCGCACTCACTGCTGTTGTGCCAGGGATGCCAGTGCCGGTCAGCCCGACCCCAGCAACATTCTCCTCAGCGACAGCGCTAGACGAACCCTCGCTTGCATCTCCTGGCGATTCACTGATTGGGGCGTTGACCGGCGCATAGCGCTTATGGGACAACCAGGTCATGATCATAGAGTTAGAAAGGCCTCTTCGGGAGGTACTCTGCAGGTCCAGCTTATCGCCTGTCGAGTGCCTCCTCGAGATGGCGCTGCCGGAGAGCGGCTTGCGGGGCTGTCCCAGCTCCGTCGTGGACGCCATGGACGAATCGCAGCTCGCATGGGACCAATTGTCGGGCTCGTCGTCCGTGGTGAACTCCATGACGTTACTGGACATACTGGTCAGGTGAGAGAGCCAGTTGCCATCGAAACTTAGGGTGTTACGCCGCAAGGTCGCTTTGTCGACCGTCTCCATGGAGCGTGTCTGCTTGAGCCCAGCATCGGGCACAGACAGACCGGATGAGGCATGGCCGACGGTGTCGATGGACTTGGCCGTCTTGAGCGGACTGGACGGTTCCGACACCGACATGGTTGTAGGGCAGATGTTGACAGCCTCCGCAGAAAATGACTTATTCTTCTCTAGGCGAGTTTCATGACTTCCTGCTTCCAGGGGGGACAGGTCAAACCTGAAACAAAAAGAGGACATGATTACATAACTTAGTAATGGCTGGTTGGTAGGTTTTTGGTTAATGTCCTATTTAATTGCCAGGGTCATATAACGGATGGTAATGATTATCAAATCTATAAGAAGGTAGAAACCTTGTCCCTACACGTTTACCAAGACATCGGTTCTTTTACTTCCCACACTGCCTAGGTACAGTATGAGAAGAGCAGGTCTTTGATAGAAGAGTATGTCTACCACTGGTTGGAGCAAGGTGGCCGATCTGCCAGCACCCTTACTCCAACCCACTCCACCCCGATATCATAGTTCTGTCCCGGCGCCTTAACCACTCAGCCATCCCCACCCCGGTAATGGGATTATGCCATCGTAACAACTAAGAGCCTTAGAGGTCATATCAGAGTGACAGTGAAAATACGGTTATTGAACATTATGTATTGAAATGCATACAGAAGTAATACGACAGAGAACAGAATCAAAAATACAAGTTTTGGTCAGAGGGGGATCAGATCTTATAGTTATGTTAAACGGAGAAAATACGTCCACTGGGTTGTGTTTGGAATAGCACGTAGTATGCACGATTAGTTTACAGAAACGGCATAGTTAGAGAAATTGTGCCATAAAGAAACCGGTGTCCAGTATCTTAAGTATTTCTTTCATGCAAACATCAGTTAGTTTCTAATCATTATTGACCCAGACAAATACCCTTGTACAATTTCTTAAATAATTATGAATGATACTTAAAACATCAGATGCATGATACAAATATTGTACCACCCAGCAACAGAATGGTTACATACCTTTGAAAATGGATGTACTTATGAATTACTACGTATACATGTCATAATCAATTAAATGTAATTATATTATATGTTATATATTTAATTTACCAGTGGTTAGTCATCTTCTCAGATTGTACTTAAATGAGAACATACTACTGATACATACTCTCTAGTGTCACATTTTTATTTCAGGTGTCCATCTCAATGTTGGTATAAATGTATAATTATGTTTTATATTTTCGGGAAAAGAAATGTATATATCTATGAGGTCTGACAAACTAAGCAATTTGCTGACTTATACCTGCTACATTAAAGGTACTGGGGTGCGTTCAGGGCGCCACCTGGGAGGTGTATTAAGAACTAGAAATAAATCTGATTTTAAGCCACCTTCAATGCTATCTTAACTAATAAGTATGTTGACACTTAAAAAAATACAATGCACAATTTTTTTCTTTGAATCAAGTAATGTTTCCTAGTATTATCCAAGCAAATAGTGCTCAAATACCCTCATTTTTAGGTTTATTCACTATAACTAATCTCACAAACGGTAAATGTTGTTTATTTTTTTCTAAAATTTGTATAATTGCCTATTCGTGTTGTACACTGAGTTTGGTGGGAATTGCACTGGTAGTTTTTGTGTGATTTTACAAAAACCCATTTTTCCCATAGAAACCAATGGTAAAGGCAATTTTCTTAATTAGGCTGTAACTTCTTTCACAAACGGTAAAAAATCAAAATTTCAGTTTCAATTTACTCCTATAGATATAAGCTTTGCTTAAAAAAAATCTCTAAGAAATTTGACTGGTCAATAAAAATCAGGTTGAACACGCCCAAGTACCTTTAAGAGCCCATGTTTGAAACTAAAATGTTAGAACTGGAAATTCGTAGAGATTTAGACTTTCAGAATTTGAAAAACCTCAGTAAAGAATGTCTTATAGTTTTCTATTCTTAGCACTGTGACTAGGATATTGAAATTCCCACAGGAATGACTGGTTGGGGGCAGTTTTTCATTTTGGTTGATTCAAATACCGCACGTTTGGTTTAATCGTACAGACCTATGATGAAAGGGGGTCATTGGTCATATGATATGTGCAGAGTAGGTGTTTACTGAAATAGCGTAATGCATAAGTATTCAAGTTTAATCATTAATTTGTTAGGTATTAGCCCATTAAAGCTTTGATTGAACCTTGTACGCGCATTTTCTCGTTCGGACCGTCTCAGTGTATCAACAGAACGATGATTCAGATAGGTTGACTTACAAATAAAAGAACATTCTAAAAAAAGTATAGGCATACATTGTGTATTGACCCTATGGCACAAACTACCGTTGAAGCTCAGTCGCTTTTTCAAACATATTTAAGTAAATAGGAAGTTTTTAAAAGTATTTGACTTTTCCCTCTTGGCCCAATAAAACATACGGCCCAATGAAAAACAAAAACAAATAGCATTTCTTCATAAAAACATTTCAATTGCGTGTTTTGAAATCTGTCAGATTATGTTACTAACTTAACTCTAGTGGAATGGCATGGAATAACAGTGTTTGTCATGGTTATACATGTTATCATGAATAACTTGTTAAAATAAATATAATTATATAGAACTTTTGTTACCTAAGATACAGAAAAGTGATGAAATGCGAATGTCCAGGGAATGTATCAACAACTCTAAATCCGTCTATATCGATCCTTAGTCAACAAATGTTGAATCGTCACATACGGTCTTCCAGACAACGGAACTGTCCCAAATCGCCACGACACTGAAGGTGACTTTCACGTGTTTATCCAACAAACGCCGGGGTGGGATAGACCAAGCAGAGTAAACCAAGCGAACATCTAGCTAGTGTTCCTAACCCACAATATTATTTACGGGCGACGCTCTCCCAGTACTCAGTACGCTGCAGATGTAGCTGTGTGTCCTACTCCTAAGCTACTTTTTTTTATTCTACTTATTTTGAGCACTGGGTCTGGATGTTTCCCCTGAATTCTGTTACCAGGGTCATAGACTCATACTCATAGCTAGGCTCGCTACCGCCTCTTGGTTTATGCTTACAATACATTTTACAAATAACTAGACTATGCACTTGCACTCTTGTCATATTTTATAGTGGGATTTTTTTGTAATATTTTGAGAAATGACTGTACGGGGTCGTGTTTGTGCGTCATGATAGCTACGCCAATGGTTGCCATCTGTTTCGTGTATACATTTTTGTAGCCTATGGGTCACGAATGTAGGCCTTGCATCTTTGGCCTAGATAAGTGAGTTCCGACTAAGCTGTGGCCCCGCTAACCCCGAAAAAAGAAGTCTAAAAAGAGGGACGTGCGTCTTTTAGCTGCTATTACACTCACACTTCAACTGCGTTGTAGAATAAAAGGAAGTAACTAATTAATCTGTTTGAGGAATGAGCACAATTAGATGTTCAGTCACCTGGGACAACCAGAGGAGGACCCTGGTTGACCAGGGGCAAATATTATCGCATCTTGTTTTCGAATTTGACTTCTTTTTAATGAATGGTCAGAGATGCCCCTCTCGACTGATGAAAGTGTAGGAAAAGTAGGAAACATTTTTCATAATTTTTCCAGATCCAATTAAGAGAAAAACGGCCTTAAGGAACGTAGTCCTGACATTAGATTAGTATCTGAATAGCTTGAAACTAACCGGGAAATGCTCAAAAACAGATATCAAAGTGATGTTATTGTAGGAAAAATCATTTATGCAATCGAAAATCACCAAAAAGTATGAAATCCTACAAAAGTAGGAAAATTGGCACGTCTGATGGTTCTCCAGCCAAACAATATTTGAACTCGTACCACAACAGTCATTGTATCGTGGAGTGGAGGTGGGGCAGTGAGAGGGGCGGTCGGGGCGGAGGTGGGGGCACAGGAGGGTCTATGCGGAGGGGTGTAGATGGGGGGTCCCCATGTCACATGTCGAATTCAAGAAAACACTGTGCATGTCCCTTTGTTTTTAATATTCATGTCGGTTTTAAGAACCCTCCATGTCGCATGTCGAATTTAAGGGATAGCCTATGTCTTGTCGGGTTTTTTTTCTTCATGTCACTAAGCTCCATGTCGCATGTCGAATTTAAGAAATGGCCATGTTGCCCTGTCGGTTTTAAGGGTCTACCCTCATATGCAGGGTGTTTACCAGACACAGAGTCGACCGCTGGCGTCCTAGCAACCTAAAATTTCACCGTATCTGAGTGGTTCAAGAAGAAAAATAACATATTCCAACTTTGTTTTCCTCTTACACAAACACATCGCCACGTCTTCAAATATTCCAACAATTTTACCATCATAAATGGTACGACCATTATATTACACCTAGGAGGAGAAGCACTTTTCTGGGTCGCTAGGTGCCAGCCTTAGGTTATCAGTGAACTGTGAAGGGAACCAGTGGCAGTGCCATTTCCCGGCGTGGTACAATGAGTAGTAGTTGAAGTAAAGATATTTTTGACAAACAAACAGCCATAGATCTACACCTGATCTGATCTCAAGTGTCGCATATTATATAAGATGACAAAACGTAAAACAGTTTTACATATATATACAAGTATTTGTAGCACCTTGAAGTAGCCCCAACTTAGGAGTAAAGCTGCTATTCCACTTCCTTTAGTTTGAAACTCGTTTAGCGAACACTAAAGAATACTCACTATGTCTGAGTCTATTTAGACTAGATCCAACTGTAAACAGTTGTCAGATAAACCGACATACAAAATACTGGCAGAGTAGTGTACGAAAATCTGCAAAAATGTTTAGCAATAGCATTTTTATCATGGTGTAGTAATGAATATGATAGCTTGAATAGTCTAATACTTTAATAATTCCACAATCCTGTTGATTAGTGTAACTATGCTCTGACCTTGGATCAGTACCCCGTGGGGGGTTCCAGGGATTTTTGTTTGTTTGTGGGGTTAGTTGAACGTCCCGCCACCCCTTCAGGGTTCTTTTACCAGACTGTACAAGGTAAAGCTTTTCAGCTCGTTTTACGTCACATGGGCAGTGACTGAATCTATGAGATTAGGTGCCTATTTGTAGCAGTGGGACTCAATGCCCTCTTTATAGTGCTGCCACACTGAGATATCATGTCATAGGCCCACACAATACCCCACCCAGTCCTTTTATACCGACACCAGGCCAACCAGTCATGTTTTGTGGTTCTTACTTTATACTGAGTGCAAGGCAAGCAGTGACCACTGCCATTGTTAAACTCATTGGTGTTTCTCTGCTATGGATAAATCCCAAGACCTCCCAGACCCAACGCCAGCACTCTACCAATTGAGCTATTGAGTCTGGTTTCCCCATTTTGTCACCTTCTACAAACAGCAAGGGGCTGCTGGGGACACATTCTTCCCAGGAGGCTCCCAAAGGAACCCCCAACCCGGATCCCCATGGGGAGGAACAATAGGCCCCCAGTAGCCCCTACTGATCGTATAACTATAAGGCGATGATAGGGGGACCCAGCACTGACCAAATGGTTCTTTGGGTTCAATTCCTGGTTGGTGCTGGGTTCACTAAGGGATGAGGTACAGTAAAAATGATTTCCAGGTTTTGATCCCCCGCTGTTTGCTGCTCTGTCACCTTCATCTCATAGATACGATCACCAAAGACAGAATTCGTCCCAACCTGTTTTTGCCGTGAAAATTACCCTGGCTGTCAGTACGGCGTAAAACGTCCAACACTCACCCACTCCTTGGATCAGTAGACAACAGGACGATTCTACACTATTCACAAATATTTGAGAGGCATACATATTTAGGATTTGACCAACAGTTAGGAAGATCTTTTTATGAATGTATTGAGCTGTGTATAGGTTATAAATATGATGAATGTAACTCTATATGCTTGAATTATTATAGTGCTGTAGTTTTTGTGAATCGTATCTGTTTTTTAATTCAATAACATGTATGTAGCTTTGACCTCAACGTTGGGGGTAAAAGGCAATCATTTAAATTTTTATTTCTTAAGGTTTTGGAAACTCAGACTCAGAACATCGCCCGGCATTGCAAGTTTATTTGTAGTCTCCAATCTTATTTTATTTTGTTAAAGGGATGTTCTCGTCTGTAAGGACGTCGCCGCCGGCTAGGTTGTAACCACCTAATTAGCGCGCCAAATTCGCGACGTGACCAATAACGTCGCCAGATTACGTTCTAACGTCCCAAAACACATTGCCGGCTGTAGCGTCGTCAGGCTAACGTCGGCGTATGTAAGCCTAGAAACCCATGGACAAGAATGTCCCTTCAAGTTTTTGTTGAGATTTTCAATTTTAATCATGCCAATTCAACAGGCTTGAACTACCAAATTCAGCGTCCTATCTGTGTGTCTTATCTACCCCACTAAAGACCCAGGACAACCTGACATGATCGATGCTCTTGCTCTAGGTGTCATGTGGACTCCCCAGAAATTACACAGTTATAGACCTATAGATGTTGAGGCAATTGGACCCCTGAGTCTATTTGCAGAAAACCTTCAAGGAATTGGTGAGCACATTTATTTATCGAATTGAATTCACAGAAAAATATATTGAAAAATTAAGAGTTAGATCCTATTCATAGCCAATAGCTAGAGAGGCAAAGGGGTGACTAAAGCCTAAGCATGTCACTCTCGCAGCATAAATTTCTCCCTGACCAATCTCCATCTGGATCTACTTGAAGCATCCATTGTCTTGGACAGGAATGCTTTTGTCATATTGGCCCCATTTCCGAATTTCCATTAGATCTATCTATCATCATTCATGATAGCAATTTTTAGTAAATTTCCAAAAACTTCCTGATCAGTCATCAGATGACAGAAGTCCCCAAACCTTTTGAAGTCACATCTACATTTCACGGCCTCATTCTATGACATTCATGTCCATACTCAAAGTAAGTAACAGAAGGCAAATAAATCCACAAGCCACATCCCAAGCCAGGGAGGCTGACTCTGCATGGATGAAGATGATGATGCTGGGCCAGTTAGGGTCAAAGAGAGGGGTTTCCCCAAGTTGGGGGAAAGGATTCCCTTCCACAGGTACGTCGTAGGCGCCAAATCACAAGTCCAAACTAAACCTACCTAATCAGTGCCTGTCCACGTTAGAAGTCACTTGATAAGAACACCCGGTAACGGAGAGAAAGGCTCCCCAGCTCCGGGGAGATTACTGTCACTCAACCACCATCACGCTCCACTTCAACATGTCGGCTAGTCACGTGACCCGCCCCGCCCTAATTTATGTGACCTCAGGTTGACCTCATTTGACCCAGTTTAGGGCTTTGACCCAGTTCCGTCATGAAGACTTCCTGTTCTGCATCTTGTGCTCTTCTGCCTGGGTGGGCTTGTTTACAGTAACAGAAATTACAAATACTGAATACTTGGATGTCCAGTAGCCTTGAAAGGTAGGCAGTTAATATGCCTGTGTATGTCTAGGTAGATCAGCAATGGTAAAGAATCAATGTCAATGAGAACGGCGGTCACACCAGTCACAGCCACAGGTGAGTCCTCAGTTATTGACTTAAATTTGCAAGTTGGGTGGACGTCGCAGACGTATTCATACATTACATATAATATTCTTTGAAGTTAAAATTCCCGTTGACATTGGCTTTTTATTTGCTGTGTACGTTGTCGTTGATTTGACTATATAGAAGTCTTTCTCAAATTTGTTAGAGAGCCTGCACGCACATAGATCACTCCCCCCCCCCCCCCCCCCCCCAATTTTTGGCCAAGTATTGTTATCTATAGTATATTGCAAAATTCTCGGCCCAGAATTGGCTGGTGAAAAATGTTACGTTAGAAAAATGACCCACATTGTACTGACTTAATGTGATCCTGTATATTTGTCACACTTGTAAGTGTAATAACTCTGAAAACCAAGGGAAACCTTGAAGAGTATAACTAATAAAAACCTTTAAAAAGAAAAGAAGAAAAGGGCGCCCTCCCCCTGAGGCCTCTCCCCTTGATGTCTTTTAATAATGCCCCCCCCCCCCCCCCTTGAGAAATCCTGGACCCGCTACTTGCACTGCAATTAATTTTAGGTGATTGTGGGTAGATCCATTGGGAACCCGGCCCATAGACCTTCTGTCTCTTTACTTGGAAGAGGATACTTATACACCTATAATTAGATCTAATATACGTCATGATGAGTCAATGAGTGAGAAGAGCTGCCAACACCACACTGTTATTCAGAAAATTGGGCTTCATGCCAGCAATTTCTACTTTCACTTTGGGAACGATTTAAAAAGAATAAAAGATACCAGATCTACCCCCTGATCCCAGCACTGCCACCTGGTGTTTGTGCCTTTCATAAAGTATAGGCCTATTGCTCAAACAGACCGTAGGCTATAAACCTATGCCACTTCTTTAACACTGGAGATGATATGAGAGTTCCATAATCAAAAGGTAAAATTTATTTTTCTTCCAAATGTACTAATAGCTTAGCACTTTTAATATATTCTCATGTTATATAATCCATCAAGGATCAGGCTTAGCAAGTCTACTTCTAGTCTACTTCTAGGAGAAATATCTTACGCTCCTAGCGCCACCTGTTAACCAGTATAAAAGGCGCTGCAAAGTAGGGAGCGAGCAGTTAGTTGGTTAGAAGTTAGTAGTCACTTAGTTTAGTGAGAACATCAGCTAAACATGTTTAGCCAAGGAGTTATACCTGGAGTAAGTACATCGGCTCCGTGTAACAGACTGGAGTTTACCAATACCCACTACCTCGGACATAGGATTGTGTTAGAGCTGAATACTAGAGCAACTCGTGTTCTAAATGTGGTTGATTGCTGATAGGAGATGGGAGGTGGACTGATGAAGACTTATACATGGTGGCTTTGACTCGGGATGAGATGTTTACTGAATAAAAACCCTTTCATATTAAGAAGCTCCCTCATCGTTCATTTCTTTTGAACTATTGGGAAGTGAATGGACAAACTTTAAACGCAGTCTGAATTACTCAGGCATTCTGGAAAAGCAACTCATGAAGACTTGGATATACAAGAATCTTACGCAGTCTTAAATCAAACATTAACAATAGTTCATTTGGTGGAGATTACCCGAAACATGACTTGTGCCGTTTTGCTCATCCTTGATGTCAGCCACCGGTGATTTTGAGGCTTCCTCTAACCCCAAGCCTCAATCTTTGCGGCCCGCAGGACACGATGTGTCAACATCATATACAGGGAATGTGGAAAACCGCCACCTGGTAGGTAATCCCTTAGACGGGGAGGCACAGAGACAGGAGGTCGCAGCCAGACCCAAGCAGCTCTGCCCCGAAGGTGCACAAAATTACCAAACCCGTGGCAAAGGTAAACCATTTCCCTGGCACCTAGGGTCCAAAGATAGGCCGGTTCTTGACGAAGGACTTGAAACCCTAACATACTCGGGACGAGTTGAAGGGAAGAACCGTCTCACGGAATATCAGCAATATTGGAACCCAGGGTACGTACCACCTACGGACCACGAAACTGGTACTAGCTCTCGCTCCACCTGTGAATCTGATGTGAACAATCCGTGGTGTAACCAAAGTGTTCCTTATCGTTTACTACCCGCAGCGGGAGGTGAAGGCGAACAGGAAGTTTCCAATGGAGATAACCTATTTTCTTCAGGAAACCTAAAACAACGACAAAACACCGCGGATAACTCCAGCCCATCAGGGGGAAAACGCCCCGAAAATCCGGTAATCCTACCTGATGGGAGCTCTCTCACCTATCCATTACCCCAACGACTTGAGTTTATCAGTCACCCACTGGTAACACCAACTCACCCCAACCCGGGGGCGTCCATTCCTTATTCCACTGTAGCTAAAGGAAAAACAGTGGGAGGGGATAGGGGAGTGGGAAGGGAAGCAGAGGGAAACAGCGAGAAAGTAGGCAATTTACAACCCTATCGATTAACTTACGGTGTAGAAACGAACTTAGACCAAGCTGGTAAAAGAGCGGAAGCTCAGGCCTTTGATCCAGCCGAAATATTAAAGCAGTGGGCAGACTCAAGCCCCGAAAAGCACATAGATTTAGAGAGGCTAAGCGATCAGGATAGTGAAGAAAATGTAACGCTTAAAGCACAAGATTTTAACACTCTAACTCATGAATTGTATGAAGAATACGAGGACGAGTATGAGGAAGAAAATAGCGAGACAGAACAAGCAGCCGCAGATGTCAGAGGGGGTAGTCCTGATAGAAAATTAGCTAGAGAAGATAAATCAACCTCGTCTTCATACGAACTTATTACCGAGGATGTTTTAGACACAGGTAAGAAAGCTAAACTAGAAAGTGAGGACGAAATTAGTGTAGAGGAAATACCTGTGAAAGAACAGTGGGACGATCACGATATACAAAACCTCCACGAAAATAATATGGCGGAAGGAGGCGTTCCTTTGATGGATCTAGTAGAAGAAAGAGAGGATAGAGATCAACGCCAGCAACCCGGTGAAGGGGGAGCTGGGGGTGTAGATCTGGGGGCATGGCATCCTAACCGTGGGATGGACCCTGGGGGACCTCAACAAAACAATGGGAATGGCCAGATCCTAATCCAGCAGCCGGACCGAGGCGTGCAGGCAGGACTTATTCCTCCTCTTAATCAACAGGCCCAAGGAGGCCAAGGCAATCAGGCCAATCCTCCCCTTAATCAACAAGTTCAAGGGGGCCAGAACGATCAGGCCAACCCTCAAGGACTTATTCCTCTTCTTAATCAGCAGGTCCAGGGAGGCCAGGATAATCAGGCCAACCCACAAGGGCCTAACCCTCCTCAAAACCTTCTCAACAACCCTCCTCAAAACCTTCTCAACAACCCTCCTCAAAACCTTCTCAACAACCCTCCTCAAAACCTTCTCAACAACCCTCCTCAAAACCTTATTAATAATCCCCCTCCGAATCAGCCCAATCTGGGGATAAACCCTGGGGGACTCCAGCAACCCGGTGCAGGGGGAAATGGTGGTGCGAATCCGGGAATACAGCAGCCTAATCCTGGGGTAAACCTTGGGGGACTGCAACAAAATGATGGGGGAGGCCAACCAGGCCAACAGCCCGGCCGGGCCGTGCCAGCAGGAGGTGGGCCGATCAAAACCTGCTCCCTCACCTATTGCAGGCGATGGCACTCGCAGCCAATCTTAACGCAGGCCGAGGAAGAGCGGATAACCAGCAGGGTCAGCAAGCCCCAGCAGGCCAGAATAATCAAGCAAATCCACCAGGACCCAATAACCCTCCCCCGAACCAGAACAACAATCCTTTCCTTAACCAACTCAACAACCCCCCAAACCCACCGAATCCTCCACCGCCCGGACCACCAGGTCCGCCGGGCCCACCAGGTCAGAACAACCCTCCAAACCCACCGAATCAACCAAATATTTGGGAAATTCTACCACAGTTGGGTCTGGCACTGGGGCAAACACCAGCGCCAGTGCGTGAAACGACTCACAATGGTCACCAAAGGGGACCAAACATTAGGTTACCGTGGTTTAGTGGAAAAGAAGACGAGCAAATAGAAAAGTATTTCAGGGAATTAAAACGACTGAAAGCTATCTATGACTGGTCGGACGCCCATCTCCTGAATATGGCGCTGTTAGGCCTAAAAGGAAGGGCCGACGACTGGGCAGGAGCGTTAGCTGAAAGTGAGAAAGACTCATTTGAGAAGCTAGAAGCCCAAATGACCAAGATCTTCGGTGATCGAAGAGCTAAGTGGCAGAAACACGCAGAGTTCTGTGGCCTTAAACAAGGAAAAGACCAGAGCGTGATCGAATTTGCAGGTGTTCTGAAACAAAAGCAAGTTAAAGCAGAGGCGAGTGAAAGCATGATGTTAGCTGTGTTTTTAGAAGGATTAAAACAGGGCGTAGCCAGGCAAGTAGCTATACTGGACCCTAAGTCGTTCACCGAAGCGGTGGATTGTGCAACGAGACTAGAATCGTTGGACAAAGGCAAAGGGGGAACTAAAATATCTAATGCAGTGAGCGAACTGGCTGGAAGCCAAGAATCAGAGGAGACCGCGGCCCTAAACTCCATCTCCGAACGATTTGGAGTGGTGCTGGCCCGACTGGAGGCCGCTCCATGGTTCCAGAAACCAAAGCCAGGGCAAAGCGGGACTCCCCAGAGTGGTGGTAACTTTAAACAGCAAGGTTATGAGAGAAAAGATAGGTACGAAAACCAGAAAGGTGAAAGAAATTCAGATCAGAAGCCTAAATCCAATATCGCCCCGAACAGAGAGGCAGATAAGGGAAAGAATCTGCCAACTCAACAGAAAGTAGAGAGACCCAGGTTGCCTTTTGATGAAAGTAAGTTTTGTATCATTCACCAACAGCATGGTCACTCTACAGAAGCGTGCTTGTGGTTGAAGAATAGGTTGAGGGAAAAACCCCCGCGGATCTACAAAGATAATAAAGCCAGTGGTACCGAACAAAAGAATCAGGGAAACTAGAGGAAGGGTCCGTTCATTCCACGATAGAATTAGGCGCAGTGGACGGACCGGCTAGGAGAGAGATAGGAGACGAAGCATTTTTCTTAACGTTAAGATTTGATGATCAGAAGGAGGTTAGGTCTTTAGTAGACACAGGAGCGAGCGATTGCTTCATGTCCACCCATTGTAAACGACAGATCCCTAAACAATGCATTTTAGATGAATGGAAGGTATCGAAGGGAAACATCAGTTTGGCAGACAACTCGTCTCAAGTAATACTAGAACAAATTAGATGTAAGTTTTCAATCCAGGGATCAATGGTCTGCTATGATTTCAACATAGTGGACGATCTATGCCACCTAATAGTAATCGGGAGAAACTTATTAACAGTGCTTCGATCAGATTTATCTCTACCAGGCGCAAAGATAGAAGTGTTTTGTGGAAACCCTATAGTTAGCAAAGAAACAGTGAAAATTCCGCCGGGAAATGAATGCATCATACCGGTAACCACTCGAGAGCCGCTGGGATTAGACTCACCGGTAGCTTACTGCGCACCGGCGGTAACCGCACCAGTCCTAGTGGAGGGGTGCGTGAATACGGTGGGAAGCCAGTGGTGGATCAAAGTCATGAATCCGCTAGATGAAATGCAAGAAATCACTTCCCAGGAAGTATTAGCTTTTGCGGAAGAATGCGCAGTGCCTTAGGTAAACCAAAATCAGATAGAGGAGTTCCTAGACTTGTGTTATCTAACTAAAACAGAGACCCCAATGTCCATCTGTAGGATTTCTGTAGAAGTAATGAAAGACGCAGTGCAAATGGAAAGCCAAACCTCTGAGGAGAAATCCCGAGGTAAAATGGATGAAAATGTAAGTAAAATAGATCTGACCGAGTCGTGCTTAAACGAAGAACAACAGGTAAGGTTTAGACAAATGCTTAATAACAACAGAAATGCACTAGCGTTCTCAATGGAAGAGTTAGGTCACTGTGAAATAGCGCCGATGAGAATCATTGTGGATGAGTCGCAGGGAGTCATAAGTTCAAGACCATACCGATACTCTCCACAGAAAATGGATATCATCGATGAACAGGTTAGGCAACTCATAGATATAGGTGTCATAGAACCCAGCGAATCGGCTTGGCGAAGCCCGCTGGTGGTAGTGCAGAAGAAAGATGGCAAACCTAGGCTCTGTACAGACTTTCGCATGCTTAATCAAGTCACTTTTAAAGATAAATTCCCCATGCCCACGGCTCGCTCGCTTTTCTTATATATGGCTTACAAGAAACCCACTATGTGGACAGCTTTAGATCTGTTGAGCGGCTATCATCAGTGTGTAATCGAAGAAGACAGTAGAAAATATACCGCTTTTGAAACCCCGATGGGTGTGTATCAGTATAAGCGTGTACCATTTGGCTTAGTTGGCGCACCTTGGCAGTTTACCAAGGTAATGGCCATAGCGCTAAAGGGATTGATCCCTAGAACATGCTTAGCATATTTAGACGACGTAATTGTCTACGACACTACATTTGAGGAACACCTGGCGAGCGTTGAGGTGGTTCTCCAAGCTTTGGCGAGAGCTAATCTTAAACTGAAACCGTCAAAGTGTGAGTGGTGCCGCAGTGAAATCAATTTCCTCGGCCACGTAGTAAACGCGGAAGGGGTGGCTACACAAAGGGTGACCACAGAAAAGATTACAGCCTTTAACCGTCCACATAATGTGAAAACTATTAAATCCTTTCTGGGACTGTGTAACTACTACCGATCGTTTGTCCCTAATTTCGCTGATCTAGCAAAGCCTTTAAACCGGCTGCTAAAGAAAGAAGTCTATTTTGAGTGGACAGAGGCCTGCGAGGAAGCGTTTCAACAGTTAAAGAAATTGCTGACCTCGCCACCCTTACTAATTCATCCAGATATAGGAGGGCATTTCTATCTACTAACTGATGCATCAGACGCCGCGTGCGGTGCAGCGGTTTGTCACAAACTAGATGAAATCTACCGTCCGGTTGCTTTCTGGGGATGTACTCTCCGGGACGCCGAATTAAATTATTCGGTAACAGAAAAGGAGGCTCTGGCAGTAATTAAAGGCATTAAGAACTATGAGGACATGTTGCAGGGAGCTAAAATCACAATAGTGACTGATCACAAACCGTTGATTCCCCTGCTACAGAGTGCCTACAAAGCCCCGTCAGCCCGGCTGAGACGGTGGGCTTTAGCGTTATCAGATTTTGATTTTGAAATCATATATGAGCCAGGAGCGACTCATTTTCTACCGGACTATTTGTCTAGAGTCTATCATGAGCATGTCCCAGGTGAGGAATATGAGCCCGCTGTGGGATGTGAGTTATTTGAGGCCGAAGTTCAGGATGAAGAGCTTTCTGTGGCTACGGTATTAAACGCGCAACTCCAAGATGCAGAGTGCGCGCAATTGATAGACTACCTGCAGGACGGAGACCTACCGACAGATCCCCTTGAAGCTAGGCGAATAATGGACCAAGCTGATTTTGTAGGAATGGTAGCACCGGGGGTACTATGTAGGTTCAACGTCAAAAGGTATAACAAACACCAAGACCAACTGGTCAGACTAAAACCCCGTATGATAGTTCCAGGAAAGTTAATTCCCAAAGTCCTGAGACTATTACATAATGACATCTTGGCTGGGGGACATGTAGGGATCAGTAACCTCACTACCAAAATCTCTGATAAATTCTACTGGCGGAACATGAACGCCGACATAGTAGACTATGTGAAAGCTTGTGAGACCTGCTCTCTGAGGAGACGGGCTCCGCATTTCAAGGCCTTAGCTAAGTCTTGGGAGAGACCAACCCGACCCTTTGAAGTGGTACAGTGTGATTTCATCGGGCCACTAAAGAGGGCTAGGGATGGGTCAAAATATATCATGACCTTCATAGACCTACTAACAGGTTGGCCGGAGGCTTTCACCACGAAAGACTCCACTGCGCAAACCGCGGCCAACTGTTTCCTAACCGGGATAGTGTGTCGGTATGGACGGGTAAACCGTCTGCACACAGACCGGGGGGCGGCCTTCCTCTCAGGGCTATTCAGGGAAATCACCACACGACTAGCGTGCAAACAAACGTTCACTACCGGGCGAATGCCGACTGGCAACGCTCGAGTAGAAAGACTACATAAAACCATTGAAAACCTGATTGCTTATTATATCCCTGACGACCACTGTAACTGGATCGATCTACTTCCCATTGCATTATGGACAGTTAGATCCACAATCAGTGTACGGTCGGGATACAGCCCGCACACCCTGCTGTTTGGCAGAGATCCAATCAGTATGGGAATGCCTGAGCAGGGAACAATTCCTGAAACGCTGAACGACTGCGAGTTTTTCATGCAAACCAAGGATAATATTGCTATGTTTAGGAATATGGCTGAAAGGGTAGTTCAAAACTACGAAAAAGATCTGAGGCTGCGAATTGATGAGCGGGCGCGGCCCACTCAGATGTACGAAGGTGATATGGTATACATGTACGACCCTTTAGCTAGTGAAAATAAAGCGTCTAAGTTCTCAAACAGGTATACTGGGCCATTCAGGGTAATTGAAACAAAAGGAGACCACCTTGTTAGACTAGTGTCTTTAAAAACTGGAAAACAGGTCCCACATCTAGTAAATATTTCAAAACTCAAACCTGCACATGGGCCTTGGTCTCCCGCCGTCCCTCATAACATTCCCAAACTGGTGAGAGAAGCGAAAATCACTAACTCAAAAGGGGCAGATCCTGACCGAAACCCTGAATTGCATCACACTCCGACGGGTGAAATCGCTGAGGAAGATGGCGAAATAAGGGGTGCTGAGACTGAAAACTCAACGGGAACGACCGGTCCCCGTGAGCATGATGCAGTTCCTATGACCAGGAAGGTACCTACACAAAAACCTGGTCCAAGTCCCACTGATTTAGCAGAAACAGATGGGCAAATCACTGATGGTCAGGGCACCAGTACGGACACCGCGCTGTCAACAAACTTATCCTTTGTTCCTAATAAAGCCGCCTGTGAACGGGGAACAGCTGGCGCTAATGGACAGAGGAAACGCAAACGAGCTAAACGAAGGGGCAAAAGCCAGCCGTTGGAGGGGAGATCCCCTCCAGGCAACAACAAGCCCATAAAACTACCCTGCGGTGATGTGCCGATCTTGGATACATCGGAACAGAGCCCAGAAAAAACAGTAAAGGACCATGTCCCGACGAAAGGTGGCTATAACCTACGTCGGAACCGCCGCCCTAACTACGTCGCTCTGTCCAACGGCGGGGAGAGCGACGACATGGATGATTAATGCAGGAAATTTAGCCGCCCTGTGAAAATAAAGGTTCGGCGGAGCGGCACCGTTAGCATCAGCGCTAATGGAACAGGTGGTCTGCCTCACGGCCACCTCGCTGCGCCCAGGGGCGTGGCAGAAAGGGAGGGTGCGCACACCAAGAGAGATGCCAGTGGTTTGGCGTCATCTCTTGGGACCGGATGCAAGCGTTCCCCCCCCCACCTGAAACAAGATACAGCTCCAAATATGGAGACGGCATGGACAAGCGGATCGGTTATAATTTTTGTGGGATCCGCGCCGATCCACCAGTCGGTCCGCAACTCTGCTCCTAGACGGTCACCTCTGCTGCAGGTGATTGTACGCACAACCCAGCCCGGGGGGAAACGGAGATAGACATTGATTCTATCTCTGAACAGAAGTTGGAGATAGAAATTGTTCAACTTCCGACTTCTCCTGGAAGGAGCAGAAAGAGAACTTAGCTGGGACACTGATCCACCGACTCATGGGGAACTGTCTAGCCCTCCGGCCACATAGCAATCCAAAGGGAACCACTACTTTCCCTGCGGACACGGAGGGAAGGATCATCGTCCCCCTGAGAAGGAAACGGATTAGCCGCCCCCACCAGAGGGCGCTACCTACCAAGGGAAGGTTCGTTGGGCCATTCTTTTAGGATTTTACCAAATGAAAGAAAAGACAGTCGAAAAGGAGAGTGCTAGGAAACAACCGGCTCAGACCCTTAGGCGGTGGAGTTGGCCGGGCCGGGGGGGTGTCCGTCCGGACTCAACCGACGCCGGGATTGCCCGGAAGAAGCCAAGGACACCAGCCCGGCGGCCCACCAGAACGACTACAGGCGGAGCCAAGAGGTCCGCTAAATCGGCTCCAGCCAAAAAGAAGGCAGCAGATAAAGACTTCTACAATTTATCTGAGGTGAGTGACTCGGAGCCCGAGCCAAGGCTAACGGCGTTGGCCAAGCCGGTTCAGAAGGAGGAAGCGGCCAACCAACCGGTGCAGATTCAGGCCGGCTGGTTCTGGGACCTTACGCAACCACTGTTCCAACTATTTGAGACTGTTGACGAAATTAGAAGGACAGTAGGACTGGATGTGCCAAAATCAAACAAACAGTTAGCTGAGATTAAAACTCAGGTAGCTCCTTTCATTCAAAGGACCACACAAAACTCTAAATGCGTCAAGGAAAGTACCAGCCTACCAACAACACGAGGCGGCCGACCTCTGCCCACTCTGGAAAGGCGATCGGGAGGGGAACATCTAACCGTCGCCGCTCCAGGACTAAAAGTGGAGGTAGCACCCGTTCAACACGCGCCAACCCCACCGGTGGGGAACGGGCCGGCGGGAGCTCCCCTCCTCCACCACTTACAGCCTGCGGACCCCGCTTGTTTAGACTTGAGCAGCTTGACAACGAGCTGCAACGCCAATCCATCACCACTGCTATGGAACCAGCAGCAGTGGACGCCAACCAGCCAGCCGGGGGGCCCACTGTGGCCGAGCCCACTCCCAGCGACAAACCCACCGCAGGTACCGAACCCATACCCCTCGAGCCAACCGTCGTACGATCCAACGGGGGCCGTTTCGGACTGGAACCTACTAGGCCAAGACCCCTCAGAGCAATGCGCCCCTCGTCCTGCGAACGTATGAGAGGCTTGAGAATCACGGTCACCAAGGACGAGAGCGGGATCATCAGGCGAGTGGTAAATGACAACGGGCAAAACCTCTACGAGCATGTCCCAAACTAAACAGACCAGAGGACCGGGGAGGAGAGCATATTTCGGCGCATGAATGATAGTAGTGCGCAGGAAAATAAGGTAACTTTGCTGTGAACATGTTTTAGATAAACTGCAAAATTAACTCTCTCAAACTATCGCTAAGGCCAAAACAAAGACAATGAAGTGGCTAGTGCTGTTCGTATTAGCTATAATAGGGGGCATTAGGGGAGTGCATAATGACTCCAACCCACCTGAGGGGCTAGCCCCTAACGCTGAAGTGATAGCTTTAGAACAATATGGAGTAGTGTTAAAACCAGGGAAGTTAATGTCCACCGCGGATATAACACACGTCCGACAAGGCTTCCTAATCACTATTCCAAGGAGGCGCTCCTTCAACAAGGCTACCTTTGGCCAGGTCTGTCACCGATATCTACAGGGAGGAGACGCCCTCGATCGGGCCTGCTACCATATCAGGTCGCTGGTCAATTGGATGGATCAGACGTCGCAGGCGCTTAAGGGTCGGTACCGAGAAGTTCTTAATGAAACCTTAAGTTCCCTAATAAAGAACACTCAACAAGACCTTCAAAATCAAGAGTCGGAGTTAAAATCAGGTGGAAGGGTCAAAAGAATGAAGAAGTTGCCCACAATGCTGGACGATCCAGGATGGCCGACCTTTCCTCTTCCAACCTCTTGGAATCAAGGGCTGGCAGCTGATGTCAAATATAACAGAGAATTGATTAGAGTATTGCAAGAATCTTCGAACCAAATGATCGAAGACTTGGCTCTGATGAATGAAAAACATGACGAGGCTGTCGAAAAGATTAACCATGTCGTGATAGGCCTACTGGACAATCTAAGATCACTAAATAAGGCACACAACACGACTCGCCGGAGGATGAAACTCGTGCAACATAAGGTGGATTGGATGGAACTGTACCTGAATATGATACCGGTCGCTCTGGAAGACAAGTTAGGAGAGATGGTGTATCTTCAGCTAATGGTAGAGCAAACTCGCGTGTTCAGGAAAGGTGTACAGCGCCTGACGCGGGGCCAGCTGACTATGGACTTGGTACCCCGCCAATATATGGTCGGAGCGGTCCAGGAAGTGAACCGATATCTGAAGGGGATCCACCCCAGGTTCCATGTCGCGTTCACAGATCCTTCCTTCTATTACGAGAACAGTCAACCTTCGTTCAAATTCAATGAAACCACTCAGGAATTAATAGTGTATGTAAGGGTGCCTGTGGTGGCTGATGAACATTTGTTCAGGGTCTACGAAGTACTAACTTTTCCTGTGCCAGTGACGGTTAGGGGGCGACTTAAGAAGGACGCTCTCCAAATTGTTAATCTACCCAAAAGTGTCGCCATGTCCATGTCCCGCCAGTATTACGTACCATTGGCTAGTGGCAGTTGGTCAGGTTGTTATGGACAGACCATCACGCTCTGTAAGGATCTACCCTATATGAAAAAGATTACAGACAACACCTGCACTGCTGCGCTACTGAGGCGCGACGACCTAGCGATCCAAGAAAAATGTGAGCTGGACTATCTGCTGGAAGCAGACTTCGGAGAGATGGCAGTGTACCTAGACGACGGAGATATGCTAGTAGTCAGCGCCGACACCCGAGGCCAAATGATTTGCAGAAACCAGCCTGCGGTCGGAGTGAACATAGAAAATTACGCAAGGGTTCAGGTGGAATGCGACTGTGCATTCCAAACACAAGGAGCGTGGATACCGTATAGCTTGCGAAATTGTGACCGGCACACCAGGATCACCACGGTCGTGTACCCACATAATGACCTGTTGGAAGCAGCAAGTCGTGTGAAGGGGTGGGACATGAATTTCACAACGTCCAAAAACGAACCCACTATGTTGGAATCAGACCCTATCCCTGAAACAATTAGGAAAGACCTGCTGGAAATCGAGGAAAGCCTGAAGGTCAAAATACCTGTAACCTCCTTGGCCAAACGAATACAAAAACACCGTAAAGACTTGGCCAAGGGTATCAAGAAAGCGACTGACCGTTACGAGGTCGAGAAACACGCCCCGTGGTTCTCTATAGGTAACTTCGGAGGTGGGTTTGGTCTCCTCACCATCTTCTGCATAGTGGTGGCTGTGACAATTATTGGATGTGTCCTCTGGAAATGCTGGCGGAACCATCAAGGTAAGGCTGCCCTAGCCGGACTAACCATGACCTTACCTCGGGCCATGGCCTTGGAGACGGCGGACCCGGAGAAACTGTTGCACCATGAAAAGGCACTAACTGGGTGTCCAGACGCGACCGCCAACCCCACTGCAGTGGCAGTGCTGGCTATATTATTAGCAGTACTAGTCATCGCTATAGTGGTCCTCGTGTGGCGAAAGTGGAGAAATATTAGAAGAAAGACTGTGGATGGGTTGTACGTACAATTTGCCAATCCACATATGATAGAAACAATCTTCCTAGGCGAACTGGCTATGCCTTCAGACCACACTTATACGGAGGGCTATGTGCTCATTAGGGATCTACTGGTGACCCAGCTGTGTCTGAAATATACTCTGACAGTAACCTGGGGGGCGCAGCTGATGGGAGCAGCGACTAGACCTGGACAACACCCATCTAAGGTGCCACTACCCGACACCCTGAGAGTGTCTAAAAAACTAGCCCGTCTGATGATGAGTAACTTAAAATACAATACCAGGGCCAGACTACTGAGATATTCCTCGGGGCTAGCCACTCCTGTACCCATGGGAGTACCTCGCCTCATCGACGCAGGCTGGTCCGATGTCGGAGCGGACTGGCCTCAACCGGTGTTGGGACATGGAACAATGCCTAACGCTCCTCCTAGATCGACCACGCCCACATCAACAGCGACCGGAACAGGATCTGCCCGAAAGACAATAAGGCCAGGGACATCCGAAATAGATCCAGGAACGGTTTATGAAGTTATCATATGACAATGTAACGAGTGTTAAAACCTGACCTAGAGCTGTACAGGTAAAATTGGTGAATTAATAACACAAAGGTACAAATACTAAAACTAAAATGTTACAGGAAGTTCGCTGGGCAATACCTGTTTGGGTAGGTAGGGTTCTGTTGACTAACCTGATCAATAAGGATTCACCAGTCAGGGAAACCTGGGTCGGGTAGGCTGGTCCAACCGTCTTTCTATGGACCCATGGGTTATCTAAATTTCTCTCGAGTCGAGTGTCCCATGCCCGGTAGCCTAGCTCAACACTCTCATTGTTAACGATTTGGCAACGCTTTTAAAGTAGGGAACTATTTGGAACCGATCCTAGTGTCGCGAAATTTTAGCATTTAAAAAGAAACTCAAAATTCTGTATAAAACCTAAGAGCGCTCAACGGGACCAATGCTCCCAACGAGCGAAGTGAACTTCCTCAAGCAAGTACCATCTACACCTGACCCCTGTGCTGTTGTTACCGCTAGGATCGGGCTGCAGTACAGGAGTCACTTGGGGAACACCACTGTCTATTCTTTAGCATGCTTACATATATAATCTTCTCAAAGATGAGGGGGCTGCACAAGCAGCAGGAGCCTGCCCACATGCCTGGTGTCAGTGGTGCCTGACAGGAGGCAGGACGTTGGGGTTACGCGTCACTGACGCTGCGAAGGGCACTGGGGTGGACGCCCGACCATGGCAGTCACTATGCCCCGGGTGGATTGGCTCCTGACAAGCGGTCTCCTCATCACAAAAAAATCGACGAGTAGAAAGAAATTTACCTAAAAACTGAATAGATAAAGCAACCCAATACTCATTTAACTAAGAGCCCTTCCTCAGGGAATTCTGGGCAAGTTGTGATAAGAACATATGAACGCAGAACAGCTAATAACATTCTCGGGGGGAACGCTCCGTGACAGCACACGAGAGTACCTTAGACGTGGCTCGTTTGCTCCTAGTATAGACACGCTGCAGCGGCAAGGATATGTGCAAATCCTGACAAGGCGTGCTATATTTGGGAGCTATAGCGGAGGTCACAAGGAAATGTAGTTACGGGACAACAGCGAATTGGTGACATTCACAGGGTGCTCGGCTCTCTCTCACCATATTGCGACTCCATCAAACTGGACAAGCCATCCCTGGGGGGGAGAAGCTGTAGCGAAAACTCACAAGGCGGTGGAGCGAGGTGCTGTCCTTATTAATAGCCCCGTCGTCTTGGTTATGTGTAAATGACCACCGGATCACCGTATGTCTTAGGTCAAAGGATCCTGACTTTAACATAAAAAGTCAGGATCCAACGACAACTAGTATCAAGAAGAAAGAAAATAATGAACAACTGCCCATAATTCAAGACTAAGTTATTTAGACCACTTTTAGACCAGTTTTAATCGGGACAGAGACAAAACGGCAAGAAGTCAAGTTTCGACCCGGGTAAAAAAATTAGAAATAATTAAAATTAATAAAGGAAATGAGCGGCTTCAGAGCTGACCGCCGTCGAGGAAAAGAAAATAAATGAATGAAAATTAGTCTTGACCGCCGTCGTGGCGCTAAAAGTATCCAGGTCTCCGCTCAACAGTTGAGCTGAAGAGGGGGGACATGGAATGCTGATTCCCTGATGAACAAGCTACAATAAACTTGGTTGACACCCAGAGCTAATAAGTTTACCCGATCTATTAGAAAGGAGCTAAAAGTTCTAACTCTGTCTTTAGCACTACCTATCCCTGCCCTGCATGCGCATAGTTAGGATAAGCTGGGGGCGGAGTCTTTTCAGGAGTAGTCTTGACTCTCCACAAGAAAAACGGGCGTAGACCTGAACAAGGGACGGGTTTAACCTTGTACTGTACTTCGGTAAAGGCCCGACTTGCTGGGTGCTGTCTGGAAGTAAGTGATCTAAGGAGATGCATTTACACATCTCTATAATTTAAAGGGGGTGTAGGCTGCATATTAAAAAAAAAAAAAAATATATGCAGTCTGCTCCCAATTATAACAATGGAAACTCGGTGCTACCCATTCTGGTCCTATGAATGGGAGAGTACCGACAAACCACGTGTAACTAATGAGGACCGGGAATCAGATCAGAAATGAACCTGAATCTGAGACCCGATCCTCTGGTGATAACTAATGAGGAACGAATAATCTCAACCTCCCTTGTACAGTTAGTACTTAATGTCCTTTAATGACATTTATACCTCACGGAATGAAAACGCTACCCCCACCGCTTGTCATGTTGGTTTTTCCCATGTGATGTAGAGTATAGGGTAGACAGTGAGATGTTACTGTTAACATAGGTATAATATCTATTCAGTGAACCGTTTGGAGTTAGTGGCGCACCCGTTTGCATTGTCAGAAGGGCGCCACTACCCAATATAAAGTGGAACTCGGTCTTCAAACCCCAGGCTGAATGTAGGGGGTGAACGCCGAGCTACCACCTGTAACTAGCAGAGAGAGAAGGAATTTTGTCGTAACATAATCATTCAATAAGAACAAACTGTGGTTTTAAAGCGGATGCTTCACAAGATGGAGTCAAATATGTTAGAACAGTTGTCACCCTTGAAGGGGGTGTTAACTTGTTTACGAATAAATCCTTGGAGTGTATTGGGTAGTTATTCTACCACACTGTACAGAAAAAGTGTTATCAAGAGTATTGACTCTTGTAAAAAAAAAAAAAAAAAAAATGACCTCTTAAGGTAAACCACCAGGGATCCAATTCCTATCATTATTCTTATCTCCCCATGAGGTCGGTTAGGGAATCTGAGCGGGACAGTTTTGCATCACATCTCGGGCACTCATGGAGCCTTAGCAGATGGATGTTCTTGTAACGGCTCAGCCCCGACCTGTGGGCATAGGCTTCCACACATTCATCGCAAAGATATCACTGTCTGAGATGTTTGGCAATCTCAGGTACTGATAAGCGTGGCTTCTGCGTTCAATGGAACGGCGCCTACTAAGGCCTGATCTATGAACGTACGAACTCCCGCAGTGTTCACACATGTATCTCTGCTTGGGACGCTTGGTAATATTTGTGGTGTTGGTGCCTTTCTAGCTCTTAATAAGGATACCATTCCTTCTTTCACAATGACACATACAGAATCTTCATCTGGGAGTTCATTCAGTGTCTTAGAGACTTCATCTCGGTCTCCTCACAGTAGTATTTTTTCCTCTTCGAGACGACTCTGAACATTAATACTCACTCTAAAACTTATTCTAACACGATGACACTGACGAAGTCTTGCTGTTAGACTAAAATATGGGATGGGTATCTGTGGCCTTCGCCACTACATCTCAAACTTACCAGGAGTCGCCAACAACTCGTTGGACGGCTCCACCTATGGTGTCGCCTCACGTGACCGACACGTCAATATTTCTTGTACCCTGTAAGGGGAACTACTCATCAAAGAATTCTGTCACAGCCAATCTAATGCTGGGAAGTCTGGACCAAAATACTTGGTCACCTACTGTCACCTAAACTTACCAGGGTGAACACCCTAGGAAGCGCTTGTTACCTAGGGCACCCCATGTGAATTGTTTCCAATGTAGACATTTACATTAATGTCCTGCACGGGAACGATAAGACTAAGAATTCTGTTATGACAAAGATAGCACTGTACGAATATCGACCAGAATGTCCGGTCATCTCTATAAATTTATTGGGGCAGGGCCCAAATTAACAGGTAATCGTAATACAATAACATTTAAAGCCAACACGGCGCAAACTACCCACACACACTGAGAGCCT
Organism: Lepidonotus clava; assembly: GCA_936440205.1. NCBI lineage: Eukaryota > Metazoa > Annelida > Polychaeta > Phyllodocida > Polynoidae > Lepidonotus > Lepidonotus clava. Next base: position 31,730,289 of record OW387145.1, on the reverse strand, counting down.
GCTTGAATCGGTAATGTCAACAAACCACTAGTTAGGAAAACCTCCTATTATCGCCCAACCACGCGCGAAGTAAAATGTTTGATCATGTTCGCCTAAGCTATTCCCCCCACTAAAGTAGTAAGCCGAACGTTATTCAGTGTCCAGCCGTGTCACCTCATTTCATTTACATCGCCCTAACATACCACAGGACCTGGAAAAGATAATAAGTTTAGTACGCAAGATCCTAGTTCTCAGCCCGCGTCCACCATCTTGAAATCAAAAGTAAACACTAGGTGGCCACCCACGCTACCCGTTACTAAAATCACCAGCGAAACACAGTTTCTGGTTCCGGGAGTGACATCAGCTTCCGGAATACAACCACGTGAAGGCGAGCCGAGAACCACCAAGAAGAATTTGGCCAACAATCTCCTTAAACCCTACGGGTTAGTAGCCTGCCTAACATGCAAAGAACAATAGAAAGAAGGCTGTACTCACCAAGTCTCGGAGCGGTCTGGACGAGGGGCCGTCTCTACGAGGAGGGCGGTGTCCGACGACAAGCCAGCAGGGCGGTGAAAATGTCTGTGTTTTCCCATAAGAACAGTCTGGAGCTCCATCAAAAGTGTGATCTGCTCCTCTTGGATATATGAACTTAAGTGTACCAATCACAGGCCGGGAATTGGATCATAAAATCACTTGGGAAAATCAATAAGAATCATTATATACAAGAAACCGAGTGCCGACGGTTTAGCGTGCCACGACGGGCAGACGGGCGATCAACCGCCCCAACACCCGCGCCCAGCGTCTGATGATCCTGTCTGAAGGTCGGTAGCCGTCCTCCAGCTCACGGAAATCATTCACCGTAATGTTGCCGTCGACGACTGTCCGTATGGCGTGGAGCACCCGCCCCGTGTCCGCGGTAGGCACGCCAAACCAATCATTGGCCCGGCGCACCTCCCGGCTGACTTTGGGTATGAGACGGTTCACCCATTTCTGGAGTGAACCGTCACTGTCAGTAAAAGCCCAGCGCTTGACATCAAATCCAGAGGGGGTCGTGATCACGAAGGTCGACGGGGCCGGGTGCGACTTCACATTCAAAAAAGCCCGGTTGATGGTCTCGGCGTAGAACTTTGCTGCGGCATCGGAACTAGTATAGAGTGGAATATACAGTTCTAACTCCTCGTCCCATGTAAGAACGTCCAGCAAATTACACATGACTACCAGAATATCGTCTGGCCACATAACGTGGTGCGCAAACGCATATCCAGATAGTTCAGCCGTCTCGGCGTCTCGGCAGGAAAACACCACACAGGTGTGCTCCTCACCCGAAAGAAGAAGATCGGGGTACTCTTGAATTCCACCCTCCCGGTCTGAGCAAAAGATTGCTATGCGAACCATGGTGGAAGTCGACGAAATAATAGAAAGGGCTAAGCTTGTAAAAGTACGTCCACACGCGATAAAACAACCGTCGGCACTGATTAAAATGACGTCAAAACGAGGCTAATTTGGGAAACCCCTTTTTGATCCAAAAGATCCAAATTCTGAAATCGGCTAGCATGATCAATACATCGTATAATTTTTTATAAAATCTGTGCTAAACTAAAGTTTAGGTCCCCAACCAACATAATCAAGCGACAGAATTAATTCATATCGGCCCAAAATATCAGGTCGAACCATCAAACTTGCAAATTTGTTCGAAACAGAAATTTGCCATCCGGGCGCTTCGCGCCTGGAGGATCCAAATCGAGGTCAAACCTTGAAAGGGAACTCTAGTCAAGCGTCCCGCTAAGTACACATGTACTAAGCATGACTGGTGGGCGCGCGACGCGGATGGTAATATTTACTAGACCTAACTGCATAATGTTGCTAGATCAGATGCAGGGACCTTGTATTTATTGTAAATAATGTTGTTATGGTTGAAGTTTGATTGAAATTTGACACGCATTGTATAATGAAATTCGTTCGTTCAAAAATGTCCGAATCATCTGTATTGACTTATGTTGTGTTAACTTGTTCTGAAATTAGATTTGATGTGTACTTGTTACTCTTAAAGGGTTAAGACAACTTTACACTGTATATATGTTGAGTTCTGTTGACTTGTGTTACAAATCATAAATATCAGAAACTGTACATTACCGAGAGGGATGAGCTCCTCAAAGGGTAGTGTACAACAGGCGGCAGTGGGCTCGCAAGAGTCCGGGGACACGTTAAACAGTTTTTATAGTGCTGGGGAGAGACGTACTGAAGGCCCCCGTGTCTAGCGAAGGATGAATTAACATCCTACTGTGGTACCGTCTAGTCGGCGTACATATCGGGCTGCTGGGTCACAAGGGGCACATACGACTAAAATTTAAATCCGATTCAGAGCTAATGGGTGCGGGGAAGGCCAATCCCATACGGCAGAATCAACTAAATTAAGGTCTATTAGGTGTGCACCCGCCAGTAAGTGGTATGTACGTGGTACGGGGCCGACAGACCCCACCTAGCTCCTGACAGCTCAGGAGTGAACAGGCAAGGCCAGTGAAAACGGTCAAAGTTCAGTGTGGGTTGGCAGATTCACCTGGATCAGACCGTCGGTGACCACCCAGGGTGACTTGGGACCGGTAATCGCTATCGACTGGGTCACTGGCCGGTCGTCTCTGCTCTGCTGGTAGGTCCAAGATCTTCCGGTAGCGGAGAGGGCTCAATGTACAGTCAGGCCATGGTAAAGCTAAATGCTGCATGTCCAATACCCTATTATTGGATATCGTGGGTTTAGTTGAGCCATGCTCTCTGTGATCAGAACAAGTTTGAAAAGAACCATCTGGGAAGCAGAGAGAGCCTTATGGCTGGAAAGGGTTCTAGCTCAGGCGCAATCCACTATGTCTCATGACATATGGGAAGGCCGAAGGAACCAAGTGGCATGTACTAAGTCAAAACTGAATTGGTCACCTTATGCACGGGTGTCGTTATCCCTAGGCCTTAATATGGGCTGACAATTCTGTGAACTCACTTTGTCACCTTATGCACGGGTGTCGCAATCTTTGAATCTTAAAATAAGCTAACGATGCTGAGAACTTACTTTATGTACAAGGCACGTACTAAGTGAATACCTAAGATGACGAATACTTCATCCTCTAAAGTTGACTTTGTCATTTTGTAACCATGATTATGCATCATTTACGTTGTTATCCAAATAATCATGTTATCAATTTTTAACACTTACCTTGTCATTTTATGAACGGGTTCTGCTAACTTTGAGCTTCAAGATGTGGAAATCAACTCAATGAATAATTTCACTGTGAATTTGTATTGAAACCGGATCTACAAATCTATTGATACTGTGTTGAATGTACCACGAGAGTCAGGGCCACCCACCATGGTTTAACAAATATATCCAATCATCAAAATTGGGAGTTCATTATATTCATTTGGTTTGAGCTATGTCGTCCACCTCCTTAAACTCAAACACCTGACCGCCGTCGAATGTACTAATAGCTTAGCACTTTTAATATATTCTCATGTTATATAATCCATCAAGGATCAGGCTTAGCAAGTCTACTTCTAGTCTACTTCTAGGAGAAATATCTTACGCTCCTAGCGCCACCTGTTAACCAGTATAAAAGGCGCTGCAAAGTAGGGAGCGAGCAGTTAGTTGGTTAGAAGTTAGTAGTCACTTAGTTTAGTGAGAACATCAGCTAAACATGTTTAGCCAAGGAGTTATACCTGGAGTAAGTACATCGGCTCCGTGTAACAGACTGGAGTTTACCAATACCCACTACCTCGGACATAGGATTGTGTTAGAGCTGAATACTAGAATGGTCTAGAAGGTGTTGGAGCAACTCGTGTTCTAAATGTGGTTGATTGCTGATAGGAGATGGGAGGTGGACTGATGAAGACTTATACATGGTGGCTTTGACTCGGGATGAGATGTTTACTGAATAAAAACCCTTTCATATTAAGAAGCTCCCTCATCGTTCATTTCTTTTGAACTATTGGGAAGTGAATGGACAAACTTTAAACGCAGTCTGAATTACTCAGGCATTCTGGAAAAGCAACTCATGAAGACTTGGATATACACGAATCTTACGCAGTCTTAAATCAAACATTAACAATAGTTCACAAAGTATTGTTTAGATCAAGGATAACGATCTGAATGCATTCCGCGAAGGGAATATTGAAACTTTCTTTAATGTAAAATGTCAGATATTTCCCATAGAAGTATAGTCTGTCTGTGGGCCTACTGTCTAAAGTAAAGGTCTCAATTTCCAATACTTCAGGTGAAAAACATGAATAGTGAATTCTTATGTCCTTCTGGGTATTCAATTCTATATAATAGGCCTAGATCTACATTCAAGAAGATTCTATGAAGTAGTTCAGAAAATATCCCTGGAATTTCAAATCCTGCTATAAGGGGCAAGTGACTGCATGCCTGTAGGCCTATCTAACATTAGAAAAGAAAGATCCTACACCCCCTGGGCCCCTCCTCTATTAGAACCTGTATTGCACCCACACACTGTACCCACCTCGACCCCTCCCCGAATTGGGTTCACGCCTTGTATTATTGTAAACCTTTCCATCTAATTCAAGCCTTCTTCCGACAAGCCTTATGAAACGATAAAAACAATACAATGTACATGTATAAGGTCCATCCTTTCCATGTAGGGACCATGTCAAAAAAATTAATGTATTTTATAAGAAATCCTCGCATCCTTGTTCAATTCACTGGGCAAATTGAAATCTTCCTCATGTAAAGTTTTGGGAAAAGGAGGAGGCCCCCCTTTTATTAGCCCGCCCCCACCTTTTCAAAAAGATGGATCCGCCACTGTAATTTCATATGCGCGGCAAATCACCTATTCCCAGGATGTATTTTTCGTTACGATACGCTGTATTTCGCGCTGCGAGGCCCTTACCTTATCACTGGTTAAAAGTAATGTTAGAAATAAAGTATCATGATGAGCTACACGTACCTTCTGGGAACCATCCCTTCGAACGCTTCAAATCTTGGACTAGACATGTTGGTGACGTCTGAACTTTCAACTGTCTTTTACTAATAAGCTGCTAATTGCATTCAGCTGTATATCGCCCCTTGTAATTTCCTCAGGAAGAAAAGAGGTCTTTCATTTGGAAGTTAATTCTGTCATTCGTCAGCACACTACCCAAATGGTAGTTGTCTGCTATCATTTTGTAATGTAACATCCTTCCAGTGGACCCTGTATAAACTAGTGCTTCAAAGTGTAGACACAGATATCTGCCACTGATAACAATAGGTCGCAATATAGCTATGATTGAAGCAACTAATTGATATCCACGTAGCTTTTGGACCTTTTTAGTATAGGTCCGGACGACGTCGTTTCCTTTGTATCCAATGTAAACGATCAGTAGGCCTAGTCATGGACGTGGCTCAATAGAGGATAGTGTTTTTTTTGTCAATTCCTCCTCCAATGCAAACAGGTGAGTCCTCGGACAAACTTCAGAACCGAGTCTTCAGAAAGTCGGTCACGCGGTGATTTTGACCTGCAGCCGGCAACCTGCATGGGTCAAACAATGTCCAAACCGCGGCCGGACAAATTCTAATCAGTTATGATGTAGACTCAACAATGGCATACTTCACTATGCCTACACACAACTCCCTTGTCTCTTATGTTGTGATTTAGAACTGTGGAATCCTTTATGTATTAGGCCAATGCATGTAGATGAGGCGACCCAGTGTTTTGTGGCTTTGGCCGGCTGTGGGCTGAGTGGTCGGCAGCAAAGGCCCCAAGGCCCACCGTGAACTCTACACCTGGGTACACCTTCCCTCCGACTGAAGGCAGGGGATGTGTGGATCACCTATCCTACATGCACATGACCCCCACGGCACACACAGCCGCCACATAATCTATTTTCGTCAGCGGTAGAATTTATAACTTGTGACGGTGCACCCCAAAATATAGATCCATAGAATCTATATATATTCCATATTCCATATTATATATATTCAATTAGGGACAATAATTATCGTACTTGCTTTGCAAGACCTGATAGATTAGGCAATCGGTGAATGATAACATTAGTGTCTATACTCTTAGGAATATAGTTGTTTTTCAAATAAGTGACTACAACATTTTTTGTGGAGAACCACAGAAATACATGCGCCACACAAAGCACCTCTATCTATGAACACTATACCCATTGTGACACTGTGATGTTTGACATCACAGTGTAATGCTAACACTTTTAGACTTGCTCAAAAGCCTAGATGTGTCTATATTCTACCGTGGAAATAATTGTGACCTAATATTCATATATGATTGACAACATAATTATGATAATGTCGGATATAAAAACAAGTGGTTGTTGCCATGGTAAAAAAAAATACAAAAAATATATAAATATGGTGTAAATTTCTGAAAGCCAACGTGCTGAATAAGATAAGAATGATGGACGTAACAGGTTAATACCATGTGAGGAAATTCTCATCATCATCTGGTAATATAGTCTTAGATGTACCGGTACATATGGTCCTAATTGATATGATTCCTTAGGGAGGAGGGCGTGAATACAAAATTTGAGAGGATATGGGATATCCAAAATTGCAATTGTCACATTTACCATAAGCCTGGCCCCTTTACCCTAACCTGAAAACGAAACCAAAAAAAGACTCCATTCCACTTCCAGGGACGGATACAGGATTTCTGAAAGGGAGGGGGTCCTCACTTATAAGCTATAACTATTAAAATGTTGCGCATTCACAAGCACCCAAGAAACGTGTTTTTTTCCTCTTTGATAATTTAGAAATCCCTATACCAAAGGCGGGGGGGGGGGGGAGACTCCTGATCCCCGATGGATCCACCCCTGCGTCCTCAGTGAACCGTATTGGACTGAAAATATTTCATGCCACATATTGTATTATCAGATTATCATGCATCGGCAAAAGTGGTTCGGGTTAGATAAAACGTCGCGCACGCGAACAGTATTACAATGTATTTAGTGGCTATTGATGGGTCAAAAGATCATACTTGTCTCTTGTCCTTCAAAGATTGAGGACGCACTGAGGGTTCACTCTGAGATATACGAACTGGTGAACCTTTCTTACTCTACGTTTCCCTTTGAACTTGTTTATACGCAGGAGAGTTCTCCTTGAGACAGGTTGATCAAAACAAGTAGGATCAAGATAATTGATAATACAACATGTTACTGCACATGTGTATGTTATGTACGTTTGAAATGAAATGAGAAAGGAACCTAATAATGTGAGGGTATTTGGCGTTAATAATCGTTAATGTAAAATTTGATGAATACTTGAGCCTATGGATTGTTTGAGGAGAGGAGAGAGGCGGGGATGGGGGTGAAGGGTTCGGGCGTGCGCATCAGTCATCTCTAGTTTGGGCCAATTTGCAAATATCAAGCTTTCAATATAGAATTCGGACATCCGAAGGAGCTACCGGGATAATGTATAATTATATAAGTTTTCCCCAATTTGAAACTGTCTAGAAACTATCTGTCGTTGTATAACATTTTCTTTGGAATTTCAGAACATTCAGAGACGTTTAATTTTCTTTCACTAAAGTCTATCTATACTCTTATTGATCTCATGTATGTAGGTAGTTTATCAATGAGATAATTAATGTAGTTCTGTTGCAAATATGTCAGTGTTATCAGATTTTCTGTGGTAAAAGGTCCATATGGTATATGGACAAAAGATAATGAACAAAAGTATCAGTCCTTGCAAATCTACAAGGACTTTCCATATGTGGACACATTGCACCAATAAACAGGGTCAGAGATTAAAATAGCGAGACTGTTTAGATTAAACAATTGATTTATTTGTGAGAAGTTGTTATGCAGAACGCTTATCTATAAAACTTTCGAGGTCAGGATAGTGGTATTTAGCGTGTGAAACTACAGGTTTAGATGAAGTCAAAAGTTGTTTGTGAAGTAGCCCATATTGATATAATGTATCCATTGTCTGAATAATCATATGATGTAATGTATGGGGACGTAGCTATCATTTGTGATTTCTTTGCATTACTTCGTTACTTTAATTTTACGACATCTTCTTTAAAAGCAATTAACCATAAACAGGAAATGCATGCTAAATATGTTTAGCAATTCGCAATCAAATTGAAAAAATGCACCGATCGCGATATCAATTCAGTGAGTGCTAAAATGTGTTTGATTCTGTTTAGTCTAATGAAATGAAGAGCGGCATGGATCAAATAAGTCATTTTCATTTCTTGGGATGTAGGCGAAAAAAATACGCGGTGCAATTGCCTATCATACTGTGCAGGGATACTGTGATTATAACGACGCCATATGTTTTACAACCAATATAAATGAAATGAATATTTCAGTTGATCAAATCAATTCCCATTAATTAAGGTACATTAAATGCAAATCTAAAAACCCACGTGAAATCCGTCTGTTTAGCTATATTTTTCATAGATTAAGGCGGCACTTATAGTACTAGAGTAAATGTGACAAAATCTTGCTACACTTACTCTGCTAATGAAGTATCTCCCTCCTGTCATGAAAACTGATCATCACATCTATCCGTATTTATAATTGGTGTTGAGTTTACCGGCTATAGAGTTTACCAGCCAAGCGTCTCCAGGCTTGTAATTCAAGCTCCTTGCTTTCAGCATCAAGGCACGGGTCACATTACGACCCAGTGCAAGTGGAGACGGAAAATATAGTTATCATGTGGCGAGCCTGCGTATCAGGAGTGAGTTAGTGATTAAATTTAGATAAGAATATGCCTGGGCGCGTTTCATTTGAATCACGAATTAGCATATTTAGAATATAAAGAACAACATAATAAGTATAGAAGCTTGTGGTTTGTACTTGGGTTTCCGTTTCTTTTCTCCATGTATTATTATATCCCGCCCCACCCTTCCCTTCCCAAATGTCTGAATCAATCCCCTTCATGATTGAAAATGTAATATGGTAATGTCACATATGGCAATGAAAGATCGTGCTTTCATTGAAAATGGTATCTATAAAATAAAATTGACTTTGTATTTCCCAGTGGCGAACAACCCACCTGTTGCAACATTAACTTAAACGTTCGTATAGGTAAAAAAGAAAAAAAGCGCAGCTCCAGGCTGCCTTGGCAGAAGTCTACAATTTATAATGTTGAAACAGCCACGGGAGAGGTTTTTATTATAAATAATTATTCTGTACAGAGGTGGAACAAGGGAGGGGGCCGTAACGTTTCATTTCTTTACATGAATGTGTACTCCTTCCCACTCCTCACCCTCTCTTAATCCTATAGATGTGTATGTAAAAATCTGATATTGTGCAATGACGATGCTTATTGTTGGAAATAACTTCCTATAGCATTACTCCTATTATCATAACTTGTATCTATGTACGTCCATGTAATATATCTGAAAACCAGTACATGGAAACTATAAAGATTATACTGCGAAATTAAATGCAATTTAAACATTTGGGCCTCGTTTTCTGGCATAATATGCCAGTAGGCTTAGATATTCTATTAATAGAATAAGGTTCAGGGACGGATCCAGACATTTTCAAAAGGGGGGGGGCTATTGTAAAAACAAATTCACAATCAAAAAATCAAAATTTGCCAAAAAATGGGGGGGCCCTCAGGCGCCCCCCTCTAAATCCGTCCTTGAGGTTTACCCCCGGCCCTAACACTGTGCATGTAAATATTAATTTCCTTAATTCATCAAATTAGTTGAATCATTCCAACTGGTGGATTGCATTATTTGCCAGCAGGTGACACCACTAGTTAGGAATTCAATTGTACATACAAGTTATATTTGGAATCAGATTTACCCATGCAGTAGCCAGCGGATCCTGCTTCTTAAAAGAAGCGGGGCGCAATAACGAAAAGAAGGGGGTGCACTCCCTATTTTCCAAATTTTGACAGTGAAAAAAAAGGATATAAATTTGGCCCAATGATATGGAACTTCTGGTGGGAGTGCACCACCTCCCCCCCCCCCCCCCCCCCCCCCCCCCACACCCGGAAATAAGTTTTTTTTAATCCGTCATTGCTATGGGTGAACTAAGCGTGCTCTAAAATCAAGTACATGTAATCCTTGTTACTGCTCATATACCAACCTCTGGTCCAGGTCGAGCGCTCCCCCCATGTAGTTGAGCAGCTTGGTTGAAGCTGCCCCCTGGTGACATTTTGCAGCAAGTACTGCGAAAACGTCCCCGACCGTCAGCGTGTTGGCCGTGGGCGGGTCCTCCTCATGGTAGGCGGGGTAGACCTGATAACGAAAAAAAAGAAAGAAAAGAGAATCATTAGGTTTATTTATAAGGAGAGATACAATTTATCCTATTTTTCTCCATATTTTCCTACTTTGAGTGGTTTGGGATTGAGCAGTGAATTTGGGCTTCATCCCCCAAATATCCGTATAAGTGTACCTTAATTTCTTTTAGTTTTTTTTTAAATATCTGCCACAAAGCCTTCATTCTTGCTAAATTCTACATCGTTTGTCTGCATGTTTTTTCCTTTTCTTATAGATTGAGGTCAGCCAACTTGATTCAGAAAAATAAATGGACTGCAAATGTGTCGTTAATAACTTATTACATGTATAACGTCTATTAAGCCGAATTGACACGGTTTAATTTCAATTATTCCAAAATCGGCCGGTTGATAAACTTTTGTTTTGTTCCCAATCAGCCTGGTTGGCTAATGTTATACAAAATTAATTAGGTTAAAGAAAGTCACGCGTATTTGGGACATGGCTATTGCCCAAGAATTATAATAAAACTGAATGCTAATTTTGGTTAACGATTCTTTTCCTTTTGTATCAATGTTGTGTTTATTCAATTGCTGTGGTTGCAAAAGGTAAGAAAAAGAAAACCTTAATCTTTAGCACAATTTTTCTCGGTTCCTTTTGTGCTCTTGAACAAACACAAGGATCCATAGTTTCGTTTGCATACAGGCTAAGTAAGGATTCTTACATGATTGACAGACAAAAGTAGTGAATTTGAGCAACTCATCTGCATGGTAGGATGTGTGACGTGGTAGTTACTGATAAGAGGGATAATATTCGAGGGCTGTATGGCAGAAGATATTGCTGATCGATGATAATATTACGTAAAGGTTATCAGTTATGAACACATTGGTCATAGCTGTTCCAGCTAATCCTTGTAGGTGCGATTATCCGCGATTATCTACGGCAAAGATTCCGATAGCAGAACTACAATTATTTGTCAGCTCCCGGGTCAGCTCTCAAAATCTGTCTGTCTACCAGTGACTTGAAGAATCAAGATTAATACTAGTTTGTTTAATTCGTTGGAAATGTTTTTTAAAAGGGCAATAATTATGTCTCCTTTGACAGATGCATCTGGTTGAGAAAATAGAGTGACATAAATTAATCGGTCGTCAGGTCAGCATTGTAGGCCTACTTCATGGTTGGAACTGAATAAAGACGCTTGGCCTCATGACTTCATCACCTGGTTGTCGGACAAGTGATGTTCTTTATGAATATTGTAGTGATTTAACAGCTACTAGTACATGGGCGGATCCAGGATTTTGAAAGGGGGGGGGGGGGGGGCGTGCTATTGCAAAATTTTCCCCCGCTCCCTCTTAGGGCAGTAATTTTACATTAGAAAAATTGATACTTGGTCAAAAATAGGATGGGCGAGCGCCTGACACCCCCACTCCCCTAAATCCGCGCCTGTAATATATATACCAGTGGTGGCTAGTGGTGGACGTAAGTTAAAAAAATCCAGGGGCCAGTCGGGCCCTAGGGGCCCGACCTGCTTTTTCCAGGCCTTGGGCCCCCAGGCCCCTGGTTTTGTCCACCCCTGTATACTGAGAAAGAAATAAGTGTACAGTAATCCTTTTAAAACAGCAGTGCATTAAGCGCCTTCTAATTTCCCTTTACATTAAATTGACAATTGAATATGATTTTGATAAATAAAACTATACCTACCTTGTGGGCTACATGGCGGGGCGGGTCCTCCTCATGGTAGCGATAGGACCTGGAGAAGGCAGGTCGGATGAAGAGACTTCCAATGATGTTCTGCATGATGCTGATAACGTAGGCTTCGTCGTAGCAGGGAATGGTGACGTGCAAAGTGATGTACACCTGTGGCATGGGGTTTCCCCCTGGAAACTTATTCTCTGTGTGGTGAATTTTAAACACCTTAAAGGAAGGCGTGTTGAACGCGATTTCAGCGGTTACCGAAATGTTGACTATGGTGAATGTCAACTTGATAATACCTAGGGAATTAACCCTGCCAAACGTCCACTTAAATTTGAAATATTCTATATCAAAATGTTCTGAACGAAGTCCTTGGCCTGTGAATGTTTTTGAAAAAAGCGCACTTTTGGTAGTATTGAACCGAAGTGAATAAACACAAGAAAAGCCGCAACTGATTCTTGTTCCGAACTTGCCTGGACAAGGGAAAACTGAGCAATGCTTACGGGGACGGGGTGGGGCCCCTTTATATGCACAAGTTTGAAGAGGGATGTATACACACCGTAAACCATCTAATTTATGATAATTGCTTAACATTAACTTTTTAGGCGCAAAGCTCTATATTTAATACAATTTGCGTTTCTTTCCAGCGTACGATTTTTAAAAGAAATGATCTCATAAATAAGTTTTATCCAAATATTATTTCTTTTCCTTTCAAAAAATGTTTCAGGTTAAAGATGAGCATTTATAGTACCAGTACTTTACTGTTTTTACGGTACGTATGCATACCCTTGGTAAGTGTGAAAACTTCCCAAGCTAGCATCTTTTGCGCTCTCCCATCATATATTCTGTTTGCCAATCTTCAGTACAAACCCCTTGTACAAACCCAAGCGCACGTTGGACGTTGTGTATGGAGAGTGTTGCTTCAGCCTGAAGCTGTCACGCCCTGATCACGGGGGACACATGCATTACTCGTGTCTGACCTCAATACATTGACCACTAGTCCAATAGCTACCCGGCTAATGACCAGTGGATGGCCACGTGCACATGACAGCTGCTTAACAAACCGTCACAACATTCCTTAACCCTTCATATGTGTATTTTTTTTTTTATGAAAACTAAGGTTTACGCCAAGAGGATATTTTGGTGTTTTCAGTGATTGATTAACCAATTAACAACTTATTACAAATGTATCAAATTTAGAAAAGTATATGAAAATGTATGGTAGCTTCACCATGCATGTTGTGCAAAACATTTCACCTTCACCGACGCATTTATGCATTGCCACAAATGTGAGCGGCTTCTTTTCGAAATCATATTGAATATTGATATTGTATTATATGAACTAGGGCCTATACGTTTCAAAGTGGGATAACAAGAACTAACAGAAAGTTTATCCTATAACGCAACGAAGGTAGTTAGGTTATAGGATGTGTATGTACCCAGAGCAAAAATGTTGTTTATCAATACAAAATTATTTTTAAGACATTGCGGTACATGTATCCCACATTTAAAACACTATTCCCCATGCTTGGCAATAGGCCTATCTCAATTGAAAAGCATGGCCAATGACTATGTTAAGACAAAATCTCTTGAAGAGTGTTGCCTATAGTGTAGGTTATTAGATTCAATACAAAGTAGTCGATATGAAATCATAATGAAATTTAGGCGTGGAGCGTATAGGAGGATTTTGTCTCGTGTTGCAGGTTCTGGTAGGACATGTGCAGCATTTATTATCCAGTTCTTTTCGTACTTTTGTTGTACATACACAATGAGCGTCCGCTCCACGAGGTGTGCCTGAGTTGTAAGGTGTAAGACTGACTGGGGTCAGACTGACAGCCTACTAAACCAAAATGCGTCGGCCGGGAATCGAACCCGGATCGACTGCTTGGAAGGCAACCATGCTAACCGTTACACCACCGACGCCTGTGGAGAGGTGAGAAATTATAGTATTATAATTTTTTTTTTAGCATCAAGCGTCTTAATTTGATAGTGGCAAGAAATATCTTTCACATGAGAATAATAGTGAACTTATGATGCTGATATTTTATATAGGAGTTGCTAGCTATGCCATTTGCGTTTATCTTAATGGTAGTCCTTAGTCTTATGATGTCATTTGTGCATGATTACTTATATAGGACACTAATGTCATTAATACATCTGCAATTACTGATGTTATTCGTATTGGGGTAGAATTATCCTCATCTTGGGGGTGGGTGTCATGTCCATGAATGAATTATTACTCACTGTGCTGAGGTACAATGAAGTTTATTGAATGAAAGACATCCTGATGCTAGGTGCAAGGTACCACTGTATGGAATAACCCCAGGGGAATAACCTACATCACTTCATAACAGTAACAACCATGCACAATTACTAAAAATTCGTGTTTCACATTCCTTAGATTGTACTCTCATTCAAAGTCTTTCCACTCCTTTACTATCAGACTGCAATTGTAATATCCATGGTCAACTGGATGTATACAACTTCGATCACTTGTGGTATTATTATTCTGCCTTGGCCTGCTATTGGTGTCCACCTTATATCCTATTGACTTGTCTCATATCAACTAGCCTGCATCACCACCACGTCACCGCTAAATATTTCTCACTACACTCCCGATGGATTAGTGTAATTATTTTGGTGATATAAATGTGGTCTATGCATAGAGCTATATTTTAGTGGGGCACATAAGCAACAATCTGGCCCCCAATGGAAAATCCCAAATTTCTAGCATCCTGACTATCCCCGGCATAAATTAAATGGAGAAATACTACCAGAAACACTATAGTTACTAACACTCCCCCTTCCCTTGCACAGATCGAGACAGTCACGGAGACATCTTGTTTGATTTTTTTTCCTTTCTAGGAATCCTTTGTTTGCACAGCTCATCCATTACTCACTAATACCTTGGATCAGTTTTGATTGGTTACCCAGAGTGATTGTTAACAGTTTTAATGTATCTTATAGATACAGAATAAATATGGGCATTATTTGACAGATATAACACAATCAACCCAATATCGACTGGTGCCCGAGATAATCCTCTTGATCAGTCAAGGACCGACCCTCGAGATCTGTGGTTGCACTGAAGAAATCTCTACCGCATGTTTTGAATAAAAAATGGCACATTTATTACACATTTAAATGAGTCATATTGCCATTGAAGTACATCATTTTCCATAGATTCACAACAATGTCCTCTATTCAGCCCAGATTCTTCATGAATTTCTTGTCCTTTTTATAATCTTTTACACTTAAAGGGGGCCTATTTAGGCCAATATATGTCACTTTGAAATTATAAAAAAAATGTCATTAAAGGTCACTGATTGAGAGGAAAGTATAGGTTCTTAAAGTTCCAAGAGACAAAAAAACAAAGGTTCTAAAGATTTTAAAGGTCCCGCTTTGAAGCCTGTTAGTTCCCTATAAGCTAATGGGAATCTTTACACTTTAGACTTCTATTTGGACTCCTTCCCGCCACTTCTAAAACTAGGTCCTAAAACAAATGTGGGCCTACCACGTACATAATTATTTATAAATGTGTTTGTTTCTCATATACAAAACCATGTAATATCATGCAAACAGTAGCCCAAAACTGGAACGTCTATTATCGTTCTGATAATAATCCAGTTTTCTCTTGTTTGCAGGCCCCCAGGTCCTTGGATGATCGCTCATCTTATCACCGGATAACGCCCCCAAGTCACATGATAACCTCCGGCGTACGAATCACGTGATCCCTCACATGGACAAAATGGCGGCCGAGTAAACAGCGGCCTCGGTTTTCTTTTGACGATTTTCTGGAGTATACTCCGTTATTTCTGCGTCAAAGGTAGACAAAACTAGTCACATTAGAGAATTAGAAAGTGGCCTACCTTTGGTGTTAACATGGAGAACGACAGCCAGCAGTCCCCGCTTCTTCAAGACGCAGCAGAACCAGAAGATGCCAAACCCGTCAACTCCAACGAAGTAGACGTTGACGTCGTTTACAGCACACATGCAGCAAAATGGCCCCAATTTCTTGCGACGTTCATAGCCTGTCTGGCTCCTCTTTCCTTTGGAACTGTCCTAGGCTATTCATCACCAACCATTCCCGAGCTTCAAGCCCTGGGGATTTTGGATGCCGAGACAGAGTCATGGTTTGCTTCGGTCATCACTCTAGGTGCCCTGGTTGGCGGCCTTGTTGGGGGCATTTTCATGGACAAGCTTGGTCGGAAGGGCACAATGATTGCCTGTGGAGTGCCCTATGTTTTTGGCTGGCTAATGATCATTTGCGTTGGTCTTGCTAAATCGGCTATCCTGCTGCTAGTGGGTAGGGCGCTGTGTGGTCTGACAATGGGAATCGTATGCATTGCAGCCCCAACCTACATTGCAGAAATAGCAACCCCAGAAATGAGAGGGACCCTTGGAAATTTATTTCAGGTTGCCACCACAACTGGTGTGCTTCTGCCGTTCGTCTTGGGAATAGCGTTGTCATGGCAGTGGCTTGCCGTTGCTTGTGCCGTCATTGCAGCCCTAATGTCATTACTGGTCAACTTCATACCAGAAACGCCCCTCTACCTGGCCTCTAAGGGCTCAGAATATCAGACCTTGTGCGCTCTTAGATGGCTGAGAGGCACCAACTATGACTACCACGAGGAATACCACCAAATCGTAGACAATCAGGATTCCCAACCCTCTGGTGGGTTCAGCTTAAAGGAAATTGTCACCAGTCGGGCACTGCGTAGGCCGATTCTGATCACACTGGGTTTGATGGTTTTCCAGCAGTGCAGTGGTATCAACAATTTCATCTTCTACACAAAGCCTATTTTTCAAGATTCAGGCTACACCGGGGACCCCGCCATACCAGAAGTTATCATAGGAGCTGTCCAAGTTGGGAGTACAATCATTTCTGTATTCGTCATGGACATTGCTGGTCGAAGAATTCTACTTTGTATATCGGCGGCGTTTATGTCAGTGGGATGCATTCTGTTAGGTCTTTTCTACTATCTGACAGACGTAAAAATGATCACAGGTCTGGGATGGTTACCCCTGTTGTCTTTAATTCTATATATTGTAGCTTTCAGTATCGGTTGGGGGCCCATTCCTTGGACCCAAATGGCTGAATTAGTTCCAACAAGAGTGAAAGCATTTGCAAGTGGTCTTGCAGTTGCCGTTAATTGGACATGTGCGTTTATTGTAACAAAAGAGTTTTTGGCCATGCAAAGTGTATTGACCAAACAGGGAGCATTTTGGGTGTTTGCAGGAATTAATGCTGTAGCTGTTGTATTTGTAGCAATATTTGTACCAGAAACCAAAGGGAAGTCACTCGCAGAAATACAGCATTACTTTGAAAATTCATAAGTTAACAATGGCTTTAAGTACCTGGAAGATCGGCTCTAACTGCCGAAGGGCTGTATGATGATTGAAGTTCAATAAAAAAAATAAAAAAAAAATAAAAAGTTAACAGGTACATATGTTTGAAAATGCATAAGTTAACAATGACTTTAAGTTAACAGGTACGTGTGTGTTATCATTAGAATACAACACCGGGAATTTATGTTCCAGGTATTCTGTGATATGAAATACTTATCTAGCAAAAATGTGTACTTCGCTTCTTAGAAGAAAAGTCCAAATAAGCCAAGTGTGTTTGATAAGTATTGATAAGATGTGCAATTTAATGTATTGAAGTATATTCTGTTTCCAAACTGGCAAATTTAGAACAACTGTATGATGTCTTAGATGCCAGTTCAGTGCAATAGTTTATTGATTATTTATAGTTCAATGCAATGATAATATTCAGTATTTGTTTTTTCGTGTAAGTGCCATGGAATAATGTAGTAAAGAAGTGATACGTCGTCAATGTAAAACGATAGAACAAGAAACGTACCTAAGTAAATGTAAGCATGTTAATGAAGCGGCTGGCCTTGAAGAACTGAAAAAGCACAGCGTAATTACTTGTATCTTGTCAATGAAAACCGTCGTTTGTTTAGGTAGGCATAGCATATTTGTCGCATTTCAATATTCTTTGGAGGTGGCTTATATTGACGTAAATATTTTTAAAAGCACTGTACCTTGCAATTTCATTATGATGTGCGCCTACCTATATTGGGTGAATATCATCGTGATAACCGTCTAACTAGATTATCCCAGTGAAATCTCGATAAAGTGCAATATTTTTATACATATACTTCTTTACTCAGATTAAACATGAACCGCAATGTTTTCATTGCTATATTAAATTTATTTTGGTAAACATTATTACTTTAGGTTATAAAATTATTTCCCCTGGGATGTGATTGTATTTTTTGTCTATTTTATGATTTTCGTTTAAACCCTGTAGAAAATATGACGTTGTTCTTGCAGGTGCCTGCCAGTATAGTCCCAGATTTATATATCGCTGCGACCAAGGTGACCAAGTTTCTAGATTATTTTAAATAGTTATGAATTACGCGAGTTGAAGTGGGTAGACCATCATCAGTAACTGGCAACTGGTGATATGTTTTGATATGTATTAGATCCTACATTTCAATTAAACACAACCAGTTTAAGGTCATTGCTAATCGAATGATAATTTTCCAAAACCAGGTACGATACGGTCATGTCCAATACTGGTAAACGATAGCTCTCAATGGATTATGTTTAATTGCATGTATTCAATGCCACTACTGGTGCCTGTATTATCAATTACGTTACACCCAAGCTAGGCCGAATCTTAGGATTTCTACAATATCTTTCGTGCTTGCTTAGATTGCTCCATACATAATATATTTGTCAATGCAATTTAGATTTCTCTACCTGAAGCAAATAATTGCTCGTACTTTTGTTCAGATGTACGGTAATAGAATTTTGGAGATGACATAGGCTTCCTCGCATAAAGCACAATATACTTTCAGGGTTTTGTTTTTCATGTTTCTCACGAGTTTGATACTCATATATTCGGGTAAAGATATAGGTAATTTTTCATTTTGTTCCAGTCCCACTTGCGAGATGGAATCCAAGGCTATATGTACCTCATTTTAAGATGTTTATACAATTCTCAGTAATCTCATCTTTGCTGAGAACGGCAAAATATCTATTATGCTGTTTATGACCGGTACTTCTTTTTAGATATTTCAGTTATATAACCATTGTAAATAATTATCGGAAATACCTTATTCGTAGGTTCTCGTTAGTCTTATGATGTATACAATCAAGACTCCGATGTAAATTATATGGCACTCTACTTATCTTGCAATGTCGACCTTTGTTATCAGCAATTAAGTACACTAGAGTCGATGTCGATGTTTACGGCACAAGGCTAATTATTTGTTTCCTGAACAACAATTCATTATCATAATAGTGTTAAGGACGCAGAACGGTATTCTATTCCTTCTAATTTATGAAAATTTACTACTCTTCTTTTTTTCTGTAAGGAATATAAAATACTCTGCATATTTTCGTAAACATGTTTCTTAGTTACTTTTTGGTTATGTAGATGATAAAAGAAATTGCAGATTGGTTCAGAAATAGCATTTTCTGTTGATTTTGTGAAATAATGTAAATGCTAAGTCTCTGGAAACCTCATGGTCATAGGAATGTGTTTGATGTATTCTTTAAAGGAGCGGTCTCGTTCTCCCGTCGCTAGGCTTACGTCCTAACGAAGAGCCAGTCGGCGATGTGTTTTGCGACGTTGGAACGTAATCTAACAACATTTACTGTCCAATCACGAATTTGGCGCCAAGGTGCGGGAGTTACAACTTTGCAAATTACGACCTTCTCACGGACAAAATTGCTCCTTGAAATCAATATAGGAAACATTGTATTTAAAAAATAAAATTGTGAACATGTGTTCTTGTTTTGCGAATCAAATCAATAAAAAAAGCTGAAAAGATAACCCTGTTTTGTTTTTTCATTCAGTATTAAGCACTGAAGGTATATTTAGCACACTTTGTACAGATCAGTATAATTATACATGTGAAACAATGATTGGATCATATCCAAACTTTCAACAAGATGAATGTGTCAGCTGCTTGACCATTACATTTAGCTCCAACGTTATTTGAAACTTTTGATGCAATTTAATTTTCATTTACTTTCTAACTTGAAGTTAGGTTAATGAAACTCAGCACTATGATTATAACGTGTCGCAGTGGAAACATCCGTCAACTTATGAAATTAACACCAAATTAACGATGGCCTCCTTCAAAGACAGGTCTTAACCAATCAATAGACAAATGGCTCTAAATTAGCCATTTCTACTCATACTGATGTAAATGAAGCAGTTGTGCGGGAACTCATCTAATTGTTTTCATAATTTTACACAATCTCGCCCCTCAAATCACCAGAAACAACTTTTTTTTAAACTGAATTTAGAATAGAAACATTCTACTTCTTGATCATCTTCATCACCTCCTTGACCATAGCACCGATGCCGTCGTGGACCTCGTGGACGGCCGTGTTGCACATAAAGGCTGGCGACGTGACGACTTTGTTGGCAGTGTCGATGTGCGTTTCCTGTAGTCAACGGTTAAGGAAAAGACACAAAATACGGGGAAATGTTTTTAGGAAGGGTTATGCAGGACTTAACAAATCGGGTACCCAGTAGCCCGGGACAGCCAGAAAACACAGAATTGTGTCCTTTTTTTAAATCTAAGGAAGCTACTTGTTGCTCGCACATGCAAATAATGTCAGGCCCTTGAAATAATTATGTTTACAGCGAATCTATAACTTTCATAGATAATATGCTTTGCTTGATTTCAGTTTTTCTGAAAGGTTAAGTACTAAAAAGACGTGCATTCCCGCATACACATGGGACATTTCCCCCTCTTTTAGTTTAGGGGTCCAGCAAAAGGAGGGGGTGTGTGATCAGGACCCCCTGGACCCCCCCTCCCCTCCCCTCCCTGGATCCGCCCCTGAATGTATCAGTTATGGTGACGTTACACTATCAGAGGGGAACAGGGCACCCACTCCCATTAAAGTTAATTTTCCATGCAATTACCCCTTAAAACGGTGCAATTCTATTCCAGCTTGACCAAATAAAACTATTTGGGTTATTATTTTGGTAATTTTTCTACCTATTTCTCCTCTTAAGGAGAGGGAGGAAATAACCCATTGGTATATTGGAAAAAGAAAATGGCGATCTTGAACCTGGGAGAACAACACCGCCTCGTCTCAACCACCACTATTTGGGTTATTAGACATACCACTATTGACCCAAAGTATGTTATCTTTTTGTAATGAGGCTATCATAATGAATCTGAAAGTTTTCTTCCAGACCTGTTATATATATGCATCCCCACGACGTGGAGCCCCCTACCGGTCTATAATAAAACTACGCAAAAGAAAAATAAGAGTTGCTATTCAGACTTCACGTATAACATTTCTACCAGTTTACTAACTTCATCAATCAGGTGACTGCTATAGACTATACGGTGCCAAGTAAATGCACCCAGGTGTTCAGCTATAGCTAGTACGTGTGTACTAATAGCCTAGTACTTTTAATATATTATCATACTTTATAATTTAGTTAGGATCAGGCCTAACCATACTACTTCTGAGAAGAGACGTTTTACGCTCCTAGCGCCACCTGTTAACCAGTATAAAAGGTGTTGCAAGGTAGGGAGCGAGTCAGTTTAGTTTGGAGTTAATGGTGAAGTTAGAGTTAGCCAGGTTAGCTGAGCTGCTCGGAGCTATGCCTACCAGCTCCTGCGTAGTATCCTGGAGATTACCTATACCAACTACCTCGGACAAAGGATTGTGATAGAGCTAAGCGCTAGGGTGGTCTAGGATGTGCTGGAACAACTTGTATTCTAATGCGGTTGATCACTGAGTAGGAGATGGGAAGGTGGACTGATTGAGACTTATTCACTGTGGCTTTGACTCGGGATGAGATGTTTACTTGAATAAAACCCTTTCATTTTAAGAGCTCCCTCATCGTCCATTTCTTTTGAACTATTGGGGGATGGATGAATTAACTTTGAGCGCAGTCTGATTGGCTCAATAACTCGGATGAACGACTCATGGATAAATCAATTATACAAGCTACGCAGCGTCCTACAAGTCTTAAATCAAACATTAACACAAGATCTACGTGATCGCCTTTATAGAAAGATTGATCGTTCAAGGAAACGAGAATTTCGCCCATTGCAATTATTGCAATTTAGTTAATAGTTAAGCTTTAAAAGTAGACTTCATAAAGATATAAAAACAGGAATGCCACAGCAATGCCTTTACCCCCGCCTTGGACCTAGCCTGAGTCCCTGACACTGACAGCGACTTAGGCCTAGATATGTTAGTATTTATTATAAAAAAAATTCTTGCATACGATATACATGAGCTTTTAAAGATATGAGAACACAGTTATACACATGATTTGAATGAGGGGGTAAGCAGGCTTATCTGGGCCGCCGACCAGCAGGCTCTTCTTATCACAAACGCCGGGTACCAGTTCCCCGCATGTTCCTGGCGTCACACCTGTATACAGGTATCGCTGGTCGGCTGCCCAGATAAGCCTGCTGACCCCCTCATTTTGGTAGGCGTGATAAGACCTAAAATTTAATTTTGTTCATAGTGTGAGTGAAAATGCATGAACCATCATGTCATCTTTCTACTATCATAGGGTTTGAAAATATTCAGATTGCAAACATGTCAAGGCCTAAACTAATCCAACCATATATGATATGTAGCAGCCTGAGAGGTATGAGAACATACTTTGATACATTTAAATCATTTTCGTAGGGTTGATAAGGCCCAAATACTTTTTTTTGGGGGGGGGGAGCAAAAATAAGAATGCTCGACTGTCAGTGTTTGTTTTTTCTATAATTCATAGTCTGAAAATATTCTGATTGCAGACATGTCCAGGCCTAAACCATACGATATATATGGACCTGAGTATGAGAATTCTTCTTTTTTCTTCTTCTTCTTTTTTTTTTTTTTTACACAATTTGTATTTTGGTAGGCTTGATAAGGTCTACATTTTTTTTGCAGAGTGCACATTATAGTGCCCAAACCAAATCTGACAATCTTTTTTAGTCACACGCCACTGTCATCCCCCCCCCCCTATCTTTCATATGGTCTGAAAATATTCAGATTGCAAACGTGTCCAGGCCTAAAATGATCAAACCATAAGATATGTGTACAGGTGTGCTTAGAGTTAGATACATTAGATGTAGTCTACACGTCCATACGCCCGGTCCTAAGGCTAAGGTCCTGTGATTTTGACGGACTCTGCCCAAGCAAGTGCCGTCAGGTTTTGACACCTTCCCCTCGGCCGTTTTTCACACTGCCAGGACCTAAATTCGACAGGGACTACGGACGTACTACCCTTAAATAATTATTTTTCAGACTGCCAGTGTCAGTGACATTCGGACCCGAACTAAAAGTCTAAATCTATAAGATCTATCCCCCCGGGAGGTGCGGAGGTTCGCGCAGGCAACTCCACACTCCCACCTATCCCCCCCCCCCCTTGGTTATATCCCGTTATGTGTTGCAATTATGCTAAGGAAAAATAAAAGAACTATGGGCGTGTGGCATGCTATAATTGTACGCATTATTTAGTGAGTTGCCATGTTACAAACAAGTGAAATCTGGTTTTGGGTTCTCGAGATATCATAATCAAGGATAATGTCACTGCCGTAGAAAAAGTTGCTGTAGGTGCCGGAGGGCAGTCAGGTTGCGCTGCGGCAATTCGCGCTACCACGGCCTCACGGCGCCCACTGCAGTGAGTCCCGTCAACTGGTCAAAGCTAGGGGCTGTCAGGTCGGGGACGTTTTGCGGAGGGGCCGTTATGTCTGGCAATCTATACCCACCGTTTACACTGGAGTCCTGAATGAGCTTGAATGTGCACATCCTCCACAATTCATAAGTTTGGTCTGAATATCATCCAGGTGTTGTGAATTCTATATAACGTTATTGGTTGTTCTTGCTGGCCGCCACAACCGTAACACTCCCCGCCGCCATGTTGTAATCTGTTCTTGTATTATCGCCCACTTCCGGCCAGACGCCCGGGAGGTTGCCATAGTGGAAAAGATGAATCTTTCACAATGGCGAAGTGCAAAAAGACACTGATTGGCAGGCGGGGGGTGGGGGGGGGGGAGGGGGTAGTCCAAGAAAAACTCTGCGAAAAACGGCGGCCGGGTCGCCCGGACCGGGTCTGGGGGTGGGGCGCATGCGTAACCGGAAAGTTCGCTGAAACTGGGTCCCCGGTGCTCGGTAAAAAGCACTACAATTATATAGGATCGCGACTGGTATGATTCCAGCGAAGATTTTCGCTGGGTCCAGTGGGCAAGAAAAGAACATTGATTTTAAGGCAGCTGGTAGACGTCTGTGCAGACATACGAACAACATCCTTAAGGAAAATTTCGCCCATCCGCTTCAATAGCCTTGATTGCCTGGATTACGGTGGGCGAAAAAATAGTACATGTGTACATTGAATCACGGAACACCCGAGTGCATTTACTTGGCACTTCACGCCAATATCTATAGATGAGAACAATTCTCTTCAGCCTTACAGTACTATGTATAGAACGTTCGCCAACAGTAGCCGGAGGACTATATGATGAATCAAAGTTCAATGAACGTGTAGAAATTTCACCATGAAAAAAAAAAAAAAAAAAAAAACATCACCATGAAAAAAAACAAAAAAACACCGAAAAAAAAAAAACACCGAAAAAAAAATCCACCATGAAAAGTGAAAATAGTGTCATCAAATGATTCAAAACAGAACCAAAGGATACATGGACGTTCTTCTTGACGTGCTTGGCTCCCATCTTCTCCACGGCGCCGGCAGTCCCGGCGTAGGGCCACCGCCCGTCCTCCTCCTGGTCCGACCCCACTGTGATACTCACACCCGGGAGGACCTTGGCCGCCAGCACCGGCGAGATGCACACCATACTGGGAAAGGAAATGGAAGGTTAGTTTGTGGGATAATGAAACTGGCTTGAAGTTATTATCTATATGTAACGTAAAACGAAAACGATTTATTGTTGGGTAATTCGGGATAGCCTGCCTATTTAAAAAGTTTGAGGATTTAAAAAAAAAAAAAAGAACGAGGGTTTGTAAAGAACCGGCCATGTATGGTCTTTGAGGTACGTCATTTGCCAATTGGGATAGCAAGACGGTTTCTGAAACTTCCCAATAAAGACTTAAACCATTACCGGTACTCCTACCGCCTAGCCTCAAACATCAATATTTGATAGTGTGTTTTTTAAGCACCAATCAGTATATTGACGACGAGGCGAAGTGTGATTGATCTTTTAGATGCTACTATTCAAACCTACCGCTCAAAGCTAAAAAAAAAAAAAAAAAAAAAAAAATATCTTTTAAGCACCAGTCAGATCTGGATTCCCCGCTCCAGGCACTAACAGCGGTAGTATCGATTCACGATCGGGAAACTTCTAGCCAAGTCCCATTTCATGAATATTTGATTGTTTGTGTCAGATATTTGTGCTGCTTCGTACTCTTTGATTTTCAAGGCGTATATACTCTGACAAACTTTTAATTCCAATAGGCCACAGGGGCTGGACCACATCCAATAACTGATGCACCTCTAAAACTTAGTCGAAGGAAAATTGGCCAAACACGACTTTACTATAATTACATGCATTATTGAGCGGTTTTTGGTAGAAAGAAAATGCCGTCATAGAGTATGCGTCATCTATGAACTGATTTCCTGGCAACAATGCTGTTTCCTATACAAGATTAGTAACGTAATACTAAGTTAAAAGAAAAGGCTAAGTTTTTATCTTTTTAAACATGAACCCTGAGGCACGTTCTCGACCAGGAAGTCACACGCTGTTTGTATGGCGTTTCAGGATCCCCAAAGGTTCCTACTGATGTATATTTCTATGTATGTCACAACTCAACCCGATACGCTCTGAATACCACCATGACGTTCGTGTAACATGCCTAGACAGTTGACTCATAGCACATTAAGGATTTCCTGAAGGACCGTGAAGTTGAATTAATTTCTAAAATGTGTTTCCGCCAGGAGAACAAGCCACTGAAAGAATCAGTGGGAGTGAAAGTTATATTACTTCCTGGTCCAGGTTTGCCTACACTGATCAACAGAAAGTTTAAAGATGATTTCCGAGAGAACTTAGCCATATTAGGGGTTTTGAATTATAAATCATATAGGCTATATGTAGTGTCCTCTCTCTGGATTCAATCGTTGGAGAACTACTAAAGAGAGACTTTGTTCTTGACTGAAAGACAATTTTACCCGGTTTCTGAGAGACTGTCTTGGAGTGATTCACTCTTCGACTACTAGACATATTATAACTTATAGATCTACATCCTAGTACTGACCCAATGGGTTTCTTGGCCTTGTGGAACTCTTTGAGAACACGTTCTACGTCTGGGTTTACTTTGCAGTCGGCGTTATCAACGGCAAACGTGCACCTGAGAAGAAAAGAGGAAAGTGCGTTTATTAAATCTTGAAAGTTTATGAATGTAGAGGTAACAAATATATTTCAGTGATTAGGTATAAAACGGTCTATTATAGTTAATGTTAATGCTAATCTGAACGAAATTTGATAAAGGAAAGATGGTATCGTTGACCAACAATATAGAGGCATCCGGGAACATACATAAATTATGGTTTCATTTTCGGTTGCTCTCTCAACTTAACAGAATATCACAAAAGTAGTCGTCTTTATTCAGATTTTAAGTTCCAATTTTAAGTTCTAACAAGTTTTCTTATGCTCACAAGTTCTTTGCTGCTCCGAATCCTCCGGGGAATACCAAGGCGTCGAAACCGTCAGTCTTTAACTCTGAGAGCGCAGTCACTCCATTCCGACTCATACGGGCTGATTCTACTAATACATTTCTGAAATGATCGAATAGTGTCACATTATTATCGGTGTCGCTATGTGGCTTGGAAGGAAAATGTGAATATTCTAGACGTTCTGCATTACTTCTCTTTGATATAGGTTTAATTAGATGTCTTTATTTGAAGAATTAAATCACTTTTTTGATTGATAATGAAAGAAACGGGTGTCCGCTATCTGCAAATTATCTACATCGTGAAATCGTCTTTCATACCACTTAACTCAAGTTAAATAAGTAGATAGAACCATTGAGACGGATGTGATGTCACTGACAAATTTAATTTCATCAAGGGGAATGTAAAGAATATTAATTTAATTTTCCTCGTTCCAAAATCCTGAGAGGCAGGAGTATCAAAGCTTTATTCAGACTGTGACAGATACGGGGAAAGAGGGATATGCGAATTTAGAATAGTGAGTTCCATGGCCTTACCTCGTCTGTCCTTCAATAGGTTCCCCTTTTGTGTGGTCAATGACGTGCATCTGGTTGACGTTAGGTGCGAATACGGACACGTCAGCCTTAGCGCGACTGAGGTGTACCAGGACACTGAAACCGAAATTACATCCGGTGATATGTCGTATACATTTCCTTATGTTCTAGAATCATTACGGGATTTATGGATCTATCTCCGTTTCATTGTATTACACCAAAAGTTACAAATCTGACTGAAAAATATTCAAGGCGCGATATAAGTTATTTCTAGACATCTAACTCTCTTATCACAAGGAGTACAATAATTGGCGCGCGTGTCTCATTTTCACTGCTAAAAAATACACAAGATCAATTATTTACTTACGCCGACGCTTCATGAATCTCA
Organism: Lepidonotus clava; assembly: GCA_936440205.1. Taxonomy (NCBI): domain Eukaryota; kingdom Metazoa; phylum Annelida; class Polychaeta; order Phyllodocida; family Polynoidae; genus Lepidonotus; species Lepidonotus clava. The sequence continues at coordinate 31,702,848 of OW387145.1, read as the reverse complement.
CTTCCATCATAGACTCCACATCCAGAGAAAACCTAAAATGTGAAGACGGAGTTCATAAAGTCATTGCACCTTTGCCTTTTTTTTCTTTACATAAAGTGGTGAAGATTGTATGTTGGAGTTTTTTGTCCGCTCTGCAATTATATCCAGCTCTATCAGTACCACTCTCGTTCTTGACTGTACACAGTTGTATGATTGAATCTATAGGGGTGGAAACGACGGCAAGGTCGGGTAGTCTAACAGGCAGACTCGGGACTGAACCCAGGACCCAGGATCGAACCTAGGACTGCCACCATGCAATGCCAGGATGCTAACCACTAGACCACCCCACCCCACCACCCTTAACATAAAATGCATGCTCATCTTCATAAGTACAGGGTGAAATTGAGAATGACAACTACTTAGAAATGAAGAGATCTCTTTGAGTATTTTTAATTACTAAAATCAATCTTGAAAAAATTAGATAGCCTCACCCCGTAAAGGTTGCCTAAATGCCCATCATTCCTCTCCCTTTCTCCCCTCTGAACCTAGACACTGATGAGACCGCCAGAACTGCCCGGGAGACACCCTACGGGGCTCCCGACGCGACCTTAGGACCGGGACCCAAGTGCAACAGAGCCCAAGAGACGTGTTACTCTGTAGCTAAATATTTGTTTTAAAAATATCAATCTACTTATATATCTATTCTACTGGCACAGACCAAATATCTACATATTTAATTCTTGTGGGTTGCTTTAATTGTATTACTTTCAACCTACACAATGTCTGAATGGTGCTGACATAAACAACTCGTTATTAAACGTTTAATGAATAAAACAATGTATGACAGCTACAACAATAGATCTTGGCAAACCCGACCTACAGTAAAATATATATCTCCCAAGACCCAATGCAAATTGTGTTGACTTGTTAGTGTAGTCGACTCTAGTCATGTTAGTGTACTGGGGCACTTAAACTTTCGTGATGACAACTCTGAATTGATGAAAAATTATACTTGTAAACTTATTTTGCCTTCTTTTATCTTAGGAGCAACCAGGAAGAAACAACCTAAATTTAACTTTTAAGAATAAAGTCCTGGCTTCAATTTTGCAGTAGAAGAATATGATGACTTAATTGGATCTTAAATTTAGACTAAGAGTGACGTATCCTGGGGTCTGGAGCAACTGAACAAACTAGGGAACCTGACAGAAAAGTCTAGATCTGGGCCCAGGAGGCACCCAGGGCAGAGGACACATGTGAATGCAATGCCAATGCTGTAAAAAGTGTAATTTGAACTTACCACGGCGACTTTAGGGCTGGCCATTGCTGCTGATAGATGAAATGACCTCTTGTATGTAAGGGAGAAGACAGGAGTCCTTGCTGCTCGCACTAAGTTGCTGAATGCCAGCATTTGCGCTTGTTGGGGGGTTTTATACTGGTGCGAAGAGAAGGAAGTTTTTTTTGTAGCCGGCTGAGGTTTCAGACCGTGTCGCTGATTCTGCGCCTTAGAGCGGGCACCTGCTGTAACCAGCTTCAGCGGGGAACCCCCTACGCCATCTGGCGGAATTTATTTGAAGTAGCGGAATTCCGGCTGGAAGTGACGTCATAAGCTGGGATTCCCCCAATCGGCAAAGCATAAGGCCACCGAGTTCGGCCACAAGAAATAACCAATTTGTAACCACAGAGGCATTGTGAGTGTATAGCTGTTGTCTTGGCGTACTATGTAAACATGGTGAATGTATGTGTCTGTAGAGATTTAGTCTGGAGCAACGATAAGGGTCTGATTTTGACAGGGCAAGTGTGGCTTCACGTCACTTTTCAAATTTCACCACCCACTCAACCCGGTCCACGGCCATGGCACTGCTTCTTTCAGTTTCAGACAGCAGAGACTGTGCCTGTATTTGTCTCTTCTTTTTAACCCTCGACTGGCTGTTTTGACAGGTTTACGATCTAGTAAACATGACCCCAAGTGGTACTACAATACGATATTTGCAGCCAGTAGATAATATGATGGCCTATAACCTGGTAGTCCCTGTAAATCGTTTGACTTCAGAATTCTAGGTCCATAACCATTACATTGGGCTAATGGATGATTACAGGGGTGGATCCAGAGGTGGAGTCCAGGGGGTCCTGACCCCCTCCTTTTGGTGAACCTCTAAACTAGTGAAAGGGGAAAATGTGTGTGTCTGCAAATACATGCATTTTCAGTGTTGAAAATTAAGCGTTTATCTTCTGCACCCATCGGGTGCATAATTCCTCGAGCTATGCACCCGAAATTTGGTCCATGCACCCTCCTAATATATAGCAATTATGTTAATTCTTAAATTTTGCACACTGTGGGCGCACACCTCAAAAAATCGCGCACACTGACCCGGCCGCGAAAATGTGCGCGCCGGGTGCAGGGCGCAGCTTAATTTCCGACACTGATTTTAGTACTTCTTAGCCTATATGCTGACCCCCTCCTTTTGGAAATCCTGGATCTGCCTCTGTGATTGGAATTGGCATTAGACTTGCCCTAGACTAGTACTAAAAAATAACAACAAAGGCTAAAAAGGGTATTTAATTAACCTCGGTATTGGCAAATCATAAGGCCCAGATTCTATCGGTTACAAGAGTTTCATTTGTTGATAATAGAGACAACTGATACCGATAATGATTTTGCAACCATTGGCTTATTAACGTAGAAAATTATGCACATGAAGCATCTTATTCTATATATGATTGTTTATATGGCCCTAAAAACTCCTTACTCAATTCAGTTTAGCACAATCCATAAACAAATCCTGTATAGAGGGATGCAAGTTTTCCGATTTTTGGCGGATTTGCGATTTTTTTGATCTCCAGCACCTACAAAAATCAGTTCTAAAATTTGATATTTATTACACATTTTACAACATTTTAGAATAAATTCACATTTCCCTAATGGTGTTCCCGATTTTTTCACTGTTCCTAACTTACATGCCTGTCAGTAAAGCTAATCTCCGTCTGTAAGAAGAAACCATAAATTTTAGTACATTATTTTTGACAGCCAAGTTTAGGGTTTTCAACGTTTAGCTGTACTAGATCTAACCACATATTATATGGGTACACATGTAATATAGCATTGTAATCGTCAAGTTAGGACTGGTGGGTCGTATTTATCTTCACCAGTCACTGTACACATATATTCTTTCTGTCCGTCGTTTAGGTATGAAAACAACTGTCCGGCCTTTAGGTATAAAACGACTTAATAGTATTTCTGAATCTTGTTCTACATAAAACCTCAGGATGGACATGGAGCCATCTCACTGGATATATTTGTTTTCATCAACATTGATATTTTCTAAGCTGCCGTACTTTCATATCAATTCAGATATCGAATGTGGCCTTTAATACTTCAAGATGGGGCTAAGCATAACCAGAACGATGATGACACTATCCTTTCCGGCATTTCTGTCGATGGTAGTGTGGCAACTCCTTAATCCTCAGACTCAAGAATTTATATGTCACAAGGTATGTTTACTTTCTTTCGTGTGGATCTAGATCATCAAAGTAGTGGTACAGTATTATGCACTTTTCAGTAAAGATGTAGATCTACTTTAAAAGATATGTATAAATTGTGTATAAGTAATGTGTTATATAGATCTTACTAAGTTCAAAATAGGTCCTGTAAGAATGATCAGTAAAATTCTGCATGCTGCAAGCCGTAGAACCTTCTGAATATTTTACTTGCAGGACCTTGGAAACGAAGAAAAGATAGTCTGTCGCCCAAAATGTGAACATGGCGACTTTAGTTTGTCATGGATGCAAAACTGTCAGCCCTGGCTCACGTGTGAGGAGATTGAGTCAGAAGTTAAGATAAAGCGACCCATAGGCAACGGAGCCGTCAAAACGGTAATTATTTCAATTTATTATGATGCAAATATCAGCATATAGTTTTGCACAACGAATTATGGACTAATCAAGAGATCACTGTTACAATTTCCAAGCTTTAACTGCTTACAAAGTTTTCCTATGATGTACCCAGTATTTTCTTAAGGGTGAAATTGAAAGTCATGATTGTCAAACAAGATATACATTATTGTAACAGGGTGAACTAACGTGCACGCTACCTGATTCCTACATCTTCAGATTTTAACTTCCTGGTCAGAGTGAGTCATTTGGCCATTTTTGTCATATACTTCCTGTGACACTTAAATTGCGGTTAAGCTAAATTTCAGTCTCCGAGACACTTCCGTGGTCATGTTAAGAGTCTTTAACCTCTTGTTTATAGGAATTCAAGCAATAATAGGGAATGGTTCTGATAAATCGTTTGCATTGCATCTTTTGGCAATACTCCAGAAACCATTTCTTATGCCGTGGAACATTTATACATAGATCAGCGATACTGAACTAAAGCCAATAATTGAGTTTGAATAGGGAGACGAGCCAGCAAATAAGAAAACATACATAGGCCTAATTGTCTTACAGGATATTTCAAAATCGTTCTAGATGAAATAAAGGCAAATTATTGCGGCATAGCCCGGTGTTTCTATTTGTTAATTTTTTTTTAACAATTTAGATATCAAATGATCGAAACATGTTGATTAAAGCATAAATGATTCGATATAACCAAAAAGACTTACTTTTCAAACCACTTCGGGTAATATGCAGTTTAACTCACTACAGTTTGACAACTCAATATCTACTACTCATAAACTATTTTCCATATAATCTCACACCATATATTATGTATATTATAACTTGTGTTCTACCCATCACGCAGGCCTACTTGGCTGAGTACAAGGAGTGGGAGGTGGTCTACAATACCCTGCTGACTCCAGAGTACCACGAGGACTTCAGACACGGCCTCCAGATGCTGGTAGGTCTCCAGCCCCACCTGGAGGTGGTCCAACTGCTCGGCTACTGCTCCAACGCCTTTGTCACCGAGTACCACCGACTCGAGTCAGCCGAGAATGCGAACGCCATCCTAGCCCGCGAGGACTACGCGAAGTATGACACGCTCGCCACACGCTTCAGCTGGGCGATCAAGTACGTGCACGTGCTGCACTTTTTGCATACATCTCCTCTGGGTACGCGTGTCATGTGCGATAGCAATGACCTGAAGAAAACACTGAATCAGTATCTTATCACATCTGACTTGGATCTGTTGGTCAATGATCTGGATGCACTGCCTTTGGTTAATCATACTGCGAATGAGAAAATCAAGTGCGGTCATCGCCAACTGACCGGTGATTTTGTCGCTCCCGAGCAGCTCTGGCCTTTCGGGGATGAGGAGTTTGATGACGAGCGCATGCCGGGATATGATGAGAAAACCGACATCTGGAAGATTCCCAATCTATTTGACTTTTTCGTTGGGGAAGAAGTGAATGGTAGCGAAAGTCTTAGATTCACGCTGTTTGATATTCACAAGCAGTGCAAAAGTGTGGATCCTAAGGAAAGGCCGACGGCCACAGAGGTGTTGGAGGTTTATGACAAAGCTTGGGAAGATTTTGAGTTATCTTGAGTACCCCCCTTCCATTAAACTTTAAGCTATTCAACTACTCACTATACAGTAGCCAAAATTATTTGGGTGCTGCTCCCTAATGTATTCAATTCCAAACCCAGGGGAAAACGTGAACAAATAGTCCCTAAATGCTATAGGTATGTTACGGTCACATTAAATGATAAGTATTGAGAATGCAAGGAAATCTAGACAAGCTTTAAAGGTAATTTGTTTTGAATGTAATGATGCACACTTCGTTTAGCATAGATTATCATTATATTAAAGTTTCGTGGTTGTAAATAATGTAGGAGCATGTAAAGGCATGTTAAAGTGAGTGCTATTGAACTACTGCCATTGGATACACTGATGTTACTCAGTTTTAAGATCTCATAGGAATGTTACGTACAAACGACTGTGCCTATGGTGCGTCCTTAGAACTATCATATCATGTACAGAACGTCTTCTTTTTACTCCTGTATCTATATCAGTCATATGCAACTTGTACTTTTTGCTGGAGTAATGGATAGATAAAAGCAATATGATGTATTCCAGTTACTTAAAGTCCTATGGAATGTGTGTAAAATATAGTACCCCATTGATTCTGCCTCGCTAATGCAGCTTCGATCATACACGTAATACCATAATTATATTCATAAAATAGTTTTTGAGTCAAGAATAAAAATAAGTTAGAACTAGTTTCTTGATAACTCCCATTGACGCCCTTGACTTGTTATAACATGTTAGAGTATTTCCAAAGTCTTTAACTAAAGGCGTGATTGATAAATCTTTTATACGAAGTAGCTCGTACAATAATTTTCTCCGTACTTAATCAAGATAACGATGTACCTTAGGATACAAAAACTGATGCACAAACGGTAAATCAGTTATGGTTGTATAATATATGTACTGTTTCATCAAATGAAACGCTAGGATTGCATTCCATTAGTGTGTTTGTATGTATGTACATTTATGATCTAGTCACCCAATGCTATAGTGTCCATGTAAATATATCGCTGTTAGCGTGCCAGATTTGGTAGTTTTATATTTGGATGTCTCATTATAGAAAGGTCGTGTAGTCTTTCTCATATTTTCTACAAAATATGAATAAAAACGTTTTTACATATCAATAATAAATGAGTTTGTTGAGCTTTACAAAGACAGTCATATGTATATGAAAAAAGTATGTCAAGTCCTTAGCATATTAAACTTCAATAACAACCACTGTACGGAATACTGAATTTGATCACACATTTCACAGGTCAATGAACTACCTAACTGATTACTTCGGATATTTTACCTTTTCGAGATTTTCCTGTCGTACTTTTAAACTTGACTGAAATATGTGATCCGCTTTTGAATTACAATTTCAACTTTTCAAGGAAACTGGACCAGTCATACAAAGATTATTAGGTGTGTTTTTCAGTTTTATTGAATGACCATCAAGGGTAAGAACAAAATACTGTTTAGCTTACAATGTAAATCATAACAGATATACAAATCACAGTTCATAAGCATACATAAACGATATAACTGAACCCTGATACTTCCATATATTAAGGTAAAGCTCGTATAGCAACATTTTTCTGAATACACAAATAATTAAATCAACAAGTATACAATTCTTTCATAAATATAAACCCATGTAAAAAAGACGAGCAATTAAAGTGCAAACAAATGAATGGACGGACTTCTAGGTCTATAGCGATTTAATATCAGGCATATGAACTTAAGTTATCGCATAAGACTAAATCAGTTAAACGTTGAGTTCAAAACACGACTGATTTTATCATTTCATAAAGCCATTGAATACCTACACAATTTATCAACATATCGGCCCTAGGAAGAACTTTTCAGCAATTCTAATTCTATTTCAAAGCCACACTTTGAATATTGGAATGGTGAATCTAGAAGTAAAATTCATTGATATACGCGATGTGTAAATACACTGACTGAATAACAAAACTTCGTTTTCTGGCTATTTACCATATGAACGATACAATATAATACATGCATGGAAACCTCAATGTATGAAATTACAGATTTTGCTGTGACCGATTTGACATGAACAACAAAGCACCAAGCTGTGCTGACTCGGGTTCCTAGAATACTAAGCAAGCAAAATATTATCCAAATAGATGCTAATTGCACCGATAAATCCAGGACAAAAGTTAAAAATGACTACATCTCTCATCCTATTAGATAATACAGCCTGGAGGAGTGGCGTATAACGAAACTTATAATTCTAGTACATAGCATAGATAACGGACGGAACTTAATACCACAAGCAGTACGTAAATTGTGCGGGATATCCTGCTATATATCATCACTATTACAATGTATACAGATCTCAGTATGCGAGGCTTTCAGGGAAGCGTAGTTCGATAAGCTCACCAAATGAGCATTTACATAAACAATATAGTGTTATGGGGGCGGATACACAGTGCAAGTTCTGACTTCACTTGCTAATTGCTTACTAACACAGTTGCAATATATGTATATATTTGTGTATATAACATATCGTTTAGCAAAAGCACTGAGGAAAAAATAGTGGAATTCCAACTGAATGTTTCTTTTTTGTGTGTGGAGAACATAAAGGCCTTCTGTCATGGCTAAATATAAAGCATATAATATTATGATGCAATAACATAGCGGAACAACTCATCAAGTTTTTTTTCATTTGACCAAAAAAAAATATAACGATCCATATTCACGAAATTGTATGCTCTTTTTTTTTTGTCTGAGAGAGGATCTCACCTTTAACTTTTTTCAACCCGTGTGTTACTAACTCTGACTGAACACAACATTTCAAAACCACGTGCAAATAACCTTGGACCTATTTGACATGTATATTCGTGATACAAAATAAATTACCTTAATGTCTAAAACTACAAGCAACTATATCAATAGGCTTGGTGTCAAAAGTCTATATATAGATTATGATTTGTAAACTACCTCAACCGTTAAAAGGATACAGACAAATCCAAACATTCAACGCTGGGTAACCGGATCTTAAACAAGGAAGAGGAGTCGTTCATGTGGAACGAGGTCACCTTAAGTTAGTCACTGCATGATCTTATCCAGGTCGTGTCGGCATTCAAAGACGGAAGTAAATTTGGTAAGTGGTTAGAGGTTAACCCAATAACTACTTCTTGAGTATCACTTGAAGGAAGGACAACTATTAGGTATAGGCGGATCCAGGATTTTGGAAAGAAAAAAAAAAAGGGGGGGGTCCCTATGTAGGCAAAAAATTAAAACGTTGTGCATTTGCGTGTGTGCAAGCGATGTTTTCCCCCATCTATGTGTAGTTTTCTGTCAAAAAATAATGGTAGGGGCACCCCCTTATGATTATTGGCTAGGGGCGGATCCAGGACCTCAAAGGGGAAGGGAGATAGGTGTAAGGGAAGGGGGGGGGGGGGTTGTTGTGTTATGTGAAATTGCCACACTTGAACGATCCCTTTGCCTTATTGCCGGGACTCGACTCGCTGAACCGCCTGGAGCTCTGTCTTCAGCCAAACTTTATTACAATTATCTTTTTATATGGCAAAATGTATCTGCGCAGTTCTTCCCTTAGTACTACCTAACTGCTCATACACATATATCAGAAAAAAAATTTGGCGGTGTAATATACTACCAAATTATACAGTACTCACATGCCATCAATTCAGTCTATTGATAAAAGGCTCATGCCAAGTAAATATACGAACTGCCAATAGTAAATCAACCGTGATTTTTGTGAACAAAAAACGTGTCGAAGTTATAGACTGCAGGTACACATGCCGTGAGAAACATGTGCGTCTTGTGAAAATAAAACCTGAAGAGTTACACTAAACAGATATACTATTTTTCCTTCTTTTCCCGGATTTCCGGAATTTTGGATCTACCATAAATTTTCAATCGGTACTTTTTGTTTGAAAAAGAAACAAGCATATTTGTTTTTGATTGATTATAATGTTTCTGTATTCCCGTTTTAACTAAATCATAATTACACATCAGCTAACCTCCCCAGCTCCTCACAGCGGAACCTGTATGTGGGTTAAAACAGCTCGTTTATTTTAGTGGTATTTTACTTCCTCCTCTAGGAATGACTAATACACACACGTAAGTTTTGTAGCAAAATCACAGGAAACTTCTCCTATCACTCACATTACTAATTTAACACCAACTATTTGATCATAATTATATATCAAAGTGACTAACACTGATACACATAAGGCAAAATGCATTGACTAGCATTTCATCGCGTGAAAAATTTACCTCAGCAAAAAGTATTAGTAGCCTCTATTTGCGCTTTTTGATTACTTCTACATACATATCATAATTGGAAGTTTCTACAGCAGCTTGATTCAAAGACAAAATATAGGAGGACTAGGAAGTTATTTAGAATGTACTTACTGGTACCTACTTAATCAATGGTTATGCGTTTAAATCTCATTCCTTTGTACGTACTTATACTGTTAGATTTCTGTATACCTACACTACTGACTTGAACCAGAGATACCAGACTGAAGCTGAATACACAAATGTCCCTGTGCATGTTAAAGGCTGTATTCCTCTATCAGAATTTCAGAAATCTCCAGGGATAATAACGGTTATATCTAGACGTGGTATATATCATTAAAAGAAACTTTTACTTCTTTTTGAAATGATATGTAGGATGCGTGATCTTATGCTTTTTCTTGCGAAAAGTAGTCAATCAATAAATTCCCGGCAGTCGGAATCGCCTAGTGGAATACAGACTATGGTTAGACACACATGACTTGTGTCATGTTTTTTTTTTCATAAATTTAAATTCTTGGGCAAGCCCAAATTATTTTCAATCGTGGTCAAGATTTTGAATAAACACAAGACTAGTGTATATAACACAGGCTTATATTCACAAGACCCGTGTCTTCTTATACATATCGATATTAAACGTAAGGCCATCAGATGTAAACCTTAGGCTGTTTGGCCGGCCACTTTCCTTTCGATATACATGTAATGAGCCCTGAATGCACGAACTGTTGTTACTAATCACACCGCATAACTAGATATAAATATGCCAATGGATCTTATCCACACATTTAAATTTCCCGTTCCTGACTCACTGGTAGTAGTAATCCATTCAACACTCGCTGTCCTGACCAGGTGACCACATAGCCCTGAAGCGGTGGCATAAGGAAACTCTCACTTTTCAACCCATCTTCCGACCTGATGAACTTGGAATGCACATATAACTTGTCATTACTTGTCACGAAGTATTACTCAATCCAGAGCAAAAGAGAACCTATTCCCCCAAAAAGTATGATTAATATTTCTGTCTGTGTGCTTAGATGGGGTGGTTTCTTATAGACCTACCTAATAACTTTGGACAAATTTGATCCCAGCCTCTCGGCATCTATTACAAACGTAGGGCCACTGGGTTATCATAAGATCACATCCCCTCCCTGAGGGATATGTGTAGACCGGTTCTTTTTTGGCATATCAAAAGCTGTCTCCGGTAAATTTCCACTAAGCCACTGGTTCAATGTTTGTAAGTATTTTCAACATTCAAGTTTTGTTATAAAAAAAATCTCTGTGCATGAACGGCCTGCTGCAATTCAATTATTTCTGCGGGAAAGCCGCACCCCACACATTTTGGAATTTCCCTGAACATGCAAAATGTATTACCTTTTTCATAATTTCCAAATAAATAACGTTGTCCTCTTACGGATATACATCTCCCAGCAAAACTTCATTTCTTATTCTGCATTCTCCATAATAACTGTATATCGGATATGTCAAGCTAAACCACAAACGACTCTATCAAAAGTTTTCTATATTTTCCACAATGACTTCATATTATCACCTTACATTATTAGCCAAATCGTCTTCCAGCTGAGATTATTTTTCCATACTTTCCACAAAAACTCCAAATACCACTCTATATCAGACATAATCTTCGTAAAACTGCATCAATTTCCTTAAATTTCTATAACAACTTTATACTACCCCATGGCGTTCACTTTTCAGTCATCGTCTTAACATATATATAATATCATAAAATTTTGTGTAATTTTATTTTACATCTGGAAGGTCAGGGTGACCTGAAGATGTCTTTTGAAAATTAAAAAAAAAAAAAAAGAGAGTATATTTTCAATAATGACTTTTTGTTACCCCATACCATCCATTGTTCAGTCCTCGTCCCCGTCCAGGTCGCAGACGGCCTGGAAGTGGAGTGGTTCCTCTCCACTGCCCACCACCGGGGCGGTCTTCCGACGCTGCTCCAGGTTCTCCTCCAGGTCCGACAGCACTCCCCGCGGGTTCTTTTTGGCCCACGTCTCCACGTCTATTTTTAGAAAGAGGATGTCAAGGTATGACACAAGAACACAAACACTATTGTAAGTGAAGTTGGTTTCAATAAAAAAAAGAAAGAAAAAAAACGAAAATGACACTATGAGTGGTGTGATCAGCTTATGCTCAAATATAGACAATGTCTATGTTAAAACATAATTCCCACTCGCGATTCGATTTTCTGATTATTTGTTTGATTTTCTCCAAAAATATAACATTTCTAGCTATATATATTACATGTCTAAGACATGTAATATTTATCACTAGAAAGATTTTACAATTCTCTTTCAGATGATATGCATCAAGTATGGTCCCATACCATATTTTTGGAGCGTCAAAATCGGTATGTGGAATACAGGCTTAAGCCTTTGTCGGGGATTTGACCCGATTCTTGATAGAAGTAGGTTAAATTGGAGAGTTTTTAAATGGTATGATTCAGAGTGTGGTTGTATAACCCAGACGGCGTGTTAAGTATTAAAACGTGTCAAACTATAATAATCACGTTGAACGTTTTATACAAGGAAATAAACCTAATTATGTGATCTCATTTCTACCTGTGATATACTAATAATAGAAAAGGGGAGTCCCTGAATAGGAAAATAATGTTTGAAATTTCAACCAATTTGAGACCAAAGTTTTACAAATTGAAGATCCATACCTATGGTAACGTTAATAAATTATTTTCTATTTTATTTTAGAAATATTGTCAAAGATTTGTTTTAAGGATTTGCTTGAAATCGTTACCCAACTTGGAAAATCAGTTTAACAAAGTGATTTGAAGACCTTTTTAAGACGTCTTACCCCAAAATGACAAAATTCAATACTTTCCTCAGGCCTCAGGTGAATAAATGCAAATCTAAGGTTGTTTCAATGAGGAAAACTAATTTTTTCTTAGAAACATATTTTTGCCTACAGGCACAAAATAACTTAGGAAAAATTACATATCATCTTGTTTCCATGAGGAACACTAAAGAATACAAAAACATTATAGCAAATAGCTGCAATCTGAGTTGCTAAAAATGTCTGTACCTTTGATAACGAAGCCGGAGTCGGCGATACTCTTGTGCTGGTGCTTCCAGATGGTGAACATTCGCATGAAGGACCCAGCGTAGAACTCACTCAGTGTCTGCATGACTTGACGCCGCTTGTTACATTCCCTAAACACAGGGATAAGAAGATTTGTTTGTTTGTTGGGGTAGTTTAACGTCCGGCCAACCCTTATGGGTTCTTTCCAGACTGCACAAGGTAATGCTTTTCAGCTTACGGGTAATCGTATCTATGATATGGTTTAGGGGAAACCCGCCACCGGGTGCAATACCCTACTTGTTGCAAAGAGTGGCAATGGTCTTTCATGTGCAATAACCCATAGAAAGGAGGGATAAGAAGAGAATCGTATGAAATTACCAGTGATAATTATTTAAAACAAACTCCATATTTACTCAGTATATATCAGACTCTGAACCAGGTTCCAAATTACAGAAAGCAGCGACCACAACTATTATTTATTCAAAACATCAAAATTAATTATCATTAAAGTTGTGAATTTTCTTTTTTTCAGTTAATTATTCCGTTTCCGAATAGGACATTTACATTTGTTATGAACACTGCTAAAAGAACTAAAACTGATTAAACACATTACTGGGGCTTATGAGGCCACTGTGTTTGACACACCAAAAACGGAAATGGTCAGTATATTGAGTATTTACTTGTTGAGGACATCCTCACGGAGTGACTGTATGGCGAGACGCGTGATGTTTATACTCATCAGGGCCATGGGGAAGTTCTGAAAATCACGAGAGAAATTGCAATAAAGTAGAGAGATTCTCACCTTCTACACGGAACTTATTGAAAAGTTCAAAAACTTTCTGATGATTAGGCCTGTTTTATTTTTACAACCATGAGTCAAGCCATTTGTATACTTTATTTAGTCATCAGTGTTCAACTGTCTTTCTCCATATATCAACAATTATAAATCAAAGACTGCTGTACTATTAAATGATACCAAATCAGGAATGGGTTACCAAAACAATAAGGTTACCAAAACAGCTTTAATTTCTTTCAATCGAATCAACTTGTTTTTTATTTCAAATTATTTATACTGGTTACATTTGAGGTAAGCAAAAAATAAAAAATAAAAATCTTTAAACTTTTATTGAAGACAGACCTGTTGTTCGTGGTGTGAGAGTTTGTAGATGTCCCGGGCCAGAGGGTAGGTCTTGGGGTCCATCACTAAGTACAGAAGGTGTACAAGGCCGAGGAAACCCGTGCCGCGCAGGTCAGAGGCCGGGTCATTACCTGCAGATATTTTTATATGCGATACACTGATTGACTTCATAGTGCATAGGGACATCTGGGCTCATATTTTCGTAAATGATTAGGCTAATCAGGGAAATTTTGATTAGGGTCTCAAGACCAGCAATTTTGGTTTTATCAAAATTAATGTTATCATTGCAAAACGGTCTCAAGGAGGGATTATTAGGTGTAACATCTATTCATGATAGACAGAATTTCCCTGATTAGCCAAATCAGTTATGAAGATATAGGCCCTGGTCAAACACTTTCAGACGTATTTGTATTGATTTTTTTTAACCATGGGTACTTCTGATCTGGCATAGAATGAAGTGACCAAGTCACTTTGAATGCGGTCGCTGAATTGAGAGTACACACTAGCCACGTTCAACACATGTTTGCATTAAATTTGGTTACCTTTCTGATAACATTGAAATGTAATATTCGAAAGGCATCAAACTGAGTGTCTAACATAGTTTAGACAAAGTCCACTAGGGGGCATTATTGTACATGGAATAAATCACTGTGAGATGATCGAGAGGGCGCAATTGTGCTTGTCATATCAATCTAAACATTTTATCATTACATTAGAAGTATATTTCAATCAATTTTTCAAAACTTACAAAATAAGAACACGCGTGTTTGTTATGGTAACAGAGGTGGCAACAAATGTTGTGACATATTAAGTTATATGCATACAAAGGCTATTAACCTTGGAATCCAATTTGATCCCAGTGGCTCCCGAAGCGCTGGGGGTCGAACTTTGACCCCGTCAGTCGGCGGTAAATGGTCTTCAGAACACGAAAGTGAAGAGGATCTTCATTGTCAAAAGGACCTGGAATAAATTAGTATAAACTAAAGAACCAAGCTCATTATAGAAACGTAATTATTGATATATATTTTGAAACGGAAAAGTAAAAAATCGCATACCCAATACTGTATCAAAAGGACAAATAAATGTATTCCTCGCACTATTGAATTTTCACCTTTTATTATTTAGAAAACTATGGTAGTTTCCCCTGTAATGTTTTATGTAAATGTTTTATTGAACCGACATGTTTCGACTTTTGACAATCTTCTTCTGGGTTGGAAATTACACAAAATGGGGAATAAAGTACTACTTTCAAAAGTTGAGATTGTTGTTTTGGCTAGGCTGGTTGCTATGTTACACAAATTTCCACAGTGTTAATTGATATATTGTCCTGTATAAAAACAAAGCATTGGTATTACCGGTAAGTTATAAAGTGAGTAAGTTCTGTGATACTTACAGGCAGCAATGCAGAATGCGCGGTCTCGTTCGGCGCAGAGGTCTTTGTTTAGTTTGGGAGGGCCGAAGATGGAGTAACACAAGGCTGAGAACCCATGACGGGTCACCGACGTCTTAATCTGAGCCTGAAAAAAACGAAATTGTTATAACTATATATCTATCCAATTATGAAAAAATGAAATTGTTATGACTATATTATCTATCCAATTATGTTATCTAATTGGATCATCAGTGCTAGAATATCCTTAACCTGGTACAATCATTCTTTATATTACGATTGATATTGGATGTGGAGAAATTTTCAGGTGAAATATTAATATTTGTTAAAAATTATTGGTAATATGTACCTTATATTTGTTCAGATCCTGGGTTTCAAAGTGTCGAACGGCTTCGTCATATGTTACTAAAGGAGTAACCTCAACGACTGGTTCTTTTTTACCTGTCAGTGAAGAACAATATACATTGTAAGATCAACTTTTCAGAATACAAGAGACTGTATAATCAAGTTTTAAACCCTTGACATGTCCACTCAATACTGCAGCGTCACAGAAAGCCAATCTCGAGCAATTTGGGCGTCTTATCAATTCAATATATTTTTATTTTAGTTTGTTGAAAAAGTTAGGTTCCGAGGAGGAATTTTAAACCGAGAAAATAAATCATCATATAATTATTTGTAAAATTGTTCTTACCGCTTCCTTCTGTGTCATCGAAACCTAAAAGGGGTAAATGCAGAAAGTTAGATTACATCCCAGGATAAAGGTAATTATCGATTTCAATATGTAATTTCAGAGATAAAAACATTTTATTAATGAAGAAAATGGGAAGCTTAACTCACGTGCTGTTATTTCTTGAACGTTGTCCCACTCAGATTCCTTCGTTTCGCCAGATTCAAAACCTTTAATGTGAATGAAAAGGTTAGTTTTTTTCAGAATATATACGACGAAGTACTGCAATCAAAGTTATATATGTAAATTATAAATGACTTACACTTTTGCTATAAAAGGGTTCCCAAAGCTTTGGATATTTTTTCCATATGATTTTTTTTTCAGAGAATGCCATTTGTTTTCAAATACTAAACCCTTTGAAACATCGTGTGGCAGTAAATGTACTTCCTGGATTCGTCGGAAAATAAAAGCGTTACAAAATAATGCATGATTTTAAAGTGAGCTTCTTAACTTCCTTCAAGCTCTAGTTTTTCACAAAATAATATCCCTGGTAAACGAAAGCGTAAAACGCGTATCATATCTAATCGATGGATAATTTACCTGCAATCTGTGGTTGAGTTGGTAGCAATCCTTGATGATGCAGCGCATCCAACTAGAAAAATGAATATGGTTTATAGTTGAATTCTACTTCTACATTTCCCTCAATGTTTAACTACCTTCCATTAATTAATTAAGAAAAACACTTTATTTAGTTACACAGTTTGATTCTGTGAACGTGAGTAAAACGTAAAATCCAGATGGTTACAAAAAAGAATCATTACCAAAAGTGAGAGGATCCATACATAAGCTTTAAACATATCTAAATGTAGAGTCCATAAGTAGAATATCTGTCAATTTAAAATCAAAGCGGAAAACATGTTCTCAAACTAAATAGTGAGGATCTACTCACAGGTGACTTAGTTTCGTTTTCGGCCCTTTTCAGTGGATCAACGTTAAAAGGGCATTCATCGGGTATTCTGGCTTGTTCAATATTTTCAGGGCCTCTGTTGTTCATTGCCTCATATTCCGACGGTGTGAGATGCGGCAAATCTTCCTTTGTAGACACTGGAGGTTTGGGCTCCTGTGTAATGAACAATTAATAAGAAATAATTACCAATTAATTTTTGGTAAATAACCAACGATGGCCTTTAACCCCTTGATCCTTTACATTTAAGTAATAAATCTTCAGAAAGAAACTCAAACATTTCTGCAAATTTATGGGATTCAATGACATGTACAGTTGGAGTAAGGTACATTATGCTTTCTGTTGAAAAATATGTTGGATTTTCAGAAGTTCCTTACCACAGGCACCTTAGGCTCAGGTAGAGGCTTTGCGGGCATGTCGAAGTCAAAATCATCGGCCTGAAAAACATATGCACCACATGCATAACATATGAGAACTGTAATAGGAAAAGTCAAAATAACAAATTTGCATTATACCAGAACGCTATCCTGGCTGATACGTTTAAAGCAAGGTTGACACAAAGTATAAACAGAAGTTATCTACAAAACTGAAGTTTAATAATACCTCATCTTCAGCTGTTGCAGTGGGTAGCTTTGCAGGTAACTCAAAGTAAAAATCATCGGCCTGAAAAAATATGCACCACAGGCATAACAAATGAGAACTGTAATAGGAAAAGTCAAAATAACTAATTGATTATACCAAAACGCCATCCTGGCTGATACGTTTTAAGCAAGCTGGATACAAAGTATAAACAGCAATTATCTACAAAACTGAAGTTTGATAATACCTGATCTTCAGCTGTTGCAGTGGGTAGCTTTGCAGGTAACTCAAAGTCAAAGTCGTCCACCTGAAGAAGAAAGCGATGTTTTTTTCAGGAATGAGGAAGAGAACTACTTTTCTGGGTCTTCGGGTACCAGCAATAGGTTATCAGTGTACCCACACCAAGAAAGTTCTTTGCAGCTGGTTCCTGGTGAGGTACACCAATAGCCCTTGGCTGATGCCCAGTGGCCCAGAAAAGTCATTCCCCCTCATCAATTTTGTTAAGCACGGTACAATTAACAGTATCAGCTTTTAAGGAGTGACGGATTGTTGTACTTCACTGCCCAGCACTACCACACCAAGTGACAGTTGTCACTTAGAAGTTGCCAACGGTAACCTGCGTAACAACCCCGGTTTGTGTAGCAACCTGGGTTGTGACATCATCATTATGTGATGTAGTTCAGGTGAACTTGTGCTCATTGGGATGATGTAATGTTAGGTATCCCTGGTGACCCCATTAATTGGAGTTAACATGATGAGTAGAGATAATTGTTGGTATTTAGCGGTTTCGCCTTAAGTGGCTCATCAGGTGCGAATTTTTGAGTGGGTATGGATAAAACTCCATTAATAATTAAAAGTTATGTTGAAGACAAAAAGTTATTCAATTTTAGGTATAGTTTAAATATATCATGGCAGGCCCATTCTTATTCTGGAATAAAATTAGTAAAGGCCCCTCTAATTTGTTGGCACCTTATAAAATAAAGTTGCACAGAGGGGAAATGGGTGTTGGTCAAAAAGTGGTAGGACTATGTCCATACACTAAATAATTAATGTGTAGTGTCACATGTTAACACGATATGGTCATTTCAGAATTAATTTATTTGGACGGTAGGGTACCATACAGTGTAACCATGGATTAATCCATTAGATTAAGACCCAGAGGGACTATGGATGATAATCTTTGCATCCAGTACTTTTCTTCTTTGTCCCGTTCTAGTTGAGCTATAAGGGATCCCGGGGGTGTGCGTATAAACGACAAGACTGAGATCTGGAACCCTTCAGTTAAACCTGGGTTCCCGGCCGGGCAAGCGTTAAAGTGCCGGGCCACAGTGGTGTCATGATTATGTTGAATGTTATGAAAATGGCCTTGGAATCGTGTCAGTAAACGGTTTTTGGTTTGGCCCACATAATGTATTTTGCAGTGTTTGCAAGTGATTAAATAAATTAAATTGCTGCTTTGATAATTAATGTTGTACAGCAGTGTGAACCAACGGCAGTTTGTCGGTCTATTACAAGGGTGACCAGACAAACCCGGTTTCCTGATTTCAGTGCGAGTGGAGGCCCGTACTAGCGAATCGCCTAAGTTTTTGTTACGTCTGAGACCAAAGACAATCTTAGAATCTACAAGAGGTCTTGTCGTTTTGGATCGGCCCAATAAAGTCCAATGTTCTCTAACAATATCAGCGATAGGGGGGTTCTTTGGGTTATGGGTAGTGATACAATAAAATGTACGATCGTTGTCTTTTAATTTAGAGTTTGGATCTGACAGAAGGTTCTTATTTAAAAGCGCGTCACGATCCATTTTCTTAGCTCGTTTCAAAGAAGATTGGACAAGCTTTTTAGGATAACCGCGTCTAATAAAATGTGAGCTTAGCATAAGGGAATTCTGGATGAAATCTGAATCCAAAGTGCAGATTCTCCGCAATCTTAATAATTGCGGGTATGAGATGCCATTTAAAATGTGTCTGGGGTGTTCAGATGAGAATAATAAATAGTTGTGGCTGACAGGGACGCATTCTTTCGGAAGATATTAATAAATTCCACCGTAGCATCAAATGCCAGTTAGCGATATCTAAATTCAGCCCTGATTCATCTAGTGCTGTACAATTTTCTGAACCTTCTGAGCCAATTTCAATAGCTCCGTTTGACCATCAAAAAAGGGGTGTTCAGATGAGAATAATAAATAGTTGTGGCTGTCGGTAGGTTTGCAAAAGAGAGTGGTATAGATAGAGCCACTCGATGAGCGCTTGATGGTAAATCAAGAAAATTGACTTCAGTGGAAGAAGATTCCACGGTGAATTTAATTTTTTTTTTTTCTTTATTATTTTTTTTAATTTCAAAAGCACATACAACACTTCGGAAGGTTGATACTAGCCGGTCTTCCAGTGATTGCCAGTCTCAGGCCTTACATATTTGTACGGTATTGTTTGTTTGTTGGGGTAGTTTAACGTCCGGCCAACCCTTATGGGTTCTTTCCAGACTGCATAAGGTAATACTTTTCAGCTTATTTTATGCCACAAGGGCGGTGACCAAATATATGATATGGTTTAGGAGAAACCCGCCACCGGGTGCGATACCCTACTCGTTGCGAAGAGTGGCAAGGGGTCTTTAGTGTGCAATGTCCCATAGAAAGGACACCACACACCCGGCCTTTGATGACCCTGTCGGGAGCACAGGGTGATTTTGTACGGTAATATTGATTAAAACTAAATTAACAATAAAAGGTAAATAGAACAAATATAGAATGTTTTGATAGACAAACTTGAGTTTTGACCCTGAGGTAAGTTAACTGGAGTTAACATGGAAGTATGTACAAGGAATAAAAAGGTGAAGAAGTATGAGATGGAGTGGGATGAAGTATGAGTAATCAAGTCTGAGGAAAGTCTTTCACATAATAAAGGGTAGCTAGTTTGGTTAAACTATAGATGGATAATGGTGGATTTATTAAAATCTAAGCATTTGTTTTTTGTTTATTATTAATGGTCTGATGTTGTGAATTAAGATGTTTAACAAAGGCATCTAGTGAATCCTGACCATAAGTCCAGATGAAGAAAATATCATCAATGAAACTTTTCCAAATAAGAGGCTTAAATTTATACGCTTAAACATATTTATCCTCAAACGATCATATAGAAGAGGTTGGCGAAAGAAGGGCCGAGTTTAGTACCCATTGCTGTGCCTCCTACTTGGAGATAATGTTTATTATCAAGATCAAAATTATTCAAAGTGAGTACCATTTCAAGTAGTTTGCAAATCGAGGAATTTGTGGGGTTGAGAGATGGTTCCCGTGCTCTAAAGAGGTATATGACGACCGGCTCGATGCCCTCATCATTTGGGGTGTTGGTATAGAGACTTGTTAAATCCAAGGTCGCTTGAATGGAGCCTTTCGGTAATGACAAGCCCTTTAGGATATTTATTAAATGTCCGCTGTCCCTTACGTAAGACGGTAGGGTTGGTACTAAGGGTTGTATAAATGATCTACAAATTGAGATATACGTTCGGTGGGAGAGTCATTAGCTGAGACTATCGGTCTACCAGGAGGTGGTATTTTGTTCTTATGTATTTTGGGAAGTAAATAAAGTTAAGGTGTTCTCGGTTGTTCTAAGACAAGATATTTGGATGTATGCTCTGAAGTTTCCTTCCGGGTTTCCATAAGTTTAACCGCATCTGCTACTAGGGAATTGTGTGTGTTAGTCAGATTGATAGGGACCTGTTTGTAAAAGGTCTCATCGGATAATTGTTTGAGACCTTCATTGATATAGTCTTCTCGATTTTGGATGACGACGGCGGAGCCCTTGTCAGCTTTTTTAATTACTATGGAGGTATTTTTACTTAAAGTGATTTTAGCTTCAAACTCAGCCTTGGTCAAATTTTTCCTGAATGGTTTGGTAGAAGTCTTGTAATTTTGAACAGTTGCCTCATTAAGGAGGCTCATATGTTCTAAAATTGGTGGGGCCGGAGGGTTCCACCATGAAGGATTTCGGAATTTTTGATGGTCAAACGGAGCTTTTGAAATTGGCTCAGAAGGTTCAGAAAATTGTACAGCACTAGATGAATCAGGGCTGAATTTAGATATCGCTAACTGGCATTTGATGCTACGGTGGAATTTATTAATATCTTCCGAAAGAATGCGTCCCTGTTAGCCACAACTATTTCTCATCTGAACACCCCAGGCACATTTTAAATGGCATCTCATACCCGCAATTATTAAGATTGCGGAGAATCTGCACTTTGGATTCAGATTTCATCCAGAATGCCCTTATGCTAAGCTCACATTTTATTAGACGCGGTTATCCTAAAAAGCTTGTCCAATCTTCTTTGAAACGAGCTAAGAAAATGGATCGTGACGCGCTTTTAAATAAGAACCTTCTGTCAGATCCAAACTCTAAATTAAAAGACAACGATCGTACATTTTATTGTATCACTACCCATAACCCAAAGAACCCCCCTATCGCTGATATTGTTAGAGAACATTGGACTTTATTGGGCCGATCCAAAACGACAAGACCTCTTGTAGATTCTAAGATTGTCTTTGGTCTCAGACGTAACAAAAACTTAGGCGATTCGCTAGTACGGGCCTCCACTCGCACTGAAATCAGGAAACCGGGTTTGTCTGGTCACCCTTGTAATAGACCGACAAACTGACGTTGGTTCACACTGCTGTACAACATTAATTTTCAATGCAGCAATTTAATTTATTTAATCACTTGCAAACACTGCAAAATACATTATGTGGGCCAAACCAAAAACCGTTTACTGACACGATTCCAAGGCCATTTTCATGACATTCAACATAATCATGACACCACTGTGGCCCGGCACTTTAATGCTTGCCCGGCCGGGAACCCAGGTTTAACTGAAGGGTTCCAGATCTCAGTCTTGTCGTTTATATGCACACCCCCTGGATCCCTAATAGCTCAACTAGAACGGGACAAAGAAGAAAAACGCTGGATGCAAAGATTATCATCCATAGTCCCTATGGGTCATAATCTAATGGATTAATCCATGGTTACACCATATGGTACCCTACCGTCCAAATAAAGTATCAGCTTTTAACCTTGCGATGCCATCTGAAATACCCCATTACTACCTTTCTGACCATTCTGTTCCCTTTAATGCCCACTTTCACTACATAGAGTATTAGAACTGTTGGAAAGGGGGATGAAGGTCTAACTGAATCTATAACACATAACATAATGTACATGCACTCTATCTAGCAGCATTATCAGTGTTTTATTCAACCGCAAAATACCTCTACTTTTGTACCTGTGTAACTCGGTAAGGAAAATGATCATTCTTTTCTTCAATATGATTCCCAATCGATATATGTAAGTCAGTGGCACTAAAGACCATTTGAAAAAGCTTTCATGCTGCTTTTACATAGATGAAAGGAATATGTTGCCCCTACCTCTTCTTTATTGTTCTGGATACTTGACACTTTGATGGGAGATTCATGGTCCTGCAATATATACATACAAATCAGTTTTCGACACTTTGTCCTGAGACACTGTATAAATCACATCGGTTGGTCCTTCAAACACATTCATTGCTTAAAGTTTCATGTATAACAAAAGTTCTCCTACCCGGACTAAGAAAAACAAATGTATCATTAAAGCGATGTGTCTTTTAAATTAATAAAATCAGTTCAAAGATAAAACTATATGGTATGTTTGTTGTTATCAAGAGAATCTTTGGAGCGTTAAGAATACTGATGTTTATAGCAAATATTTCTTTTCCAGTGTCAATAGAAATACTCACGGAGAGATTTTTCTGTTCGGCAGTGGACTCAGGAGCTGGTTCTGAACTCTGTGTTTTGAATGGGTTGATATCGGGCATTCTGGTCTGTTCAATATTATATGGATCCTTTTGTTCATTAGCTTTGTACTGTTCTGGTGTCAGGTGTGGCAAGTCCTCTTTGGTTCCAGGTCGATTGTTCAGCTTTAAGCAAGTACGAAGAACGTTACAGTACTAGATATCTACAGACACAACTCACTAATTGATGTTTAAATTTAGGTTTACTTAGGATAGACCACAATTACCGACCATAATACGTGTGGGTTTAAACTTTTTTTTCCCCGACAAGTCTTTTATAGAAAATGAAAAATTCTTCAATTTTAGTAAACAGTATTTCATACCCTGATCCATCTTGTTTTGGTCAAATTCCCAATTTTCCTGACAGGCACACTGGTAAGTGTAATAAGGTTTTGACTCTTGGAAATATCATGTGATTTATTTTGGACTAATGGAGATTGTCTATAGCAGTGATAGCAAGACTATATGGTAAAAAATACCTGTGGAAACAGAGGTTCGTCTGGGATCCTAGCTTGCATGATGTCTTGTGGGTTTCCGTCCATCATGCTGTTATAGTCGTCTTTGGACATATATGGCAGATCTTCTTTTGTTCCAGTTGGTGGCTGAAGGATACATACAACACTTACTTTATTGAAAAACCGGTATAATTCACATTTAAAAAAAACAAAATCAAGTATATTTCTTTTTCTCAGACCATTTTTTTTGGATGAAAGAAGTACATTTCCTTCTTATTAGACTTAACAGTTATTTTACAGGATTTATTGAAAGGAATGAAATATGAAAAAATGAGACTTGTAGGTGACAATTTGGCTCTTTGATAAAATGCCATATATAGTAACAGTACCTGTGGAAACAGAGGTTCGTCTGGGATCCTAGCTTGCATAATGTCTTGTGGGTTTCCGCCCATCATGCTGTTATAGTCGTCTTTAGACAAATGCGGCAGATCTTCTTTTGTACCAGTTGGTGGCTGTAAAATACATATTATGCTTATCTTATTGAAAACCAGGTATAATTCACATTTAGAAAAAAACAAAATCACTTATATTTTCTTTTCTCAGACCAATATTATTATCGAGATGAATAACAAAAATAATCACACAATATGAAAAAACAAACCTTATATTATGTTAAAAACCTTAGCATTACGAACTTGATTCCTGGAGTACGGCAGGACTATGATGGTATGTTATGGACTTATCATGCCTTAAGCCTTACGCCCCACACCTACTAGATAAATTTGGACTGCTTATGTTGTTTTTGACTGCACATGCTTGATCTGAATCGTCATAAAAGAGAATTGCCGGCGATCGATGCAGCAATTCAGTCTAGTGGGTATGGGCTTTATTAACCCTTTCCCTAAGCCACCACCTTTTCATTCACAATTTAAAAGACTACCAATGAACTGTAGTAAATAGCCTCGAAATACGCCACATAAAGCTACATGAGCTCCATCTGACAAAATTATTTTGAACCTTCTTATTGTTAGATTCTATAAAATGGATGTTTTCAAGGGTTTGGAACATAAACTGATATTTCTTCTTGAATTTCACTATCTTTCAATTCACTATTTTGGCATTCATTGAAATTATGCCTCAAGGCATCTGGCATTGTGAAAGGGTTACGGAAATCGGTAGAGGTTGCACTACTTCAAGTACACCTCGTCTATAGTTAAATCCTGATCGATATAACTCAAAATAGGAAAATTTACGTAAACTAAGTTACCAGTTGTGGTTCATTTTCTGGTTCCTCCAGGTCAAACCCTAGATCTATCCCATCTAGGCTGGCATTCACAACGATAGGCTGTAACAGAAAATGAAATAAAATCTCATTAAACCTATTCCAGTCCTTGAGGAAATTTAGTTTGAATGTAGTTTTTCATAATTGAGTCGGATGGCAACACACAATATATCTCATTTGTGAAAATCGTCCTTGACGCCTTATATACACACATACATGAAGCCTAATACAAATACACATACAAATGTATATTATTACATAGTTGATTAGTTTAATAGGCCAAGTGCCAAGGAAACAAACGTTGCTCGTATTTATTGCCTGCAACGAAATATAATGAACGTGTTAAAGATAGAAACAATAGGAAATTGATACATGCATGGTGAAAGACTGAAAGAAAGAATACGGTTTGTTTCAAAAAGATCATTGGGAACTACAACACTATAACAAATGAATACATGGAGATCAGCAAAGGGGGTTGTCACCTGGTGGGATCACATCGTCTAAGTAAAAGGAGATGAAAGTTACTTGAGTAAAGTCAATTGAAATGCAGTGAAAACATGGTAATCAAAACTTTCAAAAGAACAATAAAAGTCAAAACAGCAGTGATCTTGAAATTCGCCTACTAAGAGAAGAAGCAGAAAAGGTTTTTTAAGCTTCGAAAAAACACATGAAGAAACTTAAATTTGACTATATCAACATGCGGAATGTCTGATGGAACCCTGGCTTGCATAATATCATCTGGGTTTAAATCAATAATAGTCTTCTTTTGTTGCAATGGTGAATGGCATACATATTTAAACATACCTTGCAAACTAAATGAAAGTTTAGAATAAGAGCTTAGAGAAAACTTGTTCATATATACATAGACTTTCAGTATATCTTCTTTTTTGTAAATTGGGTTGTAATCTGTCCAGGGATTCCTAGAGTGAATTCATTATGCTGGTTTCCTTGTCTCCTGTGAGAGGTCAGAGCTTGGCGAACTCAAAGTTACGTACCAATCAGATTGCCAGAAAAAATGGGCTGAACCTGCGGCTCTTCCAAATGTCTCGAGGAGCAGAGCGGATCAGGAGTGGTGCTGCAGATCCCAGCGCATAAATTCATCTGGAATGCTAGCTTGCATATTATCCTGTGAATCACCATAAGTTTTCATCTTGTGCTACTGCAACGTGTTATTGTTTTCACATTTCAGTTTTTATTTGAATAAGCTTACCTTGTTCTAAGCATTCATTCAAGCAAACCAATAAGATTGACAGAACCAAGCTAAAGGTTATGTGATGCAGGCAAGGTTCTACTTCTTCATAACCACACAAGCAGGTAATGCAGTAATAAAACTACATTCCATAGGAAATAAGGAAGGGTTTTCGTGGAGATGATGCAGGTACGTGCCTACACAAAATAATTAAAAAGATTTACTTTTAGTGAGGTGTAAAGGATGCTTAAGACACTTTGAAGTACCTTTGAAAAAGGGTTCTCATCCGGAACTCTGGCTTGAACAATGTCGTTCGGATCACCAGACATCATATCATGGTACTGCTCTCTTGTCATTTCTGGGATATCTTCCTTGGTGCCCTTCAAAGGCCAGTTGACAAAGACACATGAATATCCAATGTAGAAAAAAGGAATATTTGAGAACGAATAATGTCACCAAATATGAATGTAAGTGCATGGGAAATGATTTACTCTAGTGTCCTGTGTGGGATATGGGTGAGACATAATCATGTACCTTTGCGAAAGGGTTCTCATCGGGAACTCTGGCCTGAACAATGTCGTTTGGATCACCAGACATCATATCATGGTACTGCTCTCTTGTCATTTCTGGAATATCTTCCTTGGTGCCCTTCAAAGGCTATTTCACAAAGACACATAAATATCCATGTTAGAAAAAAGGAATACTTGAGAACAAGTAATGTCACCAAATATGAATGTAAGTGCAGAGAATAATAATTTGCTTTGAGTTTGCTGTGTAGGATATTCCTGAGATACTATCATGTACCTTTGCGAAAGGGTTCTCATCAGGAACTCTGGCCTGAACAATGTCGTTTGGATCACCAGACATCATATCATGGTACTGCTCTCTTGTCATTTCTGGGATATCTTCCTTGGTGCCCTTCAAAGGCTATTTCACAAAGACACATAAATATCTATTTTAGAAAAAGGGAATACTTGAGAACAAGTAATATCACCAAATATGAATGAAAGGTCACAGGAAAATGATTTGCTTTTAGTTTGTTGTGTAGGATATGTGTGAGATACTATCATGTACCTGTGCAAAAGGGTTCTCATCGGGAACTCTGGCCTGAACAATGTCGTTCGGATCACCAGACATCATATCATGGTATTGATCTCTTGTCATTTCTGGGACATCTTCCTTGGTGCCCTTCAAAGGCTATTTCACAAAGACACATAAATATCTATTTTAGAAAAAGGGAATACTTGAGGACAAGTAATATCACCAAATATGAATGAAAGTGTACAGGAAAATGATTTGATTTTGGTTTGCTGTGTACGATATGTGTGAGATACTATCATGTACCTTAGCAAAAGGGTTCTCATCGGGAACTCTGGCCTGAACAATGGCGTTTGGATCACCAGACATCATATCATGGTACTGCTCTCTTGTCATTTCTGGGATATCTTCCTTGGTTCCCTTCAAAGACTATTTCAAAAGGACACATAAATATCCATGTTAGAAAAAAGGAATACTTGAGAACAAGTAATATCACCAAATATGAAAAAAAGTGCGCAGAATAATTATTTGCTTTAAGTTTTCTGTGTAGGATATGTGTGAGATACTATCATGTACCTTTGCAAAAGGGTTCTCATCGGGAACTCTGGCCTGAACAATGGCGTTTGGATCACCAGACATCATATCATGGTACTGCTCTCTTGTCATTTCTGGAATATCTTCCTTGGTGCCCTTCAAAGGCTATTTCACAAAGACAAATAAATATCCATTTTAGAAAAAAGGAATACTTGAGAACAAGTAATGTCACCAAATATGAAAATAAATGCACATAATAACGATTTGCTTTTGGTTTGCTGTGTAGGATACATGTGAGATACTATCATGTACCTGTGCAAAAGGCTTCTCATCGGGAACTCTGGCCTGAACAATGTCGTTCGGATCACCAGACATCATATCATGGTACTGCTCTCTTGTCATTTCTGGGATATCTTCCTTGGTGCCCTTCAAAGGCTATTTGTCAAAGAGACACGAATGTCATTTTAGAAAAAAGGAATACTTGATAACAAGTAATATCACCAAATATGAATGAAAGTGCACAGGAAAATGATTTGCTTTTAGTTTGTTGTGTAGGATATGTGTGAGATACTATCATGTACCTGTGCAAAAGGGTTCTCATCGGGAACTCTGGCCTGAACAATGTCGTTCGGATCACCAGACATCATATCATGGTACTGCTCTCTTGTCATTTCTGGGATATCTTCCTTGGTGCCCTTCAAAGGCTATTTGTCAAAGAGACATGAATGTCATTTTAGAAAAAAGGAATACTTGATAACAAGTAATATCACCAAATATGAATAAAAGTGCACAGGAAAATGATTTGCTTTTAGTTTGTTGGGTAGGATATGTGTGAGATACTATCATGTACCTGTGCAAAAGGGTTCTCATCGGGAACTCTGGCCTGAACAATGTCGTTCGGATCAGCAGACATCATATCATGGTACTGCTCTCTTGTCATTTCTGGGATATCCTCCTTAGTGCCCTTCAAAGGCTATTTGGCAAAGAGACATAAATGTCATTTTAGAAAAAAGGAATACTTGATAACAAGTAATGTCACCAAATATGAATGTGTGTGAGATATTATCATGTACCTTAGCAAAAGGGTTCTCATCAGGAACTCTGGCTTGAACTATGTCGTTCGGATCACCAGACATCATATCATGGTATTGATCTCTTGTCATTTCTGGGATATCTTCCTTGGTGCCCTTCAAAGGCTATTTCACAAAGACAAGTAAATATCATTTTAGAAATAGGGAATATTTGAGAACAAGTAATGTCATCAAATATGAATGTAAGTGCAAAGGAAAATGATTTGCTTTTAGTTTGCCGTGTACGATATGTGTGAGATACTATCATGTACCTTTGCAAAAGGGTTCTCATCAGGAACTCTGGTTTGAACAATGTCGTTCGGATCACCAGACATCATATCATGGTACTGCTCTTTTGTCATTTCTGGGATATCTTCCTTGGTGCCCTTCAAAGGCTATTTCACAAAGACAAGTAAATATCATTTTAGAAATAGGGAATATTTGAAAACAAGTAATGTCACCAAATATGAATGTAAGTGCGCAGAATAATGATTTGGTTTTAGTTTGCTGTGGGGGATATGTGTGAGATACTATCATGTACCTTTGCAAAAGGGTTCTCATCAGGAACTCTGGCTTGAACAATGTCGTTCGGATCACCAGACATCATATCATGGTACTGCTCTTTTGTCATTTCTGAGATATCTTCCTTGGTGCCCTTCAAAGGCTATTTCACAAAGACAGATAAATATCATTTTAGAAAAAGGAAATATTTGAAAACAAGTAATGTCACCAAATATGAATGTAAGTGCACAGAAAATTATTTACTCTAGTGTCCTGTTTGGGATATGTGTGAGATATTATCATGTACCGTAGCAAAAGGGTTCTCATCAGGAACTCTGGCTTGAACAATGTCATTCGGATCACCAGACATCATATCATGGTACTGCTCTTTTGTCATTTCTGGGATATCTTCCTTGGTGCCCTTCAAAGGCTATTTCACAAAGACAAGTAAATATCATTTTAGAAATAGGGAATATTTGAAAACAAGTAATGTCACCAAATATGAATGTAAGTGCACAGAATAATGATTTGGTTTTAGTTTGCTGTGGGAAATATGTGTGAGATACTATCATGTACCTGTGCAAAAGGGTTCTCATCGGGAACTCTGGCCTGAACAATGTCGTTCGGATCACCAGACATCATATCATGGTACTGCTCTCTTGTCATTTCTGGGATATCTTCCTTGGTGCCCTTCAAAGGCTATTTGTCAAAGAGACATGAATGTCATTTTAGAAAAAAGGAATACTTGATAACAAGTAATATCACCAAATATGAATGAAAGTGCACAGGAAAATGATTTGCTTTTAGTTTGTTGGGTAGGATATGTGTGAGATACTATCATGTACCTTAGCAAAAGGGTTCTCATCGGGAACTCTGGCCTGAACAATGTCGTTCGGATCACCAGACATCATATCATGGTACTGCTCTTTTGTCATTTCTGGGATATCTTCCTTGGTGCCCTTCAAAGGCTATTTCACAAAGACAAGTCAATATCATTTTAGAAATAGGGAATATTTGAAAACAAGTAATGTCACCAAATATGAATGTAAGTGCGCAGAATAATGATTTGGTTTTAGTTTGCTGTGGGGGATATGTGTGAGATACTATCATGTACCTTTGCAAAAGGGTTCTCATCAGGAACTCTGGCTTGAACAATCTCGTTTGGATCACCAGACATCATATCATGGTACTGCTCTTTTGTCATTTCTGAGATATCTTCCTTGGTGCCCTTCAAAGGCTATTTCACAAAGACAGATAAATATCATTTTAGAAAAAGGGAATATTTGAAAACAAGTAATGTCACCAAATATGAATGTAAGTGCACAGAAAATTATTTACTCTAGTGTCCTGTTTGGGATATGTGTGAGATATTATCATGTACCTTAGCAAAAGGGTTCTCATCAGGAACTCTGGCTTGAACAATGTCATTCGGATCACCAGACATCATATCATGGTACTGCTCTTTTGTCATTTCTGGGATATCTTCCTTGGTGCCCTTCAAAGGCTATTTCACAAAGACAAGTAAATATCATTTTAGAAATAGGGAATATTTGAAAACAAGTAATGTCACCAAATATGAATGTAAGTGCGCAGAATAATGATTTGGTTTTAGTTTGCTGTGGGGGATATGTGTGAGATACTATCATGTACCTGTGCAAAAGGGTTCTCATCGGGAACTCTGGCCTGAACAATGTCGTTCGGATCACCAGACATCATATCATGGTACTGCTCTTTTGTCATTTCTGGGATATCTTCCTTGGTGCCCTTCAAAGGCTATTTGTCAAAGAGACATAAATGTCATTTTAGAAAAAAGGAATACTTGATAACAAGTAATATCACCAAATATGAATAAAAGTGCACAGGAAAATGATTTGCTTTTAGTTTGTTGGGTAGGATATGTGTGAGATACTATCATGTACCTGTGCAAAAGGGTTCTCATCGGGAACTCTGGCCTGAACAATGTCGTTCGGATCACCAGACATCATATCATGGTACTGCTCTCTTGTCATTTCTGGGATATCTTCCTTGGTGCCCTTCAAAGGCTATTTGTCAAAGAGACATGAATGTCATTTTAGAAAAAAGGAATACTTGATAACAAGTAATATCACCAAATATGAATAAAAGTGCACAGGAAAATGATTTGCTTTTAGTTTGTTGGGTAGGATATGTGTGAGATACTATCATGTACCTGTGCAAAAGGGTTCTCATCGGGAACTCTGGCCTGAACAATGTCGTTTGGATCACCAGACATCATATCATGGTACTGCTCTCTTGTCATTTCTGGAATATCTTCCTTGGTGCCCTTCAAAGGCTATTTCACAAAGACAAATAAATATCCATTTTAGAAAAAAGGAAAACTTGAGAACAAGTAATGTCACCAAATATGAATGAAAGTGCAGAGAATAATAATTTGCTTTTGGTTTGCTGTGTAGGATACATGTGAGATACTATCATGTACCTTTGCAAAAGGGTTCTCATCGGGAACTCTGGCCTGAACAATGTTATTTGGATCACCAGACATCATATCATAGTACTGCTCTCTTGTCATTTCTGGGATATCTTCCTTGGTGCCCTTCAAAGGCTATTTGGCAAAGAGACATAAATGTCATTTTAGAAAAAAGGAATACTTGATAACAAGTAATGTCACCAAATATGAATGTGTGAGATATTATCATGTACCTTAGCAAAAGGGTTCTCATCAGGAACTCTGGTTTGAACTATGTCGTTCGGATCACCAGACATCATATCATGGTATTGATCTCTTGTCATTTCTGGGATATCTTCCTTGGTGCCCTTCAAAGGCTATTTCACAAAGACAAGTAAATATCATTTTAGAAATAGGGAATATTTGAGAACAAGTAATGTCATCAAATATGAATGTAAGTGCAAAGGAAAATGATTTGCTTTTAGTTTGCCGTGTACGATATGTGTGAGATACTATCATATACCTTTGCAAAAGGGTTCTCATCAGGAACTCTGGCTTGAACAATGTCGTTTGGATCACCAGACATCATATCATGGTACTGCTCTTTTGTCATTTCTGGGATATCTTCCTTGGTGCCCTTCAAAGGCTATTTCACAAAGACAAGTAAATATCATTTTAGAAAAAGGGAATATTTGAAAACAAGTAATGTCACCAAATATGAATGTAAGTGCGCAGAATAATGATTTGGTTTTAGTTTGCTGTGGGGGATATGTGTGAGATACTATCATGTACCTTTGCAAAAGGGTTCTCATCAGGAACTCTGGCTTGAACAATCTCGTTCGGATCACCAGACATCATATCATGGTACTGCTCTTTTGTCATTTCTGAGATATCTTCCTTGGTGCCCTTCAAAGGCTATTTCACAAAGACAGATAAATATCATTTTAGAAAAAGGGAATATTTGAAAACAAGTAATGTCACCAAATATGAATGTAAGTGCACAGAAAATTATTTACTCTAGTGTCCTGTTTGGGATATGTGTGAGATATTATCATGTACCTTAGCAAAAGGGTTCTCATCAGGAACTCTGGCTTGAACAATGTCGTTCGGATCACCAGACATCATATCATGGTACTGCTCTTTTGTCATTTCTGGGATATCTTCCTTGGTGCCCTTCAAAGGCTATTTTACAAAGACACATAAATATCCATTTTAGAAAAAAGGAATATTTTGTAAACAAATAATGTGACCAAATATGAATGTAAGTGCACAGGAAAATGATTTGCTTTTAGCTAGTTGTGTAGGATAAATGTGAGATACTATCATGTACCTTCATATACACGTTAATATCTATTTCAGGAATGAATATCATCAACGAAGTGATGTTATTAAACACAAACAAGAAATCATCATGGAGCATGAAATAGACAGTTTTACTAATTAACAGTAATGGCTAATCCCATGAGTAATTTATCGTAGTGAGGATGGTTTGGGTAACGTGATCAAATGTTAGTGGGGCTTGATGGCTATTAAGAGCTCTCAGGGTTTGAAACTAAGGTCAGTCCGTCAGCTAAGGGCTGATGATTTTAATTAACAACTGATACCCATACTCTTGTTACCCAGCAAACATTTTTGGTTGTCAGAACTACTGAACACCTTGGAGGCTGTACTAAATTCTAAAATTTGTGTTTTCACAGATAAACTTCCAGGCTGATAATTTCTTTGCACTTTCAGCCCAGATGGCTGAGCGATCACCTTAGCCTTTGGCCTGGACCAACAACCCTGATTGGTGGAGGCCAGGTCCAAACTGCCATGGGTGGTCTCAGCTCTCCCAGAATAATGAGAGAAAGATCAAAGTTATTATTTAACATTTTGGCTTTTCACCACTCAGTATCCGAAATTAAGGTTTCATTTCATGCACCTGCTGGGTGCAGAGGTTCTATAAGTCTGCACCCTGAGACATATCTGTGTGTACATTACTAGACAGACCTATGTTACATGGTAAAAATAGCATGCACCATCCGGGTGCCCACATTTTAAAATTATGTACGCTGCCTCAGAATCATGCGCCTCGAATGTAGGATGGACCCTTAATTTAGGACACTGCCACTTTACTATGTACAGTAATGAGAGTGTGCTAAATCAGTGTCTGAAATTAAGGAAATTTTTGGTGCGCCAGTCGGGTGCACAACCTCAGGAATCATGCACCCGGGGCTTTGTCTTTGCACACACTAACATAATTATAGTGATGGTAAAAAACCCTCAAAATTGTGCACATTCCAGGTGCATACCTCTTAAAATCATGCACCCGGCCGCGAAAATTTGCGAGCAGGGTGCAAGCCGCAGCTTAATTTTGGACACTGTAAATATATTACATATACTAGACAAATACTATCAGGGCATTTACAGAATTCCAAATCTTTTGAGAGGTTTGGGGATGGGTAGAGTAAAATGAGCTCCCCATGAAAATATGTATAATATCAAAGAATATAACGTGTGAATGTTTCGGACATAATCAGGTACCTTTGTAAAAGGATTCTCATCTGGAATCCTTGTTTGAAGAATCTCATTTGAATCACCAGTCATCATTTTATTGTACTGCTCTTTTGATATTTCAGAACAATCCTCCTTGGTGCCGACCATATGCTATTTGACAGAAATAGAATTAGTTAATATGTTTTACATTATTTTGCAAAAATCTTTGAAATAAGATATTCAGAAAAACTGGTTCTAAGTGAATGAGTAATGTAAAAAATATCTTGGATAATTTCTTTGTTTAAGACTCTAAAATGAAACATCAGAAGTGTGCAAAGCCATGAAAAGAGAATAAAAGAAAGTGAAGTTTCTTAAGATTACTCACAACGGATGAAAAGAGGTTATTTGATATCTGGGCCTGGACTAACTCTATTTGGACATCACTTGTTATAGTAGTTGCTTCATTGTAGCTCCTTGTCAAAGTTTCTTCAGGCTATCAACATTAAAATGAAATTAAAATATATCAATTTCTATTATGATTATACAGACCTATCAAATCAAAGTTTCTTCAATTTGTTCACTGTTTTCCGGCAGCTGAATTATAAATATTAAGAAAAACTTAATGGATTTACTCTACTTTGAGTAGTTCATAATTAATCATGTCCAGTTGTTTACTGAAAGATCTGCATTTGAGCACAAGCTCTTCATGAAAGATAATGTAAAACTTTAAGAATGTACCTTTGGAAAATGGTACTCATCGGGGACCCTGGTTTGGACAATGTTGTTTGGATCACCGGTCATCATATCATGGTACCACTCTTTTGACATTTCAGGAATATCTTCTTTTGTTCCCTGTGTAGCCTAGTTGTCAAATAATATAACTATCTATAAACCTCTGATTATGTTCATTATCAAACAAGTTTTGTATATGATTGCGAATGAGTAGTAATCAGTGTACCTTGTAAATCAACTATTATCAATTCATGTGCCTAATGTTATAAAATGAAATGTTTCAAGTGGAGACTACAATAACTATTAATTTGTTAAGTGCATTTATAACTTTCACTGTGTTAGTAGTAAGTCTACTCTGTATTAGATTAAGTTACGCTGGTCCTGTGTGAAAACCGACTACGTCGGAACAGGCCAGGATAATAAAGATTTAAAAAAAAAAAGTATCAGGATACCTGTTGAAAAGGGTTGTCATCTGGTACTCTAGCTTGGGTAATTTCTTCTGGATTGCCAGTCATCATATCATCATATTCTTCTCTAGATATGTTAGGCATTTCATCTTTGGTGCCCATAATATGCTAGTCAAAGGAAAACTAAAGTAAACGTCCTATCTAAATTCACTATTTGATTGGTCCATAAGTTTGTGTAATATACAAATTTCCGTTACTTTTACTACTATACAGGGCTCAAAGTTTACAGACCGTCTCCCTGCCCAAGGCAGGTAGAATTTGAAGTTGAGCAGGTAGATCCTGTGATCCACTTGTCTATTTGAGTAGTTAAAACTTGTGTTCAAAGCATCTCAACTTCAATACATTATATAAACATACTTGTCAGAAATTAAACTCTAAATCTCGGGCAAGTCAATGCCTGAATCAGATATATAAACTTGAGATGAATCTGCACGTGGGGCAACTACCCTGAGACTCATTTCTTTAAGATCTCAAATTGTTACTGTCACAGAGCAACTTCTGTGTACAAAATACCGAAAATCATATACTATTCAAATTTAGACATGCATGTTATTTCATGTGTTATGAGGTTGGGAAGAAGGATACATTTTTAGTTTGAGCTATTGCAAAATAACTAGAATCAAAGAATGTACCTTAGGAAAAAGGTCCTCATCTGGAACCCTGGTTTGCACAATATCACCTGGATCACCAGTCATCATTTGGTCATATTGCTCTTCTGATAATCTGGGACAATCCTCCTTGGTACCCACCATAGGCTATTTAATAGAAACAATATCAATATCGACTACGCTCTCATTTCAAGACCGTTTAAAACTTATTTCAACACTGTTACAATATTCAGGAAAACGGTTACCCAATAAATGAGCAATCCTGTTTTGATAATCATGGGTTATTCTTCTTATACGACTCTATTCTTAGAAATGTGAAGAGCTTTAAATGGCTACAAAAAGAAGGAAGGGGTCGTACATTAATCATAGATGCACAAAGGGGGTTGGGTATGGGCAGAGGTACTTTAGTTGAGTCGGGCCGCTTGTCTGTCTGCAGTTATACAGTAAAGGTTGGCAGGTGGCCATGTTAGTTGTGATCCCATGATATAAACACATCTTACTATGAGCCAGAAAATATATTAATGCAATATTTTACTAAACTATCAGGGATGATGATGACGTGTTGGATTTTAAGGTCTATGCAGCAATATTTCAGCTATATCGAGACCAACTCCAGTTTTTGACTGTAAAGATCAATAATTAAATCTATGGTGGTGGAAACGACGGCAAGGCAAGTTAGTATAGCAGGCACAGCCGGGACTCTAACCCGGGCCTCCCATATGCATCTATCAGGGATGTGCCCAACACATTTGATAATACATTTATTAATGGAACTATCCTATGTCTGGGGTATTTACTTGGAAACTCCAACACAAATGTTATTGGGGGAGCAGTGTGGATGTTCATAAAGCCTGTTGCCGGTACCATTCACTCAGTCAACCTTCGTCATTCATGCTTGACTACAAGTCAACTGGGCCTGCAGTGAACCCCAATAATATAATTTATTTATTCACATATCTTCTAAACCAATGAAATTCACTTGTGTCCATGCTGTGATTATCATGACTAGGGAGGTTAACAACCCTACCTGCCCACATTTACTATCTATATATAAGTAAATAGACCATTGGCCCGACTCAACTACGGCGCCTATGGGTGGGGCAAGGACTTAAGTGCTGTTGCTTAAGGAAGGGGTGGGGGGTTTCTAGAAAACATGTTAAAATGTGTACAGAATTTATGCACGACCCCAAGTTGTTATCTCATCGGTTTACTCACAATGGATGAAAAGAGGTCGTTTGAAACCACGGGCTGGATCAACTCTATTTGGATTTCACTTGTTACCGATTCTTCGTTTTTCTTCACATTGTAATCAGTCTGTAAAAGATTTAATATTTTTTTGGCGATTGTTCACTTTTATTTGATAAAAGCATATTTTCTAACTAGGAAACGTTCCTTAAGTATGACTATGAGTTGAGATTATATTTTTTCCTAAGTAGGCATGCAACTAAAAGATGTTGAATTCTCTTCATGTGCAAACTTGAGTGTTTACTGCCAAAATAGATGCACAATCAAAAATAGATTTGCAGTGCTTTTTATGACTGGAAATACATTCAGCTATTGGTATTGCCATAAACTGCAAGATAAAGAAGTTTTATACATATTAAGCACAGATGTCTGGACTCAAATGAGCTCCTGCTCACGGTGATGTGAAAATACTAAAACGAATCAAAGTGAACTGATCTTAAAAAGTAAAGGGCTTCTTAAGGTCAGTCTCATTCAACCTGTGCTTGCAGTGAGTTCTGGAGACTGGGATGCGCTTGCTGTTTGAGAAGCGAGTTTGGGAGAATATCAATTAGGTGAAGGAGAAACACAAATACCTCAGCCAGTACAATTTCTGATGGAGAGGTAGCTCGCGTAATATTTTCAGCAGCAAGATCTATTATTATATTATATTTTGCCTCTGACATTTTGGGAGTCCTCTTTAGTCCCACAATTGTAAGTTGTACTAGGGCTATATAAATAATTTTGATTATTTACAATTAATTTTATACTGCTACTCTGACAGTTCAGGGATGTCTTCTTTGATACGTTTTATTTGCTAGTCAAAATATAGCTATCTCTTTGACGTG
Organism: Lepidonotus clava; assembly: GCA_936440205.1. Lineage (NCBI taxonomy): Eukaryota > Metazoa > Annelida > Polychaeta > Phyllodocida > Polynoidae > Lepidonotus > Lepidonotus clava. Next base: position 31,664,679 of record OW387145.1, on the reverse strand, counting down.
GCGCATAATGGTGTGTGGTAGTTTAAGGTCTAGTCAGTAGTTAACTCATGTTTTGACCACAAAATAGGTTAAATCAATGGCGGTGGAAACGACATAAAGGAAGACATAAAGAGGTGTAACAAGCACACACTAAGCTGAAACCTGATGTGAAAAAGATATCATCACGAAAAGTGTCTGTTATTGAGTACAAAGAGGTTTACACTTACCAGGATACTATATTGCTTAAGGCGTTGGGCAGAGTTAGCATATGCTACAACTACTATGTGAAAGACACTTCTTAATTTGATTTTTTTTCATTTTTTTTTCAAGTTATGAAAGATGTTTAGGCACAATCCTCATGCAAGATAACGACTTGCTTTGATCTATAAGTGTGTGAGAGTTAAGTAAATACACTGTACATAGTGCTGCTGATTGTGTTCAGGAGTGACTATAATAAATACGTTGTTTTGAACGTATTGATATCTAATTGTTGTTTTACAAGTATCCGTATACCTGTTGAAAAGGGTTGTCATCTGGCACTCTGGCTTGAGTGATATCTTCTGGATTGCCAGTCATCATATGGTAGTATTCCTCTTTTGATATTTCAGGGATGTCCTCTTTTGTGGACTTTGCAAGGAAGTTGTCAAAAGATAAAACCATCTTTCACATGCTTATTCAAGAAGTGATTTGTTTGTTTATGTGAATCAACAATTATGAAAAAACATAAACAATGCCTAGAAAATGACAGTATAAATTGTCTGTCTGGGTTCAAATAACTGTGTAAATCGTTCTATGTAATATCATTAACTCTACTTGTTATTTCACAAGAATGAATGTACCTTGTGAAAAGGGTTGTCATCTGGGATCCTGGCCTGGATAATGTCATGTGGGTTGCCAGTCATCATATCCTCATATTGTTCTTTTGATAAGTTTGGGGTTTCTTCTTTGGTGCCCATGATAGGCTGGTTCAAAGAAATATTTATAAGGTGAACCTGCGATTGCACTTCTCAGTTATCCTTAATTGGTAATCAGACCCACTGGAACATGCATTAGCTTATCAGAAATAAGTGGGTATGTTGTCTATATGGACCCTCTTTGTATAACAAATTCCTTATCTGAGGTGCATGAGATGCAGAAGCATATTGTTAAGTTCAGTTGAGCTTATTAGCTCTTATTTTTCTACCTAGATTGCTAACTTACACATAATTCTTAGTTCTACAGTAAGTGTGTACCTTTATAAAAGGGTTTTCATCTGGAACCCTGGCTTGAACAATGTTGTTTGGATCACCAGACATCATATCATGGTACTGCTCTTTGGTCATTTTTGAGATATCTTCCTTGGTGCCCTTCAAAGGCTATTTGCCAAAAACACAAATATCCATTTTAGAAAAGAGGAATATTTGAGAACAAGTAATATCACCAAAACATGAATGCAAGTGCACAGAAAAATGATTTGCTTTTAGTTTGCTGTGTGGGATATGTGTGAGATACTATCATGTACCTTTGCAAAAGGGTTCTCATCGGGAACTCTGGCTTGGACAATGTTGTACGGATCACCAGTCATCATATCATGGTACTGCTGTTTTGTCATTTCTAGGATATCTTCCTTGGTGCCCTCTGAAGGCTATTTCACACATACATATAAATATCCATTTTAGAAATAAGGAATATTTTGTAAGCAAGAAATGTCACCAAACATGAATGTAAGTGCACAGAAAAATTAATTACTTTCAGTCTGCTGTATAGGATATCTTTGAGATACTATTATGTACCTCTGTAAAAGGTTTCTCATCAGGAACTCTGGCTTGAACAATGTCATTTGGACCACCTTGGTGCCACTCAAAGACTGGAGGAAAATATCAATATTTTGCATTCTAATTTGAGGTCTATTCAAACTATTTGAGGAGAAAAATACCATGAATTCAATTGAAACCCAATAGAAGTCCTTTAGGTGAAAATACAGAAAAGTCTGGAAGATTGAAAAAAAGGTTGAATTATTATTTGATCTTTGTACTTTGTATTATTTGATCTTTGTACTCACACATGCTATGCTACCACAACTATGTTATATTTTTAGACTATCTTTAGTACATTGTATATTCCCTGATAAATGGAAAATTGCTACTGTTGTTCCTTTGTTTAAAGGAGGATGTAAAAATGATGTATCCAACTATAGACCTGTTTCATTATTACCAGTTCCAGGTAAAATTCTAGAAAAATTGGTTCACAATCATATTACTAAATTTCTAGAGAATAACAATATTTTAAACTGTGAACAGAATGGCTTTAGAAAAGGTTACTCAACACTGAATGCAATAGTAAAGTTAACTGATGATATTTTTGAATCAATTAACAAAAAATATATAACAAAATCAGTTTTTATTGATTTGAAAAAAGCTTTTGATACAGTGAACCATGAAATTCTTTTAAAAAAATTATCATTATATGGTATAAGAAAAAATACGCTTCGTTGGATTTATAATTATCTAGTTAATAGATATCAAAAAACCATTTGTAATGGTCAGATGTCCTCACTGGAAAATATTAAATGTGGAGTACCTCAAGGATCAATTTTAGGCCCATTATTCTTTATAATCTATATAAACGATGTCAAAAAAGTAATAAAAAATTCAAATTTATTACTTTACGCAGATGATACAGTAATTTATAATTCAAACTATTCCTCATTGTCAGCAGATTCAAATTTACAAAAGGATTTAGATAATTTTACACGCTGGTGTAAAATAAACAAGTTATCAATAAATGCTAAAAAAACAAAGGCAATGAATTTTGGATCTAGAAATAAGCTGAATAATTCAATCAAAAGTGATTTAAAAATTAATAATGAATTAATACAAAATGTACCCACTTTTAAATACCTAGGATTTCATCTAGACCAATCTTTGACATACAAACATCATCTGAAGCAATTAATAAATTTAATTTCAAGAAAATTGTATATATTTGGGAAAATAAGACGGTACTTAAATGACCATAGTGCTTTACTGTTATATAAAACTATGATACTTCCATTCTTTGACTATGGTGATGTTATATATTCTTTCAGTAATGCAACCGAATTAGATAAACTTGAAAGAATGCATATAAGGGGATTAAGAATAAGCAAGAGAGTTCAAGGATCCATTGAAAATGATACTTTATTGAAAAATTGTAAAGTTTCAAGTATTACGAACAGAAGAACAGTGCATACAAACAACTTTATGTTTAGTAAAAGATATGACTATACAAAGAAAAATGTAAATAATATAAACACCAGATCAAACAATGGATCTATGTTGAGTTTAACAAAACCAAATTGTGAATCATACAAAAGAAGTATTTGTTACTCAGGTTCAAAACAATGGAATAATTTAGATCCTAATGTTAGAAAGATAGCAGACCTACAAACCTTCAAAAGAAATCAGAAAAATTGGCTAAAGAGAACATACACTACTTAAAATGTAAATATTACTAAATACAATCTGTAAATGACTTGACTTACAAGAATTCCTAATTGTTAACATTACGTGAAAAGTTGTATAGAGTTAAGCTTTGACTCAATTTATGTAACTTAGATGTATACTGATGCAATGAAGAAAACCGGCAATGTCCGAGAATTGTTCAGTCTAATAAAAGTTAATTAAAAAAAAAAAAAAAAATGCGGCAAAAATGTCATTAGATTTCTTTGGCTGAATCAAATCTGCTCGTCCATCAAGCATAACAAGACATTCTTCATTATTGTTGATAGCAATGGTTTCCTGTTCTGCCTTTAAAAGGAAATGACACAATTAATTCCTGCATTTTTCTTGTTTACATTACGGTCATGCATGCTTAAGAGTTTTAATACAATTCCCTGCATCTGCGCACTGCAAGTAAAACTAATCCAAAGCTTGTAATGTTTGGTCAGTGATGGGATGAATACTCGTTACAGTTAATGTAACAGCTGTATTCTGTGTTACTTGTGATTGCTTTTTATCCACTGCTTCCTGGTTGTAGAGAGCCAAGTTTAGTTACACTGAATGTTTATTAAAGTAGGCGAATATTTATCAGATCAAAGTACGATGTGAATAAATACATCAAAGCTCATATCAAATTGGCGAAATTGACTGGATCCTATATCATTTCTGCTACGGTCATTAATATGGGACAGTAATCATTCTGAACGCATAAATTGAATGGATATCGTCTGATCCTCTGAGTCTGAATCACAATATCAAACATAATTTTCTTGATGGAGCAGGAATCCCTTCTATTAAAAGTGTTTCCTGAAGACCCTCTATGAAAAACAACAAATAGTTAGTTACAAGTGAGGCGAAAGGGGGATAACAACCATTCTTTAACGTTTTTTCACATTCATATGACAAAAATATGGTCATGTTTTATTGAACCAAAATAATATTTGGACAATTTATCACTTACCTTTGGGAATAAAGGCTCGTCAGGAATCCTTGCTTGGGTGATGTCTTCAGGATTTCCACTCATCATGGCATCGTACTGCTCCTTCGGCAGATAGGGGCAATCTTCCTTTGTGGCAATCTATAAATAAATTGATCACCATTTTTTAGTTTTATCTCAATAGCAGTCTACAAAACAATGCGTTAACATTATGTTATTACACGTTTAGAATGGCAAAATATTATAAATTTATCATTAAAATATATAAAAACTTTCATATTTACTCTACATTTTTGCAAAAAATTTCGAGGGAAGCCCCACCCCCCTATAGAAAAAATAATTTCTCCTCAGATTTGGACGAATCTAAAAAATGGTCAAAATAATTCAAAAAATGCGGAATTCCGCATTTCCGCGGAAGTCTTACATGCCTGAAATTAGTTACGGCATCACAGTTTTACAGCAAACTTATTTCACTGTAACATTTACTGCTTATAAATTTCAAGGGATATTCCACTGCGGTGTTGCTGTAACTGCCTTTGGTACGTAGCAACATTCACAACGTATGGACAAGTAAAGCAACGATATGATAATTACGTTTAAGAAGGGGTTGTCATCTGGGATCCTAGCTTGCATTATGTCGTCTGGATTTCCGTTCATCATATCATCGTATTTCTCTCGGGAAATATCAGGAAGGTCTTCTTTGGTCCCAGTAAATGGCTGTTTGTGGAAAAATAAGTTTAATTAGTATGCATGTGTTATTACCGATCAAAGTAGGGTTAGGGTTATAGCAGACCGTTTTACCATATTTGCCGAATACAGGTGGAAAAGAGATTTAATACCGTTTAGTATATTCAGGGGGTGGATACAGGATTTTCGAAAGGGGGGTGGGGGAGGAGTGTCAGCATAAAAGCTACGTACTAAAACTGCGTGCAATCGCACATATGCGCGCTGCATTTCCCCCTCTTTTTGTAGTTTAGGGGTCCACCAAGAACAAAGTGGGGGGAGGGGGGTTCAGGACCCCCTGGACCCGCCCCTGATATTGTGTTTGAGACCAAAATGTTTTGGTCATATACAAGTTGATTTGGGGCACATATATTTTCAAAAACACTTGCCGGATGGGGCCAACAGAAAGTCGGCCAAAAGTATTCTCAGGTTTGTCAATGATCCCAAGGAAATATTCAAGACGAAAAGGATATCAAGCACAAATGAAATGTAGAAAGTTGCTCAGACGGCTTGAAATCCGATGATTATCAAGGTTGGTGTCTACCAGAGAAAAAGGCTCAACCCTTATCACAAAAGTGACAAATATCCAAGTATTATGCTAATTTTATCTCTTTTTTAAGGGGGCAGACCCTGTTACAAATGCTCGACATGCAATCAGCATGGCTGTATAATCACTACTGTACGCCGGTCCTCGAGAATTCCAAAACAGTTAATGTTTGACTACTTTGGCTAGATTATGTTTTTGACATCAAAAGAAAATGGTGTTAAAACGGCGAATTACATTGTATATTACACATAACTTACTTAATCTGAACTCAAATGAAATAACAAAGGAATCTCTTTGTACACATGTCTGTTATGCATTTCACAAGGGAAACGATATAAAGTAATGTCTTCTAATGGAAACCCCGTGTTAGCCAAGGTGAGGCAGTTTTAAAAAAGAGAGTTGATCTTCGTGCTTACCTTTGCAAAAAGGGGTTCATCTGGAATTCTGGCTTGAACGATGTCCCTGGGATCTCCATTCATCATATCTTCATACTGTTTTCGGGATAGGTCAGGGCAATCTTCTTTAGTGCCAACCAGTTGCTATGTTAGCAAAGTAAAATGAACACATTATCTATAATTATGTGTAATTTTCCAAGATGTCAGTACATAACCCAGATGAAAGGGGTTGCACTATAACGTACTTTTTTCCTATATCTTCGGCATTTTGTTATCCATAACTTATGCAGAGATTATTTTTTCCTCTGTTTATTCTATCTAGGTCTAGGCCTATTTTCTCCTCTTTTTGTAATTTAGGGGTCTGACAAGAAAAAATAAAAGGGGGGGGGGGGCAGAACCCCCTTGCCCCCCCCCCCCCCCAGATCAATTCATAACCATTATTATTTGTAATTCTAAAGTGTTAAGTATTATGTTCATGCCATTGTCACTTGAAAAAATTATTAAAAGTTGATATCGTTGAATATACATTTGCATGCCTTAGAATATGACACCGTATTGAAATACCTGAGGAAAGGGAAATTCATCTGGAATTCTAGCCTGTACAATTTCAGTTGGATCTCCGGTCATCATATCATCATATTGTCCTTTTGACAAGTGCGGACAATCTTCTTTGGTGCCCGTCAGCGTCTGAATGACGTCAAGAGAGGAATTGGTAAGTTTTAAAAAACGGTGAGCTGGAAATTGTGCGTGATTGAATAGATTTCTATTTTTGTTTATTGAATCACACATTCCATGAGAACCACAAACTCAGAGACAGATTATTGATTTAAAGTACGTCAGTCATACTAATTTTCTTGAACTTAAGAGCAATTTCCGTCACTTTTTGGTAAATATTGGGGATTTTTAATGACCAATTTCATTTTCTAGGTTTTCAAGGTTTGGTGGAAACCCTGTTATAGTATCACGTTTCAGTTGTGGTTACTTCTAACAAAAAAAGAGCAGGTTCTGACTAGAAATATTAACTAAAGTTTATTTGGGATATCTGAAAACTCACCACATCGGTTCTGCCATCAGGCTCGTCAAAATCAAATCCAATGTCAACTGCGTCTATGCTAGCCACTGAAGTTCGCTGAAAGTATAATATGACGAGTTGTTGTAGAAATGAGTATTAAATGAGAATATTTCATGACTTGATGTAACATGAGGGGTTTAAATGATAAACACAAAATGCAACTAAAAAGTCAGACCTGCACTAATTTTTTCCCTTTTCCTAAATAACTGTAGTGAAAACATTTCAAAAAGTTATAAAGATTCAATAGTACCGTATTGAACAGAAAATGGTGCACGTGCATTATATGAAACGTGTTTTAGGAGATACATAGTAGGATTTGCATGGAGCAAGTCTCAATTTTCGATACTGTCTCGATATTTTTTTTAATCAGACATAACTATTCTATTTTCTGTCTACTTATTTTGTACATATTCTGTTTATTTCACTTACTGTATCCATGATTTTTGCCGTTCTAGTTGGAGATTGGAGCAAGTGTCTTCTCTCCCTGTTGTAATAGCATGCCTATTACACGCTAAAACATGAAAGAAAAATACAAATATTAGAAAAACTGTTACCTAAATAGAGCAATACTAATCATGAGAAGCTTTCGAGCAATCGAATAAGTATTTCAGCTGTGTTTTTGAATTATAACATTGATATGGTATAATAAGACAGAATACAGGACAAAAAACGAACATAACACTACAGGACAAAAACATAAAGGGACAACTATCTACATACATACTTTTTTGACATTTTATAATGGCGAACTAAATGTTCATGAAAAAAGGGTGGTTTGATATATACGATTCTACTATTTCACATAACTATTTCACATAATATCATTACAACCTATGTATTGGGAATTGTAGCATAATCTGTTCTAAACTTCTCTAGTTTAACAAAGCACAAAACAATCAGCACCCGACAATGGATTTTGTTATAGGACATCTAGTAGTCCTACTAGATTCATAGACCATTGGTACCAGAGACCATTAGTACCAGAGACTGTTGGTACCCTACCCAGACTTTTGGTCCCTCTCCCATAGACCATTGGTACCCTTTTATTAAAGAACCAGTGGCTTTGCCAGGCAGAAAAAGAACACTCTCGGGGAAAAAATCCATTCAGGATTCGAACCCACTACATTAGGATTTGGAGGTAGGCTTGAGAACCCCTACACCATGAAGCCATTTAGGGGATGGGTGCTGAACTAAATAATGGGGTCATGACCCAATTTGCTGGTTCCCACAGGTCCTTCAAAAAGCAGTTTAAATATTCAGCAACCAAATGGACTGGCTGGTGATGGCGTATTTTGCTGGTTCTTAGTATGACCAGAAGTAAGTTCATTGTGTAGACTGCAACATGCGAAAGGACAACGTTTTAGAAGTAGTAGGGTAAACATTTTACAGTTGTTGGAGGTCTCCTATGTAGGGCAGAAGTCCCTTCTTAGAATCTTGAAAGGGTCCCATGATTTACAGAACTAGGCCTAGGGGTCAGACTGGCTACCAGATCTTGTAAATATGTTTCTACCTTTGTGCTTCATACAAATATGCAATATATTATCTTTACCTATATTTCTTCTGTTATTTTGTACTCTAGATTCTAGACCTATATCATCCCAATTTTGGGGTACCAATGATCCGGTACCAATAGTCTCTGGTACCAATGGTCCACACACCGTCCTAGCCTAGCAAAGCTTGGCCTACTCAGCGAGACGGGCCAAGTATTGGGTCCAGCCGGAACTACTTTAAAATGTGGCGATTCTGCTCAATCCTTGGGCAAAGATAAATTTTTTCCAGTAAACGAGTTATTCTTTGGTAATTGGATCAGAAATCAGATATTTTAGGTAATCAAGTGTCTTATCGTCGCACATCTATTGCATTTTGAAAGTTGTTGCAGTGTCCGAAATTTGGGACTGTTTTCGCGGAAGTGAAATATAGCAAGAGGAACTCCGCATCCTATTCTTTGTAATTGTATGAGGTAAATGTTTAGGATGTAACTATGGAATAAAAACTAAATTATAATTCTATCTTGTATAAATTAAGTATAAATCTCCCTCAAAGTTTAGATGCCTTGAAAAATTTTCGCTGATTCAAGATGGTGGAATGACGTGACGGCTGGAAGTGTTTCCAAGCAACAGTGAAAATGCATGCGTTGCAAGGGGTATTAACGTCGAAAATTGTGAAAGTGTATCTGTTGCACCGGGAAACTCCGTAAAACCAATACCAGCCGGTTGTTGTAGTTTGCGGAAACCCAGCCAGTCAACCAGCCTACTAGTATAGTCCTTGCCATTTTTTAAAGCTGTTGGGTTTGTTGTCCTTTTTACTTATATATTCTTCAGTCAGCATGCTTTTCCTGAGCTCCAACAGATATTCAAAATTTCCAGGTTGCATTTATGGAAAAGATGTTGCCTATATATATAGGCCTACATAATATGTATATATATAGGCAACATCTTTTCCATAAATGCAACCTGGAAATTATGCATATATATATTTATATATATATACATATATATATATATAAACGGCCCTTAAGCAGAACAAAATTTACAGTATCGCTGTCATCTGACTTCAGGGAAAGACCCAAGATGAGTTCATGTTCTTTTATATTTTCTGTGGCTATACCTACCAGTGGGTTTAGCCATCTAAGTATGGACTTCCAGAATGGAACAACTTTTTGGAAGGTAACAAAAAAGTGCACAATTGTATCCTGTTGTTCACCACAATACAAACACTCAGGACTATTTCTTACCCTTATGCTTAAAAGATATTTGTTACATGTGAGGGAGGAAGCAGGGTAGTAGGCTACTCTTGCTGATAAAACACAAGACCACCAGTGAGCCCACTAGGTGGGTGTAGTGGCTGTGGCTGCCTTAAGGGCAGGGTCAAATGGCTGCTCAAGCACGGTGTGGCACACAAGGGCACGCTGAAGCACATCAGGACACGCTGGAGCACACTAGAGCACATCAGGGCATGCTGGGGCACATTAGAGCATGCTGGAGCATGGGGCATGCTGGGGCACATCAGGGCATGCTCAGGCACATAAGGGCATGCTCAGGCACATTAGAGCAAGCTGAAGCACGGGGCAAGCCGGAGCACGCTGAGGCACATTTGGGCATGCCAGGGTACGCTCGGGCAAATAAGGGCATGTTCGGGCACATTAGAGCATGCTGGAGCACGGTGCACATCAGAGCACACTGAGGCACATTTGGGCATGCTCAGGCACATTAGGGCACGCTCAGGCACATGCGAGCATGCTGGAGCAGGGTACACGCTAAAGCTCTGACTGAGGCACATTTGGGCTTGCCAGGGCATGCTCGGGCACATTAGGGCATGCTCAGGCACATTAGAGCATGCTGGAGCATGGTGCATGCCGGAGCACGCTGAGTCATATTTAGGCATGCCAGGGCATGCACTGGCACATTAGGGCACGCTCAGGCACATTAGGGCATGCTTGGCCATATTAGAGCACACTGGAGCACGGTGCATATCAGAGCACACTGGGGCACATTTGGGCACACCAGGGTACAATTGGGCACATTAGGGCAAGCTCAAGCACATCCGAGCATGCTGGAGCATGGTGCATGCTGAGGCACATTAGAGCACAGTGCAAGCTGGCACATCAGGGTACACTCGGGCACATTAGGGCATGCTCAGGCACATCCGAGCATGTATGCCAGGGCATGGTGTGGCACATTCGAGCATGCTTGGGCACATTAAAGCATGCTGTAGCACACTGGGGCACAGTGTACGCTGAAGCACATTAGAGCATGGTGCACGCTGGAGCAGGCTAATGCACATCAGGGCATTCCAGGGCATGCTCGGGCACATTAGGGCATGCTTAGGCAGATTAGGGCATGCTGGGGCACATTAGAGCATGCTGGAGCATGCTGAGGCATATTAGGGCACGCTGGGGCACATTAGGGCACCCTTGGGCACATTAGAGCATGTTATAACACAGCAATGTGGTAGCAACGTGCCGATCTAGATGTCCGCACATTGTAACAAACGTTGTAAAAGCAATGTAAATGGTTCAATCTCTACCAAACTTTGTAACTGAAGCTGACAATGAAATATTTTACAAAATCATATTATGTTCTGAATTATAGGCATTTTAAAGGGGTTTTATGGTTGCCCCCCTGCCGTGCAACTATCCTGAGCTAGAAAACACAACAATCTGTGCCCAGCCAATGAGAGCATAGTATTCAAAATGTAGGTCACGTTGCTATGGATTGCTAGGTATGTTGCTAGGTCCCATTGCACAACTCTGGTCCCGTTGCTACATCCCAAAGCAGGAGGCAATTTTCCATCCACTATCTGTACAATTTTGGCCATATCTTTTTTATGACCCATCCATGCGTTATTCCCTAACTGGAGCACAGTGCACGCCGGAGCACACTGAAGCACATTTGGAAATGCCAGGGCACATTAGGGCACTCTCGGGCACATTAGAGCACACCCAGGTACATTAGAGCATGCTGGGGCACATTAGAGCATGCTGGAGCACGGTGCATGCCAGGGCACACTGAGGTACATTTCGGCATGCCAGGGCATGCTCAGGCACATTAGAGCATGTTGGAGCATGGTGCACACCAGGGCACACTGAGGCACGCTTGGGCATATTAGAGCTAGCTGGAGCATGGTGCTCACCGGAGCATGGTAAGGAACATTTGGGCACACCAGGGCACATTGCAGCAACAGAAGGGTAGTTTTGTTACACGACGTATATTGAAACTGCACAATCAGGCTACTTTGAATGTGACTGATTGGTGACTGTGACTTAGCCGAACAATTGATAGGCTGGTACCCGCCCCTATCCGCTACCGCTACAAGGGGCCGGTCTCGAGAGGCGATCTAGGTCAGCCGAGCGGTCTGAGCGAGCGGTGTCAGGTGTTACATAAGGTGTCGCGCACCTTGGGCAGAGACCACCTGACACCTCTGACTTAAGAAACCACTCTCAAAGTCACAGAGCCTCACACCCCCAAACTGTGAAATAATTTCAGAAATCTCCTTCAAAGTCACACAGCCTGACACCCCCACCATGTGAAGTATCTTCCTACTTGAAATATCTAAACAGTAGGATGTTTTTTATTTGTTGACATAGAGTGGTTTCTGAGAAGGTGAAGGTCAACCATTTCTCAATACCAGTGGTATATGTAGAGAAGCGGAATTACCACGGGGGACCAGTGTAAACAATTGACTGCACTGTACTTCAGTACCATTGAAAACCGTTGCAACCAACTCGTTGCAACTGTGTGTAGAGACAACTTTTGCCTCACTTTCTATGGATGGCGACAGAGCCTTACTGTACAGTACAGGGAAGGCTAACAGAGCTAATTGTGACTGTCTGTGACTGTGAGGCAGTCACTCACTGACTCATAGCCAAATGATCGACTCTCTACTCCTAACCTTCGTACATAGCCTGCTGTGAAAGAAGGATCCACAGAGCTAACTGACTCAGTGACTGTGACTGAGTCACTCAGGACAGCAGCGTCACAGTCGGTTCAGACACTTTTATGATCTTTTGACAATTGGTGGATTTACAAGAGTAACTAAAAGTGATCATATACCTTGAGGGAAGAGATGCGCACATGGGTGATACAACGTATTCAGCGTAACTGAAAGAAATGTTAGCTAAACTTCCAAGATTGTTTACACTCGCCGCGGCAGCTATGCAGCTTTGATCCCGCACAAAATTGATAACTGCAGCTGATTGGTCGGAAACGTTTCGCTGGTTCTGACAGAATTTAGAGAGTTATCCTTTTATGTCACTAAAGTTATGCTATGGCTAGAAAAGAATCTACTTTTTCCTTTTCAAAGTATTTATCTATTCTGGGAAAATTAGATAAACAATTATCTATGCGTATATTTGTGTTCAATTGATTAAAATTTCCTCAATATCGGGGGTACCAGCGTATTCGTCCGAAAACAAAATGGCCGCGCACATGCGAAGTATCGCCGCTCGTTTGCGTCTGGGCAATTTGTCCAGAATTTCAGGTATATCTTTGATATCCCTTTATTATAAACCTACAACAAGTATAAACTCTTATGTTGTTGCCTATTTACATATTTTTGTCTAGACGAACGCCGACACCAATGTTATATGCACACAATACTTTTATTATCGCTCACAGGTTGCAGTATCTGTCATCTTCAAGGACAATGGCAATACTATAACTGCAGTGTCTTAGAGTAGTTAGTATACCTTGTACTTTGTAAACGGTCACATTTCATATCTCTTACTTGATTTGGGCTTAACGTCAAGTCTACATATGTTAAGATCTAAATATTACCTACTAACCTAGCCTAAGGCTTTGCTAGCCGAACCATTGACACCACTGTAAACGGTAACGGCTAATGGTAATGCAGTAGTGTCAAAAAGCGGTGCATATCTCCAGCAAACAAATCATGACAATGTAAATTCGGCGACACATCTGGCCATATTCAAGATCATTTATCAATACCTTTATATATCAATTATATGTTGGCATCTGCTTTCCCCTTCAAAAAGGAGTTTGTTTCTCTAAAGTGTCAAGTTTTCAAATATCGTGGACTATGGGGTTTTATTGTATGATTATGAATTGGGGTGCAAGTAATTATTCTGTATTAGTTATTCCAGTATGATAGCTCATGTCACAGTCTCCCTTTCTCAGCTGCAGGTCATCTCAAAATGTAGCTCGTCATTAAGCCTATCTACTTTATTGTAACACTCTAAAGCTGCCGGCTGTTCATGCCCCTGTTTTATCCATACCTATGATGTAGCCTCTATGCTCTCCACCCATAGCAGAGAGCTACTCTTAGCCCCAAGTTTTACTAATAAGCTGACTAAAGATTATGCAGTGGACTGATACCCGGGTCAGTACAATGGCACCTAGTACCTAGAAGAGCGTAGTCGTTCCTTTTGTTGCAGTGGGAGATTTTGTTCAAATTTGCACTGACAGCTTCAAAGCCTTCTCAACGGTACAGGGAAGGCTAACAGAGCAAAGGCTTTGCCAAAGGTTCCAGAGGCAGAGCCTGAATTTAAGACACCAAGGCAGTCCCACTTGGCAGTAACTAATAGTATAGACCCATGGTCGTATTCTTGAATACAGGCGTGTGTCATAGCTGTATCTGCATCAGGGAAGTCCTTAGACTTAGTAAGTCATGCCTGGTCACTTATTTCCCTGTATTCATCCAGTCGAAATCTTCGATACTCTGATAGATCGAAGTAGGAAGTTGAACCAAATTTTTGATACCATATAAATCTTAATTGAACCAAAGCAGGTTAAACTTTTGTATCGATCCTGACTCAAACATGGCGCCTAAATCCTTACCGTATGAGGGAGCAGTCAGTTTTCAGCTCAATAGACTTATTACAGTATCTCCCCTACAGAAGATTACCACAAACTTTCAGAACAATAACTGCTCCCTTGTCTGAAACATGTTACACCGAAAATGATCCTCCAATTTTTCACAGGCTTTCTGTTCGTCTCTGGAATGGTAATATACAGAAACGACTAAACATCTCATGGTTAAATATATGCCTTGTCTCTTGTCCGTAAGGTCATTTTAATTGAATTGGGTATATTTTTTAGAAACATTTTCATCTAAATGAAATAGGGTAGGTCCAAAATATTACATTGAATTTTGTGTTTTCTTCCTGTAGGGTTGCAACATGTCAGATCAATGTGCATTCTCGAGACATACAAGGAAAAATACGAAGGAAAGCCTAAGGAGAAATTCGTCAACCCCCTGACGCAGCCTAAGCTTACAGAAATTGCAATTGATGACATCGAGAAAGTATTGGCAGCGCAACCAATGGCTGAAGACAATGACATGGTAAGTTTGTTTTAAACCCTAGTGCAATGGATATATAAACAGTGAACCGGGAAGCTTTTGTTCTATATAGTCAGAAGACAGACGTCTGTTAGTTTTTGATAATTGAAGACTGCAATATGATTGTGTACCCGGACCAAACGGCAGCCTATGCTTCCAAAGTCAGCATGTCCGAAATATTTAAATGAGCTACTGATATGCTACTGATTTAAATATTTTGGACATGCTGATTTCCTTAAGCTACTCATTTACCACTAAAACTGTCCTGCAACCCCCCCTATTGCCTCTGTACTGATTTCAAGCTGAATTTCTACTGTGGCCGGAGTACGAAATCTAGGAAACCTACATCATTCAATTAGACATCAATCTCTTCTCACTGTTGCTACATAGTCTAGATACGATTGTGTGTTGTGAAAAACAGAGAAAAAGAAGTTTTCGGTTCCGACATATTGTTGATCTCTTTTGTTCTCATCTTTTAACCTTTCCATAGACAACTGGGCATTGATATACGCATACATGCATTACTTTTTATTCATAGCCAATATCGACCATGCCCAACCCCTACGAAAAACCGGCAAAGAGATGTATTCTGTGTGAAAAAGATGTTCAATTGGACTACAAGGTCAGTCACAGATGTTTCTATAAATAAGTATGATAAACTATTACTTTGCTTTTCGCATTGACATTAATGCTTGGAAGTTCATAAGCTAACATTTGCCATGTTTACACGTTAAATTAGATTATAACTTCCAACAATTATATATTTAAAAAAAAGGTAAATAAACTTTGGCTTTGATGGATTAGATGTCATTGCTATTTTCTAAATAACCAGCTACCAAGAATAACTTGTTTTATGTATTGTACCATGTAGCACACCTTTACCCACGATTAATATATAGACACAGCATCAAGTAATACACATTCTGTTATTTTTATGTTAATTAATTAATCCTTAAGTCTTCCTTATTTGTGTATTCTTTGAGGATTGACAGAAATTGCAACAACATGGTTATAAATCCCTTTTCAGCGGAATATATCTATTTACAGTGTGGACATCTTGAATTATGAATATGATTTATGCTTCATTTCCAGAACACAAGGCTGCTAAGTCAGTTTATTTCCCCGCACACAGGGCAGATTTATGGGCGTCACATCACTGGTTTATGTCTCTACATGCAGTCCAGAATGGCCAAACTCATCAAACGCGCTCGTTTCTTTGGTAAGGGGTCGGCAATAAATCTAATCGACTCTCCTTTTCTAACCTATATCAAAGAAATCCTTGCTCTTCCATGGGAATATTTTTAAAGAATTACATTATAGCGTTGCTGTTTCAAAGTGAACGAAAAGTAAGAAGTAACTCTTCGTTTTTGTGACACATTTCTTAAATTATCCAGTAAATCAGAGTCTGAGTGTTGTCAGTCCTCCATTCAGACTTAAGCATGCTGGGAGAGAAAAGGTGTTATAGATTTCCTGCTCATCGTATTAAGTTATACGATGGGTCTCAAAATGCACCAACATGATCGTTTTATTACCCGACATTATCTAATGTAATACATAATCTCTAACTTAAGACTATGTACAGGGGCGGATACTGGATTTTCGAAAGGAGGGGGTTAGCACTTAAACCGCGTGCATTCATACGTACATGAGTGACATTTTCCCCTCTTTTTGTAATGTAGGGGTCCATCAAAAGGACTCACCACCCTGGATCCGCCCCTGATGAAATGTTATAAACAGGCTTACATAGGCAGCAATGTCCGTCATATAATGTTTTGATATTTCTGATATTTTAAAACCAAATGTGTGAGAACTCTTTTGAATTTGTATCTTTTCAGGTTTCTTGCCTTACACGTATAAGCAGAGTGAATACCTGAAGGACCCGAAACTCTTTGATCCTTTTAAACGTCAATGACTGTAACGTGATTTGAAAAGTACATGTATTATGTTTAAGTAATCAAGTGATTAGCATAAAAGTCTGTATCGATACGTCTGAAGCTTTACATATATAGGCATAGTTGTATGTACGATTATGTATTTCCCTGTAAATAAAACAATTATCTAAAAGTAGGATGTTCGTCTTATATTTTGCATGCATTATTTCCCTAATCATGATTTAACTTGTCTAGTATTTTATTACTAGAATCATGCCCATAATTAGTCTAAGTGGAACACTAGATTTTACTGATTTCCAGTCCAATTCAATTTATCTTAAATACCGTTTACCGAGAGATTAGATCTAATTCCGAATCGAATCTAACCAATGCCATGCGCACCAATGTAAGAAAAGTCCCAAGAGGTCTTGCCTTCAGTTCCGTCAAACTATATGTTCATATTCATATTTTTAAAGCTAAAAATATTTTAACTTACTCAAACATTTTTAAACATAGAAAACTGAGTTTCTTTGTATATTAGAATTACAAGAGAACTAAATCATGTGAGTTAAAGTGCTACCTATGGATGTATCCTACTATAATTGACATGAGATTATGGAGCCGTTCATAGACAGTATTCTATAGCATCATAGGCATCCCAAATAAAAGACTGGATCTACATGAAGAAAAAGCACCGGGCGCTTTAGCTCTAAAACTCTAGCACAGCTTAACAGACTGTGTATAGTTCTTAAAGCTGAGGCTTACACAGCTACGGGCGCTTGTACCAAATTCGGATCATATGATTACTTTCTATTATTAGAGTAGAGGATTTGGGGGACTGAATTTCTCCCAACCACGGATAGCCAAATTTGTGAGTTTGACCTGCAGGTTAGCCTAGATCAGTGTGCATTCTTGGTAATATGTCGACAAACTATAAGGCTTTGGCATACAAATTTTCATTAATAATGTCATTAATTGTTCTTAAATATGGTGAAAAACTAGTGATCATTATTTTTGAATTTGTATACATATATATATAATATTTAATGTTTTCAAAGTTGTTTGAAGATTCATTCATTATAGATGGAAATATAACAATTACTTCTTTATTTTCTATAGTTTTTCCAGTTGTTTTGTCGGCAAAATGAGTCAAAATTAGCCTGCAGGTGCATAAAATACTGTTATTTAGCTATCCATGGTAATCCCGGCCAAGACCGTACTTTCTGAGCCTAGATTCTATAATTCATAAATGGGTTGTGTCCAATGGGATTCAGAAAAAGGTTGGATCATTATGTTTCCTAAACGCATTTTTTTCTAGAGACAGCCCCTTGGCTTTAGAATAAAAATAGCCTAGCGCGCTGGCCAGGGTTGTTGTAGTGTCTAGTGAGCGAAAACCCGGCCGGTCGACCAGCCTAGAATAAAAAGCACATCAATGCACAAAGCCAAGGTGCAGTCAACCTACTACCAGACAACCCCGTCCATCTTCTCTCTAGATTACAGTTCTGTCGGTAAGATCTATTTTAAAAAGTTAAGAACTTGAGGGGGATTAATTCGACAGAGTACAAACACTGTAGTCATCTCTATTAGTACTACACACTGCCTTTTCCGCTTCCTTTGGCGCGAAATTGCTACACTCTCCAAGCAGATTATGGCATATGGGCGACTTCCGGTCTCTGCGGTAACGTCACAGAAAGAAAATGACGTCCGGCCTGGAAGATTTGTTTGTTCAGATTCTTCACTCGGAGAAGAAAGCTCAAGAACGCAGGTCTATTTTTCATGAAGGTTGGTGGAAATACAGATGTTTGATGTTTAAGGAGTGCTAGAGTTCTAGATTAAGACTTTAACCATGCAACAAAATGAACATTGCATTGCAGGGACGGATTTAGAGGGGGGCGCATGGGACGTGCGCCCCCCCCCCCCCCGGCCTCCCCCTTTTTGGACCAAATTTAGATTTAACGCCCCCCCCCCCCGCTTTCCAAAGTTTCTGGATCCGCCCCTGCATTGTGTCAATTCCCATGTCAATTTTAAGAACCTTCCATTTCGCATGTCAAATTTAAGAAATGCCCAATGTCATGAGTCATGTCGTTCATTTTTTTCTTCATATGAAAAGTTAGATCTATCATATTCTATGTCATACACCATCACGGCATCAGTTAGATCAGAAAAGGAGGGATGAAATGTTTTAGCAACTAGTGTTAAGGCAAACCCTATGCTTTTAGTCATACAGAAAATCTTGTGCATGCTAGTCCTAGACATAGTCCTAACTCTAGTCCAAGAAAGGAGCACCCAAGTACTCCAAAAGGCACATCAAAGGATCCCATCCTCGTCGCCGTTAACTTATTATATTTTGAGAGTGGAAACATGAAGAAGTAGATTCAGGTTATTGGGAGGCGGGCCTTAGGCCGCTGACCTTCACTAGACTCTTTCTACACCAGGTTGTCTCAATGCATTTCAATGGGGGTCAAAACAATTTTTCGTTCCACTTTTCTCAGTAATGCCAGCATTATAATCTTCAAACTATATGTATTTCTCTACTTCTGTTTCTAGTACATGGTGGTTTGGTTCCAAAATTCTGAAATATTTGGTTGTTTTCTTATAATTTGGGAGACAATCCATAAGTTTTTTGTTACAAAATTGAAATAGGAATTTCCTATAGTAAAGAAAGTAGGTCATCACTCTCCAGACACAGCAAATCTCTTTTTCCATAGGGATACATGGAGATTGACAAAGAAGGTTTCATTGTCAAATTCCTCACACTCTCCAGGCACATGTTTTAGTACTAAAATGATAACTTGTTATAGTGAATGCACAATCCACCGCCTGCCTCCTTCGGTACGGCAGTACCCGAAAATCTAGTGGATCTAGCAGAGAAGTGCTTCTTAAGGATAGACACCAGTGGTCAACGGCCAATTCACGAAATCATCAATAGTTTCTTTAATAATGCCCTGATTCTAATATAATTATACATCATTTAAAAGGTCATATTTTTCTCTACCTATTTATACCATCAGAATTATAAAGGAATTAGAAACTGAGATTTAATGAAATTTAAATGAATTTTCTTACTTTTATTTTTTGAACATCGATATCTCGGTTAATACTTAATCTACATGAATAATATTTCACATAGGCCTTTATGACAATCATATGCAGGGAAGCGTGTCTCAAATTTTCTATTTAGGTCCTAGATATTATTTTATGACCAAAAACGGGAAACTTTTTTAGATTTTTGTAAAATTTCATTTTTCTACATTTCATAAAAACACAACTAGAACCTATATAAAAATTCTGAGACATGCTTCCCTGCATTAATATCTCAAGAATATACACCAGAAATTTCAGACCTTTAGGTTAAATATCAAATGAGATATTGATGTTCAAAAAATAGATTTGAAAATTAAGATTTTTAGGTTTGTGACTCACCTACACAGCTGATGTTGTAGCTATTTCTATATAACTTATATTAATATCTATGGTTATTTAATGGCTATCTAGTGATATCTTCTATAAAGAAATGACATAAGAAACAAATCTTATGGCTGTGATGAAAGGAAGCAGCTCTATTCACGCCCCCACCACTGGTGTCTATCCTTAACATAAATAATAGGGGGTCGGAATTGAAGAATATTTTCTTTTACCACAGTGAAACAAGCTGTAGCCAATTGCCAGTCCAGCATTCAAGATGTGCAGGAAGAACAGCAGTCTATGCAAGGACAGATCGTCACAGAGGTAGGCCAGGTTGAATTGTAATCCTAACCTTCATTATCGTACATAGTAGACTCTAACATAATATATCCTAACATTTTATTAGCGATTTAGTCAATACAATACATGGAAGCTTCATAGCATTGTTAGGCCAGTAAAACTGTAAGCAAATTATAACTTACTTGTAGGATTC
The DNA here is from genome assembly GCA_936440205.1 of Lepidonotus clava. NCBI lineage: Eukaryota > Metazoa > Annelida > Polychaeta > Phyllodocida > Polynoidae > Lepidonotus > Lepidonotus clava. The sequence continues at coordinate 31,644,002 of OW387145.1, read as the reverse complement.
TGTGGGTGGCTTGAACTACTCCAAGATAACTACAGCTATTTTGCATGTGGCTATCTCAAAGGTCGGGTTCAAACTGCCGGGTTTATCCGGCAAGGCGACGGTGGCGCCCCCCGTCGCTGCGCGGTGGCCGAAAATGGAACTAAAACGCTCGACGCCGTCTACACTCCTCCCCATTCCATTTTTTAGGAGGGCTCACTCCATCCGAAGTCCCATTCCATTCTTGAGTCATCACTCCACTTTGAGTCAGAGATTGTGGCTTTAGTTCATTTTTTTATATTGTGAGTTCACTCCACAAGAGGTGGGCCTTTCTTTAAGTTGGCTCTCGCCGAAGTGGTCTTTCAAGAGGGCCCCCTCCATCAGAAGAGGCCATTTTTAGGAGGGCCCCCTCCATTAGAAGACGCCTGCTGTAGAACTACATCTTACTAAAACGTCTGGCTCATCTACGGGTGTATGTACAGGTCTATATGTTCTAGGCATCTAGTTGTTACTATATACAGTGGTAGATCCTCTTGACCTACGGCCCGAAGAACTTCCGGGCATTCCCTGGGGAGATCTCCAAGTCGAGGCTGGGTGGGATTCCTCGGAGCTCTCCTATTCGGCCCGTTACCAGGCAGGTGGAAGTCAGTCCTGGGCAGAAGTAAGGGCTGTTAGATTCCAGAGGGAACTTGCCGAGCTCCAGGCTCTGTACCACCCAGTCCAGTTCCGGGTGGCGGTCAGCCCTCAGAAATTCTCCTGAGGTACTGGACATCGTCTTAGGGGCCCTTGCACTAGGTGGATGAGCTTTTGTTGTAGGCACCAGCTTCTGTTTTCGTGGTGGTACCCTTCCACTCTCAGGGGGCCGTTGTACACTGGCCTCTGCCCTGGGTGAATGGACTGTCCTTGAGGGCAGTGTGGTCCCCTCAATTGAGACCATACGGTTCTCCTCTTCTGCCCGTTCTGGCTCGGGGGTTGTGGCCTGGTACCCCCACTGGACCCTTCGGGGTCTGTCATCTCCAAAGGTTACCTGAAGACCTCTGGCTGGTGCGGGGGGCTGTTTTTTGTCTGGGTCCCAGCTAGTGAGAGCTGACTGGTCCCCAGGCAGCTGGAGAAGGAGGACTGGGGTCCCCCCTTGGACCATGAGCCCCGTGATGTTGATGGGCAGTCTAGCTGATGTGGGAGGCTGGTTGTTGTCTGGGTCCCAGTCAGCGAGAGGCAGTTGTTTCCCAGGCAGCTGCGGAAGGAGGACCGGGGCCCCCCCTTGGGCAATGAGCCCTACGATGTTGCTGGGCGGCCCGGTGACATCATTCTCCCACAGCCCAGGTGGTATGGCCACTTGCAGGGAGCCAGTGACACTCCTAATCCGGCCTCCATGGACTGTAGACGGGAACTTGACTTCTTGGTGGAGCTTGCCTTCTTGGTCTTCTCTGTGTCTAGCACCTCCCACAGTGTTCGTCAGTGGGTGGGCTGTAACTCTTCTTGTCTTCTTGTTTTGGGATGTCTTCTGGCCTGTGGCATTGGTCACCTGTCGTGGTCTTTGTTTGAAGGATGAAGTCTTGTCCGGACAGCGCGCCTTGTCAAGGTTCGGTGACTGTTGCAGGGTTTCCCAGTCCAGGTGTAAAACCAGGTCTATGTCGCAATCTCGGTCCAAGCATAAGGCCTTGTCTAGGAGGTTTTGGTCTAGAAGGGACGGTTCTTGTTTGGTTTCCCAGACGGAGCAGGAAGCTTGATCGAGGTAACAATCTTGGTCCAAGCATGAAGCCCTGTCCAGAAGGTGATTTTCACTGAGCTGGGATGGAACTTCCTGGCCCAAGTGTGAAGTCTGATCAGGGTGGTGATCTTGGTTGAGAAGGGTTGTAGACTTGTCAGTGTTCACTGGCAGGTGAGCTGGAACTTCTCCAATCTTCTTGTCCTGAGCATTTGCCAGATTTCGGGATCCCCAGTTCATGGGTTGAGCCTGGTCTGGGGGGCAACCTCGGTTCAGAAGGGTTAGTGATAGATCACCATTCCCAGCAGCTCCCACGGCATTCACTGTTAGGCAGGCTGGGATTTCTCCTGTCTTCTTGTTCTGGGCAGCTACCGGATCTTGGGATTTCTGGACCATGGGTGGGGCCTGTTCGGATTCCGGGCCGAAGTGGGATATTTGGTCCAGTGATTGCTCCAAAAACTGGGCTTGATCGAGTGGGTGATCTCGGTCCGGGCATGAGGGCTGATCCCAGGAGCGGCTTGTGATGAGGGGTCGCCGTGGAGCCTGTTGGATTTCTGGGCCAAAGTGTGATACTCGGTCCGGCGGGTGACCTTGGTTAAGGAGGGGTGGCGATTGGTCGCGCTTCCCAGCACCTCCCACAGCGTTCATTGTTGGGCGGGCCAGGACTTCTCCTGTCTTCTTGATCTCGGCAGCTTTCACATCTTGGGGTTCCTGTTCCATGGGTAGAGCCTGTTGAATTTCCGGGCCAAGGTGTGACACTTGGTCCGGTGGGTGACCTCGGTTAAGGAGGGGTGGTAATTTGTTGCGCTTCCCAGCACCTCCCACAGTGTTCATTGTTGGGCGGGCCAGGACTTCTCCTGTCTCCTTGTTCTCTGCAGCTATTGGATCCTGGGATTTCTGTCCAATAGGTGGAGCACCTCCCACAGTGTTCATTGTTGGGCGGGCCAGGACTTCTCCTGTCTCCTTGTTCTCTGCAGCCATTGGATCCTGGGATTTCTGTTCAATGGGTGGAGCCTGTTGGATTTCCGGGCCAAAGTGTGACACTCGGTCCGGTGGGCGACCTCGGTTAAGGAGGGGTGGTGATTGGTCGCTCTGACCACCCCTTTCTAGTTTTCCGATGCCGTAAACTCTGCTCCCACCAGTTTACATTTGGGATTTGGGCACCCACGCAAGAGGTGGCCCAACTCTTGGCAGTTGACACACTGCCTTGGCTGGCACGGGGAATCGCTGCATGATCCACTTCTGCTCAGGTACGGCCTTGGTGACCTTGCTGGCCTCCTCGCTGCGGCTTGCAACTTGTCAATCATGGCCCCAGCCTCTGTCTCCACTGCTTTCTCAACCTGCCTCCCCAGCAAGCCCTGCGAGTGACGGACATCTCGGCTGTTCCAGCCTCCATGCTCCCTCGGAGGTGGTTCTGAGGATTGGCGGTCGTGCCATTCCTCATGCCAAGAAACATCATAATGCGAGCGGCGGACACCCTCACTGCGGCGACGAGGAGTGTCATAGTGGCCCTCGCCTTGGTGCTCCCACAGTGATCCTGGTGAGCAACGGTCATCCCCGGGATACGATGGCTCGGGGCTGAAACTGTCCTCTTGGCCCCTGTACTCTAACTCCTGGGTATGGTGATGCCCCAGCAAGCCCTGCGAGTGACGGACATCTCGACTGTTCCAGCCTCCATGCTCCCTCGGAGGTGGTTCTGAGGATTGGCGGTCGTGCCATTTCTCATGCCAAGAAACGTCATAAGGGCTTCCGTCATCTTGCTCCCAGGGTGAGACCTGCGAGCGGTGGACACCCTCACTGCGGCGACGAGGAGTCTCATACTGGCCCTCGCCTTGGTGTTCCCACGGTGATCCTGGTGAGCGACGGTCATCCCCGGGATACGATGGCTTGGGGCTGTAACTGTCCTCTTCTTCACTTCTTTCAGAGCTGTATACACTCTCAGAGATAGTTGATTCTGGAGGTTGCATCGCCTGTTCCTTCTCTGTCGATGACGGCTCTACTGGTGGGATGTGACGGTTGATCATTTGTTGCTGCACTGGGAGTGGTAGCACTGGTTCCTTCACAGTTGATGATGGCTCTTCTACTCTTGTTGAGGCCAGCTGCTCAATCATCTCAAGCAGTGTTGGTGAATCATCAACTGGGGTCCCATCACCGACCTCTTGGCCAATGTGATCTTCCTTGTCCCCGCTTTCATATGAAGGGCCATCAGTACACTTGCTTTGTGAACTGTTCCCCTGTTCCTGGCTCTGTGGGTTGAACTGGACATCCTCTTGGCCGATGTAATCTTCCTTGTCCCCGCTTTCATATGAGGCACCATCAGTACACTCGCTTTGTGAACTGCTCCTCTGTTCCTGGCTCTGTGGGTTGAAGTGGACATCCTGCATCGGACCCATGATTCCTGGGTCTGTCCTGTCTTCTTGTCCCGCCTGCCTCCTGCAGCTTCCTCTGGCCTGCGTCCAATGTTGTTGGTTTTGGGGCCGCTTATACTTGGCAGCCTTCTTCCGCTCTGAATCGTGCAAGTTCAACTTCAGGCTCACTACTTCCTGTTGGTACAAGCCGTATAGCCTCATGTCAATCTTCCCAGCAATGAAAGCATCATTTAGGAGCTCCAGCTTCTTGACTGCATACTGCAACTGCCTTAAATCCTCAATTTCCCCCATGTCGATCAACTGATCGACGTAAGCCTCCTTTAGGAGCTGCATTACTGCTGGGTCGAAGTGGGCAGCCACATGTTTCAAGTTTTCCACGGGCCCGTAGTCCTGGAAAACCTTCCAAATCACTTTGGCCCGTGACAAGCCAACACCTGGGAGGGTCCTAAGTTTCGTCACCGATGCAGTATTAATGTTAAACGGGTCGTCGGCCTCCATGTTACATGCCATGACGTAATGTAGGGAAATTAAGCATGAATGAATGTCCTTTTCACAGGAATAATGAACTGATCCGCAGCTTGATTTAATTTGCCTTGAATTTTGGAGAATTAGCCTAATTTGTAGTGTCGATACCAGAAGAACTTGAATGAATCCCTGACTTATCTTCAATCTTCAAGAATTAGGCTAATTATAGGTGGCTCCGGAAAAAGTAACCTAAATTTGGAAATTACTTTAAATTTGAAGAATTAGCCTAATTTTCGGTGTCGATACCAGAAGAACTTGGATGAATCCCCGGCTTATCTTCAATCTTCAAGAATTAGGCTAATTAAAGGTGACTCCGGAAAAAGTAACCCTAAACCAGAAATTACCTTAAATTTGGAAAATTATCCTAATTTTTAGCATCAGTATCAGAAGAACTTGAATGAATCCCGAATTATCTTGAATCTTCCTGAATTAAATTATTGCTGTAATTTTGGCAGGTTAGCCTAATTTTCTTGGATACCGGAACAAATCCTGGCAAATTAGCCAAGTCCCTTGGATACCGGAACAAATCCTGGCAAATTAGCCAAGTTCCTTGGATACCGGAACAAATCCTGGCAAATTAGCCAAGTTCCTTGGATACCGGAACAAATCCTGGCAAATTAGCCAAGTTCCTTGGATACCGGAACAAATCCCGGAAATATCTTGAATTTTCAAAGAATTATGCCATGGGTTTGTCACCAAATTTTGGAAGTTGTAAATTATGTCAATAAGCCCTGTGGCCTTATATAGTTATGAAAATTACACCTAATCCAGGGTAAAATAACTTAAATATATGGCCAAACTTAGTACATAATAGATGCAGAATGTTCTGTAGGGCCCACTTAATGTTTTTGTAAAGTTTTAGCCAAAATGGCTGACTCCTGGCCAGGAGGCCTGGGCCTTTTTTTTTTAAACTAGGCCCCAGATTTTAGTCTTAAAAAGTTCATAAAATGTAAAAATAGTGGCCCAAAATTAAAATGTAGGTGACACACAGTCCCTATAGGTGACACATAAATCATATACAATCTTATTAAATGCAGGATGGCTCTGTAATTGTGTGATGAAATGGTTTGGGATTTAAAAATGGCCACCTCCAGCCTCTCCTTGGATGGGCAGGAAGGTGCTAAGTTCCACCTAATAAGTCCACAAAAACACACCAAACCATACAAAATGTCACATACACACACAGGGGGGTCCTTTGTGCATAATCCCTGTGAGTGTCAGCTTTGTAGATGGCCTTTTTCAGTCCTTTTTAGAGTCTTTCAGATGTAAACAAAGCTTGGCTCAAGTGTAAACAATGGCTCAGCTGGCAAAGTTTAAACTCCACTGAAACTTTGTTTTTCCTGGGTAAATCCTGGGTGATTCTTCACAATATCCACTTGGGTAAGTACACCAACACTCCTGGCACCAATGTAAGCAAATTATAACTTACTTGTAGGATTCTGTGGGTGGCTTGAACTACTCCAAGATAACTACAGCTATTTTGCATGTGGCTATCTCAAAGGTCGGGTTCAAACTGAGGCTGGAGTTATCCGGCAGCATCGAGGACGCGTGGTGGTCGAAAACGGAACTACGACGCTCGACGCCGTCTACAAAACCTATAGGTTCTTTTCCTTTTTATTACCTTGTACTGGGGTGCACATAATGTCATATTAAACTAGGGGCCCGCAGGCCCGCGGCCCTTAAAAAGCAGGTCGGGCCCCCATATTTCCAAGCCTAGGGGCTAGACTGGCCCCTAGAAAATCATGTATAATGACAACATATTTTAAGTTAACATAGTACTGCATATTTTGCTTTCTTTAAATTCTAGAATGAAAGATCAGCTGGTACATAGATATCATTGTTTTGAATTCACAATTTTTCTCTTGTTGTAATATGTAAAATAAAGATTAATAAATAAACCTTGTTTTTTTAGAAAAGTGTTTGAGGGTCCCTAGATAATTGTGCGGGCCCCTACTTTGAAAAGATAGGGGCCAGACTGGCCCCTAGATTTTTTAACTTGTGAACTTTAAACTAATTTTTTCACCATTGCATGCAGGTGATTTATGTAAAATCAGAGCTAATGTTCTTTTACCAAAGAAGCTGTATGCAATGATTTAATTTATATTTTTCCTTGAAGTTGCAACGTTGGAATGACGCAGAGTTAGAACTGAAGTGTGCTACTTCACGGGAAGTTATACTAAAAGATCAACTCCAGGAAAAGCGAGCACAATGTGACACCACTGCCAAAACTTTGGTTAGTATTTATTTCCAATTTAGATGTATTTAATCACTGTCTACATATTGGAATCAATTTCTCTAATGTTTTCAGCATGTTATTGTTAACGATAACATTTCTCTCAAACATGTTTTACTCAATTTTCTAATTTTGCATTATTAATTTTTTATTTTTTTCTGATTAAAATTCAAAGATTTTCTATAGCCGAAGAATAAGTATTGATCTTTTCGTCTTGTATTATTTTTCCTTTCAGGAAAAGCAAAAGGATTGTTATTCACGAATCCATGAAGAATTTATCTCCAAAGTCAATATATTCACGGTAAATTTTGATCTACTGAGCTATTCGAATCACCAGCGGGATGTCCACTTAAAGGAATTGATCCAAGAATTAAGTAAAAAGAAAGAGAGCCTAGAAAAAAGTAAGTTGTTTTGCAGCTAATGAAAATGAAATAATCCATCTCAAATAAAAAGACGCATGTAATACTGATGGGCACACTCCCTACCACGGATAGATAATTTAGTAATTTACAGTAATAGAACCTGCAGGCTAATTTTGACTGATTTTGAGGACAAAACTCCTGATAAAACTATAGAAAATAATTAAATGATAATTTATATCCATCTGCAATGAATGAATTTTCAAACGACTCAGGAAATATCAAATGTGTATGGATACTAATTTTTAAAAATAATGATGGCTAGTTTTTCACAGTGTTAATCTACCAATAACAATACAATTCATGAAAATTTGTATACTAATGCCTTGGGTTTTGTATTACCCAGGATGCATCCAGGTTTAGGCTAACTTGCAGGTAAAACTAAAGAAAACTGGCTATCCGTGGTTGGGAGAGTTGTTAAAATTTGATAAGCCCCAAAAACAACTTTGGATCAATGATTAGTGAAAGGTTAACAAGAAATCACTGACATGGGTCTTCACAAAATGAATCGCATTCATACCCAAGTTACACAATACAGGTACCATGAATAGACTGAACATCCGCAAATGGCATAGCCTTTGGGGCACAGTTACCAATAACCACTAAAGGACGCCCCCAAAGCAAAAAAAATAATTTTTTATGAAAGTTATAACGGAAAGACTTGAGAATGATCAATGCAAACGGGAAAGATAATCGGCATGCTTTAGAAACGTTGCTCCATGTGAATAATTTCTAGATACAACTGTAATACTTCAGTTGACGTTGCTACCGATTTATTACTAACATATTGTTATTCGTCTTGTAGAATTGTCTGTATTTGGCCTCCACCAGAACAAGGTTGACGAACTACAGGAACAGGTGGATCAGATAAAGGCACAGATCGAGGTCAACCTAATTGAAATATCAGGTAACAAATACGATTGAATTTCTTTGTAGTTCTGCACTATGGAATTAATTTTTCCTTTTAATTAATGAACCCTGATTTTGTCCTATAAGCTCATTACGCTAAATAATTAGATTCTGGTGAATTACGGTCATAGTTTCTATGTGTGGTGCTTACAGCTCAGATATGTTAGAATGCTATAGGTCTGCTGGCCAAGAAAGGGCTGGAAAACTTAAAATGTGTTATACCCTATAGTAAAAGCTGATTGCAATATCATAATATGTTTCTGTGAATGTCTAATCTATATCTGTGAATTTTCAAACATATTTCGTTAACTTTATCTCATTGATTCATATTTCTCTTTTTGGAAAGTACGTATATACCCACTCACTTAGAACTAAATCATTTCAGAGGCTGACAAGACAATGAAGAATGAGACTTTTCTGACTAAGGAGCTTGAAAAACAGAAGGTCCAAACTTCGCAAATACCACATTCGTCTCAAGAATATCTAAGGTGATTTATTCCTATTTAACTATTTATATGCCTTATATTCCAGTTAGTGACTACTTCATGAAAAGAAATATTTGTAACTTAGTCTGTAGATATTTGCTGAATAGAATCAACTGATTGCATATTTGATGCTTTATCCTTTTCCGAGTTATTGTAATCTTTTGTGTTTCACAATATTAGATTGCGCAGCGAGCTGAACCAATATAAGGAGGAAACATTAGAAGACTACTGTGCTGCCCTTCAATGTGAACTACAGGACCTCCAACGGAAACTCTGGCAAAAGAACATAAGGGTATATATTATTAGGCATCATTATATTTACATAAAACAAGTTTTAAAAAAAGTCAATCAATCTTCAAAAACGAGGGACAGTTTATCAAGAGGCTTGCACCATATCGAGATTAAGATCTGGACCACACACAGGATGGTACACAATTGCCACTGCTGTGGAAACCATATCACAGAGACCAGCCATTGATTCTCACATTCAGTCTTGTGGAGTGAAAATCGTGTTTTGGCTTTTCTCTTATTTCAGCAGGTTTTCACTCCAAAAATCAACCATATGCGAGAGGAAGCTGAAATCTCATGCTTTCCAAATATTCGTAGTACAAAAGAGCCCAGTCAGTAGGCATATAGAGATATGTATGGGAGTTTAATATATTGGAATATGTTTTTTGTTTTGAAGCTACAGCAAGCTCCAAGGCCAGCAGTCCCAGCCCCTGTCCCAGCGACGACTTCCAACGCACAGAAGCGGTTTACAAGTTACGGGCGAAACGTATCAACTAATTCGGCAAAACGTCCTAAAACTGACTAAAACCTAAACCAAGGAGCAAATCGTACCTAATTATAGATCTTTGCCTAAACTATCATTTTAACTTAGTAAATCTATTATATACGAGTAAGAAAATACCCTTAGATACTTCTGTCGCTTTACTTATCAGACCATTAAGATTTGTTGTACTTGTATTCAGTTGTCAGTGCATTGGCTGTATGAGAGGATGTATTTTACATCTCATACATTGTTATCATGAATAAATGCAGAACTCCGATAGTATTGTCATCAATTTATTTGAGAATCAAGCATCATTGATGTGTTTTTGTGACTGAGGATTATAGTATTTTGCAGTCGTATCCATAGTTAGAAATCCCACTGTAAAAGCCTGCAATTTTATACTGATTATGGTGACATCACAAATACAAGTGACCAGGCAGTGCAACGAACCAGTTATACAATGGATAGGAAATATACAATTAGAAATAAACAGTAGACCTCGTACCACCCCAGATTTAGTATCGTTGGGGTTTCTTATAATGAAAAAAGTCCCTCTATAATTAGGCTGTTGTTGACAGTATGAAAAACATGAATGTCCTACATTTAAAGGACTGGAAATGTTATTCATCTAGCTAACAGATAAGTGAACAGTTGAGTTTAATTAATACTGATATGGTGCATACTTTTATTTTGGCGCCAAATTTGGAATATTTTTTACAAGTATATAAGAAAATTATAGTTATGAAAGACCCTGTTTGTCTTTGTTAATCTTTCTTAAACTGACAAAAAAAAATTCTCAGAATTTGTTTTGTGAAAGGTCTTGAAACTTATAGGTTAATATAGTGCTAAGAATTTAATATGGGGCCTCCACTTTATTCGATGCCAAAAGCGCGTACATTTGGAAACATTTATAGGATACAATTTATTAACAGGGATTGACTATTTAGGCGCCATACTTGCCTTAATGCTTACAATACCGTTATACGTGTACAATTTACGTACCCGTTTATAAACATTCTTACACTTTGACAACACGGTTTCTAATATTATATTTGACCACTTTGACTAAACAAAGATGAGGGGCAAGCGTATAGTAATCGATCCATAATACGATCTGCATGCCTTTTTCAATGCTTTGTAATACCTTTTGCAATTCTATCACGGGTTCGCATGTTTGAAAATTTGTTTTTAATCAGGGTCACTTTTAAATGTTTAAATTCCGTATTCCACTGTTTTTGTTTGAATCTAAGTGATTCACAGGGTATCACGATTTAACATCTGTTCCATAACAAATTTTAGACATATCATTTTCACAAATCGCCTAATATATCTCTAATATCTGCACCTAAGACGTTTAGGAACTGGCAGTGCATTTACTCGTATCATCCAGACAGCGTATAATAACGTCCCCTTCAGAATACATTGAGCATAAGTCTTACTTATGACTGGAAAAGAAAGTCCTAGAGACCAACTCTGTAATGAAAATAGTTGATATTCAAAGCAAAGCCCATTTATATTCTCCAGATTAGGTCTTCGTACCAGTATAGTTTGAAGCAAATATATATATACAAATAATTCGGTGTTCGTGCGAGAGAAGAATCAATACTTTCGAAGTTAACATAAACATCACATTCGAGAAAGGTGCTACAAACTACGGAGATTTCCGTGTATACGACACAACCTCTTTTTCAAACAAATTCGCAACTATGTTGAAACTGGTACATACGAAGGAAATCTTTCATGATCAACACAGCCATCAACAACATACAAGGCAACGTGCAGGCTCTACAAGATACCTCTTTTTGCTATCAAAAAGGACCTGTAGGCATTTTCTCTATAATTTCACGAAACGTCAAACGCTCATAATAGCCAGACACTCCGCTAAACCGTAACATATGCCTACGTAGAAAGAAAATACTAAAATCAATTGGGTAACCGTGTGTCCCATTACGAAGAATTTCAAAATAATCTGGATCCGTTGTTTTCTTCGGGTGAAGTTGCTTGAATGTGACTGCGTCTTGGGAAAGGTCATTGGGTGCATCTGGATACCGTGTATTCGTCCATCTGGACATTTATCACAATTCTGAGGTTTTATATGTAATAAGTCTCCATTGATCTAGGCACAGCATCAGGAGGTCAATACTACTATTACTTTGGCGTACTTAAAAGGTACCTGGAAGAAAAAGGTTAGGGTTAACACTTCCATAAACTCTCAAACGGTTTTATTATATTATGGTAACAGTGGTCTCCATATTTTCTTAAGTAGTGTTAATATATTTTAATATGGTGCTATACTTAAAAAAATTGGTAAAAATCAGTCACTGAACTGACTTTAGATACATTAGTAAAACAGACAATACATCGTGCGTTTAACTCTTTAAATATTACTTCTGACACTCATCATTATGGTATATTAATTTTTTTTATTATTATTATTTTGTATTATGGTATATTATTGTAGATTCATTACAAGACAGCAATCCGTTAGTACTTGCAATAAATCTAGGATACATTAAAAATGCCTAAATGCCTAAATTGAATCTTGATTTTGCTAAATTTCTATTATTTCTTTTAGTATTCTCTGATAGTGAGTACGAACCATTGACAACGCGTCTCTACTGCTTGTGCACGGACGCGGCGTTTGTGGTCGCCCACAACGGCCCCGAGCTCTCGCGTGACTTTGGTCTGGTGGGGGACCAACAATTCGGTGGGAAGAGACGTCATCAATGCCAGACAGTCCAATGCAGCGACCCGTACATTCTGTAATGTTAAGAAACAAGAACAACGTAAAACTCATAATTTATGCTGTGTTCTTTGTGAGCCATACCCTCACTTTTGAATTATTCCTAGGACATTTTTCAATACTTTTTTTTCTGAAAAGCCATAGTGTTAAAGGTCGATCAAAACCCTCATTTCTAGGACTAGCCCTTATTTAAGCCGCGGATTCCATTAGAAGTGTTATGGTAATACGTACGAAAAATCCAGTGAATATTAAAAAATTTAATCCATTCATAATCGGTTTAAAATGAGAAGAAATTGGCATTTTGAGGCCGTGTGGCATATGGCTTACCATGTTGGGCTTAAAAGTGGCCATTTTGAGAAGACTGGGGATGATCTCGTCCACGTGAGAGGCGAGCAGTTTGGGGTTGTCCCTGAGTAGGTCAGTCATGGTGGTAACGGTGGAGAGCTGAAGACCAATATCCTCACACCTCAACGACTGGAGCAACAACGGCAGCAACTGCAACGAAAAAACACATAATTTAAAAAAAAAGAAAAAAAAGGAGGATAATTTCAAGTGACCACTTAAGATTCACCTTTAAATTCCCGGTGTGCTTCCACGGTTTCTATTAGGGATACGGGAGTTCTTTTCACATATTCAATGGTTCGACCTTCTTTAAATGTTCGGATATATAATCTTATTGACGGTTCAAAAAAATAAGTGTTCGCCAAACAGTTCATGCAAGTTTTCGAATCAGGAAATTCAGAAACAGGATTCCAACAAGTTTTGGGCATATTCTCCTAATTCCATGTTATCATACACTTACAAGTATCGGTATACAACGTTCCATATCAGATTATTGTTTTGTATGATTCCATGCTGACCATCATCCACATATCATTTGAATTTTTCAGCTCCACAGTTATGACCTCTCGAGAATAACTTACCGGCGGCAGTTCAGTAGAAAGCACCTGCTTGGGGAGGTTATTTAGAAGATGTGACAGCGCCCTTAGATAGTGTACCCGCTGAACTGTAAATATGGATTAAAAATATCTTTTAAAACATGAACTAATGGTAGATGTTTTTGTTGTATGATATCATTTGGAAATATCGTTTTACAAGTGCAGCGTCTTTGAATATTATAACCCTTTTTAACATGATGATCTGATTTTAGGTCACTTTTCTGACGCCACAAGAGCAACGGTTACTTCTAAGGCAAAAGAATGGGATAAAATACATTCTGTAATTCTCAGTTTTAAACTGTTGAAAAGAAATCCTAAGTATTAGTACTTACCCGGAGAAGCAGTACTAAAACCGTCCACCAGGTGGCCTGAGGTCTGCACGAAGAAACGTTGTCTGTACATCAGTCTAACGTTGGCGTGCATGGACGTCGTCATGACATCGTCGTACTCGTGTAACACGATGTGGAAGCCCTCGGCCGCCGTAGCTCCAAGGCTGGCGCTTTTCAGGCACTCTAATAGCTGCAGAGAATATATATGAATTAATTACACATATTTCAATTTGTTAGGACACACATTTCCATTAATTCATATTAATAAAATTTCGAAATATACAAATGTTAGAAACGACCTATGTGGTTCACATACTTTTGTGATTTCACTTCAAACGAAAGCTGAAGTCTATAACTAATCTTTTTTAACTGAAAGCATTGAAGACATAACATTTCAACCACCTAAGAAAGCAATTCTTCTCACCAATAGAAGAACATTTGGAAGAACTACGAGTACATACATTATCAAAGACATAATTTTGATTTAGATATATTTTTCAATTGTGTTTGTGCTCTGTTCAGGAAAAAGAGATATCCAAATACTGGACCATTTTAGTATGTGCACATACGATTATACTAAACTTGTTTAAGCTGTACATGACTACCTACCATATTGACACAGCGACTTTGCACCGGGTGACCCCGGAGCACCACGGCCTTAGTGACCCAGGCCCAGAGGGTGAGCGCCTGCTGCCGCACCCCTTCGTCCACCGACACACACTCCACCACCTCCTCCAGCCGCTGACACACGCTCTCCGTCAGCAACAACACCGCCTCGTCTGGAAGCATTAGTAAGTAAAATGAATTACTACAACCGTTGAACGTAGCAAGCAGCTTTATGAAGGTTTGTTTTTTTTATATATTTTGTTATTACTTTTATTTATCCTGACAAAATGTTAGCGCAATGCGCTAGTTTACATCATTCACCAGCATTTTGCTGAGTCAGAGTCACCTAAATTACTTCATCAATATATATATATCATTTTTTTTACATAATAAACTTAAGAACATATATTACATATCATATATACATTATCATCAATATACGCAAAAGGTCAAATTGTAATCCCAGAGTAATAAACGGTACATACTGGTGTCATGAACATGATTTTAGTACAGAATATTATATAACTCAATAACAATTGGACCATATTTATACATATGTTGGGAAAGGTATGCCTACGCAAATTTATAAAATTAAGCCCTGAGAAATGTTACATCATTTTGCCATTTCTTCAGCTTATTTTTATAAAGCTTTAAAGTAGGTGTATTTCTATCCACGACACTTTGTATATTCCAGGCCATCATACCTCTATACATGGGACTCCTTTTGTATTTTTCATTTTTAGGTATTTGAGTCTAAAAGATTGTTGCCTGCTGTCTTCTAGTTTGTATGTTTCTATTTATTTCCTTTTTAAGTGAATAATTTCCTTGATCATATCAACCTCATCGGATCTCATCTGTCGACTGGAAGAACATGTTTGTATCTGATGTTGATGTAGCTAATAATTTAAAAAATTGGGTTCAAACCCGTACCAGCAACACACCAATATTTCTGAAATTCGACACATATATAGACCTTAATGATATTGACAGGAAAAAATGACAAGCTACATCATGATCTTTACTAGGATCATATCACGTGGAAAACAAGGTTACTTCTTGAATGATTCTATCTTGGCCGATTCTGTTTTCCTTCACTACCCAGCTGAACCCTTGATGACCCCTTCTTCAAACATGCAAGAAACGGATTATGACTGATAGTCTACGTTGTCAACACTACCACACCAAGACAGGCTTCGGCAGGGTCATTTAAAGCTGTACAATTTCACTTACCTTCGGGTAGTTTGTTGAGGAGAGCTGAGAAGCACTTGGCGGCGGCAGTAGCTGAGTGTTGGTGAGAAGTACCACAGGCCACCTCCTGTAGCCGCGACATGAGCAGGTCCAGCTGAGGTACCGGGCTCTGGGGAGGAGCACAGGTTTTTGTTGGTTACAGGGAGCCAATGCAGTGTTGTGTTAAAATGTGACAACATTAAACTTTTGTAGACAAAAATTAATAGAGAAATACATTCTGAGTCAGTTGTAAAGTATTGGCCATAAAAAACTAACTTAATTATATCAGAATACAATAAAAGTGCTGTGACATACATTCGTTTTGTAAACAAAGTGTAATTTTTATTAAATGGAGAAAAACAAAGGTATTTTAGTTATGTTAAAGCAGATTTTCATGGTGTGTACTTTACCACAGACCTAAGTAAGGTTCTTGATAGTTGCGTTTTTAAATTGTTTCTGTCGGTTCATTTGTTACTTAATCGATGAGAGCAGAGTAAATATTACTATATCCACAACTTATAAATTCCTACTACCACTCTATATTATATGTTATTAAGAATTTATGAAACGGTTGTAATAAAACATACTTCAATGTATTAATCTAAAATGAACACAATGGAAAACTTACCTCCCTCGGCACTGAGCTCACTACAGCAGATAATAGACTAAGAAGTTGCGTTTGTCGCCATGGTGACGTGATCTGCCCGGATAAAAAGAATGATAAACATTTTATTTCCTTTTCTTTTTCTCAATATTTGTACTTATTTGAAAATCATTGTTTTATACATATCGGTCAATCACAAACTTCGAAAATTGCATCTATCAACCGATGTTAAACTTCTTGATACGTGTTAAAAGATTACTATATCATGATGAAATCAATTTCCTTTGGAAATATTAATTTCCTTCAGAAAAAGCCACGGTGTGGAAGTAATTTAATTTCCTCTAGAAGAAGCCACGTAGAGTCACACACTCATCCACAAAAGATTAATATATTGTTCGTTGATTGAGAATGTACTCACCTTTAGTGGTTGAAAGCCTATACTGTTATTGTTGATAACGTCGTTAAAGGAGCTAAGGTCACCAACCATAAAGGTGCGAACTATAGTTGCTACGAGTTCACTACTGCAAGAAATAGACATTTAAAATTTAAGTAAGTATAGGTTATTTACAGAAATGACTTTATAATAGCTTTATCAGATTAATGACTTGGGACATAATTTTCAAAAGATTAAGTTGAAAGTTTTTACATTTAATATGAATAATTCACTAAGCTCTAACAACTAAGTTAATAATAAGCAACAGTAAATCCTTGTTGAAAAGTAAGAAATGTATCTAGTTTATATCAATACCAAACAGCCAAGTAAAATCTGTTTCTCCAGAACAGACATATTTAGAGTTAAATGAACTCAAGGCCTTACCTTTGCTTTAAGTTCTGTACTATGTTCCTCACACAGGCGGCTAGGGTCTCAACAAGATTCCACTGTGTAACGATGGCATCGCCCCGGTCGGCCAGCGCCCCGCTGATGGTGAGTACAAAGATGCTCGGCAGAAGGTGGCTCTTGAGGAACTCGAGGCTTGTCGGGTGAGTCACTCCCCGCGAGGTGACCGTGCGAAGACAGGTGCATGTGTACTGACTCTCCCGCACCAACTCAGGTGTGAACGGTTCTGTATGAAGTAGAAGTAGAAGTATGAGAAGGATGTGAAATTGGCAGTATAGTGATTGCAGGCCTCACGAAACCAGGGGTTCTGTGAGTCGTTTCTACCACCCTTATGCCCCAGGACACCCTCACGGGACCCTCTAGGTGTTCTATGGACACCCTTGAAATCATTCCACAATATCCAGGCTAAACCAAGTGGACCCCTAACTTTATGTGTAGAACATCAATGAATTATAGTTTGGGTTGACACCCATTCATTTTAAAAATTCGTGAGCCCTGTTTCTCATATGTTCCCAGTACGTGGGTAAAGTGGACATTCGGATATAGTGGTCAGATAGTTTCATTAGAGAAATTTACTACATTGGTGCATACTTTATTTAAATGAAGGAAAATAAACATGGTTTCTCGTAAACAGGTTGCTCGCTACATAAAGCAGAGATGCCACTCTTCGAACATGAAAAATACGGAACCGCATTTCCGTATTTTAATACGGAAACAACTATGCTACTCCATTCTTATATATTAAAGCACTGATACTGAAACAAATCATATGTACATATAATATAATATACATTTAATTCTAGTTACCTGAAATTGAATACATAAATTATATCCCTTTACACTTTTAATAACTTGTTGCCATAGCAAAAAAATACGGAAATCCGTATTTATACGGAAAAGTGGCATCTCTGATAAAGATTTGTAGATTAGGGGTCTGATTTCTAGATCGTAAAAATTCAACCTAATGCACATTGATCATTCATTATGCTTCTGCCAGCTTTTCTCCAACAACTAACCGGTGTATTACAAACTGGACTAATAAAAGACATGAAAAGAAGAGACAAACACTTATACTATAAACAAAAATATCACTTACGTGCATCCATGTTGGCAATACGGGTGAGCAGCTGCGGGGCTGTAGTTTTAATCAGATCAGGGTGACATGACACTTGGCCGATGGCCTTGTATATGAACTCGGCCTTGTCTTGTTCCTGCATATCAGGAGAGGCCACGCCCGCAGGGTCCGTCTCCATCTTTTCTGTAAAGTTAAAATGGTCAACATTTTAGAAATTAGACCATACCTTATATATTTCTATACTTTACATGAAATGAAGGTGCTAAGAATTTAAAAAGTGTGTTTATTTATCTCAGAGGACTTCGGAATTTTAAAAGTAGTTTAAATATGATGGATGAGTTTGGGAAGCATAAAACACGTAAAACTGAACTGGTTAAGTACAATTCTCAAATGGGAGGTAACAATGAATTATGAGGTATGAAGTGTTTTTAAGTTGCTTGGAGGACAGGGATAAAGTAATCGAATCAGTCTGGTTGTTCTACCTTCTCTTATCCACTGGAGCAGCTTAGCGAGTATTTTATCCTTTACAATATCCATATCTTCTTTAGCCATGGACACTGCTGCAATTACAGCCTCTTCCCTGGCAAAAGACAAGGAGAACATAAAAGTACAATACACTTGGATAAACGATTATTGATTCTTCTACAATTTTCTCCCTAATACTCCTTATTAATCAAAACGTAAAAATCTTACGGAAAAAGGTAAAATCTTCCCTTCCTTTAAGCGCTGGGGGTAACTGAAACTAATTAAACTGGACAAAAAGCTTTGGTCTATTTATGCATGAATGGCCGTAAAATCTATTTAGCGGGAATACAGAAATAAAATAAAGTAAAATGATACTTACTTGACGCTCATGTCATTGTCTTTGAGAATAATGTTGGTGAGGTTTTCAGCCACTAGGTGTCGTTCGGCGTCTGTGACCAGGCCGGTCACCTGGAGGAGGACGCTGGTGGCACGCACGGCCAGACAGCGGAGCTGGGGGCTGGGGTCGGCCAGCAGCGACATCACCACGGGGAACACGGCCTCCTTGTGCTGCACCACCGGGTTCACAGCTGCACCAAAGGGAAATTGTGAATTTATTTTTTTTATTTTTATTTATTTTTTGTTGTTGTGAAAATTGTGAAATGTATTGGATTTTTTCTATTTGTTGCATGATTTATTCATACTGAAGATTAGGCTGAAGATTACAATTTGGATTACCGGTAATCGTAGAGTTTGAGTTGAAGTCCAGTTACGTGTATTTTGCAATGCTTAGATTTATTAGAAACGAAACGTAAAATGTATTTCAAACATAGATAACTCAAGCTAGTTCTTGATAATATTCGTCATTTTCACAATACAGTATTCATATTTCGAGTGGTTTTATATCAATTGGATGTTTCTTACTTTTGAGACTGTACGTCATCTATTATTTGAGATGTACGTATGTAATTCAAAGAGGGGGGTATGCAGTAATGTTCATCATTCATATTACAAAGATTACCGTATTTTTCAAATCTAAATTTAATCTAGGATATTCAGGCATATAAATCCTTACCCTCTTTGCTTTGAATGACGCTCATTGTGATTCTGAAGAAGGTGATAAGCAAGTCGACAATGTTCCTCCTCTGATTGACCTGAAGTTAAGAGACAACCAACTTAAAACTAAGGTATCCGAAATAACAGGCTCAAGTTACCCAGTGCGTGCATTTCTTTATTACCAAATTTTATCATAAAGAAGTTGATCAGTAAGCAAGCCTAATTGATATTAATCACAATGATGTGATATACTATCTTAAATATTGATATCCTTATCCATGTTAGGGAAATTAATGTCCTGTGCGATCTTCAATGTAAGGTATGCGTTTATTTTACCAGTTTATTACCCCCAAAAACGATTGTTCTCAACACATATAATACTCAACAAATATTTTTATTGCCTCTTATGGGAAGGACTATAAAATTGTTTAACCCCCCCCCCCCCCCACTCCTGAATGAACAGGGATGTAAGTCAGGGTTTATGGAAAAATCTAAAGGCCAGGAGAGCAAATTTAGAATAATCTAAAAATGCTATAAAACGTCATGTTTGGAAATTATCATATCAGGTGATGATGTGAAAAATCTGAAATCAGATCCAAATCTGAAAACTTACATCCCTGAATGAACATAAAATGTTGCATACCTGGGGGTGTTTGTGAAACTGTTCGACCAGAACGGGCACGACCTGGTGGGTGATCTTGTTGCAGGCCGGGTCGGAGGCGGCGGCTACCGCCTGCAGCAGTTTGGCGCTGGGGTAGATGAGGCGCAGTTCAGGCTCTGTCAGATGACGCTGGCAGGCTGAAGTAAAGGAAGGGTAAGAAGTCAGGATAAAGAGAACTGAGATGCATAATTTTATTTTTCCATATCCTACTACCTGTTCTTTTTATAATTGATAAAATGTTTAAAAAATAAATGTTCAACGAAAACTGGTCTATGAAAAAATTATGTAACCAATATAGGTAAAGGGGAAATAAGTACGAGTTATTTTATAATACATATGTATTTAAGTGCCTGTTTGTTCATCTTAACTCGTTTTATGAATCTAAATGAAAAAATAAGTTAATATAATTGCTTTAATGATTTTTATTATGCCACAACACAGAAATATCTAAAATATTCCATGATGTAAACCTACCTTTAAAAACTTCATCAATAAAGCTGAACAACGGAGATTTAGTTCCAGCCTGAAGAAATATGGAAGCAGATCATTTATCAGTCAATTACTATAATCAATTGATAGGCTTTACAGAAACCACAATTCTCATTCAGATAAATTCTATATCAGCCTATCCAAATAATCTAATTTTGGACAAGTCTTCTATCAAAGATAGCTTTGAATTGCAAAACAAACATGGTTTAATTACATTTGATAAGAAAAGGCGATAAATAATCTTCTTTTTTTTAAAAAAATAAACAATGTATAGAAATACATTTATCAGTGATGCCACTCCCGACTGATGAAAATGTGGGAAAAGTAGGAGATGCCTTTCCTACTTTTTTCCTAGAAGTAACTAGGAGGGAAATAACCTTTAGGAATACAGCTCTGACAATGAATTTGTATTTGAATAGCTTGAAATTAACACAAAAATACTCTAAAACAGATATTAAAGCAATGTAGGAAAAATCAGATGCATAATCCAAAATCACCAAAAGTAGGAAATCCAACAAAAGTAGGAAAGATGGCATCTCTGATTTATAGATCTAGAATCTTTTATGGGGATGCGCGGGGGATTTTTTTTAAAAACCCCGCCATGAACAATGTATGGAAAACTGACCTCAGTGGTGTGGTTTGACAGGGTGGCGACCATTGCAGTGAGAGCAGCCAGGGACGCTCCCTCCAGGGCGTCACTCTGTGGGGAGAACACCTCCCGTCTTATCTCCGACCACAGTGTGATGAGAAACTCCTGTAGGGCCTCAGCACCGTAAGTTTCGGTACACGCAGCCTGTGGTGGGGAGAATGGTTTTGTTGTTTATGAGTTGTTTAAAAAATACTTTAGGACAGGATAAACATAAAGGATGACATAATAGTTGATTACAAGCTGATTTAATGACTGAAGAACCCTTTTCTCAATGAAAACGTCTCATAATTTGAACTTTAAATAGAATTTGACGATACATGTAACAATAGATAACGTTAGCTTTATAACAACATTTCATATTCATTACTCCATTATCATTATCTACTACTGTTTGAAAATATGTCGAAATACTTAATGTGAAACGGTTAGACTCAATAAAGAAAAAATGCACGGAATTTCTATGGATCATTATAATTTCTATATACATTTCCCCCCAATTCTCGGGATCTTTTTCGGGAAATTTTAAATCACAGCCTTTCGTTGAAAATGTTTCTCATCTTTTTTCCTTCTGTTTGTATGTGCCATTTGAAATGTAAAATCTAAAATTCGTGCAGATTAAGATAGTGGATTACAAATTGTATTTTCTTGATTAAAACAAATATTCTTGAATTAGGCTACACCTTACATAACGTAAAAATGGGCTTGTCTTCTTAAAAACCTTTCAGAGACTTTCGTATATGAACACATCAACTTGAATACAGAAAAATGCAAAAAAACTTGTTTTTACCAGGGTCTGCAGGGCGTCCAACTTGGCACTAGGAATACTGGAGGTGATTTTCTCGATAAGCAGAGGGAAACAGAACTCGGCGAACTTCGGGGAGGCACTGAGGCAGCTGCGAAGTCCAGAAATCAAGTCTTCCCTTGTGACCTGGTTAGGGTCACCTGGCGGCTGAAATATGATAGTTTGTTCGATATATATAGCAATTATGAGTAACAAAAATAAATAAAGCTGAAGTTCGAGGATTTGTGATATAATATGCGAGTCAATTACTATAGCAGGATTTCCTTTACCAGAAAACTCCTGGTGTAGAGAATATTTATCTCCCTAGTTATTACCATGGGTTACTTCACAATAAATACAAATATTACTATGACAGAGTGTTTAGTCAGAAAACATAAGCCCCAGAGGCAATATTACTTACTGGTGTGAAGTCGATGGGAAAGTAGCAGGCCACAACTTCGAACAGTTCTTCAGCGAATACACCTAAGGTGATGAATATTCATCGTCATATATTATCTTGAGGGAAATCTATATTTCAAAACTGCTATTTAGTTAACATATGGAAGGCATACTTGTATATGATTATATTTCACAAACAGACCATCTTAAAATTAAGTTTTCAAATTTTACATTGAAACTTTTCAAAAAAATATTTATGGA
This sequence comes from Lepidonotus clava, assembly GCA_936440205.1. Classification (NCBI taxonomy): domain Eukaryota; kingdom Metazoa; phylum Annelida; class Polychaeta; order Phyllodocida; family Polynoidae; genus Lepidonotus; species Lepidonotus clava. The sequence goes on along the minus strand of OW387145.1, from coordinate 31,621,488 downwards.
TAAGATATGAAAAATTCCACGTTTCCTGCTTTAAGCGCAAATATTTGTGTAGAGAAAGGGTTTGCTCGTCATTCCTCGGAACAAACTTTTTCTTAAGTTTATCGCCGAGTTGCAGTGTGTCACTCACCAATAGGAAAATTCTGAGCGATGATGTTCACACATCTGAAGGCAACGACCAGACAGCGCGGATCTTTCTCACTGTCCATTGTCTGGATGTATCCGATGACAAAGTCTCCTCCCATGGGCAGCAGTGCTAGAAACAGACAAGTTGTGAAAATATTAAAAGGAGTAATAGTAGCCCATCACATAATTAACATTGTTCTTAATCGGCCAATATGGTAAATTTTAGGAAACGAGAAGAGTGCACTTGGAACGATAAAAACATATTTTTCGTTTTTAGAAATCTTTACTGCAGTTTTGAAATACATCATATATTTATTAATGCCGAAATGCATGGAAGAATTCCAAAATTCGCACGTTTGTACTTGAATTTTTATTTTTTTACATTCATGCAAGTTTCATATGTTGCATAGCGCAGTTTTCTCACCTGGCAGACGCTGGCAGAGGAAGTTTTCCATGATGGTGTAGACATTACGGCGGGTGGCCTGCTGAAGGGACTGTGTGTGGACCTCGCTGAAGATCTCACGTACAATCTTCACCACAGCTTCATCCTTCAGGATTGGCTGCCAGCTCTGATCAAATATTCACAAATTAGTCGAAGATCTTGTGAGTTTCTGTAATTTTACCTTACATTTGCTTAACCCTTTCAAGACGCCACAAAATTTTCATATAGTACACAATGTACACCAATTTACTCAGGGATATCCCCCAAAGACGCCACTGATATATCAGTGTTTTAAAGTAGACCAATAACAAGCTAATATGAATAGAAATAATTATTTTCCAAATGACAATAGGTAGATACAGCATAATATGGACCATTTCAGGGTTTTGAAATGGAAAAAAATGTATTTGATGTATATCTAGCATGAAATTCACAATTCTGACTTATAATGTTATGTATCTCTGAGGCATCTGGCGTCTAGGCCTGGTGATGCCTTAGAGATACTGGAGTCAATTAGTGGTGATGCCTGAGAGATACTGGCGTCTTTAAAGGGTTAACTTTTATTCAAGAGGTAGGTCAGGTCTTTACGATTTATTCTTGTTTTATTTCCTTTTTAATTACCGTTCAAATGATAAGATACTGTAAATACTGTCTACATCATTGTAGGTGCTCGGGAGTAAGAAACAAACTATATCTACATTTCCTGTACAGTTTTAAACCATTGCACATGGAATAGACAATTAGACTCAAGAAGAATTACACGTACATGTGATTAAGTTATTAGAAAACTGATTTCATCTATAAAAAACATAGATTTTATCATTTACATCCCAAAGAACTTACCAGTGCTACCATACCATACAAAACATGGGGGGCTACTGTGAAGTGATCCTTCATGCGGTTACAGAAGAAATCGGTCAGTACATCAACTGTTGGCAGGAATAAAAGTAAATCAAAATTAGGCAAAATCGAAGTATTTTCAACAGTCCGATGACCCAATTCTGAGTAGCTTTACAAATAATTTCTACGGAAAACTAAATCGGTATCTTTCATGGACATCAAAATACGTCGAATATTATCTCGTTGCAATGATAGGTTTTTCCTAGTAATGATTAATCAATGTTTGTAAGTATGTAGCCTGCTGATTTGCACGTGCCTTCTTTCTCGGTGAGGAAGTCAGTTGGGAGCTCGTGGAGAATTTCCGACAAGAGCTGCGTCCCACGGCATCTTATGTGCTTCTCTGAACTCGTCAGATGGGGGCTGAAGAAATTGACAATAAAATATATGAAATACATGGTCCAGCAAGTGGGCAAATATGCTGAGCTAGGAACTCAGTATGAGTATACAATAACCGACACATATTAATACACATAATAAATTTCAAAACATATACTATAACTTACTAAATCATTTCATACAAAAAGAGTGTTTTACTTACCCAAGTCCCTCTACGACCTCTAACAGTTTTACATTTCCAGATTGAAGTTCTGAAACAAGAAAAAGTGTTTTATGTATAAGAATAGATCGGGTTACATAACGTATTGACGTTTGAGATAATATATCATTTGTGGAGACGGTGTTTCCTGTTTGAATTGTGCTTCTAATGGCAGTAGTACACACCGAATAGAAGAAATTAATTACATTATGTTATAAACGTTGATAAGGACGATCCATCATATTCCTTGTCTGAGCGAAGTGAATTCCGAATTTGAGACTGAGAACGTGCAGAATCTTTAATGCTTTTTGCATTATTTCTCCAGCCTGCTCCCCTTTCAAACCTGTCCAGTGTACATGGCTATTCAAAACTACTAGAATCGCACATTTCTGTCCGTCCTTGAGAAGCCGTCGTTATGATGTGTTAAACCCCCAAGAAGCAAAATAGCTACAAAGTTCCGCTCACGCACGTGCAATGGTTGTCCCTCGATAAACTAGCCCCATCTAAAGCCCTTCTCCTAAGCACACCCCTTATAGCACTAATAGGATGAATGGGCCAATGACAAAAAACTTGGAAAATCTTTAAGAATTTAACCTCGTATATTTCTAATGTAAAGTACCCCCTGCTCTTTCCAAGATCCCTCCCCCATCTAACACCTCTCCCCGATTCCTCCGGTTGTCAGTGGTGCTGGTCTGGCAACCTGATTACCAGGCCACCCACTGTGGGATACTGGATTAATGATGCAGAACAGACATCCAATACCCCTCTTTCAGTATAAACTCGAAACCTAAAAACAGGGCTGGGTAAGCAACATGGTTCCAGTAAAAACTTGAAATGCTAAAGGTCAAGAAGCCTTGGAGGGGCCTCCCATTTAGTATGTGCGCACATTTAAAAAAAATCCCAGACCCCCCACCCCCCTTGGGAAAAAGTACACATTGGATATGTACTCAAATGTACGCACATTTTCAAAAAATTCGGACCCCCTACCCCCTTGATGCGTACATGATGGAAGGCCCCACAGTGGGTTCACCGTTTTCACCGTTTTCTGAATACACTAAACTGACACATGGCTACAATGCTGAAACACATAATTTAGGAGAACATCGTTTAGGAGAAATAACAGATAACTATTTGCAATATATGGATTTAAAAGAAAACTTAGGTAATATGAAAAAAGACAACTAGTAAAACTGGAGCTCTTTCATCGCTGAAGTACTCACGGTACTGTCTACTGTGCTCTCACAAATTTCTGGAGGAGGGATTTAGGAAAAGGTTACTACTAGCTCCATGCATGCACAGCCAGAAACCCACTGCCATACACCTAGTAGCACTAGTAGTACTGAGTTTAACATCTTTGAATAATGATTTAATATTTCACAGCATATCAAGGTCCGACAATTCTGCTTTGACAACTGAATTAGTTCAACCTTTTAGTTGATATAGGAGAAACCTTTCACTTTCAGCGGGTCACTGCACCAACGTTATTCTATTCGATAAGTCACAAGACAAGTTGACAGCACAACTTGGCCCTCAAGCCAAGGGTTCATTTTAGACTTTCCATCTTGCACTGTCCCATAGAAATGGAAGAGAAAAGTGACTTAGCCTTAGGCAAGGTTGGTGAGATAACTTTTTCATGGTCTTACTGACTGTATCAGAGTTAGTTCATTCGTCTACTATGTCTATCAGACTCAGACTGAGGGTTCTGTCACAACTATCGGTTGGGCCCCTGGACTTGGCCCTGGGCCCTCGCCAAAGGATTTGGCATTATCACAGCCGCAGGCACTGTTGCCGGTGTCAAAGTAAAGTAATTAAAACCATTAAAGCTAATCAAATTACATAAGGATAGTCTTTAACTACTCCAGATCTACTTATACATAAAGAAATACCTTCAGCAATCTCATTAACGGATGAACTTTGCTCTCCTAAGACAAATTCTTCTACAAATCCCTGCCATCTGGGCGCTGCCATCTTGGATGTGTGCGACGGAGCTAATAATAAAATTTTACAGATCGTTTTAAAAATAACTTTTTTATCAAATATTTCATTGTAAATATATAGAATACTTATGCTAAAATATTTGGAACATTTAAGAATTTATTAACGTGTCTTTTTAACTGAAATCCAATATTATTTAAGCCAATCAAAATTCAGAACTCCATGAGTCCGAACATGGCACTGACTGCGCATGCTCAGTCAATTACTTCCGTCAATCTGTTTAGGAAATATTTTGACGGAGACTCCGAGGATCAAGTGTTAATTTCGAGGTGAAATCTTCCTCCCAGAGGGATGGGAGGGTGCATCGGATCACCCCGAGATGGCACCTCGCCCAATGGGGAATCTTCAGATGGCACAGGAATCGGACAGAGCGGTAGGTGCACGAGTTTGTTGCGGTCCCCGACGCACTGCTGGTTCCGTTCTCCGGAGTTGGCTGTCATTCTCTCGTTGACAGATAATCACAGCAACTCAAAACAAAGATCAAGTTTTTGCCCAAAATGCACTCCCGTGAAGAGAATCTTGTTTGAGCTGATAAATTACGTCTAGCTTTCCCAGAAATTAGAGGGATTCTTTTATCAAAACTGAACGGAAGCTGGCCTACTTTTTTTTATATTTAGATTGATATTTCAACAAGGAACTCCACCAACCAGAATCATCCCAGTTCAGGATTTATCATTATTTTTTTTAAATGGTCAAAGTTTTGCATTGAATTTGTACAGGGGCATGCACATGTTTGCTAGAACTTCCTCCTACCCCGCCCCCTTAATGCGGACGTATTTAGCGAAGGGAAGGCCATCATGCAAAATAATCTCAGAATGTAGTCAGGCCAGTGATGAATTTCTTTTTCTTTTTGTATTTTTATACAGGCTGAGTTCACTTTATTAAATGTTCTTCCACTGCAGTCCTGTGGACCATTTGGGTCCTGTGGACCATTTGGGCACAATTCGGTGCAGGGGTCATCCAAATGTCCTATTGCTGCACCTCATGGGACTCGAAGCCTTTGAGAGTTTGATGTATATTACATACAAATTGAAAAATGCTCCAAAAATATTGAAGAACATACTATCATCCAGATATAGTGTCTAGTTTAATATGCTTTCTGAATTTTATCAATATCTGCATTGGTTCAAGAGTTACAGCCAGTTATACATGGTACTCTGGTTTTGCCCTGTCAAAATGACATGTGACTTTAGCCAAATTACAAACCAAAACTATATGTCATTTTGAAGGGGAAATAATGTAGATAAATATTCCTGCAGGTTCAACAAATATTTTCTTGATCCTTTATTTTTAATTTTGTAAGTGAAAAACTCGGTCACAAACACCTCAAAAACAGGGGACACTTTTTGATGAAAAAACTGGTGGAATGTAATATACCTATTGAAGGATCAAAATGTTAAGTGCAGTTGATCTTGACAAAATTAGCATTCCCTGAGAAGAGAAGGGACCTTCCATTAAGTACGGACGCAGCAAGGGGTGGTGGGGTGGGGTCTAAAATTTTGGAAAATTTGCGTACGTCCCTGTACAAATCCATTGCGTACTTTAGGCCAAGGTGGGGTGGGGGGGGTCTAGAATTTTGGATAAATTGCGTACGTACTAAATGGAAGGCCCCGAAGTGCAAAACTGGTTAAATCAAGCTTATGCGTTGAGTAACGTTATTAAGAAAGTTATCGATTTTTGGAAAACAAAAAATCATGATTTTTTCTGTCAGAGGTCAACAATTTTAAAAGATTTACATTTCTAAAAAATAAAACTTCAAAAATAATCTGGCTTCACCACAATTTCAACCCAAGCTGTCCACATTAAATTCAATATCGTTTCAATTCGCTGGGCCAGCATTACACAAATCCAAATGTATGTTCACATAGAGACATGTGTGGAGGCCGGTATATGAGTTCAATTAAGTTCAAAATATTTTGTATTTTTGAAAAATTAGTTTTAAGTTTAAAAACTTATTTTTGTCTATCGTTGAATCCAATTTTCGATTGGATTCTTTGCTTGGGTGGAAACTGAAAGGATTCTGTATTGAATCCTACTAACAGAAAAAAAATAGATCTATTAAGAATTGTTTTACAACCCTGGGACAGGTTTTAGAAATGTTATTGAACCTCGCTGAAAATGGAGTTCTGTTAGCTGTCGCGTAAAAATCATAGCACTAACTTGTGACTTTTGGCACTAAAATCGCATATCAGTATAACTGTAAGCTTAGGAAAAAATATAATCTAACTGAACTACAGTATACAAGGAAAATTCCTCTTATCGTTATCAAACACATGACGATGAGGCATAAAAGAATTGTTGCGTTCAGGTAACCCGACCTAACCTAAAATTTTGGCCCTATCCCAATTTTTTGTCAGGAATTATTTTCTTTAATTTTTTAAAATCCCAAAGAATTGACTATGAACATAGAACAGCATATTGATCCATGCTCGGGACATGTATTTCAGATGCTGGAAATTGCTTTAGAGACTGTTAGAGACTTTTTTTGAGTAATTTTTCTATTTTAAAGAAGAAAAAAAAACAATAGAAAAATCAAATCAACCAACCTACCCTATTTTTCTATTAACCAGCATTAATTGAATAAGTCCTATCGAGTTTTAAGGTTAACCATGTAAACAGGTTGGTTACTAGACAAATAATCAACCCGGTTGATTATAGGCAGGCAAGCCACAACTCTGGAAATTTATTACATGCATTTGATTACGAGTCGAGAAGGGTTATGTTGAATGGTGGTTATTCACTACACTTTAAATCCTGAAGAAACGTAGATACGTTTTAGAGCCGTAGCACTTGCGTATTGGTCTTGTTTAACATGTGAGATTCAGGGCACTTTATTTTAGAACTTGTATGCCCACACCCATTTGAATCTGGTGTCGTTTTAAAAAAGGAAAGATTCTATACTCGCTGACCACTTACTGACTTAGCATAATTTGCAAGCAAGACTAAGACCAATATTTCACATATAAACCACTGTAATAAGTGTTTACTAAAAGCCACCGGACATCCAGACATGTCCGACGTTTTGCACCTAAAACATCGGACATTCCATCCGAACAGATTTGATACTTTTGAGAATTTCTTGGTTTTTCATTCACCACATCTTCTATAATATATCTATCCCTGTCAACCTCTGTGTCCTACATGGCATTGAAATGTCCGTTGCAACCCCTGAAATGTTAAGACATATTGTCCGTCGGTTCAGAAAGTTTTTTGGATATACTCCCATAACTGATCAACGTCTGTCCGTCATAAACAGAATCCCTACATTTTCCTAGAACTAGTCCCACATTGGCATTTAACTCTTACCCTCACTTATGAATGGTATATACCGTATATCAACTTGAAAATCATAAGTCAACCTGGCATGAGTTTTTGTATATAAATGCTAGGAATCGGCCGCAAATCAGCAGTCATTAAACTCATCAACGTATTTTAATGATATTGATGACAGACAGGTGTACGTAAGCGCCATTAGACCCATCGTTATTGCCCATTTCACAGAAGTAAGCCAAGTAAAAAAAAAACTAGATCACGAGATTCGTATAGCAGGTGGAGAGAACACATGACACTGAAACAGCAGAAATATTACTGATGGAAAAATCATACTTATTATCCGCCGGATGACTGGTGGAGCTTCTTTTAAAGTTAATCTTTACTTGACCTTTTCTCAGTCTAGATCGAGCCAAGACTAATCATTGAGATTAGGCCACCATTTTAGAAAGTTTGCTTCCTGTCCAGCTGGTGACCAACAAAATGACAAGTCGAGAGGTTGAAAAATCTTCGGATTTTTCTAGGTTATCTCTTCTCTCGGCAAGGCTTAACAGAAACTGATTAGAAACGAAATAATCTGATTTATGAGGAAAATGAGAAACAATTCCTATTTATTGGCATTAAAATATCAACATGGGTGACTCCCTCGAAACAAGCATTTTGTAAAGGTTGGTCTATTACTGAGATGTAGTGTGGGCATTGTATTCGTGTTGGAGGATTTTCTATTGGGGACCGACCAATGTCACATGGCTTTGTGCCATCGAGGATTAAAAATTCATCCTGATTGCTGGGTTTATTTCCGAAGCTCCGAGCATAGAATACTATGAGGTCGCCGGAGAGAGTGAAATAGCCTGCAATATCTAATCCATATTATAATTGAAATGGATGTAATATTGTAGTTGGCTATTAACTACGTGTTGGATTATTTTTATTTGATAAAAGAAGCTTGATTACGTTCAAATCCAAACCTTCATAAGAAAAATGTAGGACACACATTTATATCTAGAGCTACAGTCTCTTTGCATGCATATTGTGCGCTCATGGTTACATTATCAATTACTTTGTGTTGTGCAAATCAGTATAATGGCCAGTCTGTTCGTTGTAACGTAAACAACAAATACAAATTTTTTTATAAAGAATTATTACAAAGAAGTCCGCGTTAACCATAAGGATATGAATGATGAAACTTGCTTTGATAACTGTACCTTTTGATGAAAAACGTATGATAATACAATAACAAACACGTATAATGCAATAGCGGTAAGCAATTCAAATCTAAGTCAAAGTTAAGGGCATAGTTGCAAAAACAGGCACAGAAGTTCTTAGACCTACAGGATGTAGCATTAACCCTTCATGATTGAAAATACTGCATTAGACCAACTACAAAACTACAATTCGCTTTCATTTCCCATACAAAGGGCTCATTTTCTCGAAAAATAGGCCTGTTAAAATTCGACGTGTCGGGCCATTAGATCCGTTTAGCATTTTTACTAGGAACATCCCTGTTAACAGGATGTCTATCAAAGCAAGAACGGTATTATGAAACATACTGAAGCCTATACATGTATTCCACTCTCTGGTATTGCTGCCGATTTTAGAAATCTAAATATAGGCATTTTATAAATCGCTATACACGTTTTACAATTCCCTATCGAATGCTATATATTAGAGAATATATGGCTTGAGTGCCATATAAAAAAAAATCCAGAATGGGACAAAATAAGAGACAAGTCTGAAGATACTCGTAATCTATACTCACATAAATCCCAAACTATGGAAAGGATTATCACAGATATATTGCTTGAGTGACAAATTCTATGAGAAAATCAAACAAATATAACAAAAATTGCCAGCATCAAAATCAGTAGGTAGAATACAGGTTTAATGTATTGGTATATAGATGCAGAGTGGGCGGGGTCCTCGGCCATACAGGTGAGACTGCCCACCGGCCGGGGTAGTTTGACAGGCATGTCAGTCAATGTAATAGATAGGCAGCGCCCACACCAGGGCCAATATATCAATCCGCTCAGCTTGATAGATGCAGCTAAATTAGACTTGGATAGCGGACGTGTTAGCCGAGTACATTAGGCCCCCTTTAATGAAAAGCCAGGCGGCCACTTAGGCCACGGCCGACCAGAGTGCGCCTGCACCGATTGATAGTGGTCGTGGTGGCGACCCCAGAACGATAACGATTTATCATAAACACAGCTTGCAGATAAACTTACTTTTTTTAGGACAGCTCCCTCGGTAGTCAGATGGAATTCCAGTCAGGAAAATAGATGGAAATTCAGCTAATATTTAGTTATGGTGCACTAATTTGCAAATTTTGATTAGAATCGGTCGCAGCTCTAGGAGCTAGTTTCAGATAGTTTTGAAAATATTGACATAGATGCATGATAGAAACGCAATCCAGACTGTCCGATGAATCTGAAATTATGGATATTCAAAAGTAGCAGAAAGCATACGTTGTGGTACAGTTTGTATATCAACCACCGCTCAGAATAAGTTATGTTTTTAATGAGCACAACACATGCACTGATTATTAAAAATAAATAAAAAAAATACACGTTATAATTTTTCTCAGATCACATTACGATAAACAGTTGTTATCCTCAAAAAGAAGAATGTGTGTAATTGGTGATCATTTGAAGCATGCTGAGCCTAAAGTGATACGCTTCGAAAACAACTATAGAAAGACAACATAGTACGTTCACGGTAATAAATTATTCTTGTTGAGGTGTGTTTACTATTGGCTGTAGGGCTACAAACGTGACCTCTTACGCCTATATTGATTTTGCTTATAGGTTAAAGGTAATACGTATTACTTAACGAGTATGTATGCACAGTGAATCCATCAGTATACATACCAGTACGTTATTCTTATTCTTACGTCAATATCATGAGTTGTACCCAATTTAGTTACGATACCGTTGAATTGACGTTAAACTCCAACAAATTGAACAGTCATTAGGCCTAACAAAATTGTTGCGTTAAAGTAACCCGACCTACCCTAATTTTTTGGCCTTACCCTAACTATTTTTTCTGAATTTTCTTTTTTAAGAAAATCTGTGAAAATCCAATAGAATTGAATAACATGGAACAGTATATAGATGCCCAGGACATGTGTTACAGAGGCTAGAAATAGTTTGAGCTTTTTTAGAAATTTTCTGAGGAATTTTTCTATCTTCAACACTAGCCAGGTCTGTCGCTGCATGTTAAGAAAAGCAACAACAAATACACATTAAATCGACCTACTTACCCTATTTTTTTTCGACATATGTTACCTGAACACGACATATTTTTTGGTTTGGCCTTATCCCCTCAAATTGTCCGGATGGGTGTACCTGTCTGTCTGGGTGTAACCCATCCATTATTATCCATAAACGTGCACCAGCTAATTAAAACAGCTCGTTTGGGCAAATTAGTCAATTCAACTTGACACTTTGTGAAAATATTCTTAATAATTATAAGTATGATTAGGTGTATTTCAGGACCTTTTTGCCTGGCAGACACACCAACATTTTTCCTTAGCAAAGTAAAAGTGTACAATTTACGCATGTCTATGCAAACTAACATTGATATGCACCAAATACATGCACTTTTTTTGACGCGTAGGTTTAGACCGAAGAAAATTACATATAGTGACATTATGCCGGTAAGGTATTAGCCCAAGGAAATGATTAACTCACTAATTGTCAACATTTGTATTAACGTCATCCAAGGACATAGGGTTGAAAAAGGATACCCAGACATGAATACATGTTCTGCCCATACACTTCCAAATGTCCCCATAATTCCTGGGGGCATATTTTCGGAACCTTTTAGGTCAATCTGGGCTCAAATTGTAACTTATTAGGCTAATCAGAGCAACGTTGATTAGAGTCTTCTGATTAGAGATTCTGTCAATCACAATCTGTCAGTCACAAATAAATCGTAACGTAATAAATCCCATTTAAGATCACTTTGTATTAACATCACTAATCGTTGTAAAAAACAGAATTGCTAATCTTAAGACCCTAATCAAATTTCCGTAAATTGTTACGGAAATATGGGCCAAGGTGATTGATTTGGATTTTATCTGCTGTCACCTAACAATCTCTCGTTGAGGTTATTTCATAATGCCATCAAAATATTTGTTTATGTCAGATAACAGATGGCATTGCTAATCATGAAACACCTATCGCAACACAGCTGATTAGCCTAATTGGTTATGAAAATATGGGACCAAGTCTGTACAAATTGAAAAAACCTTTGGTTTACTGCTGCAATGTATGATCATAGCCCTGCTTATTCGGTGTTGCACAACATTTCAATTTATTCCTAATTAAAGGTACTTATGTACATAAAGAGGCTTCCGGATTTACATAACATAAAATGATGCCCACTGAGATTGTGAGGTCCTAGCCAAGTACCGATAGTAGTTTTTATATCAAAATTACTTAATTCGTTACATAAGTCGGATATCTTATTTACGTTGACCAGGTGATCGCAGACCAATCTTGGCAAGAACTCCTGAACATAACAGTAATACCGTACTCTGTACTAATAGCCTAGTACTTTTAATATATTATCATACTTTATCATTTAGTTAGGATCAGGCCTAACCATACTACTTCTGAGAAGAGACGTTTAACGCTCCTAGCGCCACCTGTTAACCAGTATAAAAGGTGTTGCAAGGTGGGGAGCGAGTCAGTTTAGTTAAAGAGCTAGTGGAGTTAGTAACTAGTAGAAAGTCAGCAGCATTAGCTGAGCTGCTCGGAGCTATGCCTACCAGCTCCTGCGTAGTATCCTGGAGTTTACCTATACCAACTACCTCGGACAAAGGATTGTGATAGAGCTAAGCGCTAGGGTGGTCTCAGATGTGTTGGAACAACTTGTATTCTAGTGTGGTTGATCGCTGAGTGGGAGATGGGAAGGTGGACTGATTGAGACTTATTCACTGTGGCTTTGACTCAGGATGAGATGTTTACTTGAATAAAACCCTTTCATTTTAAGAGCTCCCTCATCGTCCATTTCTTTTGAACTATTGGGGGATGGATGAATTAACTTTGAGCGCAGTCTGATTGGCTCAATAACTCGGATGAACGACTCATGGATAAATCAATTATATAAGCTACGCAGCGTCCTACAAGTCTTAAATCAAACATTAACAATAGTTCAACTCTCTGTATTATGCATTTAGATATTTTTATACATCAATGATAATGTGCCCAATAGCTTGCATGTATCTCCATACCATGTTGAGAACCATAAAAACGGTGAGTGGTACATACGGCCCGCCAGTATGCACAAACCCCTGTATGTCCCGCTCGTCAATAGCATTTCTGTAAGCTGTTGGCTAAGATGTGTCCAATTATGCTGATAGCCAGAACTCGATCGAAAGGTTCCATTGTCCACCCTAAGGTTAAGTGTTAAGTCTCTCAGGCCACCCATACAAAGAAATCGTTCCCGGTAGCCGCCCAAGTGTTTTTTTTTATTTCAACGAAGTAAATAGAAGAGAGAAAAAGTCATTGCCAACTGAAAAGTGTTTTGACTATTTCTCCCATAAATGTGCTTAACAAATATCTGTAAAACCCATTTTGGAAAAAGATTCTGACCTCCCTACCACACGGCATTCACCCGGTGAAAAAGAAACTAGTTTCGTGTGAGCAGCCTCAGAACAGATCGGAAAAGCTATGGGGCATAATGGTTCAGTTTTCATTTCTATGTGGGATAAGGAATAGAAATAGTACAAGGGGTCACTGCAACTATAGTACAGTTATAAAGTGCATTGGCTTACAAGTATAAGAGATGTTTGCCGAGGTGTTTTGTTATCTTAAAACTTTCTCACAAGTTAAAACGTTGAATGTTTATTATTTGGATAAGCTCAAAACTGAACGGGATGTTTAAGGGAAATCGGGAAGAAATGCATTCTTACCGATTTGTATGAACAACCGAATCCACTACCTTTGCAGTTATGATACTTGGGATTTAGTAACTCTTTGATTCTACTACCAGACATTGGCTAAAACATAAAAGACATGTCTGGTGTATGTCTGCCGAGTTTTTTATATTCATGTTAAGACTGATACGTTCCAGTTGTCAGACTTCAGTAGGTACTATCATTATCACTAGACATTTTGCAATCGAAGATATTATGGTGTGGTTCTGAAATGCTAAAATCTGGATTTATAGAAATTATGTGACATGTCGTTGCCTTAGAATTAAAAGGTGCTAACTCCACTTTCCCCAGTGAGACCACAATTTGAGAGAGAGCCCTAAGAATGAAAACTACATGTTTGTGTTGGTCCCTCTAAAAGTTTTCAAGACTATGTCTTTATATTTGGTATATGTTCATATATTAGTAATAGAAACATGACAGATGTAGTTTTAAATAAAAATATCTAATGCATTTAAAGAAAATTGACTTAGCACCTATTGACAGTCTAAATCTTAAGTGTAATAAAGCACTAATGTGCCTTAGTGCCTTATAAGAATTGAACATTCTGTGACCAATGAGCAGAATGCACAGTGTAAGAAGGTACTAAACCCGCTTAGCACCTTATAACGCAAAAGGCTAAAGATACAAATATGGTTATATCTTGTATTTTAAGGCACTAACTGCTGTTAGCACCTTTTAAAACCAAATAATTGAGGCGTCTATGAAGAGCATACTGTGTAAAAAGGTGCAAACTCCTATTTGGGAGCTTATAGCATGTAAGACTAAAGATACAAATGTGATAATATTTGGTATTATAATGCTCTAACTTCTGTTAGCACCTCATGAAGTGAACATTTAGGTACTGCAATGCTGTACATTTTCATTAAAAAAGGTTCCAACTGTGGGTAATAACCTAAATTACCTATTAATATACACCTTTATCCCTTTCCTGACACACGGCATAGAGTAGAGGAGCCAGTTTTGACGCAGCACTAGTTTTGATGCACCTGAAGCAATATCATTGTCCTTAGGGTCTTTAAAATACTCATATATTTTTTTAGCATTCAGGGGCGACAGGCAATTACTTTTTCTATTGGATTGTTGATTTTTGACAAAATTTTGTGAAAATTGGTAAGTTATTGGCAAAAACTTCATCTAAAATTGATATATTTCAATGAAATCCCTGAAAAGCTTATAAATCAGGAATTTCTTTGATTAAGAAATTAATTTCTCAAACTAATATTGTAGGTTAATGTCTTAAAATGATTTTATATAGGTTTAACGTCGTATCCTAGCCTAGAGTATTAACAATTTTAAAATTTCATTCATAATTTGGAAATTAGACCCCTGCATGAAAACTAAATACAGAAAATGAGATGTGCTTCAATTTTCACGCATTTCTGCCATTTTGAATTTCCGAAATTTCCGGATTTTCCCAAATTTTCAAAGAATAAAAATGCAAAATGTACCATATAAGTATCCTAGCCTCTTCAGGACAACTGCAGCAATTTATTTTGGACTTCAGATTTCATATCCATTTCATATTTTTTGAATGAAAGAAAAATATCAACATGGACTGCAGACAGCTGATAGCCCTAAATATCCATACATTTATGGGCTATCACATGGTATTCATGGTTTAGCCATAATAATTTGACGAGTGTTCTTTCAATAAAGGTTTTCAGTAAACCCAGCAACAAATACTTGAGTTTAGGTAAATACATGGAATGATCGAGACATTTAATCAATATTTCTTTTATTTTTTTTGTCATTTTTGGCTAAAATATGATAAAAAGGTAGAAAAAAGGTTCACGTGCGCCAAAACTGGGGACCAGGTGTGCCAAAATAGGCTCCAGGTGCGTCAAAACTAAAGAATAAATACCTCAAAATGATATTGTGAAATATCATTTTAAATAAAATCA
Source organism: Lepidonotus clava (assembly GCA_936440205.1). Lineage (NCBI taxonomy): Eukaryota > Metazoa > Annelida > Polychaeta > Phyllodocida > Polynoidae > Lepidonotus > Lepidonotus clava. The sequence continues at coordinate 31,606,381 of OW387145.1, read as the reverse complement.
AATTTGATATTTTTGTTTAAGGATTATATACACATATGTCATTCCCGTACATACAAGTGAAAAGATTCTACCGCTATTTATTTTCACCATTCATATTATGCTATTCTTTAATTTCCCCTCCTTATTGCGTCAAAACCGGCTCCTCTACTCTACTGATGAATTGTGCTTGTTGGTGCTATTTCTGCCTGAAAGATTTCCCTACAGCCCTCGAGGGGCAATTATCTTATCCATATTTGCACAATGTGTTCCTGACAAAAGAATAAATCCTGATCAAAATCAACAGAAACATAAAGCAAATCCCAATGTGAATGGTTTTATACACATAAAACAAGAAATCTGTGTAACTTATAAATTATTTGGGTTTTATGTGAATTTTAGGGTTTTATGTGAATTTTAAAGAATGTTGCAGTTGATGCATTAACCCTCTGACATGTAATTAACATACATAGGCATCTAATATATTGTTTGAAATCTGATGAAATTTCCTAATCAATGCTGCAGACAAGATTTTTATAACATTAGTTAGTAGGGGTCGGCCATACTTTGACCATCATAAATGGCAAGGAAATAGGGAATTCCAAGAAGAAATCCATAGGAATCCTGGGGAAATCCGACATTTAATGGATATAGTCTCTGGGGTCTAAAGGGTTAATCCACCTGGCGTCTTTACTGTGGTGATGCATGAATGCATCTAGCATCCATGTGTGGTGATGCATAAATGCACCAGATTCTTAAAAGGGTTAAAAGTAAATCTGTTTCATTATAGTTTGAACCAAATACATGCAATTCTACTATCTCACAATTACACATGATTGGTCGCTTACAAAGAAATGTTTATTATTTAGGAGAAATTCAGTTTAGAATATCTCCAGGGTACTCCATACAAGTGGACGAAACAAATAATCTAATCACTTAATCAACACGTCATAACTACATTCTTTTTAGGTTTGGTCATAACCACACATAATTAGTTTGTATCAGTTACGTTCTGTTTGAGTTATGTCTCAACCACACCTGATTGGCACGTCACTGTGATGTTACATTGTAAGGTGGTTCTAACCTGATGTTCATAGAACGTCAATATTACGTTCTTTTTATGGGATGTCATAACATCCCCTTAAAATGATGTAACTGTTACAGAGTTTTATGTGGGTTATAAACTGACCAAAATGGTATGGTCGCATAATGGTTCTGTTACGTCGCTTCTTGCCTGGGTAATGATGAAGAATCATCAAAACAAATGTGACCAAAATATTAAGAATGTAACCAGGCACATTAACAAGGTAAATAGAGGATCTAAGAAGATGTGTTTGTGTGTACGGAGTAAAGAGGCCTGGTCCAGCAGTACCGCCGGCTATTGGAAGAAGCATATGGAAAAGACGCACACTGTCATAGTTGTGAGTCTTTTTCTACCAGTGTGTACTGAGGGTTCCCTCTCAGTTGGCAGGAAATGCCTGTGGGCTAGGCCTTCATGCTGGGATGCAAATCCAGATTAGTCATCCAAGGGACTGGTAGAGAAGGCAACCCTAAAGGATGAAGTGAGATAGGCTGTATTGGTTCTCAGACAGAATGAGCAAGAGGGACCACACATGAGGTGGCTGTGTTTTCCAACTGAAGCAATCCAGTAATAGTAATCAGTTATCAAAAAGTATGACAGGTGGTTTGTTTTGGAAAGATGGAAGGACTAGCCAACCTGGAGGATGGGTAGTGTAGAGCTGGGGGCCAAGCACTGGGGGCAAGGTTAGAGACTCTTTTCCCAACCATATTGCAGTCGGGTTACCCTGAGGACAGAAGCCTGTGACCGCCTTTATCCATTTGAATGCAGGGCCAAAAACTCTGAGGTTCAAGTCTATCCTGTGTCCATGTTGGTGGTGGCTGGTCTGGCCCTGAATCTGGAGGTAGTGGGCAAGGATTGATCAATTTTCAGGTTGTCCTGACACCATTCCAGATATCAATACAGTTGTCAGCAGAATGACCATGGTTAAGGGTGCTACTACCTCAGACGGAGGATAGATGGACTGTGACTGTAATGTACTTGGTTTTGGGTTTTTAGATTACATCAAACCTATATTTGTTCCAAGTCTTGACAGGAGGTCATGCTGCTTTCATACTACACTTTACTAGACTGAGGCGTAAAACAGTTTGTCAATAGGTACATGTAAAAGTAGGAACCTATAGTGTACAAACGAAATGGAATATCAATACAGTGACCAACACTGATCAACCTAACAACTGCCAGATCAAGATGCAGATTGAGAGCAAGGCAGAGCTAATCTTGAGTGAAGCATGCTCTTTGTAGGGCATACCAGGAATTACCTGAACAGTATCTCTGGAGCCAGGAACCCCTTTTAAAGCTTTAGCTACTTGTGTGACTCCAGTGACCTGTCCATTAATTGCTTCTGTAGTAAAGGCAACCCCAATGGAGTCTGCACCACTGATTGTTACTGGGCCATAACAAGCCACTCATGGACACAGCAATCCTTCTCTCAGAAGATGGTTTTGTCTTGTGTCCAGGGTTTTTCTATTTCTCCTTTTATGACTTCCTATGTGGCTACATGATGAGATGAGGTCCCTCCTTGTACCCTGGACAAGGGACTGACCAAGCACCCTGGTTATTTAATCACAGGCATCAACGGATAGTGCCCCCTGTGGAGAGGGATTCAGGCAGGAAATTGTAGAACTATCAAGACAGTGATTAGGCCAAGTCTAGGAGCATCACGTGAGTGCACACCAGGGTAACCAACTCACAGGGTAAGGATTTCCCTCACCCTCTATGCTTGTTCATTGAGGCTGACAATCCCATCAAGACTAACAACTAACTTCCTGTGGGCTGGTGGAGATCTGTGTTTCCAGAGTCTGTATTCTCCATCTTCTTTAGCGGCCTTTGCAAATCTGATGTTGACATCACCACCTTAGCAGGCTAGATGTTGCCAACTAAATCTAAAGATTGTCAGTTTCAGGAAAAAGCCGTGTCCAATTCTAGATCAGGTTGAAATCGGCACAGCAAAGGTAGATGTTCGGCCTAGTCCTTGGAGCATGGACATGTTTCCAGAAGGGGCAGGACCACAGCCCATGGCAGCCTTGAGGGTAGTTGATATTTGGAATTGGCACTCTCAGAGTCCCCAAAGATCACCCTGTGGGGGACCAGGGTGGGGCCCCTTTTGGAGCTCCCTGTGAAGAATGTTTCCTCAGTATCCCCTGCTTGTTGTAAGAGATGACTAAAAGGGGCACCCTGTGCCCCCAATAGGGTTAGCAAAGGCTGGGTGTGTGGTGTCCTTTCTATGTGACATTAAAGACTCCTTGCCACTCTCCAAAAAGAGTAGGGTATTGAACCCGGTGGTGGGTTTCTCCTAGATCATATAGATTGAGTCACCATCCATGTGGCATAAAACTAGCTGCAAAGCTTTACCTTGTGCAGTCTGGTAAGAGAATCCAGAAGGGTTGGCCGTATGTTAAACTAGCCCAACCATCAAATCCCTGAAGATGACCATGGACTACAATGCATTTCTCAAATCTGGGACATGTCCACAGCCTGCAGTGAAAGTGAAGGGTGTAATAATTCATACCTGAGGACAGATCTTGGACAAGACCTAAAGGTCTTAGGGCATTCGAGCACACGTTGACCCAAGTGCTGCAGTGGCCAAACAAGAGCCCCAGGAAGGGGCATTGAGGACTGACCTGAAGTAGATGTAGTTCTCAGCCCCAAAACACAGTTACCTAGTATTTAGTAACATATGAAGGCACAGGGCATTCTTCAACACACTCCTTATATCTTTTTGAAAAGTTGACTTGAGCCCAAAATGTGAACACCCCAAAACCCCACAAAACCAAGGGTTGATCATGTCACTTGTGTTGAGAAAAGGTATAAAGTACATCAATATTTCAGCAGCAAGTGAAAAATGATAAAAAGAAAAAACTTAAAGAAAATATAACAAGAGTGCCAGCTCCTATCCATATATTTACTGTATTAAGTGTAATAATCAGTTATCTATGGATGTGAATTATGTAAAATGTGTTTTTCCCATTAAACCCATGCAATGTTAGACAGTGAATTTTGCATTAATGATGATTATAAAGATTTTAATTAATCCCCATGCAGTGATGGACTTAGAAGGGAATGAAGGAGATGTACATCCCCCCTCCTGGATTTTTGGCAAAATGTTGCATTTTTTTATGTAAAATTCTTGAACCAGGAGGGTTTAGCTAAAATCTTTACTATATGGTGCCCCCCATTCAAAAATCTCTGGATCTGCCCCTGCCCTATACTTATCAAATGAACCTATGGGTTTCACGAATTTGCCATTTGAAGTGAATAAGAAATTATACCAGACAACTGTGTTTAGCTTCAAGATATAATTCTTATTTCTAAATTTAACTATTCAAGAGCCCAATCATTATGCTTATACCCTTTATGTTAACAAATGGAATTGTCTTTGGACTTCTCATATTCAATAATATGACAAACATTTCCATTATTTTTCCTTTTGTAAGGCTTTTTGGTGGATCAAAATGATTTGACACTAGATATTTCTCAGTCACTGGCTTCATTTGGTATTGTTAAGAAGGACTTAATCCAGCTTTCATCATTGTTAAGTAATGAAACTAACATATTTAAAGAATATGCTTCTAATAATAAGGGCCTAATTACACTTAGTACCTTATAACACTGAGCAATACTCCTAAACAGATGGTCCTCACATTCTTTAAAAGGGTCATATCTGGATAGGTTTCTTCAAATAGTGAGTGGTTGTGGTTCTTTATAGGGAAAGAAGTCTGTTTATATGGTACCAAACAGACTTAGCTCCTTATAACACTAAACAATTATGGTTCTTTTTAGGGAAAGGAGTCTGTTTATATAGTACCAAACAGACTTAGCTCCTTATAACACTAAACAGTTATGGTTCTTTTTAGGGAAAGGAGTCTGTTTATATGGTACCAAACAGACTTAGCTCCTTATAACACTAAACAGTTATGGTTCTTTATAGGGAAAGGAGTCTGTTTATATGGTACCAAACAGACTTAGCTCCTTATAACACTAAACAGTTATGGTTCTTTATAGGGAAAGGAGTCTGTTTATATGGTACCAAACAGACTTAGCTCCTTATAACACTAAACAATTATGGTCCTTTAAAGGGGAGGAGTCTGCTTATACGGTACCAAATGAACTTAGATCCTTATTAGACTGAAGAAAATGGTCTAAAAGGGGCAAATATTTTAGTGCTATATGGACTCATTCAAAACCTATGAAATATACATTTTGATGCTTCAATTAGGGGTACTTATAAACATTTTTTGGGAATTATTTTTTAACAGAACATTAACCATCACCCTTAGATTTGATTTTGATCAAAATCTCATTTAGCACCTTATAACACCAAAACTGACTTAGTACCTTATAATTCTAAAGCAACGATGTATATTAAAAATGATACCATAAATTAAGTGTGAATCATCCCTCAGAGTTGCTTAAACACATTTATGACTACGATGTTCTTCAGGATTTAGACAGGCCTCTAAACGCTTGGCGTTACTGGCACGTACCATCTAAGACATCTATTGTCTTTTTTTATTATGCCACATGATACTTAAGAACACACGCACACTTTATGTTTCATGTATGCCATAGCAATTGAAACAAACGCATTTACCTGTCTGGGCAGTAAAGCTGCAAGGGGAAAGCTGCTTATCTTATTTGTATGTCAACAGCTGCGTATGATATATAACACATACCAGAATATGTCAGATATTTCTCATATAGGAACATTCAAAAACCTTTCATATGGTATGGACAAACAGTGTTGTCGAAAATAAAAACCCGAGATAACAAAAAGTATAAAGAAGGCCATTATGCCTGTTCAAATAAGTGGAAAATATATGCCTTGTCACACTATGAAGGGACGGGTAGGCGTTTATTGACGTTGGACAAGTCGGTTAACAATTATAGCAAGGTATAATATATAGAGAACACTTTGATTCAAATGACCACCCAGTTTGCTGCTATATATTCTAAATGTCATTTTCCATATTAGAAAGATAATTTACGATACACATACGTAGTGAATGCAAAAAGTATTTATCATTGAGACTTCTGAATTGAACAACAAGGAACATCAATTATGTAAGTGTGAAATGTTGTTCCCAAAGAATCATAGTTTCTACATACTTTTAAGAATTAAATGTTTTTGATTTTAAGACACACAGATCAACAATAAATCTTAAGGTACAATCCAATCCTAATATTCCAAGTGACCCTAATCACGAGAATGTACTGAACCCAATGCCTGTACGAATATACTGGGTCACTACCACTATAGGCCTTTGAAAAATTCATGGTGGAACCTAGATGCAGTCAAGGAAGTAGCCGGCAATGTGGCTATCTGGTCTCCAGGGTTGGAGTCCCAGGAGGTAACGCTCCCACTGTTTGTGCCGTATACACAGTGTGTTCGGCCCGTGCTGGCCGTGTTGGTGGCTCCCGACCTGGGGTTGTTATGTACCTGAGATCACCTGGCTGTCACTTCCTATCGATTCCTGTCTTACCTGTCGTGAATTGGATCTGAATCGCTGAAAACCTGCAAGTGTTGTTTTATTTGTATTTGTGTGATGCAGAATACAAAAGAACATACATCATGTATTTTAATTCATGATACATACAGGCAGTTTGTTTTAGTTATGAATATCCTAGAATAAGGTGATTCCATGCCCCGAGCAGCCGATTTGTGATGATTTTTGTTGTATGAGTGCCTGCCATAGTTATATAGGAAAAAATAATCAATAGAATTGATTGTTAAATAGTTAATTTTAAAAAAACATCAAAATGAATTAAGTGTGGATAATGGTTAGTACCAGTATTTTTTATAAAGACCGATCCCGTTTATTAACAGATAAAAATATTTTTTGATAGATACAAAATGCAGATCATTCCCCCGGCTTTTGGAACCATAGCAACCGTAGTTGACCCACTCGATGTTGATTGATTTTCTTCGTGGTTTAAACTGGCGGCCCTGCGGTCCAACAATAAATATTGAACTCACTGTGATGTTCTGAAGATCAAAAGACTGGCCGTTATCTACATAAAAGGCCGGTCTTTCTCTAGCCCAAAGGTCCCACGGCTTCTAAAGCCTGGGCACACTGGGTGATGGACTTGGTCTCAGATCTATGCAAATTTGTGTAGAACGGCATGCCTGGTGTTTAGCTTTAGAAAAGCGAGGGTTAATAGGTAGAACGCCTGGGAGCAACTCCTGTGTGATTATCTCGTGCCTTCTGGTCAGGACAATTTAGTAGTATTAATACTCACAGATTTCTATGTGGCAGATTAATGGATTTGAAAAGGGTATGGCGCGCTGTATGAACAGTTTCTCCTCGTCAGATTTTTTTTTTCGGGGAGAACACAAAATCGGCCCCTGGAATGTATTCATTGCGCTAAGAGCTGCGCACATTAACTTTATTGGCAGGTCAAGCCTCTAACGATCTTACACCCAGTCTTGGAATGGAGATTGACCAGATCTGTGTTTGAAGAATTAAGCTCATTGTTAAGCTGCTAGGAGAGTGAGTACTTTGGGTCTGACCTCCGCAAAGTTACCCTTACCTAACCCTTTAAGGCTTACTTAAACCTAACCCTAAGGTAAATGTCTCTACCGGAAAAAAATAATATGTAGCCAAAGCCGGGTTTCAACATGAATACTCGGCTGCTAACCCCGAGGAACTCAGTCACCTGCTCGCACACAGTCTTTGCTAGGAGAGTGAGCTGCTCGCACTCAGTCCCTGCAGGGAAAGTGAGCTGCTCTGCTAGAGATTGAGCTGCTCATACCCAGTCTCTGCTAGAAGAGTGAGCTGTTCGCACTCGGTCTCTGATAGGAGAGTGACTTGCTCGCACCCTGTATCTGTTAAGAGAATGAGCTGCTCGGGCCTATTCTCTTCAAGAAGAGTGAACTGCTCACACCCAGTCTCTGCTAGGAAAGTGAGCTGCTCGCACCCAGTCTCTGCTAGGAAAGTGAGCTATTCACACCCAGTTTCTGCTAGGAAAGTGAGCTGCTCACACCCAGTCTCTGCTAGGAAAGTGATCTTTTCACACCCAGTCTCTGCTAGGAAAGTGAGCTGCTCGCACCCAGTCTCTGCTAGGAAAGTGAGCTATTCACACCCAGTCTCTGCCAGACGAGTGAGCTGCTCGCACCCAGTCTCTGCTAGGAAAGTGAGCTGCTTGCACCCAGTCTCTGCTAGGAAATTGAGTTGCTCGCACCCAGTCTCTACTAGGAAAGTGAGCTGCTCACACCCAGTCTCTGCTAGGAAAGTGAGTTGCTCACACCCAGTCTCTGCTAGGAAAGTGAGCTGCTCGTACCCAGTCTCTGCAGGGAGAATGAGCTTCTCGCACCCAGTCTCTGCCAGACGAGTGAGCTGCTCGCACCCAGACTCTGCGAGGAGAGCGAGCTGCTTGTACTTGCAGTCCTAACTTCTCCCCTTCCCTGTCGCAGCCCGCGACCACCACCACTCTGCCGGCTGACCTTTTGATGCCGAGCAGCTCCCGCCTTTGTTTGCCACTTGCTCCTTCTTTAGCGGGTAATTAACGGGCGTCCTCCTACCTCCAAACGCTAAGTGCCCACTTTTCCTCGTGCTCAGGTCGCTGTACCTTGGGCCAGGGCAGGGGGAGGTGGCCGCTGCAGGAGCCGCGCACCCCCCAACAAAAGCCTGTACCATTTTGGTAGGGAAAAACGAAGTGCAGATAAAACTTAGTTCGCCATGTGAAAGCCGCGGGAGAATTTTGATTATACGACTGAAAGGACTGTGGAGAGCAGACGTCACGGGCCAATGGCATCTGAAGATGTAGACACGTGCTTGACGCCCACGGCCTTGATTCAAGATATTATGAAACCCTTCAGGAAAGAGGATGACGTTTTTCCTCCTTGTTGATGTTGTAAAAGCCGGAAAGATTAATTTCTTTTTTCCATTAAATAAGATTAAATGAATTGATTGCGCTTTCTGTACTTTCATTATTATTTTTGTTTGAAAAACCCTTAAAGATGAAATATATTTTCAGATTTGATCCATATGGCCCAGAAAAATGCATAATTATTTATTATTTCTTTTGACAATTATTTTGCTTATATAATAGACATTTACAATTAAACATAGTCTTGTAAATTTAGAAGACTGAGAGAAGTGGAAACTGCATACAACTTCCGTCTCGTGGAGTCCTAAGTTTTATAACACCTCATAGGATGGAGCTTAGTCCACTGTGCCTAGACCCAGGTGTCTGGCCTTAAGGCAACAGTCGAGGCCTTGTGTTTTGCATGGCTGGTCAAGTATGCCTTGTACTATTTTCAGTGGTCTGTATTGTGTGTATTCTATGCGGTCAATATAAGGACGTCGACCCTACTCCTGTCTCCGGAAGTCCCTCGTACCATGGCTCTTAACGCTAAAATTCAATAGGGCAAATAACAAATACCCTTTTATTTTTTAATGTATCAAATTTGAGATGTAAGTATGACAGGCTTAATTGGTGCTGCATATACCTAAATGATCCCAAATCAAAGGCATTTATGTTTTTTGTATGATTCTTGTTTATAGATAAGAAAAGTTATATTGAATATATAATTGTTTTGCACGGTTACCGACACACTCGACCTAGGATCGATAATCTTAAATGGCAAATATAGGTAGAATAATGTTAGAGAAATAGTATCGTTGAATTACTTTTGTCACTGGATGAGATCCAGAGGCATTGATCGGCTTCAGGATTCTTTTCATAACCTTTTTATACTGAACTCAACTACTACCGATACTAGAACAATCGAAAAGTTTGAATTGCTGACAAAATGCAGTACACAAATTACCTTTTCTAAAATCATATAAAAACACGCACATTTCATACAGATCGATATAGTTTTATGTTTTCTGAGTTGAAAGAGGAAATGAATTAATATTTCCAGAACCACATGCACATTGTGCTGTGACTCACTCTGTTAATGCCGTATTTAACGCTTCAACCTTTACCCAGTGCATTGTGCTTGTTAATCCTCAGGCCTGGACCCAGAACTTCTGTGATCGGTGCATTCCGTACAGAATGACTCAGGATCGTTTATGAATGTCCTCATAAACTGACACACATAATGACGCCACCCGTAATATTGCAATTAATAATTCCCCAGAAAAATTAATCAATAATGGATGCCATAATAAATAACTGTTTTCGTAATTTAATTTTCACTCGTGAATGTGATCCGCTTATCTCAGGAAAATGATGTCATCAGGAGGATGAGTCGGCTAAAGGATCTAGATGATAAATTGGCAGGCTTTTTGTCTGGGCTCTCTCATATACTTTAAAATTATGAGGATTAAAATAGATATAAATAAATACGCAGTAAATGCACTCACTATAAGGCAGAGTTCCAAAATGGCCTGGAAACCTGGACAATGAAAATGATAGTTGATCAGTTATGGAAATTGAAAAAGTGCCAAAATGTCATGGACTTTACTCATTCTTCTCCAGATATCGACAAATTTTGGCCTTTTTACTCTGAATATGAAAATGAAAAAAATTGCACCAGTCAAGAAAAACTGTATTTTCCTCCAATTGGCGTGAAATAGAGATGCCATTTTTCCTACATTTCTATGATTTCCTACTTTATGGTGATTTTTGAATTGGACAACCCATTCTCTCACATCACTTTAATATCTGTTTTAGGGTTATTTTATGTAAGTCCATACTGCCAGGAGCATATTTCTTAAAGTAATTGTTAATAATGCGATGTAGGAAAAACGTTACCTACTTTTTCATCAGTCGGGAGTGCCATCTCTAGAAATACAGATTATGGAAAATTTGTAAGGAGCTGCCTATTGAGAAGCCTTTATAAAATGTACCTGGAAAATTGTGCTTGGTCATGCAAAAGTCATGGGAACCCTGACAAGTGATTACTTGTTACTAACAAGCCACAGTTAGTACAAACCTATTACCGAGGTACATTTTAAAAAAATAAAAAGAACCGTACATACTCAACTAAATACACACACCGACGTCTACTTCCCTTTCCCATACGGCAAAAACAGCCGTATTTAAGTGGCTTGTTCAAAACAGTTTATATAACAGTAGCAAGGAAAAAATACTGCGAGAAAGGTCAATAAATGAGTATATCTTATTGATATTGTTTGGTTATTAGAAAAATTCTTTGGTTCGAGGACAACATGGAATATGCCATAAAATGTTCCATGAAAATCTTTCAGTTAACCTAGTTGATTTGGGAATTCTATGGCAATAGAGTAGGTGAAATGAAAGGATCTATTGCAATAAGAATACATTCCTTACGTGTTTCAGTTGATTTTATAATATTTTTAATATGCTTTAAATTCGTAAACGTGCATTATTAACATCAACAATCAAGCCATCCATCCATTACGCTTAATATTCTTTTCATCTTACACTCTTCTTTCAGTTTCTATCGGGAGAAATCAACCACTGAAGCCTGAAAAACCCAAATGGAAAAGCGACGTGCCACTGACGGAGGGTCAACTACGGAGCAAGAGGGACGAGTTTTGGGACACCGCCCCTGCGTTTGAGGGACGTAAGGAGATTTGGGATGCGCTAAAGGCGGCCGCCTACGCCATAGAAACCGGGGACCACGCACTAGCCCAGGCCATAGTCGACGGGGCCAGTATATCCTTGCCAAATGGTGGGTAACCTTTAACCTTTGGTTCTCGAGAAACATAAATGTAACGCTTTAAAAGAAAGACTAAAAAAAAGTTAAACCTGGATACTTCGTTGCAGTATTAATTAAATATTGCTCAGACGATCAAAGGGCAAGGTCTGAGGTTTTAGGGGCACAATAACAGGGAATATGATAGACTTAAAAACAAGTGACATGAATAAAAATAGTTCCTAAGGAGTGGTATCTAACTTTCCATGTTATTGTGACTAATAAAATCCATGTGTACTTGTATTGCTATATCAAGGTGTTGAGTAATAGTATGGCTGCCTCGTATTTTTCTCAGTTTTATCAAAATAAAATAGAAATAATGAAATTAGCAAACAAAAATAACAAACAAAGTTAATGCATGGTATATCTTTATCATTTGTAGGAACTCTGATGGACTGCTATGATGAACTTGGCAACCGGTACCAATTGCCAGTATACGTACTGAGTGCGCCCACAAATCTTATCGAGGACACAAGTGAAACCGACACACTGACCGACCCCGACTCCAATGCCTCGCCGGGCATTGAGGTGCCCATTAAATTCCGCATGTCCACAGGCAAGGACATGAAGCTCACAGTTCACTCCACAGACACTGTCCTCAAAGTCAAAAGACAAATACAGGTTGAGGAGGGTTATGAACCCACCCGCCAACGTTGGTATTACTCCGGTCGCCTCCTCAGCGATAAGATGCGAATCGAAGAGGCCAAGATCCCGAAAGGATTTGTTGTGCAAGTGATAATTTCTCCCGAGGAGGTGCCCGCTCCGGTAGAAAGTTGAAGCGGCACATCTTCTCAATGTGACATTGTGGATATATATATTATGTATAATAACATGGATTTTTCTTTTTGGTTATTGTCACCTTGTTTTCTGTACAAGAAGCATTTAATACAGGAATGCCAAGACTCATGGATGTAGAACGAGAGAGATATAATGCCGTGGGAAGAGAAAGTGGTCGTCGGATGGATGTGTAACTTCAGTAAGAAGTAAAAGAGTTGTCCCTGTCTTTGGTGGGCGAGTGATAGAGGCATTGAATGTATGCACGTGTGGATGGGTGCGTGTGTATGCCCGTGAGCTCAGTCAAACATATTTCACACAGACTCAGAAAGCGATGCGTGATTCAGCGTAGAATCTGTGCAAGGTACCACAGGGGGAAATGGACAGAGACTGGTGTCGTTATCCCAGGTGACAAGTGTCATTGTCTCTGGTGACAAGTTTCATTGTCCCTGGTGGCAAGTTTCATTGTCTCTGGTGACAAGTTTCATTGTCTCTGGTGACAAGTGTCTTGCCCCTGGTGACAAGTGTCGTTGTCTCTGGTGACAAGTGTCGTTGTCCCTTAATGACAAGGGAGTGGCGCCGTGTTCAAATGGATGTAACCGTCACGCCTATTCTTAGTATCCTGCCCTTTCTTCATCGGTCAAAGACTTTCATTCTGCGTTGACCACTCAAGTCTACATGTTTACTGCTAAATACTACTACTACATGCCGGCCAACTGACCACATACCTTCAAATTGACCACATACCTACAAACTGACTACATACCTGCAAGACTAGCTACTGATGTATTCGCCGCCAATGTTCTTAAAGTGCTAATCATGTGTTTTTATGCTCTACCGCTATAAATCATTTACGAAGATTGCGGAAGGTTTTACCGAAGCATCATATTATCATTTCAATCAAATATTGGAAAAGATTGGATTGTCAATAGAATTAGCACATATCACAAATATATGTATATACCTGAGACCTTGGTAATAGTCTACTTGTAATGAAACAACCCTCGTAATTCAGAGAATATTTGGCATCATAAACAGGGTCCCAATACTTATTGTCTAATTCAAGTAAATTGCTCAGATAACATCATGGTTGTTAAGCGAACGGTAAGGGGACTTCACTTTAAAAAGCTCAATAATTATTAGTTAGTTACATAAAAGTATGAAGTGTAACTTCACCTTTATGCGTGGACCTCTACATGGATCCATTTTAGACTGATTTCTTCAAGGAAAAACACTGATGTTCCAGGGATGCCACGTTTCATACCTAGATTTGGGACTTCCTAGTTTTAGGTTGGAGCAATGATTTTAGAGTTCTACTTAATGCGGCAATGGTTATGGCTCAAAATCTATTCTTTTTGAATTGTTGAAAGTGTGTTTCTAATGTAGTATGTTAAATTTTAGCTGAAGTTTTTTAAATGCCTACTTTTTTTTATGTCACTTAACATTGAGAAAGTCAGGTTTTCGGAATACCTACTTCTTACAATTTACCTGAGGCAGACTGTAAGTCTGATATTTTTGTTTAAAAAAGAAACATTTTAAAGATTAAAAAAAGTATAATGAGGTCTGAAGTACAAAGGAGCACAAATGGTCCGCCCCCTGTTACTGCATTGGTTTGTTGTATCGCTGAGTGTGCTGCTTGCTGAGTGATCATGTGCAGTATTTTGTTTACATTTTATATGAATATATGAGTGTCGGCCAGTTGTACTGGCACCATGGCTATTTCTTTTGTAATGGAAGGACCAATATTGCCGTATATATCTAACCAACGCCAATATATAAAAATAAGCTCCTCCCCTACGATTTTCGTGAAATAGAATCCTAATTTCATATTTTCTGAAATCTTACTTTGAGGAATGCTGAATCATCTCATGAGTAACTCTTTGGTTGACTGTTACTGAAAAGCCCTAAATAAAATGTGAGCATTTCCTAAGGTTTGCAAGAAAATAGTGATGGAATGAAAAACCTAATAGCATGTACTGTGGATGTAATCACATGGGTATGACTGTTCAAACGGGACTCCTTTCTTGGGAATCAACTGCTGTTATGTCCTCTCCTCTAGGGATGGAGAAATTGGGAGTATTTTGATAAGTGACGTCATCGTAATCTGTCATGTGACCTCCGATCTCAGTTCTTATTGGACCGTGTCATCCTTCTTTGGTACTTTCCAGATAGTTATCATCCTACTATGGATCGCTCCCCTGTATGCAATGAATATATTCTTTTTTGTTTATTTTAAATTCAAAATGTGCAATAGTGATTTTTGGTGTGCTTATTAATTACACTGGCTCCTCTAAATATGTCTCACTTATCCATTAACTATAACATTGATAAGATAATCATATTCGATGTTACTTTATGTCTGATTACTAAAAGAAACATACCAAATTTACAGATGCCATGTTATAAGGATTTTCTATTTCTTAGTACTTTACCCGAACGATGATGGATCAGAAGGTCTTGTTAATAGGCGTTAGTCGAGTCCCTGTAACCTTACAGGTTCTGTTTCCCACTGTACAAAGTAATTATAAGCATGGGGCTAGTGTACATACCTGGACGAGGGCCTAACGTAATAGACTAATAGGGAAGTTGTTTGCTTAGTCAATTAATAACATCTCGTCGATTGACGGTCAGTAGACCCACAGAATTAGTTCTACGTGAGGAAACTTGCCAGTTATAATTAGGTGCAAGTTGACTGAAACTTTGATACTATAGAATAAGTAGTCCAATTTGAGGCATTTCCTAAAGGTTCCCTGTATGAACCTCAAGACTATCCCAATGGTAAAAATATTTCTTTTGTATATACGTTTTACAAATCGAATACATAAGTGTGTTAAAGAAAGCTTTGATGCCCTTTTCTATGGATATACTGATCAAATCCTACAGTTCACCACCCAAAGCTAGTTAATACCCAAATAAAAACAAAGAATACAAAGGACACACAGTGGTAAATAAATGACGCACATTTAAGGGTCTGAAATTGAAAAGAATTTCTGATAAACTTACATCATAATATTTCAATGTGAAATTTATAGTAAAAGAAAAAGAAAAACTAGGTATATACAACATAATAAGCACAATGGTCTAATACAACAATCCACAAAAATAATGATGATTTGCTAACGTTTAGTCGAAGCCTAGGCAAGTGAGTCTTTTCGTATACAACTTAGTAGTCCGTAAAACTTGTGTGCGAGGCATTATTTTACTTTGACTAAAAAGACATTATGGAGAGGCATCCAACTAATTTGAAACTGTTGAACTGTTTTGTGATTAGACTTTGGCTATTGATACCTCCCACCTTGGTTTTCCAAGAAAAAAATTATTTTCCCATATGATCTTACTCACACAACAACCGCATTGGTTATGAAAGCCACTTTGTTCCTAGGATTGGGCTGACTTGATTGGAAGTCATTATAGTTGCATTTGTCCTTTGGCCACTGCTTACAGAAGAATCCATTGGCATTTACTGGTTGATATTTAATGTATCTAAAACAAATGTTTTCTTTTGATATTTTTGGCCGCTTCTTACCAGAAATTAACTTTTAATCAGTCAAATCCGTTTTCGGCATAGAGGGATGTTAACATTGTTTGGAAATATTACAGGACCACCTATAGAAATTTTACCTGAATATCAAAGTAAATTTTAGTGTTCGGCTTGTCTGCATTGATTTATCTTTCATTTTATGAATCGTAGACGTTACCCTTGTACAGAAGAAATCTAGCATTGACTTTCTCACACTGCTTCAAACAGTGATCCGGCTGTACGCTGTGACCCCGAACCCCATCGCTTAACCCTCACTGTTGATCACCTAAAGAGCGATTTTATAATAGCTTTTCAGTTGTCATTTTGTTTTTGAAATACCCAAGAAAATAACCAGGTGGTGTCGTACGAACGAATTCTATGCCGGTATGGAATATAATTGCTCACACGTGTTAGGATTGTTAGAAAAGGTTACAGAGTCACAAAACAAGGAGTAGATTTTCTTCTTTTTTTTTCGGAAAGAAATGTTAAATAAGTGTCCGCATTCTGTGCATTAATGGCAATTTTGTACTTAATCACCAAGGAGAACGAGTTAAACCAGTCATCCATTTTATGCTTTGTGAATTTAAGAAAAGGTATATAAGAAACAAAATTCACTGTGCTGTTGATTAAATGGCGATTTTATTGCTTTGTACCTAGTACTAAATTTGATCACCTTTTTGTAGACGTCACTTATAAAATTTTAAAACATGTTTTTGCTTGCTTAGGGCACATATAATTAGGAGTCAAGTAATCTTAGTTTATGCCTGATGTACCTTAAGAATGAGATGGGCTAAAAGAAACCGCTTAGGAGTGTGTTATATTACAGTCAATCGACCTTATCAAGTTGATTATTCCTCATACAATACAATGTAGTTACAAAAGTGATGTAATTTTAGTTTTAAATCTTTACTATTATGAGCTATAGGGTTAGCTTTGTGACATCATATGACTTTGGATAATAGTTAACTCTGGAAACAATGCACAGAGTAAAACCAGGGACAACAAATGTGCAAGGATTGTTTTCATGGATGATTCTTTTGTAAAAAGTATGTCTCTGAACAGGTGGCCTATGATAGATAAAGTCTGTCCATTATGTACAAAAAGAAAATTCTGAAGTTTAAAAGCATTTTCCTCGGCATTTCTTTTCTTAATCAATATATATAAAAGACGGTAAGGTTAGAGGTATAGATCATACTTGCTTCCTATTAATTAATACTGTTGACTGTCTAAGATTTATCTAGTAAGTCCTGTTTTTGATTCAGTTTGAACTTCAATCGTATAAACATTTGACATTACGTGTAAGACGTGGCGATGATGAAAAAAAAATTGGCATTACAGTTTCCTAAGAATAAACACCTAAGAGGCCGGGATCTTGTAGTTTAAGTCCCAACAATTACTATTATTTTCATTTATGTTAGATCAAACCTATTTACAAATGTACTGCTATTGTCTTGATTTATGAATTAGATTGGTACCATCGGCACAAACGCAAATTTGTTTTTTATATTGATAGCACAAGTCATGTACCCTAACGTAAGGTACATATATATGATTATGGACCCCTGCATGTTTGTGCCCCACCTTATTCCTCTGTTGATGAACTGATGGGAGGAAAAGACATTTTTTAAAGAGGTATGAGCCAAAAAAGCGGACCCTGTGATTGTTCCCTGCAAAAAAGTCTGATGTCACACTGGCCACTTCATTATTTAACGGCATGTCCAAGTACTCGAGACTGAAGTGAATGCTGTGCAGGCTATGGAGAATGGACTTTTGTTCCTAAATGTATTCAGTAACGATGAGAAGGCGTTTATCTTTTACCTGTAAATAGGGCACAGTGCATCCAAGTGAAATGGTATTGATTTCTATATTTTATGCGTTTTAATTGGAGGAACCCGCCTGGGCATTTCATAATGCCTTTCTTTATTTTAAGTTGGTGATGCGTATGTTGTCATACCCCATTTTAATTATCATGATAAGGTTGATTCTTAGAAACAATAAAAACAGAAGGAATTTGATGTTATGCACCAATATGAATCAAATATTATTATAGATAAAAAATACATAGTAAGAAACTAAAAGATTAGAAACAATAGGTTAACTGTTCAATGCTTATGATGAAAGGTAGATCTACCTGCCCTTATTCAGGAACTACTCCAAGAGTGGTCCAAGTTTCTGTGATTCAACCTTGTATCGTTGTCTGGTATGAAACAGTATCGAATGACAATTTATATTTTGGGTCTGTGCCGAGGGAAAGCCACTGTGGGAGAGAGCATTGAAAATACTGGTGATTTCAATGTATTTAAGACATTTGACTAACCATTTTAAATGTGTTGATGTACTTCAATGTGACTTATCTCCCCTTTCTTTTCTTTTTTGAACAACTGGTTTGTTATGTTTATGGTTAAATAGGATATGGTTTGATACCCAGTGCACCCAATAAAACAATTCATTCACTCAGACCCATGCGTTGTTTCCCATAAATGACTCTAAAACATGATTCATGGACAAAATCTTCCATGTCCGAAAAAATAAATCAGGATGTTCCAGGACCATCAAACTGGTCCACATCCACATAGAAAAATTCTAGAAAATTAAAAATTCAACTGATAATTAGCATTTTCTTACTAAATTACACAATACATTTAAACGGTTTATAAATCTATTTATTAAATGCCTTTGCAATTGTTGCATCCTGGGTCCGAGGTCAAGGATACCTTGTTTTTATCTAGAAGGTAAAATCATATAACAAGGATCTTACAGTCTTAGACAATTTTGAATAGCCTCAATAGCTGAATAGGACGTGACTTTCTAAATCGATATCTACGAAGATCCTGCTGTTACGAAAGACTAGACCTAAATCGCGACCAATCATTTTATGAACATTGAGAACCATATTAAAATAACCCATCTTGCTGTGCCTTTGAACCTTTGCTTTACCAATGGCAAATGTGCCACGCCCACCTGCCACGCCCCCAAGTCTTGAGACTGAGCTAGTCTATCTGAGTGCACGTGCACTTAACGATGTCGTAATATTGAGATGTAGCTTTTAACGATAATTGATAGAATTAAAGGTAAAAAGTGTACAAAATCTAACGAGGTTAGTGTGAAGAAACTATTTGTCTGTACGTAAGAAGTGCATTTCGTCAATTACGACACCGTAAATCGGATATCCGTGGTAACCTAGTTGTCGTTGCCATGGTTACCTGATTGATGCGTCGTGCTGAAGAAGACCGAGATGCACAGAAAGCAGCGTAAGAAGGTAATATTGTTCACTTTTCTCATTAAGTGACTGGCCCAGGGTGATCTAGGACGAAAGATTAAACACGACCATCTACAAGTATAGGGGCTAACTGTTACATGGTCTCGTACGACGTAAAGAGTAACGTTAGAGACGATCATGATTCATTTGTGATTTTGTCATGACATGATTTGATTTGGCTACTCAGACTCAGTGTCAGTAGGTACATGGTTACTCATAGTCATACTAAGTTACTGATTCATAAGTTACTTGAGAGCCTGAGGGATATTATAACAGACACCAACATTGTTTTCTATTCTATTAATTCTAATAACTGTCAAAAACAAATTTGATCTAAAGCAAAAATGCGCGATGCAGTGACCTAGTCACAGGGTCAGGGCCAGGGGGAGTAGTAGTAGGATCATAAAGGATGTGTCATGTGAAGCCTGAAGGGCGTAGGCGGTAGGGCCCACACCCTGCGCTACATCAAACTCCTACCCCCATCCGCAATTCCATGCATTCTTCTCTTTTATAGAAAAGGTTAAATTTCTGATTTCATTACACTGGGTTCTTCCTAGAAAAAAAATGTCGAGCATCAAAAGCCCGATTTTGTTTATTCATAATCATATTCAAAGACATTAGGGTAGGGATAGGACAACAAACAATAACTTCTACCTACCAATTTAATTCCTGTTTCTTGCAATTCGCCAATGTGACTGACAGGGCCATGCCCAGGGTTGGCGGGGGGGGGGGGGGGGGGTTCCAAAAAGGATATGAAAATGGGAGGGCTACCCGCTGGCAGGGGAAGTATATCTATCAAACTTTATGGTTATTCAATTTTTCATGAAAACAAAACTAGGACTTCTATCCACATTTTGAGACTATTTCTCTTGGGATATCCTTTAGGGTTGATTATCACCTAAAAAAAAAGAAGACAAAAGTGAAAACTTCTATTTTTCTGGGTGGCTATGGCCAGATTTGGGACACTGCCTATGGCTGGCAATGGCCAGATAGGGGCTCTTGACCATTGATTTAACCAGATAGTATCATAATTATAGATCTAAGGTGGCATTCCAAAGGTTATTGAACAAAAAAGAGAATATTAGGTTAAGCGTTTCAGTGGAATGTTCCCTCTAAATTCTGACTATGAAAGAATTTGAAGAAGGAAATTTCTACCTGGGTGGAACTAATTATGACAGGTGCTCTCCTGGGGGGGGGGGGGGGGAGGCACCACCCCCACCTCCCCCCCTGGGTACGGGCCTGAGTGACAGAATCATTTACCTTTTTGAATTGTGTCCCTAGCTTGATTAGGAGCTGATATGTTTCAATTTTTGATGCGAGGTTTTAGGTTAGAATCTTAACTGTTATCTGATAAAAGGCAATAAATATAGCCCAAATAGGCTAATTTTGTTTTATTCAGCCTCTAGTAGCTCTACCAAGAATATTTTAATGTAGTAAAAAGGATATTAACCTCCAAAAGAATTTCTTCAAAGATGACTATTTTCTAGTTTGTGACCTTTGACCTTATTTAAGATCATTGTATCGAAATCACTATCTCCTAACTCTTGTGAATACACAGGCTATGGGTTTCGACTAGAAAAAACAACTTACAAATGCACTAGATTATCATAAGGTGAAAACAAGTAATCGTGGTAGAGTGTGATAAATCCTAAATGTCAGATTTTTTCTGTTTTATTCATAGATAGTAGGTAAGCTGAGTTCTTCAAGGAAGAAAAGAAATCTTTACCGAGTTGCCAAAAGAAAAGGGAGGTCAAAGTCAAAGACGCCTGGTGCATCTGCTAGACCAAAAAAAGTGCGAGCAAAAAAGAAAGAGGAAGAATGGAGAAGGAACGCTATTAAACCTGAAACACTTCCAACACCACAATTAGACATACCAAGGATCATAAATGAGAGTGCTTTTGATAAGAACGTAAGTATAATAGTCAATAGGGGGACAGTTATGGTAAAAAAAAATCCCGTTTAAGTACATGAACTAATTTTCACTGCAAGTAGGCTGGTTATTGAGATGCTAGCTTTAGAAAGCATAATTAATAAGTACATTCTTTGAGTTATACATTACTGAACATCAATAAGTTTCATATCAATTAAATCTTCATTGTGCAAATCAAAGCAACAATGTTACTCTCTTAATTATTTGGTTAGACACATTTCTAGTCTTGCAAAATGTAATTCAAAATATCTGTATGTTCTCACAAATAAAAGTTATTTCAAAAAAGGAAAAAGAGCCACTTTTGTCAGTTTTCACATTCATTTCAAGAAGTCTTCTTCAAACGTCTTCAATGTTAAATATTGCTAATGTTTATCCACCAGCGCTCAATGGTATCAAGCGGTCAGCCACAATGCACCCAGTCCTCAGGTTTACCCCCTCGTCGAGGCCGATCAGCTGGACTCGCTGACAATACTCAAATCATTCGACAGCCACAGGGACAGGCACGATCATCCCTAAAGCATAACATTGATGTACGTTTTTCAAACAGGTTTTTTTTTTTTAATATAAGAACATAAATAATTTTAAAAAAAAAGATATATCTTTCAGACTTTCTATTAAAAAAAAAAGAATTTTTCAAACAGGGCTTTAAAAAAAAATAATAAATAAATAACAACAACATAAATAATTAAAAAAGATATATCTTTCTGACTTTCTATTCAAAAAATATCAAGACAAAAGTGATGTTTAAAAAAACGTTTTAGCAGGTACTGAACTATTGTTAATGTTTGATTTAAGACTGCGTAATGTTCGTGTATATCCAAGTCTTCATGAGTCGTTTATTCAGAATGCCTGAGTAATTCAGACTGCTTTTAAAGTTTGTCCGTCCACTTCCCAATAGTTCAAAAGAAATGAACGATGAGGGAGCTTCTTAATATGAAAGGGTTTTTATTCAGTAAACATCTCATCCCGAGTCAAAGCCACCATGTATAAGTCTTCATCAGTCCACCTCCCATCTCCTATCAGCAATCAACCACATTTAGAACACGAGTTGCTCCAACACCTTCTAGATCATTCTAGTATTCAGCTCTAACACAATCCTATGTCCGAGGTAGTGGGTATTGGTAAACTCCAGTCTGTTACACGGAGCCGATGTACTTACTCCAGGTATAACTCCTTGGCTAAACATATTTAGCTGATGTTCTCACTAAACTAAGTGACTACTAACTTCTAACCAACTAACTGCTCGCTCCCTACCTTGCAGCGCCTTTTATACTGGTTAACAGGTGGCGCTAGGAGCGTAAGATATTTCTCCTAGAAGTAGACTAGAAGTAGACTTGCTAAGCCTGATCCTTGTTGGATTATATATCATGACAATATATTAAAAGTACTAAGCCATTAGTACATTCGACGGCGGTCAGGTGTTTGAGTTTAAGGAGGTGGACGACATAGCTCAAACCAAATGAATATAATGAACTCCCAATTTTGATGATTGGATATATTTGTTAAACCATGGTGGGGTGGCCTTGACTCTCGTGGTACATTCAGCACAGTGTCAATAAATTCAGAAGTTCTTTCAAGAACTGTAAACAAAGTTACATTCATATGTCCAGTTTTACCTAATACACAAGTACATTTCCAGTAGTCCATGCTAAGATTCGAGATCACGTTGAAAAGGTTCATAAACATGAAGTTTTCAGGAAGAGTTCCTAGTATTGTTAGTCCATATTATGGCTTAAGAATAGCGGAACAGGTTCATAAGGTAACAAGGTAAGTTTTAGTGAATCATGATCATTGTATGATAAGTAAATGATGACATAATCATGTTGATAAACAGGCGTACTCAGTTTTAGAGGATGAAGATTTATGACACTCGTGCTTAAAGTGATAGAGTTGGGTTTTTCCTTAGTACATACATGTACAGATTCTGACATTTGTAATTTGTAACACAAGTCGACAGAACTCAACATATATACAGTGTAGGGTTGTCTTAAACTTCTAAGAGTAACAAGTGTACATCAAATCCAATTTCAGAACAAATTAACACAACATAAGTCAATACAGAGAATTCGGACATTTTGAACGAACGACTTTCATGATACAATGCGTGTCAAATTTCAACCAAACTTCAATCATAATAACATTATTTACAATAAATACAAGGTCTCTGTATCAGGTTTAGTAATACCGAGCAGTTGGAACCAGAAAATACCACCATTCCTGTCACGCGTCCGCCAGCTATACTTAGTACACGTGTACTTAGCGGGACGCTTGACTGGAGTTCCCTTCCAAGGTTTGACCTCGATTTGGATCCTCCAGGTGCGAAGCGCCCGGATGGCAAATTTCTGCTTCGATCAAACTTTCAAGTTTGAAGGCTCGACCTGACATTTTGAGCCGATATGAATTAATTCTGGCGCTTGATTACGTTGGTTGGGGACCTAAACTTTAGTTTAGCACAGATTTTATAAGAAATTATACGATGTATTGATCATGCTAGCCGATTTCAGAATTTGGATCTTTTGGATCAAAAAGGGGTTTCCCAAATTAGCCTCGTTTTGACGTCATTTTAATCAGTGCCGACGGTCGTTTTTCAGAGGACAGACGTGGTTTTGTTTTTGTCTCGCAACACTTTTATCCTTTTTACGAAGAAGTATGGCCCGAGTAGCAGTATTCTGCTCCGACCGGGAAGCCGGTCTTCAGGATTACCCTGATCTGCTCCTGAAGGATTCCGGCAACAGCTGTGTGATTCATCCTTGCGTCGAAGCAACGACCGCCGAGTTGGCTGGTTTTGCTTTCGCCCATCATGTCCTTCACCCAGAAGATATCTTAGTTGTAGTGACAAACTTACTGGACATCCTTACATGGGATCAGGAGCTGGACCTGTTCATTCCACTGTTTATCCGCCCCGAAGAAGCCGTGAGATTTTATTCCGAACTATTCAACAGAGCCTTCCTGAATATACGATCCCATCCAATTTCATCCACCTTTATTTTGGCAACACCCTCCGGATTCGACGCCCGTCTCTGGAACCTCACCGACAGCGACGGGTCGCTTCAAAAATGGGTTAATCGGCTCGCCCCAAAGATTGGTCGCGAAGTACAACGCGCGAACGACTGGTACGGCGTACCGACTATCCACACTGGACAAGCCCTGCATATGACTCGGTCCGCAGCGGACGGTTTAATGAACATTAATGATCTTAGGGGATTGGTGGACGGCTATATGCCGTCCGCCCGTATCCTCCGTCGGTGGGCCAGGGCACTAGGCCGCGTGATTGCCCGCCTGCCCTTAGCCCCCCGTTAGACCGTCGGCACTACCTTGTACATAATGATTTATATTGATTTTAAACAAGTAATTTCCTGGATCCAATTCCCGGCCTGTGATTGGAACACTTAATTCCGGGTCGTTTTCACCGAGTGATTCTGGTGATTTAATTCCCGATCAGCACCTAGTCCACTTAAGTTCATATATCCAAGAGGAGCAGATCACACTTTTGATGGAGCTCCAGACTGTTCTTATGGGATGACACGGACACTTTCACCGCCCTGCTGGCTTGTCGTCGGACACCGCCCTCCTTGTAGAGACGGCCCCTCGTCCAGACCGCTCCGAGACTTGGTGAGTACAGCCTTCTTTCTATTGTTCTTAGCATGTTAGACAGGCTACTAACCCGTAGGGTTTAAGGAGATTGTTGGCCAAATTCTTCTTGGTGGTTCTCGGCTCGCCTTCACGTGGTTGTATTCCGGAAGCTGATGTCACTCCCGGAACCAGAAACTGTGTTTCGCTGGTGATTTTAGTAACGGGTAACGTGGGTGGCCACCTAGTGTTTACTTTTGGTTCCAAGATGGTGGACGCGGGCCGAGAGTCAGGGCCTTGCGTACTAAACTTATTATCTCTTCCAGGTCCTGTGGTTGGTGATGATAATATGAACGGCGTAAGGTGGTAGTATTGGCACTGAGAGACGTCAGTCTATATGATTTTAGTGGGAGGAATTGTTTAGGCTAATATGATCAAGCATTTTACCTCGCGCGTGGTTGGGCGATAATAGAGGGTTTTCTGACTAGCGGTTTGTTGACATTGCCGATCTAAGTAGGCTTTTTGGAGTGTGGGTAATTCGTATCGTATTGTTATTATTTGATACTATTAACTGTTGGGGACTGACACTGCACATGAGAATCAGGTACGGATGGCCAGAGATTCCGGTCTGAGTTGTACAACACTAGATTTGCTGTAACAGGATTCTTTGTTTAGTCGTTATTCGTGCAGGACATTAGTGTAAATGTCTACATTGGAAACAATTCACATGGGGTGCCCTAGGTAACAAGCGCTTCCTAGGGTGTTTTACCCTGGTAAGTTTAGGTGACAGTAGGTGACCAAGTATTTTGGTCCAGACTTCCCAGCATTAGATTGGCTGTGGCAGAATTCTTTGATGAGTAGTTCCCCCTTACAGGTTACAGGAAATATTGACGTGTCGGCCACGTGAGGCGACACCATAGGTGGAGCCGTCCAACGAGTTGTTGGCGACTCCATGGTAAGTTTGAGATGTAGTGGCGAAGGCCACAGATACCCATCCCATGTTTTAGTCTAACAGCAAGACTTCGTCAGTGTCATCGTGTTAGAATAAGTTTTAGAGTGAGTATTAATGTTCAGAGTCGTCTCGAAGAGGAAAAAATACTACTGTGAGGAGACCGAGATGAAGTCTCTAAGACACTGAATGAACTCCCAGATGAAGATTCTGTATGTGTCATTGTGAAAGAAGGAATGGTATCCTTATTTAAGAGCTAGAAGGGCATCAACACCACAAAGATTACCAAGCGTCCCAAGCAGAGATACATGTGTGAACACTGCGGGAGTTCGTACGTTCATAGATCAGGCCTTAGTAGGCGCCGTTCCATTGAACGCAGAAGCCACGCTTATCAGTGCCCGAGATTGCCAAACATCTCAGACAGTGATATCTTTGCGATGAATGTGTGGAAGCCTATGCCCACAGGTCGGGGCTGAGCCGTCACAAGAACATCCATCTGCAAAGGCTTCATGAGTGCCCGAGATGTGATGCAAAACTGTCCCGCTCAGATTCCCTAACCGACCTCCTGGGAAGATAAGAATAATGATAGGAATTGGATCCCTGGTGGTTTACCTTAAGAGGTCATTTTTTTTTACAAGAGTCAATACTCTTGATAACACTCTTTCTGTACAGCGTGTTAGAATAATTACCCAATACACTTCAAGGATTTGTACGTAAACAAGTTAACACCCCCTTCAAGGGTGACAACTGTTCTAACATATTTGACTCCATTTTGTGAAGCATCCGCTTTAAAACCACAGTTTGTTCTTATTGAATGATTATGTTACGACAAAATCCCTTCTCTCTTTGCTAGTTACAGGTGGTAGCTCGGCGTTCACCCCCTACATTCAGCCTGGGGTTTGAAGACCGAGTTCCACTTTATATTGGGTAGTGGCGCCCTTCTGATAATGCAAACGGGTTGGCCACCAACTCCAAACGGTTCACTGAATAGATATTATACCTATGTTAACAGTAACATCTCACTGTCTACCCTATACTCTACATCACATGGGAAAAACCAACATGACAAGCGGTGGGGGTAGCGTTTTCATTCCGTGAGGTATAAATGTCATTAAAGGACATTAAGTACTAACTGTACAAAGGAGGTTGAGATTATTCGTTCCTCATTAGTTATCACCAGAGGATCGGGTCTCAGATTCAGGTTCATTTCTGATCTGATTCCCGGTCCTCATTAGTTACACGTGGTTTGTCGGTACTCTCCCATTCATAGGACCAGAATGGGTAGCACCGAGTTTCCATTGTTATAATTGGGAGCAGACTGCATATATCTTTTTTTTTTTTTTTAATATGCAGCCTACACCCCCTTTAAATTATAGAGATGTGTAAATGCATCTCCTTAGATCACTTACTTCCAGACAGCACCTAGTAAGTCGGGCCTTTACCGAAGTACAGTACAAGGTTAAACCCGTCCTTTGTTCAGGTCTATGCCCGTTTTTCTTGTGGAGAGTCAAGACTACTCCTGAAAAGACTCCGCCCCCAGCTTATCCTAACTATGCGCATGCAGGGCAGGGATAGGTAGTGCTAAAGACAGAGTTAGAACTTTTATCTCCTTTCTAATAGATCGGGTAACTTATTAGCTCTGGGTGTCAACCAAGTTCATTGTAGCTTTTTCATCAGGGAATCAGTAGTCCATGTCCCCCCTCTTCAGCTCAACTGTTGAGCGGAGACCTGGATACTTTTAGCGCCACGACGGCGGTCAAGACTAATTTTCATTCATTTATTTTCTTTTCCTCGACGGCGGTCAGCTCTGAAGCTGCTCATTTCCTTTATTAATTTTAATTATTTCTAATTTTTTACCCGGGTCGAAACTTGACTTCTTGCCGTTTTGTCTCTGTCCCGATTAAAACTGGTCTAAAAGTGGTCTAAATAACTTAGTCTTGAATTATGGGCAGTTGTTCATTATTTTCTTTCTTCTTGATACTAGTTGTCGTTGGATCCTGACTTTTTATGTTAAAGTCAGGATCCTTTGACCTAAGACATACGGTGATCCGGTGGTCATTTACACATAACCAAGACGACGGGGCTATTAATAAGGACAGCACCTCGCTCCACCGCCTTGTGAGTTTTCGCTACAGCTTCTCCCCCCCCCAGGGATGGCTTGTCCAGTTTGATGGAGTCGCAATATGGTGAGAGAGAGCCGAGCACCCTGTGAATGTCACCAATTCGCCGTTGTCCCGTAACTACATTTCCTTGTGACCTCCGCTATAGCTCCCAAATATAGCACGCCTTGTCAGGATTTGCACATATCCTTGCCGCTGCAGCGTGTCTATACTAGGAGCAAACGAGCCACGTCTAAGGTACTCTCGTGTGCTGTCACAGAGCGTTCCCCCCGAGAATGTTACTAGCTGTTCTGCGTTCATATGTTCTTATCACAACTTGCCCAGAATTCCCTGAGGAAGGGCTCTTAGTTAAATGAGTATTGGGTTGCTTTATCTATTCAGTTTTTAGGTAAATTTCTTTCTACTCGTCGATTTTTTTTTGTGATGAGGAGACCGCTTGTCAGGAGCCAATCCACCCGGGGCATAGTGACTGCCA
Source organism: Lepidonotus clava (assembly GCA_936440205.1). Lineage (NCBI taxonomy): Eukaryota > Metazoa > Annelida > Polychaeta > Phyllodocida > Polynoidae > Lepidonotus > Lepidonotus clava. Next base: position 31,578,100 of record OW387145.1, on the reverse strand, counting down.
TGGTCGGGCGTCCACCCCAGTGCCCTTCGCAGCGTCAGTGACGCGTAACCCCAACGTCCTGCCTCCTGTCAGGCACCACTGACACCAGGCATGTGGGCAGGCTCCTGCTGCTTGTGCAGCCCCCTCATCTTTGAGAAGATTATATATGTAAGCATGCTAAAGAATAGACAGTGGTGTTCCCCAAGTGACTCCTGTACTGCAGCCCGATCCTAGCGGTAACAACAGCACAGGGGTCAGGTGTAGATGGTACTTGCTTGAGGAAGTTCACTTCGCTCGTTGGGAGCATTGGTCCCGTTGAGCGCTCTTAGGTTTTATACAGAATTTTGAGTTTCTTTTTTTTTTTTTTAAATGCTAAAATTTCGCGACACTAGGATCGGTTCCAAATGGTTCCCTACTTTAAAAGCGTTGCCAAATCGTTAACAATGAGAGTGTTGAGCTAGGCTACCGGGCATGGGACACTCGACTCGAGAGAAATTTAGATAACCCATGGGTCCATAGAAAGACGGTTGGACCAGCCTACCCGACCCAGGTTTCCCTGACTGGTGAATCCTTATTGATCAGGTTAGTCAACAGAACCCTACCTACCCAAACAGGTATTGCCCAGCGAACTTCCTGTAACATTTTAGTTTTAGTATTTGTACCTTTGTGTTATTAATTCACCAATTTTACCTGTACAGCTCTAGGTCAGGTTTTAACACTCGTTACATTGTCATATGATAACTTCATAAACCGTTCCTGGATCTATTTCGGATGTCCCTGGCCTTATTGTCTTTCGGGCAGATCCTGTTCCGGTCGCTGTTGAGGTGGGCGTGGTCGATCTAGGAGGAGCGTTAGGCATTGTTCCATGTCCCAACACCGGTTGAGGCCAGTCCGCTCCAACATCGGACCAGCCTGCGTCGATGAGGCGAGGTACTCCCATGGGTACAGGAGTGGCTAGCCCCGAGGAATATCTCAGTAGTCTGGCCCTGGTATTGTATTTTAAGTTACTCATCATCAGACGGGCTAGTTTTTTAGACACTCTCAGGGTGTCGGGTAGTGGCACCTTAGATGGGTGTTGTCCAGGTCTAGTCGCTGCTCCCATCAGCTGCGCCCCCCAGGTTACTGTCAGAGTATATTTCAGACACAGCTGGGTCACCAGTAGATCCCTAATGAGCACATAGCCCTCCGTATAAGTGTGGTCTGAAGGCATAGCCAGTTCGCCTAGGAAGATTGTTTCTATCATATGTGGATTGGCAAATTGTACGTACAACCCATCCACAGTCTTTCTTCTAATATTTCTCCACTTTCGCCACACGAGGACCACTATAGCGATGACTAGTACTGCTAATAATATAGCCAGCACTGCCACTGCAGTGGGGTTGGCGGTCGCGTCTGGACACCCAGTTAGTGCCTTTTCATGGTGCAACAGTTTCTCCGGGTCCGCCGTCTCCAAGGCCATGGCCCGAGGTAAGGTCATGGTTAGTCCGGCTAGGGCAGCCTTACCTTGATGGTTCCGCCAGCATTTCCAGAGGACACATCCAATAATTGTCACAGCCACCACTATGCAGAAGATGGTGAGGAGACCAAACCCACCTCCGAAGTTACCTATAGAGAACCACGGGGCGTGTTTCTCTACCTCGTAACGGTCAGTCGCGTTCTTGATGCCCTTGGCCAAGTCTTTACGGTGTTTTTGTATTCGTTTGGCCAAGGAGGTTACAGGTATTTTGGCCTTCAGGCTTTCCTCGATTTCCAGCAGGTCTTTCCTAATTGTTTCAGGGATAGGGTCTGATTCCAACATAGTGGGTTCGTTTTTGGACGTTGTGAAATTCATGTCCCACCCCTTCACACGACTTGCTGCTTCCAACAGGTCATTATGTGGGTACACAACCGTGGTGATCCTGGTGTGCCGGTCACAATTTCGCAAGCTATACGGTATCCACGCTCCTTGTGTTTGGAATGCACAGTCGCATTCCACCTGAACCCTTGCGTAATTTTCTATGTTCACTCCGACCGCAGGCTGGTTTCTGCAAATCATTTGGCCTCTGGTGTCGGCGCTGACCACTAGCATATCTCCGTCGTCTAGGTACACTGCCATCTCTCCGAAGTCTGCTTCCAGTAGATAGTCCAGCTCACATTTTTCTCGGATCGCTAGGTCGTCGCGCCTCAGTAGCGCAGCAGTGCAGGTGTTGTCTGTAATCTTTTTCATATAGGGTAGGTCCTTACAGAGCGTGATGGTCTGTCCATAACAACCTGACCAACTGCCACTAGCCAATGGTACGTAATACTGGCGGGACATGGACATGGCGACACTTTTGGGTAGATTAACAATTTGGAGAGCGTCCTTCTTAAGTCGCCCCCTAACCGTCACTGGCACAGGAAAAGTTAGTACTTCGTAGACCCTGAACAAATGTTCATCAGCCACCACAGGCACCCTTACATACACTATTAATTCCTGAGTGGTTTCATTGAATTTGAACGAAGGTTGACTGTTCTCGTAATAGAAGGAAGGATCTGTGAACGCGACATGGAACCTGGGGTGGATCCCCTTCAGGTATCTGTTCACTTCCTGGACCGCTCCGACCATATATTGGCGGGGTACCAAGTCCATAGTCAGCTGGCCCCGCGTCAGGCGCTGTACACCTTTCCTGAACACGCGAGTTTGTTCTACCATTAATTGAAGATACACCATCTCTCCTAACTTGTCTTCCAGAGCGACCGGTATCATATTCAGGTACAGTTCCATCCAATCCACCTTATGTTGCCACTTGGTTCCTTCGGCCTTCCCATATGTCATGAGACATAGTGGATTGCGCCTGAGCTAGAACCCTTTCCAGCCATAAGGCTCTCTCTGCTTCCCAGATGGTTCTTTTCAAACTTGTTCTGATCACAGAGAGCATGGCTCAACTAAACCCACAATATCCAATAATAGGGTATTGGACATGCAGCATTTAGCTTTACCATGGCCTGACTGTACATTGAGCCCTCTCTGCTACCGGAAGATCTTGGACCTACCAGCAGAGCAGAGACGACCGGCCAGTGACCCAGTCGATAGCGATTACCGGTCCCAAGTCACCCTGGGTGGTCACCGACGGTCTGATCCAGGTGAATCTGCCAACCCACACTGAACTTTGACCGTTTTCACTGGCCTTGCCTGTTCACTCCTGAGCTGTCAGGAGCTAGGTGGGGTCTGTCGGCCCCGTACCACGTACATACCACTTACTGGCGGGTGCACACCTAATAGACCTTAATTTAGTTGATTCTGCCGTATGGGATTGGCCTTCCCCCGCACCCATTAGCTCTGAATCGGATTTAAATTTTAGTCGTATGTGCCCCTTGTGACCCAGCAGCCCGATATGTACGCCGACTAGACGGTACCACAGTAGGATGTTAATTCATCCTTCGTTAGACACGGGGGCCTTCAGTTGGTCTCTCCCCTGCACTATATATGAAGTTTAACGTGTCCCCGGACTCTCGCGAGCCCACTGCCGCCTGTTACTCGCTACCCATCGAGGAGCTCATCCCTCTTGGTACTGAGTTTCATCCTCCGGCGAGTCGTGTTGTGTGCCTTATTTAGTGATCTTAGACTGTCCAGTAGGCCTATCACGACATGGTTAATCTTTTCGACAGCCTCGTCATGTTTTTCATTCATCAGAGCCAAGTCTTCGATCATTTGGTTCGAAGATTCTTGCAATACTCTAATCAATTCTCTGTTATATTTGACATCAGCTGCCAGCCCTTGATTCCAAGAGGTTGGAAGAGGAAAGGTCGGCCATCCTGGATCGTCCAGCATTGTGGGCAACTTCTTCATTCTTTTGACCCTTCCACCTGATTTTAACTCCGACTCTTGATTTTGAAGGTCTTGTTGAGTGTTCTTTATTAGGGAACTTAAGGTTTCATTAAGAACTTCTCGGTACCGACCCTTAAGCGCCTGCGACGTCTGATCCATCCAATTGACCAGCGACCTGATATGGTAGCAGGCCCGATCGAGGGCGTCTCCTCCCTGTAGATATCGGTGACAGACCTGGCCAAAGGTAGCCTTGTTGAAGGAGCGCCTCCTTGGAATAGTGATTAGGAAGCCTTGTCGGACGTGTGTTATATCCGCGGTGGACATTAACTTCCCTGGTTTTAACACTACTCCATATTGTTCTAAAGCTATCACTTCAGCGTTAGGGGCTAGCCCTTCAGGTGGGCTGGAGTCGTTATGCACTCCCCTAATGCCCCCTATTATAGCTAATACGAACAGCACTAGCCACTTCATTGTCTTTGTTTTGGCCTTAGCGATAGCTTGAGAGAGTTAATTTTGCAGTTTATCTAAAACATGTTCACAGCAAAGTTACCTTATTTTCCTGCGCACTACTATCATTCATGCGCCGAAATATGCTCTCCTCCCGGGTCCTCTGGTCTGTTTAGTTTGGGACATGCTCGTAGAGGTTTTGCCCGTTGTCATTTACCACTCGCCTGATGATCCCGCTCTCGTCCTTGGTGACCGTGATCCTCAAGCCTCTCATACGTTCGCAGGACGAGGGGCGCATTGCTCTGAGGGGTCTTGGCCTAGTAGGTTCCAGTCCGAAACGGCCCCCGTTGGATCGTACGACGGTTGGCTCGAGGGGTATGGGTTCGGTACCTGCGGTGGGTTTGTCGCTGGGAGTGGGCTCGGCCACAGTGGGCCCCCCGGCTGGCTGGTTGGCGTCCACTGCTGCTGGTTCCATAGCAGTGGTGAGGGATTGGCGCTGCAGCTCGTTGTCAAGCTGCTCAAGTCTAAACAAGCGGGGTCCGCAGGCTGTAAGTGGTGGAGGAGGGGAGCTCCCGCCGGCCCGTTCCCCACCGGTGGGGTTGGCGCGTGTTGAACGGGTGCCACCTCCACTTTTAGTCCTGGAGCGGCGACGGTTAGATGTTCCCCTCCCGATCGCCTTTCCAGAGTGGGCAGAGGTCGGCCGCCTCGTGTTGTTTGTAGGCTGGTACTTTCCTTGACGCATTTAGAGTTTTGTGTGGTCCTTTGAATAAAAGGAGCTACCTGAGTTTTAATCTCAGCTAACTGTTTGTTTGATTTTGGCACATCCAGTCCTACTGTCCTCCTAATTTCGTCAACAGTCTCAAATAGTTGGAACAGTGGTTGCGTAAGGTCCCAGAACCAGCCGGCCTGAATCTGCACCGGTTGGTTGGCCGCTTCCTCCTTCTGAACCGGCTTGGCCAACGCCGTTAGCCTCGGCTCGGGCTCCGAGTCACTCACCTCAGATAAATTGTAGAAGTCTTTATCTGCTGTCTTCTTTTTGGCTGGAGCCGATTTAGCGGACCTCTTGGCTCCGCCTGTGGTCGTTCTGGTGGGCCGCCGGGCTGGTGTCCTTGGCTTCTTCCGGGCAGTCCCGGCGTCGGTTGAGTCCGGACGGACACCCCCCCGGCCCGGCCAACTCCACCGCCTAAGGGCCTGAGCCGGTTGTTTCCTAGCACTCTCCTTTTCGACTGTCTTTTCTTTCATTTGGTAAAATCCTAAAAGAATGGCCCAACGAACCTTCCCTTGGTAGGTAGCGCCCTCTGGTGGGGGCGGCTAATCCGTTTCCTTCTCAGGGGGACGATGATCCTTCCCTCCGTGTCCGCAGGGAAAGTAGTGGTTCCCTTTGGATTGCTATGTGGCCGGAGGGCTAGACAGTTCCCCATGAGTCGGTGGATCAGTGTCCCAGCTAAGTTCTCTTTCTGCTCCTTCCAGGAGAAGTCGGAAGTTGAACAATTTCTATCTCCAACTTCCGTTCAGAGATAGAATCAATATCTATCTCCGTTTCCTCCCGGGCTGGGTTGCGCGCACAATCACCTGCAGCAGAGGTGACCGTCTAGGAGCGGAGTTGCGGACCGACTGGTGGATCGGCGCGGATCCCACGAAATTATAACCGATCCGCTTGTCCATGCCGTCTCCATATTTGGAGCTGTATCTTGTTTCAGGTGGGGGGGAACGTTTGCATCCGGTCCCAAGAGATGACGCCAAACCACTGGCATCTCTCTTGGCGTGCGCACCCTCCCTTTCTGCCACGCCCCTGGGCGCGGCGAGGTGGCCGTGAGGTAGACCACCTGTTCCATTAGCGCTGATGCTAACGGTGCCGCTCCGCCGAACCTTTATTTTCATAGGGCGGCTAAATTTCCTGCATTAATCATCCATGTCGTCGCTTTCCCCACCGTTGGACAGAGCGACGTAGTTAGGGCGGCGGTTCCGACGTAGGTTATAGCCACCTTTCGTCGGGACATGGTCCTTTATTGTTTTTTCTGGGCTCTGTTCCGATGTATCCAAGGTCGGTACATCACCGCAGGGTAGTTTTATGGGCTTGTTGTTGCCTGGAGGGGATCTCCCCTCCAACGGCTGGCTTTTGCCCCTTCGTTTAGCTCGTTTGCGTTTCCTCTGTTCATTAGCGCCAGCTGTTCCCCGTTCACAGGCGGCTTTATTAGGAACAAAGGATAAGTTTGTTGACAGCGCGGTGTCCGCACTGGTGCCCTGACCATCAGTGATTTGCCCATCCGTTTCTGCTAAATCAGTGGGACTTGGACCAGGTTTTTGTGTAGGTACCTTCCTGGTCATAGGAACTGCATCATGCTCACGGGGACCGGTCGTTCCCGTTGAGTTTTCAGTCTCAGCACCCCTTATTTCGCCATCTTCCTCAGCGATTTCACCCGTCGGAGTGTGATGCAATTCAGGGTTTCGGTCAGGATCTGCCCCTTTTGAGTTAGTGATTTTCGCTTCTCTCACCAGTTTGGGAATGTTATGAGGGATGGCGGGAGACCAAGGCCCATGTGCAGGTTTGAGTTTTGAAATGTTTACTAGATGTGGGACCTGTTTTCCAGTTTTTAACGACACTAGTCTAACAAGGTGGTCTCCTTTTGTTTCAATTACCCTGAATGGCCCAGTATACCTGTTTGAGAACTTAGACGCTTTATTTTCACTAGCTAAAGGGTCGTACATGTATACCATATCACCTTCGTACATCTGAGTGGGCCGCGCTCGCTCATCAATTCGCAGCCTCAGATCTTTTTCGTAGTTTTGAACTACCCTTTCAGCCATATTCCTAAACATAGCAATATTATCCTTGGTTTGCATGAATTGTTGCAGCGTTTCAGGAATTGTTCCCTGCTCAGGCATTCCCATACTGATTGGATCTCTGCCAAACAGCAGGGTGTGCGGGCTGTATCCCGACCGTACACTGATTGTGGATCTAACTGTCCATAATGCAATGGGAAGTAGATCGATCCAGTTACAGTGGTCGTCAGGGATATAATAAGCAATCAGGTTTTCAATGGTTTTATGTAGTCTTTCTACTCGAGCGTTGCCAGTCGGCATTCGCCCGGTAGTGAACGTTTGTTTGCACGCTAGTCGTGTGGTGATTTCCCTGAATAGCCCTGAGAGGAAGGCCGCCCCCCGGTCTGTGTGCAGGCGGTTTACCCGTCCATACCGACACACTATCCCGGTTAGGAAACAGTTGGCCGCGGTTTGCGCAGTGGAGTCTTTCGTGGTGAAAGCCTCCGGCCAACCTGTTAGTAGGTCTATGAAGGTCATGATATATTTTGACCCATCCCTAGCCCTCTTTAGTGGCCCGATGAAATCACACTGTACCACCTCAAAGGGTCGGGTTGGTCTCTCCCAAGACTTAGCTAAGGCCTTGAAATGCGGAGCCCGTCTCCTCAGAGAGCAGGTCTCACAAGCTTTCACATAGTCTACTATGTCGGCGTTCATGTTCCGCCAGTAGAATTTATCAGAGATTTTGGTAGTGAGGTTACTGATCCCTACATGTCCCCCAGCCAAGATGTCATTATGTAATAGTCTCAGGACTTTGGGAATTAACTTTCCTGGAACTATCATACGGGGTTTTAGTCTGACCAGTTGGTCTTGGTGTTTGTTATACCTTTTGACGTTGAACCTACATAGTACCCCCGGTGCTACCATTCCTACAAAATCAGCTTGGTCCATTATTCGCCTAGCTTCAAGGGGATCTGTCGGTAGGTCTCCGTCCTGCAGGTAGTCTATCAATTGCGCGCACTCTGCATCTTGGAGTTGCGCGTTTAATACCGTAGCCACAGAAAGCTCTTCATCCTGAACTTCGGCCTCAAATAACTCACATCCCACAGCGGGCTCATATTCCTCACCTGGGACATGCTCATGATAGACTCTAGACAAATAGTCCGGTAGAAAATGAGTCGCTCCTGGCTCATATATGATTTCAAAATCAAAATCTGATAACGCTAAAGCCCACCGTCTCAGCCGGGCTGACGGGGCTTTGTAGGCACTCTGTAGCAGGGGAATCAACGGTTTGTGATCAGTCACTATTGTGATTTTAGCTCCCTGCAACATGTCCTCATAGTTCTTAATGCCTTTAATTACTGCCAGAGCCTCCTTTTCTGTTACCGAATAATTTAATTCGGCGTCCCGGAGAGTACATCCCCAGAAAGCAACCGGACGGTAGATTTCATCTAGTTTGTGACAAACCGCTGCACCGCACGCGGCGTCTGATGCATCAGTTAGTAGATAGAAATGCCCTCCTATATCTGGATGAATTAGTAAGGGTGGCGAGGTCAGCAATTTCTTTAACTGTTGAAACGCTTCCTCGCAGGCCTCTGTCCACTCAAAATAGACTTCTTTCTTTAGCAGCCGGTTTAAAGGCTTTGCTAGATCAGCGAAATTAGGGACAAACGATCGGTAGTAGTTACACAGTCCCAGAAAGGATTTAATAGTTTTCACATTATGTGGACGGTTAAAGGCTGTAATCTTTTCTGTGGTTACCCTTTGTGTAGCCACCCCTTCCGCGTTTACTACGTGGCCGAGGAAATTGATTTCACTGCGGCACCACTCACACTTTGACGGTTTCAGTTTGAGATTAGCTCTCGCCAAAGCTTGGAGAACCACCTCAACACTTGCCAGGTGTTCTTCAAATGTAGTGTCGTAGACGATTACATCGTCTAAATATGCTAAGCATGTTCTAGGAATCAATCCCTTTAGCGCTATGGCCATTACCTTGGTAAACTGCCAAGGCGCGCCAACTAAGCCAAATGGTACACGCTTATACTGATACACACCCATCGGGGTTTCAAAAGCGGTATATTTTCTACTGTCTTCTTCGATTACACACTGATGATAGCCGCTCAACAGATCTAAAGCTGTCCACATAGTGGGTTTCTTGTAAGCCATATATAAGAAAAGCGAGCGAGCCGTGGGCATGGGGAATTTATCTTTAAAAGTGACTTGATTAAGCATGCGAAAGTCTGTACAGAGCCTAGGTTTGCCATCTTTCTTCTGCACTACCACCAGCGGGCTTCGCCAAGCCGATTCGCTGGGTTCTATGACACCTATATCTATGAGTTGCCTAACCTGTTCATCGATGATATCCATTTTCTGTGGAGAGTATCGGTATGGTCTAGAACTTATGACTCCCTGCGACTCATCCACAATGATTCTCATCGGCGCTATTTCACCGTGACCTAACTCTTCCATTGAGAACGCTAGTGCATTTCTATTGTTATTAAGCATTTGCCTAAACCTTACCTGTTGTTCTTCGTTTAAGCACGACTCGGTCAGATCTATTTTACTTACATTTTCATCCATTTTACCTCGGGATTTCTCCTCAGAGGTTTGGCTTTCCATTTGCACTGCGTCTTTCATTACTTCTACAGAAATCCTACAGATGGACATTGGGGTCTCTGTTTTAGTTAGATAACACAAGTCTAGGAACTCCTCTATCTGATTTTGGTTTACCTCAGGCACTGCGCATTCTTCCGCAAAAGCTAATACTTCCTGGGGAGTGATTTCTTGCATTTCATCTAGCGGATTCATGACTTTGATCCACCACTGGCTTCCCACCGTATTCACGCACCCCTCCACTAGGACTGGTGCGGTCACCGCCGGTGCGCAGTAAGCTACCGGTGAGTCTAATCCCAGCGGCTCTCGAGTGGTTACCGGTATGATGCATTCATTTCCCGGCGGAATTTTCACTGTTTCTTTGCTAACTATAGGGTTTCCACAAAACACTTCTATCTTTGCGCCTGGTAGAGATAAATCTGATCGAAGCACTGTTAATAAGTTTCTACCGATTACTATTAGGTGGCATAGATCGTCCACTATGTTGAAATCATAGCAGACCACCGATCCCTGGATTGAAAACTTACATCTAATTTGTTCTAGTATTACTTGAGACGAGTTGTCTGCCAAACTGATGTTTCCCTTCGATACCTTCCATTCATCTAAAATGCATTGTTTAGGGATCTGTCGTTTACAATGGGTGGACATGAAGCAATCGCTCGCTCCTGTGTCTACTAAAGATCTAACCTCCTTCTGATCATTAAATCTTAACGTTAAGAAAAATGCTTCGTCTCCTATCTCTCTCCTAGCCGGTCCGTCCACTGCGCCTAATTCTATCGTGGAATGAACGGACCCTTCCTCTAGTTTCCCTGATTCTTTTGTTCGGTACCACTGGCTTTGCTATCTTTGTAGATCCGCGGGGGTTTTTCCCTCAACCTATTCTTCAACCACAAGCACGCTTCTGTAGAGTGACCATGCTGTTGGTGAATGATACAAAACTTACTTTCATCAAAAGGCAACCTGGGTCTCTCTACTTTCTGTTGAGTTGGCAGATTCTTTCCCTTATCTGCCTCTCTGTTCGGGGCGATATTGGATTTAGGCTTCTGATCTGAATTTCTTTCACCTTTCTGGTTTTCGTACCTATCTTTTCTCTCATAACCTTGCTGTTTAAAGTTACCACCACTCTGGGGAGTCCCGCTTTGCCCTGGCTTTGGTTTCTGGAACCATGGAGCGGCCTCCAGTCGGGCCAGCACCACTCCAAATCGTTCGGAGATGGAGTTTAGGGCCGCGGTCTCCTCTAATTCTTGGCTTCCAGCCAGTTCGCTCACTGCATTAGATATTTTAGTTCCCCCTTTGCCTTTGTCCAACGATTCTAGTCTCGTTGCACAATCCACCGCTTCGGTGAACGACTTAGGGTCCAGTATGGCTACTTGCCTGGCTACGCCCTGTTTTAATCCTTCTAAAAACACAGCTAACATCATGCTTTCACTCGCCTCTGCTTTAACTTGCTTTTGTTTCAGAACACCTGCAAATTCGATCACGCTCTGGTCTTTTCCTTGTTTAAGGCCACAGAACTCTGCGTGTTTCTGCCACTTAGCTCTTCGATCACCGAAGATCTTGGTCATTTGGGCTTCTAGCTTCTCAAATGAGTCTTTCTCACTTTCAGCTAACGCTCCTGCCCAGTCGTCGGCCCTTCCTTTTAGGCCTAACAGCGCCATATTCAGGAGATGGGCGTCCGACCAGTCATAGATAGCTTTCAGTCGTTTTAATTCCCTGAAATACTTTTCTATTTGCTCGTCTTCTTTTCCACTAAACCACGGTAACCTAATGTTTGGTCCCCTTTGGTGACCACTGTGAGTCGTTTCACGCACTGGCGCTGGTGTTTGCCCCAGTGCCAGACCCAACTGTGGTAGAATTTCCCAAATATTTGGTTGATTCGGTGGGTTTGGAGGGTTGTTCTGACCTGGTGGGCCCGGCGGACCTGGTGGTCCGGGCGGTGGAGGATTCGGTGGGTTTGGGGGGTTGTTGAGTTGGTTAAGGAAAGGATTGTTGTTCTGGTTCGGGGGAGGGTTATTGGGTCCTGGTGGATTCGCTTGATTATTCTGGCCTGCTGGGGCTTGCTGACCCTGCTGGTTATCCGCTCTTCCTCGGCCTGCGTTAAGATTGGCTGCGAGTGCCATCGCCTGCAATAGGTGAGGGAGCAGGTTTTGATCGGCCCCACCCCCTGCTGGCACGGCCCGGCCGGGCTGTTGGCCTGGTTGGCCTCCCCCATCATTTTGTTGCTGTCCCCCAAGGTTTACCCCAGGATTAGGCTGCTGTATTCCCGGATTCGCACCACCATTTCCCCCTGCACCGGGTTGCTGGAGTCCCCCAGGGTTTATCCCCAGATTGGGCTGATTCGGAGGGGGATTATTAATAAGGTTTTGGGGAGGGTTGAGAAGGTTTTGAGGAGGGTTAGGCCCTTGTGGGTTGGCCTGATTATCCTGGCCTCCCTGAACCTGCTGATTAAGAGGAGGAATAAGTCCTTGAGGGTTGGCCTGATCGTTCTGGCCCCCTTGAACTTGTTGATTAAGGGGAGGATTGGCCTGATTACCTTGGCCTCCTTGGGCCTGTTGATTAAGAGGAGGAATAAGTCCTGCCTGCACGCCTCGGTCCGGCTGCTGGATTAGGATCTGGCCATTCCCATTGTTTTGTTGAGGTCCCCCAGGGTCCATCCCACGGTTAGGATGCCATGCCCCCAGATCTACACCCCCAGCTCCCCCTTCACCGGGTTGCTGGCGTTGATCTCTATCCTCTCTTTCTTCTACTAGATCCATCAAAGGAACGCCTCCTTCCGCCATATTATTTTCGTGGAGGTTTTGTATATCGTGATCGTCCCACTGTTCTTTCACAGGTATTTCCTCTACACTAATTTCGTCCTCACTCTCTAGTTTAGCTTTCTTACCTGTGTCTAAAACATCCTCGGTAATAAGTTCGTATGAAGACGAGGTTGATTTATCTTCTCTAGCTAATTTTCTATCAGGACTACCCCCTCTGACATCTGCGGCTGCTTGTTCTGTCTCGCTATTTTCTTCCTCGTACTCGTCCTCGTATTCTTCATACAATTCATGAGTTAGAGTGTTAAAATCTTGTGCTTTAAGCGTTACATTTTCTTCACTATCCTGATCGCTTAGCCTCTCTAGATCTATGTGCTTTTCGGGGCTTGAGTCTGCCCACTGCTTTAATATTTCGGCTGGATCAAAGGCCTGAGCTTCCGCTCTTTTACCAGCTTGGTCTAAGTTCGTTTCTACACCGTAAGTTAATCGATAGGGTTGTAAATTGCCTACTTTCTCGCTGTTTCCCTCTGCTTCCCTTCCCACTCCCCTATCCCCTCCCACTGTTTTTCCTTTAGCTACAGTGGAATAAGGAATGGACGCCCCCGGGTTGGGGTGAGTTGGTGTTACCAGTGGGTGACTGATAAACTCAAGTCGTTGGGGTAATGGATAGGTGAGAGAGCTCCCATCAGGTAGGATTACCGGATTTTCGGGGCGTTTTCCCCCTGATGGGCTGGAGTTATCCGCGGTGTTTTGTCGTTGTTTTAGGTTTCCTGAAGAAAATAGGTTATCTTCATTGGAAACTTCCTGTTCGCTTTCACCTCCCGCTGCGGGTAGTAAACGATAAGGAACACTTTGGTTACACCACGGATTGTTCACATCAGATTCACAGGTGGAGCGAGAGCTAGTACCAGTTTCGTGGTCCGTAGGTGGTACGTACCCTGGGTTCCAATATTGCTGATATTCCGTGAGACGGTTCTTCCCTTCAACTCGTCCCGAGTATGTTAGGGTTTCAAGTCCTTCGTCAAGAACCGGCCTATCTTTGGACCCTAGGTGCCAGGGAAATGGTTTACCTTTGCCACGGGTTTGGTAATTTTGTGCACCTTCGGGGCAGAGCTGCTTGGGTCTGGCTGCGACCTCCTGTCTCTGTGCCTCCCCGTCTAAGGGATTACCTACCAGGTGGCGGTTTTCCACATTCCCTGTATATGATGTTGACACATCGTGTCCTGCGGGCCGCAAAGATTGAGGCTTGGGGTTAGAGGAAGCCTCAAAGTCACCGGTGGCTGACATCAAGGATGAGCAAAACGGCACAAGTCATGTTTCGGGTAATCTCCACCAAATGAACTATTGTTAATGTTTGATTTAAGACTGCGTAATGTTCGTGTATATCCAAGTCTTCATGAGTCGTTTATTCAGAATGCCTGAGTAATTCAGACTGCTTTTAAAGTTTGTCCGTCCACTTCCCAATAGTTCAAAAGAAATGAACGATGAGGGAGCTTCTTAATATGAAAGGGTTTTTATTCAGTAAACATCTCATCCCGAGTCAAAGCCACCATGTATAAGTCTTCATCAGTCCACCTCCCATCTCCTATCAGCAATCAACCACATTTAGAACACGAGTTGCTCCAACACCTTCTAGATCATTCTAGTATTCAGCTCTAACACAATCCTATGTCCGAGGTAGTGGGTATTGGTAAACTCCAGTCTGTTACACGGAGCCGATGTACTTACTCCAGGTATAACTCCTTGGCTAAACATATTTAGCTGATGTTCTCACTAAACTAAGTGACTACTAACTTCTAACCAACTAACTGCTCGCTCCCTACCTTGCAGCGCCTTTTATACTGGTTAACAGGTGGCGCTAGGAGCGTAAGATATTTCTCCTAGAAGTAGACTAGAAGTAGACTTGCTAAGCCTGATCCTTGTTGGATTATATATCATGACAATATATTAAAAGTACTAAGCCATTAGTACAGTACAAAATAACAGTTTTTTTACTGATGCAAGTTTGGGCCAATCATGACTCATCAGATCCGCTGATTCTCAAATTAAATACACAGAAAATTGCATGAAGAAATGGGCAATTATATAATTATATTAGTATGATGATTGATGCTTATTATCTATTCTACAAACTGTACCCTTTTTTAATTATCAGAAGCTGCGCAGCCGAATCAAAAGCATTCACATTCCTGGCCGCCCAGTGACCAATTCAAGGGACCCAGAGATACTTGGTCACGAGTTAAAGTTGCGACTCGCAACCAAAGCTCCACTGCTTCATGAGTCTAACGTGGACCACGGCTTGGTTCAGTTTTCTGAGACATCTTCCTCCAACCGCCACCATGTAACCATGTATGATATAACCATTGATGACGACATATACAAGTCCTGTGAGATGAGGGTTCCAAAACCCTCAGCAACAACTCTGATGCTGGAAAAGTTACTGAATAGAGACAATCCTGACATTCAGAATCTGCAGGCATCAAACATAAACAACAATAATTTTGATGATTGGTCTGAAGCAAACAGTCTGAATCCAGAATCTTCCTATGGCTCTTATGAAAGACTCACTTGCCCGCTTATGTAATTACATAAGAAAGGTATACATGAGGTTTGAGAGCTATCATATTTCCTGTATAATCTATAAAGTATTTTCCAATGTTAGTCGTAAGTTTCTTCATCCTCTGAACTATTGTATCTGTAAATCATATTTGTGCACTGTAGTCAATAAGCAAAACCCATATACCTTTATATATTTGTTATCAGAATAGAACTGTGATAGAATCCATATTTTTTGTTATCAGAATTGAATTGTGATAATATCGCTATTGCTGCGTCCTTTTTGTATAATTCTATATCACACCCGAATCTTTCCTTGACAGATAATCATATTATTAATTGTAAGATATTCTGTGTAAATATTAGATAATGTCTTATTTGTCTGTGTATTCGTAAATTGTATATATCCTTTCTTACATATAACCAATAAACATATAAAACCAACATAAATATCAATAGATTTATTTTAAAAAACACATGCATATGCAAAGATAGAACGCATTACAAAGTAAATAAGCGAAGTGCATAATACTGAATGTTATCATAGATTGTTAGTAGCCGATTTGTCAGTTGTGAGCAATTTATAGAAAGCAGTTGCTATGAGGAGACTTTGAGCTCGCTGATCCTGTAGGACCTTTGGGAGTTCACACAATTCTTGCCAGACATCTTGTTCAATTATCACACCTTCGGCGGCTGAGCAAGAACCGTCTCTGATGTTCCGAAGTAGGTCTAGGGCACCTATTCTCTCACCTCCAACCAGTATGGAGAAATAACTGCTTACAGCCTTTGGCTTGATTTTGTAAACTGAATGTTTAAACTCGCTTGAAGTCGCAATGTCCAACACATCTCTAGGGCGGATCATTTCCCCGTCTGGTGAGCATATTGGGTCTTGAGACTCAAACGCCAAATCTCTTTCATGTGTTTGTTGAAGATGTCTGGAGTTTAGTATTGTTGTGATAGTGGCTTCGGCGTAGTTACGGTTAAGGGTGGGCATGATCTGAGTGGTGCTCACCCTCAGGAGCATGTCCTCCAGAAGGTAGACATCTGCCGGTGGTATACGCTGACACAGCTTCCATAGCTGTTATAAAACATAAAAACACTATTATACACATGTCATCATACGTTAAGCATGAATGAATACACTGGGTTTTCTGATATATTATGTGCTACATTTCTAGATAATATGTGACACATGAAATCAGCATTTATTTTTCTATTGAGCACTACCCAGTCCAAGAGCCAATGCAGTTTTCATCAAATATTGTAGAACGTTCCACAAATTGATTGCTGATTACAAAAGTCAAAGAGCTGCTTTCAATATAGTTTTGGAAAAATGACCCAGCGAGATATATTTTGTTGTACATCAAATATGCCAATTTGTCCATACACGCTACTCTCGATGCCCCTTAAAAAACCTTTGATGCCTAGGAAAACAATATTCAGCAAGTTCTTAATATAATTGGCAAATTTTAAAAGGTAGTTTGATTATCTGATTTTCAAAATTCAAGAACGTCTTTCATGGAAAAGCGGGTTCAGGGGCATTAAATCGTCTCATTTCATTCGGTGAGTGACTAAACCTTTACATATCACACAGATTTGATTCTAGGGTGAGCGTGAAAAAGAACAGCAAACCTTTGCTTGATAGGAAGCGTGGTCATATTTCAATGGTTTGTTGTCTTCAGTAAGCGACGCCGTAGACCAGTCGTCTATCTCAAGGTTACTTTTGAGTTTCACCCAACTCACATGTGGCAGTTGAATATGTACAGCAACCACACTTGAGGGTACCTACAAAATATATAGTTTTAAAACTGAAATTTGTTTTATTATTTAGACGAGTTATATGTATGCATCAAAACTAGGGTAATATATAGTTTTCGGACACTTCTAGTTCTGCATGTGCTTATAAATCACTTCTGTATAAAAATATCTTTTAAAACCATCATAGATACATAGTATTATTCCCACGTTACCGTGTCCCATAGACATATATGAGATGTTATGTATCCCTATAGATGAAGTATGAAATTCCGAAAAGACACATTTAGAAATCCGGTATATTTACTATTGACATACAAACCTCCGTGAGCTTTAGGCGTGGGTGAATTAGGGCACCTAGGCCAGCGAGGATGGGACTCTTTGATTTGGACGACTTCAGTATTTTCTTACTAAGCGACGACGTCATCTTCTCAAGCCTGTCCTCGGTCATACCCGGTACCTGTTGAAAAAAAAAGTCAAAACTGCATTAGAACATTTGGTATTCTAGGGTGTGGAGAAAAAATAGTACCCCGGTAGGCCAATGGCCTCCTGAGGCTTCACTGGCAATACAAATTGATGAATAAGCCCCTCGGAGAGTGATCTTTCTTTCACATCACCACCTTTGTGAAAATTCTGTTTTCTTTACTAAAAATATTCTATTTTAAGAGTGGGAAATTTGAAAACAAAGATACATGTAACGACTCGTTAAATTTACTGCCTATTTGCATTGTAAACATATACAGTGTTTATAAATGGTACAACTGTAAATTTAAATTGAATACTAATTAGAAAAAATTTACCTGAATCAAATCTTGCAATGACGAAAACAGCCCAGATGAACGTCTTAGTTTGATAATCGCGGCAGCAATTTGCTTTGTGATGTGCTCGTACTTGTACAATTCCTCGGCTGACAATGTATTTACCACACCCAGGACATTTTCTTCTTGATCCTTGAAATGTTGGAAACAACATAATGGACACATTATTTCACGTTTAAGTCCAAAAATAACTAGTGCAAAGAAACCATTCCTCTTTATATCTCTATTGAAGCAATATATTACTATATAAATTATAACCACTGGAACTACCGGAGCCGTCAGAACCACCAGAGCTGCCGGAGCCACCGGAGAAACATTCTAATGTAAAGTCATGTGACCCAGGGTTTAATATAAAAGGAACCTCCTTGAGCTGTTGTTTCTGTCTGCAATAACCCTCCGAACAATTCACACGAATGCCTTATCACTGAAAAGCCTGTCCTGGCTATAGTTAAGCAAGGCCTATACTGGCTATTCAACATAACAGCAAATGGTTTTTGTGACAGTGTATTACCTTATAGTAGATTGGCATATTTTTGGCCAGTGGTAATTGGATATCATCTATATCACTAGTATTTAAGCGAACTTTAGGCTAACTCAACTGGACAACTGCTGAAAAGATGTGGCTCACAATACACTGGCTATCAACACTAGAACTGGAAATGGCAACTGGTAGCAATACCTTGGTCAAACTTAAAAGTATGATTATCAAAAGTTATACTTATAGTCATATAACCCAACAGTTAGCTACACACATTTTTAATGTGTAACCTAACTAAAATGTGGTCTTCACAACATTTTTGCCAAATTTAGTTGTTTTTTTAAAATGTAAAATTCTAGCCCCTGGATGGGCGCCTCAATTTCTTATATAAGCGCGCGCCCCCCCTTTTGGAAATCTCTGGATCCGTCCCTGATTTTAGAGGGTGGGGTAAGGGACCGCATGAATTGGCTAGGCAGAATTTACAGTTACAGTCAGTGGCTAAACTTACAGTTAGTCAGTGGCGGATTTTAGGGGAGGGGGGGGGGGGGGGGGGGGGTGGCGCGCCAATTTTACAGTCTTTTAATGTGAAACTCGGCCAAAAAGTAATTAAAGACCTGCCAAATAATGCGTATTCAAAAAGAGTTGTCATCTGTTACCTTTGATGTGGGCAGGTCAAATACTTTTGATTCTGTTCCTCTGAGAGAGGATGTCGTTGACATTGAATGCGTGACAGCAGAGTGGCTTCGTCTCATCTCCACGACTCCGCAACATGTTTGTGAGAAGGTTGGTCTTCTAATCACTAAGATCTTTGGTATCCTTATAGAAGCAACACGTCTGATTGCTGCTGAGACTGACATTTCCTTGAATACATGTAAAATTGGCCGTGAATTGTCAAAAATTGACGTCCCGATGTGATGTAAACAAGTAACATGTGCGCGGAGGCGGAACCGGAAATCGCGAGCAGCGACCAATGGCAGCGCAGCTTTCAGTTGCCAAAGAGGCTGAGTCTCCTTCCTTCTGATTGGCCGATTCAAAAGTTGATCTACAGAAGGACGTCAGCGCGGGTGAGTTCAAAACTAAATTCATAATATTCACGATATTATTGTTTATATCTGTTATTTCTATAAAAACTTGAGTTTATTTAAATTGTTGATTACTCAGGGACGTACTTTGACGACGAAAACGCAAGTTTTTCAGCAGAGTATGATGATTTTAGCTCTTGTCAGTGTGTTCTTTAACTTCGCAGTCCAACCTGTTTCCAAAGTGTGCCCATCTTCAATGATCTTGCCTTTCACTCAGTTTTGAAGTTTGAAAATATCAAATTTATCATTTGGAATTACGATACGAGTTTTAGTAATCCAGATACGTTAGTTAGATTATTGGCTTGCTTGATCGTAAGATCAGGCGTTCCCCAATCTTGTCGAAATAAACAGAAAAGTAGATGATTCTGTCTGATGATTATCTTTTTTTTATTTATGACATTTATTTATTTATTCCCAAACTCCCAAAGCCTACGGCAATTCTTTTTTAATTCACACAACCAGGGGTGGATGATTTATAGTATTTTGTGCACATGTAGGCTAATTTTGACCAATTTTGTCGACAAAAGCCCTGGATACATATTTTAAAAATAATCATAATGATCTCTAGTAAGTTAGTAGCAGGGTTGCCACCGGTCAGGGAAAAGTAGTTTTTTTCAAGGTCACGGAAAAGTCAGGGAATTTCGGAATAAGTCAGGGAAAACTGACCCTGGTCAGGGAAAATGGAATTTCGAAATCCACAAGCGAAGAACTAGCCGACTTTGACACTCTCAAAATCTGTGTATCAGGGTAGGGGAAAACAGGGAAAATGGCAACAACAAAAAAAACCTGACAGGGAAAACACATGGAATTTGCAAATTTTGCCAAAACATAGGGAAAACAGGGAATTTCATTTGGCCAGGTTCTGAAATTCCTGATGCTCAATATATTAGGGATTCGCCTCTTTGTTGTTAGGTTGTCCAAATTTTTTGTGCTCGCTGAGGCTTTTAAAATTGAACAACTTGTTGGATATAACACAGGGAAAAATTGCTGCAGGACTGGGAAATCTCAGGGAATACACAGGGAATTTGAAAATGGAACTTTGGTTGGTACCCTGGTGTATATTTGCTTTTCATCAAAAGAAAAACAGAAAACATTGGGTTCTTTTTATGTTTTTTTAATTAAATGGTAGCATCTAGAAAGATTGGACACATTCCTAGCCTCATAGGTAATGCCCAGCAGAAATATATGCATGTTTTTTAATGTTATTTGAAAGGACGTTTATTTTGGAAAGTTGTTTATTTTGAAAGTACATTTAGGTTCCCACATTTTATAATGGGGAAAAAACAAAATATGTATCTCTCTCTTCTGATAGATCTTTAGGATTCATACCTGAAGGCCTAACTTGTCCCTATTTCACAGTTTGTAATGTGGAAAAAACTAAAAGTTATTTTCTTCTTGGGATCCCTTTGTGATTTTCTTTTGGATTGAGTGTTTAAATGCATGTTGTTTTATTCCCCCCCCCCCCCCCACATTTTGCTATTTACGATAGAAAGTGAACTTGTGTGGCACAATGATCCACATCTACCTGTGCCCTGGTGTCCTCCAACGTCCTAAACTCCCTTGTGATATCCTAAAAAATAAAATGAATGCAAAATTTTGTAAGTTTAATGCCGAGCAGCAGCAATATTTAAGCTTGTCATAGACCATGAGGTTTTGTTGTGTTTTTTTTCGTCTTTTTTTTTTCCTAAATACGTTTTTCCAACATTAAAGAAGGAGCAAGGGTCTATTGTGTTTTTGCGACCATGGCTTGTATATAACGGGTCGAAATACCAAAGGCCCAGGGGCCCAAGCCCCTAAAAAATCTGTAGGGCTCCATGATTACAAGAACAAAAGACCCGACTACCGGGTAGAACCAAAGAGATTTAAGGTGGATTTAAGGGCACCCAGTGACCCCTAAATGAATTAATCTAGGCAAGGGGGACCCCTAAATGAATTGATCTAGGCAAAGGGCTCCATTAGCTCCAACCCTTTTTTTTTAAACCGTTTAATCGAAAGTAATGATCTTCCAATCGATATAACTTATTTTGACCCCTGATTTATAGGATGTTTTTTGGCGATGGTACGGCAACATATACAATCATGTACCTTTTGGGAGGTGTGAGTTTACATTGGACGGACTATTGATCCTAAAAATATTTTTCTATGAATATCCCCGAATGCTCTGCATTTTCATCTGAAAATGAAATGAAGAAAACTAGTACTATCTCAATGTCTTTACTTTTGTTTGAAAAATAGATCGTGAGGGACCTGGAATGACTAGTCAAGATGGAAATCTCAGTCATTGACGAGTCAACCTTTGACGATCCTGACCTAAGCATTGTTCACCATGGGTCTCGTCGCAAACTTGCCGATGAATTTGACAGCATGGTCGCAGAAAAGAAACCCAGATTAGATGATACTGAATTGGCCGACCAAGAGCACATGCGTGTGTACCTGAGGGTCAGACCATTCACCGAGAAAGAAACTGAAAAACAAGAAAACCAGGTAATGTTCTATGTTACATTTGCAAATAAACTTATTCTACTTAAATGTTAAAGATTGTCTTGAATATTTTCTTTGGAAAAAGTTAGAGTCGAGACCTGACATTTTTTCTTTTCTTTTTTCTTTTTAATTTGACTATACTCAATTACAATAATTAATCTTCCGTATAGATTTAATATAAAGAAGTTGAACAGATGTAATAATAACATAGTACAGATTTTGGGAAGAGGTTTTGCCTATGCTCTTGGCTAATATAAGCATCGGAGTACTAGGCAACACCAACCCATAAGTCATGTAATTGTAAATCAGATTAACAGGTTAATCAAAATCAAATAACCAATCTCAGGCATTTTTTGGCCCTACCCTAACTTTTTTTGATGATTTCTTATCTACAAATTATTGAAATTAAGTTAAAATGATCTAAAGAACGGGAAAATGCATATGTGATGAGTCTGGAGATCATTTATAGATAATTTGTGTCAGCCAACTACAAAATCCAAAATACTAGACCCAAAACCACTTGCTCCATATTCTGAAAAAAGTACCATGTTATAAATAGACAGTCGGACAGGTTTATAAAACAAAAATATTCATTTCAGGGATGTATGGAAGTGGAGAATGCTCACCTGCTGGTGGCTCGGGCCCCGTTAGGATCGAACACCTACAAGAACAGTCAACACGGATGTGGGAAACAGACCCACAAGTTCACCTTCTCAAAGATTTTTACACAGACCACATCCCAAAAAGAATTCTTTGACAATACTCTACTTGACACCGTGAAGGAGTTCATAGAAGGACAAAATTCACTGATATTTACATACGGCGTTACCAATTCTGGTAAAACTTACACGATTCAAGGTAAGTTACATTCAATATTTATTGACTTTTGTCCATGTTGTAACTACAGTAAATTTCAAGGGTAATTTATTACTTTAATGTTTAGATATACATTTATTACGAAATTATATCAAATTTATGAATAAGTTGTATCAAACCAAACCAAATTTTTGTTACACTTTTCGTAAGACAATGGATGATATTGAATTGATAAACATTCTAACTTTAGTACGAGTAACTTAACTTTATGGTGCAGTAAGGCAGTAATAAGTCAAGAGATGAAATCTGAAAAGGGATTGAGGACCCACATAACCAAGCAATCTGAAGCATTAACATCACTACTCTTTCTCTATCCAGGCCATGCCAAGGATGGCGGTATCCTGCCACGCGCGCTTGACGTGCTGTTCAACAGTATAGGGGGCCGGCAGTGGGACTCCATGTCGCTGAAGCCCAGCATGTTCTGTGATGTCGTCAAACTATCAGATGGCGAGCAAGAACTGGAGCAGAAGGTCAAGCAAAGAGTACTGGACTTGGCCGTTGTAGATGAGGTGAGCGGTGGTTTAATAAAGGAAAACGTCACTTTGGATAATAGGAGATATGTGCTAGATCTTTGATATAGCTAAAACTGAGTCTTAAAAAGGTCTTAAATTTGATCTTATTCGGTAAATGAAAATTAAATGATTGGGTGAGCAAAAATGTCGAGTTTTGTCTAGTGTCGGTACATCAAAATTCATGCAGTCTTAATTTGTCCTAACCTGTGGCAAATTGGTCTTAAATTTCCCAAACCTAGGTAGGTCTTAAAAAAGGTCTAAAATTGATTTTTGAAAAAGCGTGATCACCCTGTAAAATGAATGAGGACAGAATAAGTTCATGTAATCCGAAAATTAATATGATTTAAATAGATCATGTTTTATCAAGCATTAGATTTGGTGTAAAGAGTTTTGTATCAGAAAAGATTTGCCACAATCTGTAGTATTTACGCTTAGCTGCATACTTGAAACATTTTTTACCAATTTTAATCACACACTTTCAGAATATATCTTTGTCTAATATATATGTAATTTGTCTAATAGGAAAGTGACGTGACTGTGAGCAGCATGGTTGGAGACAGCGACTCGTCCCGTCTCACCATTGGATCTCGTATGTCAGAAGACTCCCTCAACATCGACTCAGGTCATGGGTCAGAAGTACCCGAAAATTCAGGTGAGACTGACCTTATCATATCGGTGTACCAATCAATATTTTCTCATAAAATTATGTAATTAGTCATAGATTTCCAAACGTAAAACGTGATTATTTTTTTCCCAAAAAAAGAATGAAACATTAAACGGTAATTTGTAACTACATACTGTTTGCTGTATATTCCAGTTAATTATATACCAAATAGACAGCAAATGACTAAAAATTGTAATATTCGTTTCGTTCACAATAATAGACACATTAAACGGTTATTTGTAACTACATTCTGTGTGCTGTTTATTCCAGTTAATTCTTAACCAGCAAGACAGCAAATGACTAAAAATTGTAATATCTTTTTCGTTCAAAAAATAGACAAATCAGCGATAGACCAGCTGTTTAAGGAAGCCGCAGAGCGTGTTCGTGAGGACGCAGCTGTTAACGTGACTACTCAGGGACAACTCAGCTTCTCCGTCTGGGTAACCTTTGTCGAGATCTACAATGAGTACATCTATGATCTCCTGGAACCCATTCCGAAAAAGAAGACTGTAAGGCGACCCACTCTCACTCTACGTGAAGATAAACATGGAATTCCCTATGTCAAAGGTAAATATCACCAGGATATCACCAGGATTACTATTAGGCCCCTTACCAACCCCACCCCTTGCTTCGTTCCAATTTATCTCTACAAGCTTTCCAAAGATTAATATGTTTATATCGGGATGAATTCTTGCAGTTCAACAAATCAACTAATCTGCTCCATGAAGAGTCAGAATGTTTTAATATTTCTACATTCAGATCACCTCAGTATGTCTCGAATATATTTTGAAAATTAGTTTCGTCTTCGTGTGAAATAATCAATCTTTAATATATTCTTTTACATAATAGGAGTTGGTCCAATCCTGGCATACAGAATGCAGGGTTTTTCCTTTACAGGGTTCCCACGCAGGTCTTAAAAGGTCTTAAATTGATTTCCTCAAATTTAAGGCCTTAAAAAGGTCTTAAATTTGGCATTTTTGTAGCTAGAGGTCTTAAAAAGGTCTTAAATTGAATTTTTTGAGATGTTAAAATGAAGTTACCAAATCCAACTTTCAAATAAGTACTCTCAAATGAAATTTAAATCATATGATATTTCTGAAATTTTTCTTTGAACGCGGTCAATAAGTCTTAATTTTTTCCAAATCTTGGTCTTAAATTGGTCTTAAAAAGGTCTAAAATCGATTTTCGAAAATGCGTGGGAACCCTGCTTTACTATTTTGTTCAAAAGTCCACCGGGCTAGTGGTGACGTCTTTCCACTAGCCCGGATCCACAGTCCACTAGTCCTTATAATAAGTTAATATTGTAATTCCAAAGCTTATCACTAGACCCCCGGGCTAGTGGTTTACAAATTTCACTAGCCGGAGCTGATTTTTACTAGTACCTGGGACTAGTAACTCTATGCTAAGGTAAAACCCTGGAATGAGTTGGAAAATTTTAACGTCTCCCATTAAAAATCCTTAATTCTTAAAATCATGTATTATGATATAAACATTTCTCTGACCCGTCCGCCAGGCGTGAAGGAGATCCAGGTGTCTTCAGCCGACGAGGCCTACAAGGTGCTAGTGATCGGCAAACAGAACCTACAGATGGCCTGCACCAAACTCAACCACAACTCGTCCCGCAGTCACTGCATCTTCACCATCAAACTACTCCGCATCTTAGACGCCGAGAACCCTGCGGTGGCCAGGGTTAGCATGTAAGTCACGGGATTTGTCAGTAAAATGATTGAATTGATAGTAAACGTTGTCTGGGTCAGTCTGAACTTTGTTTAGTGAAAAAACAGTTAGGGTCAGGGCAAATAATAAGGGTCGGTCGGAAAACCGGAACACACCTTTTTTTATATATATATTTTGACCTATCTGTTTTTGAAAAAAAAATATTTTCAGAAATGTCACTATAGTGCCAGCGAGGTAGAGAAGGCTCAACACGTTTGTAATTCATATAATTCTATCATTTTTAGGCTGGACACGTCTGCAAAGTATTCAAAATGTGTGACACTGTGAGTGTCGTCAATCTTTATGCTTCTGTTGGTGATCTGTTCAAAATGTCTTTCTTAATTCAACCATTTTTTGTGGTGATTCATGTTAAGATATAAATGATTTTCTCTAATAGGTCGTTTACCTTCTTCATTACATGTTTCTTGTTTTTCCCCACATACAGTTCAATTAAATTTCCCTTAACTTTAAATGAAATGCCGTCTTTAGTGTTGCTTGAAATAATATCAGTCTTTAGAATAAGAGTATTGCTTTGAATTCGAAGAAAATATTTTATTTCAAGGCTTAAGATTTCGCTCTTTAGTCAGTGTTACTGTACGAATTTGTATCTTTGCACAACTGATTGTTGTACGGAATACCTCTTGAATGAAGCGAGGACAAAAGTTTTCCATACTAAATAATACTTTAAAAAAAACCATATTAATTTATGTCTGGATCAGCGTATCTTTGTATGTAAAAAAAAATGAATATAAATGAAAATCTGAGAAATTGAATTTAAAAAAAAAAGAAAAAAAGTTCCAATATTATATCTTTCTTTGCAGGCTGTCATTCTGTGATTTGGCCGGTGCTGAGCGCTACAGTAAAACCCTGAGTGCAGGAGACCGTATCAAAGAGGCCGGTAATATCAACACGTCTCTGCTCTCCCTGGGGCGTTGCATCAAGATACTTCGGCATAATCAGTTGAATAAGTAAGTGGTTTAACTAATGAGAGCCTTATTCTGTATCACTAGAATTAAGTTCTGTAAAAAAAAGTTTGTGTACATAACATAAGACAAGGGACCCTACGTTAATATTTCACCCTGTTAAATGTTTAAATGTAGTAGTTATTGATAATGCATTTAAATTGTACAAAGAGGCAGGTAAATTAAACGTCCAGTAAGCTTTCTCTGTTAATATGATTTTCAATTTAAGTTTTTGATCCTCTTAATTACATCCTGATTGCTTCAACGCACCATGGTCAAGGCACAGGTCGGAAAATTGAAAATTTAAAAAAATTGATGAATGACTACAAGCAAAATTTATTTCTACATATTATAATAAAAACATAAAATTAATTTGTGTCTTATTTTCTTGACAGAGAACACCAGCAGATGGTGCCGTTCAGAGACAGTAAGCTCACCAGAATCTTCCAGAGCTTCTTGACCGGCAAAGGCAAAGCCTCTATGATTGTCAACATAAACCAGTGCGCCAGCACGTTTGATGAGACCCTGCATGCACTGAAGTACTCGGCCATCGCCAAGCAGGTGGTTATCGTACAGGATCCACCAAAAGAACCCGAGCAACTGAACCAGCCAAAACCGGCAGTGCCGCGCTCAAGCCGTTATGTGTCGCTAATGCTGGCGCAAGCAGCCGCCAACCCAAAAGGGCCAAGACCAACAATTGGTTTTGGAACTCCAGGTAGGGAAAAGCCTAGTTTTCTATTTCAATTAATCATCCGTGATATTACATATATGTTTAACATTGTTAATATTGTTCATAACCGCCAAAAACAACATAAAACAGCCCATTTCTCATTCATTAATGTATCTAAATAGTTCGATCAACACGATGAGTTATTCATACAGCATCAATTACAAAAATAAACTGTTAAATTGGTACATCTTTTTTTTCTAGGAACACTAGCAAGAATCTTACAGGAGGAAGAAGATGAGGCCGAAACACCCAAAGCAAAAGAGGATTCCCAAGAGGTGAATATATTACATCTTTTTAAACATATTTCATTCTTAGTTATGCAACTTATAAAATATTTCCTAAACTTGCCTTCAAAAATTGGAGAAATTTTAAAACTGAGCGTCTAATATTTTGACTTTATATGCCCAGTCTTGATGTCCGTGTTTTAACAACATAAATTATACGGGCCAGAACTGATGTCATGTGAAACTTGATTTCTGAGCTAATCATTGCTGTGTTAATATTCCAGACGGTGATGATGGAAATCATCGACACGCTGAAGCAGGAGTTGGTGAAGGAGCGGACGGAGAAGGACATGTTGGAGTGGAACATCCGTAACGAGGTCTACCAGGAGATGCAGGAGCAGCTCGCCAGCCATGAACGGGAATACGAGTAAGTTTTGAATACGAGTAAGTTGTGGCAGT
This sequence comes from Lepidonotus clava, assembly GCA_936440205.1. Taxonomy (NCBI): domain Eukaryota; kingdom Metazoa; phylum Annelida; class Polychaeta; order Phyllodocida; family Polynoidae; genus Lepidonotus; species Lepidonotus clava. The sequence continues at coordinate 31,550,445 of OW387145.1, read as the reverse complement.
GAGGCAGTGTCTTTTCCAGTTGTGGGAATCAGCATTGATCATCTTACACTGTTGCCAGTAGTTTGGCTGTTTGAGCTTTTTATGTATTTTACACAGTATCGATGTACAGAAATAAAGAAAATAGAAGTTTTCTTATAAGTCCCGTGGCACCATGTGAAAAGAGCATTGTATACGCTTCGAAATTTGCAATGACCATTTCTTTTCCATCTGAAAAAAGAAAAGTCTGACCTATTACCCCGGGAGTGATGTCGGTTCAACGGTACTTACCTTTAAGTATTTAATATTTTCAGAGATAGACTTCGGGATATGAAAGAACGCATGGAGGACCGTGCAGATTCTAAAGTGAACCTGCTTCTCATGTCCATGAAGAAAAAGAAGAGGCGGCGAAACGAGGAGGAAGAAGATGAACTGAACGAGTCAGATCTACTCAAGGCAGCCATCGAAGCAAAAGACTCGCAGATCCAGGTATAGAATTAAAAGAAATAAATTTTTGTACAATTGTGTACAACGCTTTAGTAGAAACGCTTAGCATGCACATGTTAGCTACAAATGGATTTGTTTATTCAGTATCCAATAACGGAGAGAGCTGCCTATTGCTTTCTATTCTTCCTGGCCTGTACCAGAGATGCCATTTTTCCTTCTTTTTCCGGATTTCCGGATTTTTGCCAGTTCAGAATAGAAATGAAAGTCACCAATTTTTTTTTTCTCAAAATTATTCCTTTACCCTATCTAAGCCATCTAAACCATAAATTTACGTTTTCCAGTAAATATTTCCAACCCATTAGTGTCTAAACTGAAAATCCGGAAATGTCCTTCCTACTTTTCCGGATTTTTCATCAATACTGAGTGGCATCTCTGCCTATACTGCTAAGCCATTTGAGTAGTACATTGTAATTTGTATGTATATAGCTTTACCTTGAGGTGGCGCTTGTGAAATACAACTCGTATTGCTTACCTATAACTTCACGCTGATTGCCCCTCTTACTGATATGGCAAGCCTGTTTTTTCTGATCTCAGCTGCTGGAGGAAAAGGTAGAGGAATATGAGACTGAGCTTAAAACTGTAGGCAAAGATCCCCACCACACACCCGGAACACAGACGGTAAGAATTAGCTGGTAAAGTAGTGTATGACTATAGAACAATGTTGGGACCCAGTGAGACCCTGGCTTAAGTTTCACATGAAATTGACGTTTACAATGAATAGTCAGTTTTATGTGTAACTAATTGCATTTGCAATATATGGGCATGCTTTGATTTATAGAAACATAATGATGTATTCAACCGTTTTGAACCATTTAGAGGAAAGGCCGTTGGTATGTGGTCCTTTATACAATTGGAATCTGTTTATCAAAACAGGCTTGAAAATGTATGTTCACTGTCCTGTCGCAAATGGATGTTTTTTTATTCACCATAATAAAATTGTCATGGTCAACGCTGTATAGCTGCGTACTTCAAGTTATCATTCAGTGCCAGAAAAACAAGGAATATAGCAATATGTATCAGCTAGATGAAGAATTGAAATAAAATTCAAATGTTTCGCTTTTCCTCAGGCTCCTGCTGTCCAGACACCCACAACTCAAACTGACCAAATGTCTGTGATCGAACAACTCCAAGACAAACTGATGGACGCTAACGCTCAATTGAAGGCTAAGGTAAGTTAGCATCAGAAGTGCTGAAATCTTTTTTAATTGTGAGTCCAGAAACTACAGTTAATACTTTTGCTATGAATTCGTAACGTGTCACCTTGTGTAGTGATTGCTATACATTCTTTTATCTAAAGCGCCAATAGAAAAAAATGAATAATAGATAAGACTTGTGTATTTTCAAACTAATGTATTCCTCAGACCACAAATACCCCACAAATAATTTCAGGGTTGCTGGTATCCCGGGATTTACAGGTTTTCATAGGTAGTTTTCTCTGAGGATTCTAAATAGATCCAAAATCATCTCATGTTAACAAATGTTATGAAAATACAGTAACTTGATATTTGAAAAGGTTCGGATTTTTTCATTAAACCGCACTGGCAACATTAAAAAATATTTTATGATTTCGATATTTTAGGAGGCTGAGGTAGCTGAGCTTGGAGAAATGCTGACAGAGGCGGGAGAAACGTTTGAACAGAAAGCGGCCGAGATTGAAAAGCTGGAGAAAGATTTGGAGGCGTTCAGGACCAAGAGTTCTGAGCAGGTAAAGATTGTGAATAATCACAATATTTACATATCAGAATGATAGACTGATCCCAAAACTGTTCTAAGTCTTGCCAATTGCCTGATAAGCCAACCTCAAAAAGAAATATTTCTCTGAAGAAAGATGGCCACTCAGGCTGTCAGAATATATTTTTGAATTTCCGGTAAGGGTATAACTGAAAATTTTGATTAAGAATAAAAGTTTACACCATTCGACCCTTTAAAAAATCCGACAGGTAAAACACCAGACACTTTTTTTTAAGGATGGCCTTAGGTGGATATCCCATTTTAGGATAACATTGGATCAAAAAAAAAAAGAGAAAGTCTTGTCGCATTTATCCAAAAAAAAAAAATTAAAACTTACTTAGAATACAATGCGTGGTCCTTAATGTGGCACATATAGATACGTTCTTGGTGTGTTTTCTAGGAGGTGAGGCTAGAGGAGTTAACGCAGTTGCTGAAGCAAGCAGAGGATGCAAAAGCTGACGCTCAGTCCCAACTCGACAAAGCCGACCACAAAGTGAAGTCCCTGACAGCTCAACTTGACGCGGCCAATGAAAAAGGTACGTCCGCCTTACATGATTCGTACCTTGCTCCTGCTCCTAGCACTTACCCTGCCGCCTCCTGTACACTCTCTTACCCTCTGCCTGGTGGTGACGTAACTGCTCCTGTTGTGCCTAAAATAGCCGTGAGCTCATGCATGAATTGCTCCACCTGCTCGCCTGTCAAGCTCAAACTGACCCACAACCAGCCGGACCACTTCAGCGGCAGCACGCATTCCGATGGCAGTAGTGACGCGTCTCTCTCCGATCATGACGTTACGCTCAGTCCTGTTCAGCAGAATACAAGTACGCCGAACAACATGATTCTGCGAGACAACAACACGGGGACAGTTGTACGCCGGGATAACCGCCTCCAGTCAACCGATGAGAAATTGGGCGAGTTCATCATGTCTCGTAAGCGCAAAAATAAGCCGGGGGAAGGCGAAGAAGGAAAGCGGTATTTCCAAGACTTCAAAGTGCCATTCCGATTCCAACCATACAATGAAAGTATTCATGCTGGCCGTTTGGGGGCTGACCTGCAAGTTAGACGTTCCCCTAGGGTTTCTGAAATGCCCTCGATAAACTATAGCCACTTCACCCCAGCAGCGTGCTCCAGTATACAGATACTGGACGATACCGTCAAGGACGACGACACTGACCTAGCAGAGGAAACTTCACGTATGAAAAAGCCCGCTCCCAAATCAAAGTGGTATAAGTTTGGTCGGAGCAAGAAAATGATGGAGCATGAAAGGAAGGAAAATTCTGAATGTGATAAGACTGATTATTTGCACCAAAAAGCTGGGTCTATTGTAAAACATACAAAGAGTAGTAGACTACGGGCACAACTGCAAAATTCTCACGTCGTGAAAGGGATAAAGTCTAGTTTGAAGGGAAAGGGAGCCATGCTATCCATGTCAAATTTTGGAGTGAAAACTAGGTCCATGAAGACTAAGACTTCAGCTTTCTTCTAATCACTATTTCGCTTTCTCCGCTGCATTCGCACGCTTTAGACACTTGTTAGAAAAGACACATCAATTATCAGTGAGCATTTCCCGATGCGCGAAGATGCCAGTTATCTATGTAGATTAAATTCTGTAACTCATTATTTATTATCAATGTTAAAATTGAGTGCCATAGATTTAAGTAGAATGGGCCTTACGTTGTACACTATGCCGCACCACAAGCTCGAGTTGTTCCATGTGAGATGCATTTATGGAAAGACACATATTCTTAAGAGACATAGATATATTACCGGGTTTTTGTAGTTCTTAACGCAATCATGAATAGAACAAAAAAACTTTTTAATGTTTCAGATGGGTTCAGACCTGGTATGGAGCAGCCTAACTTGCATCCCTTAAGATAATGGTGTGGTATATGATGGCGAGGAATAGGTCCTTAAAACTATAAGTTTACATTTAAATAAAAAGTGTTTTGTATAATCTTCGAATCCATCTGATAGTGAATCTTAAATGTTTTCAATCAAATTAATCTGAAGCAATGTAAGCCATCATGCGCATCAGGTTGTATTTATACAAGGGTTGATATGGAACAATTTGAATGTATATACAAATCTTGGATTGGTCTTTCCATAACGTGCCAACGTAACAGTTATCAAAAAGCCTAATATGTGTGTAAGAAGTACTAGCATAGAATAAAAAGATGATTCAGTTTAGAATACAACGATCTCATGAAGCAAGATCTGGTTAGTGTTCATTGAATCAATATAAATCATGGTCTCAAAAGATGTTTGTAATGTACAGTTTGTTATTCATATTGAGAACATCGCCACTTACATAAATATGTAACATGACGAAAACAGCTATATGTAAATACACCTCCTTGTTTATAATCTTGATCTTGCATTTCATTCGCGAAGATCGTCTTTATGCGCATTTAAGTCTTTGAATTAACTTCTATCAAAAAATCACGTAAACATCTTTTCATATTTAGGCTCATGATGTACCTAATAAAAGATTGACTGATGAAAGGTACTACATATATATACTGTATTTATTCTGCTGGTTGGTATTAGTTTGTTTTAGATGATTTCCATTTAATTATAATGAATATAATGCGTATACATGATTTAAATGCTTATCTTTGACACAAATAGCTATTTAAATGTTTTGTGCCTAAGCTGTAAACGATTATTAAGAATGAAGGTTTGATTAAATGTTTTAGTGTATTAAACTACTCAGGGTCCATTGAAGATGCAATTATTGTCTGCTCTTCAAACACAGATGTAAAATCATTGTCTGTGTTTATGCCTTGTTTTGTTAAAGGGGCCTTCCATTTAGTACATATGCAAATTTTCAAAAATCTCAAGATGCCCACCCCTCCACCTCTGGGGCAAAAATTCGCATTAGATTTGTACAAGAACATATGCAAATTCTAAATCAATTCATACCCCCCTCCCCCTCCCCCTTAATGCGTACATACTTAATGGAAGGCGCCAAATACTTATGCATGTTATAACATTTGTATTGTCTATGGATACCATGTTCTCTTTTAAAGGGCAAACTAATAAGCAACCTAACTTGGTGCCTTTTTTGCATTGATGTGTTTCCTATAAAATAATGAATAAAATGTTTTATTTATAATTCGTGTTCAATGTCCAAGGAGCATTAAGATTTGATAGATTACAAGTTTAGAACCGGACCAAATGATGGAAACTAACTTCTTAGGGTGTCGGCCATCAGGGCCAACGTGCCTTATATCGTTAATGTTTCTGAAAATTTGTCGGCCATCCAGACCAATTTTAATCCGTTTTCCTTGATGATTCTTGGCCCTGATACAAAATTGTCAGCCATAGGCCGATGGCCAGGGGTTAGTCTCGAACACTGCCGGATCATATTCTAGCCAGATCACAATTTCAATAGCTAAAGTGATATATATTTTCGTAATCATTTGGTATTCACTGGATTGATATGGATCTTTATATTTAGGTCAGTGAGCATTTGGTAAGCTTAAAAATGGAAGTGATAACCTGGCAAGCGTATGTTGACAAACTTTTTTAAAAAAAAATTGTAAAGCATATTTAAATTGTCTTGTTCGCGATGCGATACTCATTGTCACGTCTCTGTAGATAGAGCACCTAGTTAATTGCAAATTTAAGGAAGAAAAAGAAGTAATTCTTAAGTTTCTATTTTTGAAATTGAATCTACTAGTATCTATTGGACGTTTGCCTGTTTTTGCGAAGATTTTAGTTTACAGAGGTAATTTATGTATTCTTTTGGAAATCAAGAAGGAAAATGCTGGGACCCCAACGCATTGGCTTCTATTGAGAAAAAAGAATACACATTGACATTTATTCACCTTGATCAGTTTGCAAAATGCTAGGCCCTGTTTTGTCTCCATTTGATAAATGACAAACCCTCTTACCATTATACACAGTTTGCTAATTGAGAGCAACTTTTAAAAAGTTATAGGCGAAAAACAATTACCGAATAGCCCAGCATTGCTAATCATGCTTTACTCAGAATAGGACTGTACAAACAAGCTCGTATTGCAGCAGTTTATATCATCATATTATGAAATATTTTCCATCTTTGAATTTATCGTTAAATTTTGCTTTTAAAGAAAATAGAAAGGTGGGTCAATATAGAAATCATTCAGAAATATCAACATAACGAAAAATTGTGAATTTGAATCCACTTAAACATAAGTCGTTTTAACTAAAGTAAATATCCATTTTATTTAGAATAGATATAGCAGGACACATGGAGACATATTTCTTTTTTTTATCATTGAAAAGCTAAGTGCATCATTAATTGATCAGAACCTTAGTATGGATGATTTGTATTTCACTTGTGATGTAACATCTGTTTACTTTCAGACTGTGAGAGTTGTCAAGAGCAGGTGGTTCGTCTAGGGGAGGTCGTGGCCAAGCTAGCTGACACCGAAGCCGAGGTGGACAAGATCAACACTGACTTTGTCCGACTTCAGCGAGAGGCGTCGCAAAAGTCCCTGGAGGCTAACGAGCTGCAGGAGCAACTCAAGGCCAAGGAGCAGGAGATGGCCGATCTGCGAGATAGCATGCGAGCGGGTGAGGAGAAAGACAGCAAGGTGATACAGATGCTCGCTCAACTAGAGCAGCTCGAGTCTGATCTGGGTGCAGTCAGAGATGCTAATAAAAGTTATGAGAAACAAATCCTTCAGACAAAAGACACCAATGCAGAGTTAGAAAAGCAGGTAGTCAAGCTTCAGGAGGTGATTGATGAACACCAGGGCGCCCTGAGGGACCACGAGACTTTTGTCGCTGAGCTGAACCGGCAATTGAAGGAAGCCAAAACCAACCTGGATACGGTTACTACGGAACATGCTGAATGCACCAATAAGATGTCCAAAATCAATGAAAAACTTCAAAAGGAAGAGGAGGAATTGTTTAGTGCTCAAGAAAAGTTGGGTTTACTGGAAGAGGAACATGATAACTTGGCAGTTGACCTGAAGGCCAAAGAAAAGAAATTACAAGAAGATGGACGACGCTCGCTGCTGCTGGAGAGCAAAGTGGCTGCCCTTGAGGAATCACTACAGCAGGCAAATTGTTCACTGCGCGATACAACCCTAGAAGCAGCCAAAATCAAAGATATGTATGAAGATCTTGAAAAGGCCAAACGTGCACTTGATGAAAAGTATGCTGAGTGCAAACCACGCATGAACGATCTGCAGACTCAGCTGGAGGATTATGTTCTACGTGTGAATGAACAGGCCGAAGAGGTAGGAGAGCTCAAAGATAAATTGCAGTCCGAAGAAGAAAAAGTATCCGGTCTCCAAGAGAAAGTGACCGACACAGAAGGCAAGCTGGTTAGCCAGGATGGAGAGTTGAAGAACCTACGCAACAAAGTGAGCGATCTTGAGACTCGTCTTGCAGCTGAGCGGAAGCAGCAGAAGTCGGCTGGAAATGAACTGGATGAGCTTCTGCAGAGTAAAGCTATTACCATCGAGGAGCTTAACACAAAAGTGTCCACCCTTACCAACAAGTTGAACAGGAAGGAAAACGAACTCAAAGAAAATAAGGAGCAAACTGAGCAGCTCGAGAAGAAACTCGATCAGGTCACTGAGGAGCTCAAATTACTTAAATCCCAGATGGCTGCTGCTAAAATTACTGAATCGGAACTGAGAGATGATACAGAGGAGACAAAACAGGAACTTTCTCAGCTTCAAGAGAAAGTGTCCATCATGACCAAAGAACTTGATGAGAAAAAGAAAATCGAGTTGGAGATGCAGGAGAAACTGGGCGAAGCAGAGAACAAGATCAACAGTTTGCAGGTGTCACTCGAAATGGCTGAGGAAAATGGTGAAGAGCTCATGGAAGTGCGGGGGACTGTAGAGGATTTGAAAACACAGCTGGAGAAGACTCAGGCTAAATTGGTTGATGCAGAGTCCCGCCAAGTCGTCCAAGAAACAGTAGAGAAAAGTGAGGAGGCTTCAGATAGTGATAGTGTCGAGAAATTAAAGAAGAAAATCCGAGCAATGGAGGCTGAAGTGTCTGAGGCCCAGTATGGTGCTCAAATGAATAGCCGCACGCTGAGACGAGAGAAAGTTCAGGTCGAGAAAAGATTGAAAGAGACTGAAGAGGAGTTGACCGAAGTCCGAACCAACATGATGAAGCTGCAAAGTAGCCTTGCTTCGGAGAAGGTGAACAAAAAGACAGCCAGTGAGGAAGAAAGTGAGGAGGATGAGGAAGGAGAGGACGATGTGAGTGAAATAAAGAAACGACTAGAAGAGCAAACTAAAAAGGCCACACGTTTGGAAGGAATTGTCCAGGATCTGGAAGACTGCCTCAAGTCATCTAAGAGCAGCCAGCAGTCAGCGGAAGACACTGTGGAGACGTACCGCCAGAAATGCCGTGCACTGGAGAAGGAGCTCGGTCAGCGAGAGGATCGCCTGCAGAGTATGGAGGGTCGCCTTAGTGAGTTAGAAGTCCGCAAGATGGATGTGGAGCAGAAAAGGGAGGAGATTGAGCGACTCAATGAGTCGGTCTGTGAGCTGGAGCATAAGTGCAAGGAGTACCGGTCTGGGATGGAAACCCTCGAGGCACGACTCAGTTACATCGGAATGCTGGAGGAAAAAAATGAGAGCATCTTGTCAGAACTAGACGCACATGATAGAAAAGTTCAAGATTTGAATCAAATGATAGAGGAGGCAGAAAAACGCATCAGTGTGCTGGAAAAGGAAGTTTCTGAGGCCAATACTAAGTTGAGTCAGGAAGAAGAAGCAAGGAAGGAACTTGAGAAATCCCTTTCTGAATACAAAACATCGAACTCTGAGCTTGAAACTAAGATTAATGATATAACTACAGAAATTAAAGAAATAACTACCTCCCTTGAAGAAAAGACTAAGGAGTTGGATGGCATGAGGAAAGAAAAAGATGAAGCTGAAAGCCAGTTAAAAACAAAGCTGGAACATTCAGAGAAAAGTTATACAGAATCGCAAGAAAAGATTGCAGAGCTACAGAAGCTGGTAGAAGAGAAAGCAACCGCTTTGTTGGATATCGAAAAATATCAGACAGAAAGCGAGAGCAAAGACAAAGAATGCCAAGAGAAGCAATCAGTAATTTCGGACTTGACATCTCAAATCGAGAAACAGAAAGAGGAAATGAAAGAGAAGGACACGGCCTTCGAAGCTAAAGTGAGTGAACTCGGTAGCCTTGAGAAAGAACTTGAAGAGAAGAGGTCTGACCTGGAAAAGACCAAAACTGAGTTGGAGGGTCTGGAGGCTGAGCGTACACGTGTGACTGGACTGCTGACGTCGCATGAGTCTAGTGTGCAGTCCTTCAAGGAACAAGTAGCATCCCTCAAGCAAGAAACCCACAGCCTCCTCCGAAAAGTAAGACCTTTTTTTTCTATTTCTTGATAGATTTTAAAAATTTTGTAATGTCTCGTGGGATTAGATATTTGATATCCAAAAGTACCACTTTGTTAGCATTTTCAGCGGGGCCATTTCTTTTGATTAGCATTCAAACTCAAAATGTAATGTGTAATTTTCCTTAGATATCAGGAATATTTAGGAATTAGGTAGACATCATGTGTCCCAACTAGCGATAATTCTGGTTCCAAATAATACTGCTTAAGTAGAACGCCTTTCTCTTTTATTCAGTAAATAAGTATTTCTATAAACGAAAGCCGTACGTGGTTTTATAACAAGACAAGAAACATTACATTTGTATCCTTAGGCAACAGAGGGTATTTCTAAAAGCTCTTTTTAATGTCAGAATGTACATACTATGTTTTTTGTTTTCCTTTTATTTATTCCTGCTGAAAAAACAGTTTCTTCTGCTTAAAATCAGGAAAGTCTATTTCATCAATTTCCGGATTTTTCATGATCATAGACTGGCATCTCTGCATACTGTAATTTTATCGTAATATTCAAAGACGTCGATATTGGAGTGTTTTGAATAACACTGACAATGGGGATAATCATGACTAAAAACTTTTTTTTATTCCGAACAGGTAGAGAAGCTTTCCACCGACAAAGAGGAATCCAAAGTCACCATTCAGTCACTGCGACTAGAGGTTGATGTAAAGGACAAAAAGATCAGCGAGCTTGAAGAGAATGTGAAACGCGCAAAGGAGAGTGTGACCAGCGTGGAAGACCTAGAGAAGGTAAAACAAAAAAAAAGAACGCTCAGTCAAGGTGAAATTGTTGGTCGTGATATGAAGATTTGTGTGTAATCAATCGAATTTATTCAATATGCAGGAATATTCATAGAGAAATAAATTTGATATCAAATGACCTAAGCTGTCGAATTTTAGAATCAGGTTTCCCTTTATAACTACACTTTATAAGTAAATAATGGCCACTCAAGGGGGCGGGTGTTGATCTCTAAGGGGTCTTCCGTTAAGTGAATATATGCAACGGGGGGGGGGCTAAAAAGGGAGAAAAAAAAAGTACACTCAGTCAAAGTGAAATTGAGGGTCGAAATTTATTGAAATTTAAAAAAGAAACCATAGTTTTACGTTATGGCAAATATTATTTTCCCGTCTCCCCTAAAATCCACTTCACCAATAGATTTCAATATATTCAATTTACCGATCTCACCAAATTTCAGGCCCATAAACGCGAGAAGGAGCTCCGTAAGCAGTTGTCTGAGGCCTCTTTGCGCCAGGAGGAGCAGAACGTCAAGTTTAACGCCCTGGAGGACCGGCTTCGGGAGGCACAGGGGGCGGCCGAGAAACAGGAGGACACCAAAAGGGAGAACAGGGAGACCATCAGCAAACTCAAGGCAAGGATCCTTTCTTAAAACTCACACGAAAAGAAATGTTTCAAATTTTAAATAACCTCAAATACCATTATATTACTGTCTCTAATAAAGCAGGACAATGTCTTATGTGACTCTTGTGTTAAAACAATAGGCTTGAGCACTATTTCTGTAAGTGCGAAGCCAGCCTAAAGGTTCAAGTGCGAATGTGTAGGAGGCAAGTCTTATGACGTCATGTGAGGCACTAGAACTCCACTAAAACTAGTGTGCAAAATCTAATTGCGTTTTACTCATAAAGTGTAATTCAGAGGATTCTGATACTTTCAGAATTAATAGTTATCTATGAGATCTACATCTAAGAATTTTTCCAGAATTTTTCTTATAATAGTTTGAGAATTATGAATTTTGAAAGATGACCCTTGGTCCCGCACCAATAAGGCCTAATGCCTCCCTTTACGTCACACCCATTGTTTGCACAGGCCCACAGACAGGGAGGCGCGAACAGCCTTGCATATGGTCCTAGTCTAATTCAGCCTATTTTTAGAACACACACTTGACCAAAATACTTTTCCTCTCGCATGTAACTAATCTAATACATTTGAATCGTTTGGGGGCTGTTCAAATTGGCTTTCCGTGTCTCCTTTAACGTACTATGTTATATGCATTTTTGTAAGTTAAGTAAAATTATAGTCTTGTTTAATTACGATTTGTCATTCTGTATGAAATTGTTTTGACTACCATTAAACATTTTGATTAACGTTCATTTTATATTCATGGTATTTTTTTAGAATTGGTCTATTTTTGATTCAAGAATCAAAAAGAAAAATCTCGGCATGTTTGATTCCAAATTGTACATAGAGCTTATTTATTAAAATACATCTGAGGATTTAAGTATTCAGACTTGTCTCATTCCAGATTTTTTCGCATCACCTTAAATGATAATATTAAAAATTATTTCGTACATTTAATTTTTTCATACCATTTCAAAAATATTTAAATTTATCTCTTGGATTTCAGATTTTTCATTAACCCTGAGTTACATCCCTGTACATTAACCTTATGCTCCTCCTTAAAACATGAGGAAAGTTACCAGCTTTTACCAATTTTTACGAGCTTTTTCAACATGATATTATGAAACCTTTATATTAAACTTTCATAAACATGTGATATTACAGGAGGACCTGCGCCAACTTCGTAGTGAACTGTCGGCCTCCAAAGAGGAGCGCGAGGCCCTCCAGAGACAGCTGACGGCCGAGAAGGCGGCCCTGGAGGCCAAGGTTAATACCATGGAGGAGGAAATCGAGAGGAAGGAGGGCAAAATCAAGTCTCGCAGCTCCACCATCACCGAGCTCATGTCCAAGATCGAAGTCGAGAGGAGCAGCTATGAAATAAGCCTCCAAGGTGAGTTTGTCTGGGAATATCGATTGTAAAAATTGAGATGGATGTTTAAAACGTTCGGTGTTGTACCTACCTTGATGTGTGTACGTAGTTATACTTTTTTAGTCTAGTTTAGAAAAGGCATGGAAATTCCCAAAATTCGGTTCAAAATCAAATCTCAAAGGCGCTATCCTTCAAGTAATCCTTAGGGGTTATTTCTGGTCCCAAGTGTCAATTATCTGTGGGCCTGTGCTATTTCGACCCCTGGTATGTTTACAAAACCTGACAGTGAGTGCTGTGTGGTGGTGTGGTTTTGTATATCCTTGTTCTTCCCATGATATGACCATAGACATTGAAATGGTACTAATGCCCAATAACCAACCAACTAGACCTATCGGTAAAGAATTCCTCATAAATATCAGAGTATAACAATGGGTCTGTTTTCTCCTCCAGATGCCCGGGCCAACGAGGCGGTGCTAGGCCAGCTGAAGAAGGCCCTGGAGGACCAGGACGCCACCATAGAGCTGCAGGAGAAGGCCCTCGGCCAGAAGGAGGAGGAAATAGCAGCTGCTCAGAAGGGTAAGTTGTCTGTCGCATCAGACCCACTGTTTCCCAAAGTGTGTCTGTACACCAACAACCATTTTAGGTGGGAATTCCCATCCAAATCCCAGCATGCTTTGCAGCTGCTGGTTTATGGCAGGTAGGACCATAAACCAGTCAGCAGGCCAAGAACCATCAAAGGGACTCCCCATGCCATTTATAGAGGGCCAATAAAAGAATTCCTTGCAAAGTTTAAGCAGCCACTAGTATCTATAGACTGTTGTGGGTGTACGGACCTATTATGTAAGAGCTAAGTAGGTCAGGGACAGAGGGTAAGAAGAAAGAAAAACAAAAAAAACTTCAGGAATATTTTTTAAAATTGAACGACTACTTTCATCAAACTGCTACCGCTTTATCCAAATTTGTGCAAAATAAAATTTGCATTTTTTTCGGGGGGATGTCTGAAGCAAGAGCCTTGCCATTGGAAACACGTATTCTTTGGAAATTGTCAGGTTTTTGTTTTTAAAATCAGAAACTAGAGATGCCGTTTTTCCTATTTGTTCTGGGTTTTGTCAGTTCAGTTTGAAAATAGAATAAGCATTCTCATTTCTGCGTTTCCTAAGTCATTAATCTGCTTTTAAATGTATTCCCGTTTGGGTTTCTAAGCCTTTTAAAACCATTAATTGGCATTTTCTACTGAATATTCCACTCTATTAGTTTCTAAAAGGAAAATCCGGAAATTTCCTCCCTACACTGCCGGAGTATTCATTTATCCTGAGAAGTATCTTTGATAAACAGAATTTAAAATAACCAATTCTCTTCAGATCATGCTGAAATGGTGGAGAAGTACAATGCCCTCATGAAGGACACTTCATCGCAATCAGCAAGTGTGCGGGACTTCACCAAACAACTGGCCAAACTGCGAGAGGAGAAGAAGGCCGCTGAAAAACTGGCCGCAGAGGCCGAAGAAGGGACGAAGGCTGCTAAGGCTGCTGTCGGCCGAAGCGACAAGGAGAAGGCCCAGTTCAAACGGGATCTTGAGGATACGAATAATGAACTCAGGGAAATGGAGAAAATACTCTCAGGTAAAGTTTCGATAGCTAACTAAGGTAACTTCAAAGTACGCAATTATTTTTAGTTTGGCTACATATGGCTTTATCAGTACTAGCAATTACGCAAGCGCTTGATATATTCTAGAGATTTCTAGATAGATGTGGAAAAATCAAGTTATTCACATAGATCTTAACAATAATGTAGTTTAGGAAATAGACTAAGATAACCCTGGAAAAAATAGAGTTAACAAAAATCATTAGACAATATCTTCTAGGGCTTTAAATGTATATGAGAAAAGAGTGTGATACATTTTCATTCGTGTGTATATATTGATAATACCTTGTTTCTTTTTTAAAGAGAAATTTCCATAGTTTTACAAGAGAATACCTGCTGTAACTCATTCAATGAATGTATTGTGTTATCCAGAGGCGCGAAGGGAGGTTGACCAATTGAAGGGACGACTGTCTGAGATGAAGGGTCCACACCACAAGGCCGCACAGTCAGAGCAGAGTCATGATGAAGAAAAAATGGCTCTCCTCAGAACCAAGTTCATTGTGAGTACTATATGCCAAATACAAGTCATAACACTTTTCTTTAAAAAAAAAAAAAAAAAGGCTAGAAGCTATGTTGTTGCCATACTGGGGGTTTCTTTTTTTCTTTTCTTTTCTTCCCTGGATTTCTTTTTTTTTAAACCTAGCTCAATGTATATTCCTGATATGAATATTTTAAACATCATTTCTTACAAAATACTGAGAAAACTTGACATACCGGTAATTATTTATTATCTGATTTCCATTTTCATAAGATTAACTGCGCTTGTGTTTAATCTTTATCACTCCACTTGTTTTAGACATTTACCTTGACTTTACTTTATTAACAGGCCCTCGAATCAACTAATGGACAACTGGAGAGTAAGCTGGACGCACTAAAGAAGGAACTGGTTCTGGCCGAAGAAAAGAAAAAGGAAGAACTGGATGTAAGTTAAACTTCTGCATTACTCCAGTTCAAAAATTACAGAATATCTTTGAAAAGTTGTTTGGCTAGTTAAACGCTCTAAAAAAATAATCTGATAGTGTTGTATCGAAACTATGGAATTATGTGTTGTAAAATAAGCATGTCTATAGATACATGCATTTCAAATTAACATGAATCATGTAGATTTCTCTGCATTCGGATTTTGAAAACGATATGATGCCGAATGACATTAATAACAATACACGTATTTCAAATTCTTAGTATTTACTCATTAAACCAATTTCCTCTTTCCATTCATTTCCCTATAGCGCTGGCGTGAAGACCGTGACAAGCTGGTATCGCAACTTGAGAAAATCCTCAAGCAGAAAGAGGCGCAGATCGCTGAGATGAAGAAAGCAGCTGGCAGCCATCCCAAGACCGATCACGAGCTGCAGAACCGTATTGATGCACTTGAAGCCCAAATCAGCGACAAAGATGCAATCATTGATGAACTTAGTCGACACTTGGACTCGGGACGTGGACGGCGTAAGACACGCCACACTGCGCATGGCTCGGATGACTCTGCGCCAGAACTTCGCAAAGAGGTGGAGGATATGAGGAAACAGGTAATAATTTTAGTTGATTTAAATGAAGCTGAAATGACAGGCCTAAGTATACTTAGATATGGCATTGGTTGATGCAGCAACCCTTGTTTTTGGTTAATTGCCTTTGATTAGGCTGTCAAGTGTCATTGACGGTGCAAACGACCCGGCGACCATTGATGAGCTAAATGCTGGGCGTGTGGGAAATTCCCTTAAAATCTCTTAATCAAGAACACTAATACTAATAATAAAGAAGAAACGTGTTAACCTAGGACAAACGTAAATTCTTAATTGTCGATCCCTTACCTACGGAAAGAAGACTTTGATGCCTAATCATTATGTCCGTGAAGTCATATTCACAGAGCATGGCGCCTACATTAGCGTAACCTATGCTAAACCTTTGGCTTTCTGTCAATAAAAGTTACTACTGCCAAAGTACCGTTACTACCAAGTCGGAGAATACAGGATACTAACCTGCTTACCTCCTCAGTAAAACAATAAAATACGATTGGAAGCTGCTCCATATACAGCTCAAGAATGAAACATATCCAGAAAACTCTCTAGAATTTTAGACTAACTTCGTTGATTTTGGTCTGCAGTTTGAAGCAGAGCGCCAAACCCACAGTCGTGAGGTGTCGCGAGTGGTGAAAGCGAAGGATCAAATAATTAATGAACTTCGAAACACCAATCTCCAGCTCCAGTCTAGACTACCTGGAGGCCCCATGGTAGGCCTCTTCATATTATTTTAAATAGAAATGTAGCATTAAAAAATGTCGACGCATGCATAGTTTGAAATGCATGTTTCATGCATGTCATTATTATTTCTGAATAAGTTTTGAAATCAAACTAGATCAAAAATAAAACTTTGAACCAGTAGGTAAACAAGCATGGGACCAAAACATAGTGAAATTGGATTATAGACATGTGAGGATACTAACCATAATTTACTAATCCATGTAATCAAAGTGACGTCTATCAATATAAATAGTCCTGCAATCAGTTTAACAAAATAGGTAGACTACAGTATGTAGAGAATACTGAAATTGGTAATACAGTGGAGTAAGGATATATCCATGCATGGCATGTTTATGCATCATGCAGTTTTATATTTTAGATGATTCTAACACTGATTTGGTCCCTTTTCAGAGGCAACCAGTGGCAAGTACCCCTGTAGTGGAGGTGAAGGTGGAAGAACCATCTCCCCCAGAAAACACTGACCCCGAGTTAAGTCCACGAAAAGCCCCGCCCCGCAGGTCTACACGAAGGGGTAGGCCCCGAAAACGAAAGAGTATTGAGCCTGAGGTGAGTTGATGCATATTTGTTTGTTTATTTTTTCGTGTGTTTTTTTTTATAGAGTTAATAAAGGAACGTGTATCATTTTGTATAGAGTTACAGAGGAATGGGGGAAATCATGGTTTTTTGTTGTTTGTGGGTTTTTTTTTGGTTTTTTTTTTTAGACTGAGACTTCTAAACGTCCTCTCTAGCGTAATGAACCTTACCTTGCTTCAAATATTTCTTTTAAAAAACTGACACTACTAAATGTGATCTTTTACCCGTTGTAACTTGTACCCTCCACAATTTACATGGACTCCTATAAGTAATAACTACAGTAGCCAAAATCAAACACTTTTGTCATGGGAATGTTAAAAAAAAACACTTTATTCCTTCAGACTCCCTCCAGTGAAAAGGCTAGCCGCAGTGCAAAGAGGAAGTCAACACGCACTCAGTCAGCCATGATGCAAGTCTCTTTTGACGAGAACCACGGTGTGATGCCAATACAAGTAAGTTTTCCCTCCATACAATTAGTAATAATATAGAATTTTGTTACATACTCGACTATTAAATGTTTTCATGAGAAGATGTTATTTTCCTGATCATAGTCAGATAGAAAAAAATAATCATAGTAGCTTATGTCGTAAAAACAGATAATTGAAAAAAGGAAATGTGCCGAGCTTGTATTGTCAAAGTCTTTTTCTATCAACAGCGATTTTATCCTGTGATATTGTCATAGTAACCTCGGTCTGTATAGGTTAACTAATCAAATGTATATTATTACCATCCTAGGAGGAGGCAGACATGGTGGAGCTCGCTGGACTTCTCGTGTCAACCCCAGCAAAGCGTGTTGCCCTTACCGACACTCTAAACACAAGTTCAGGTCAGTACTTAAATCATTCATGCTGCTGCATACAGCTGATTGACCTGCATTTAAATTAATTGATCAGCCCTCAATGTCCATTAGTTAACACTTCAAATTTGTCCCAAAGGTTCTGTATAGGTAGTGACATGGTTGCCTATGATCTTCCAAATTTATTTTTCTATAGTAATAAGAGTTAATGTGGTTACAACAACGATATGAATAGATTTGTCTTATCACGCAACAGAATCCAGGCAACGAACTTCACGATAGTGGTCTTCTGAACTTAGATCACCATTACATTTAAAAGCCATATTTAATATTCAGCGTACCCTATTTCACAATTATAGATTTAGGTCACTTATCTTGAAACTTTTGTTCTACAGCTCCGTTCGTATCCCCGGCAGTGTCAGTTAAAAGTGAGGCCCCGATGTCGGAGCGCAGCAAGCGCAGGGTCAAACTGCGTGGTACTGTACCAGAACCTTTCGCGGAAAGTCCACCTGCAACCCCTGTAAGTCTAGATAAAATTACGAAAATACAATATATAAAAAATGCTATAAACTACGGTGTGGAACATTGTGACAAAAGATTTATAAAAATTACCCGAAGAATATTCTCTTGAACCTTGTTTGTGGCGCCCTGTCTATGGGACATGACATAAAAAAAAAGAACCCCTGCCTTGGTTAATGTGTCAGGGGAGGTTTTCTACTTCCAATAGATAAGATTATAATAGATATAGTCACTAAAGACTAAATAAGATCAAGATAAGCTTAGGTGTTACTATCGCGTTAGATCTAATAATCAACCAAATAACAAAGTCTGTATACTTACATATGAGAAAAAACAAAAGCCACACTCGTCAAAAGATCTTGTTGTCTATTCTTGATACAATTTTTTTGTTTTGTTTTGTTTTGTTTTGACAAAGCACTTCTTAGCCACGTATTTAATCTATTCTTGATACAATATAAAAGTACTAGGCAATGATATAACACCAAAATGTGAGAAGTAATATATACACATGATATTCTTGATTCCTAAAGTAACTGTGATTGAAATTTTTTCTTTTTATAATTCCAGACACCAACCCCTGTAAAAGACAACTCGCATGAAATTGTCACGCGTCAGCTTCGAACGCGAAGAAAATGCACCAACATTTAGTGACCGTAGCGCCTCATTGTGCATGCGTTATACAACCTAGTGTAAATACATTATACATATCTATACATTTATGTAAATAGTGAAATCGTTAACTTTTAATTAAGAAAAAGTACGCCAGGTTAGATGTGACTGTGATTGTGATATAGTGATCCCGAGATGTTATGGCCTCTTGTGCGAGGCATCTGACTGTGACCGAGTAAGTGTGTGGCGACTGTGAACCCTAACATATCATGTATTTCTAAGTTAAGGACCTACACGTTATAAAAATGTATTAAGGAGTATCAGTATAGAAAGACTTTGTTCAATGTTAATGGATTTCCAACTAGGAAAAATACTGTATGATACTAGAAGATTAACGTGTATGAATTGAATGCTTGTTTCTGTCGATGACTGTCCATTATTGTATTTAGTAGTGTTAATCGCCTATCCATAACTCTAGGTAAATACTATAACAATAACATGATATCTACATATAATACAGACTAAACAATAGAAAAATAGGGAAAAAAATATAAAAATCTTGCTAAATGGTGGTACAAATTAAACAAGAAATGGGTTACAAAAGTAATTTTGAAAGAAAGCTATCGCACCCTCGGTCAGATAACACTGGGGGTTAGCGCCACGCTGCTATTGTCAAAATGATTATAAACCCCTTCCAAGTTCTTGCCTCGACTAAACACAAATTTTTCGTCGAACGTTTTCGTTTTCTATCCGTTGATCTTTTCTGTATCATAGACACTGGGTTAGATATCAAATAACATACATTAAGTTTAAATTGCGTTGTAATCTTGCATTGGATGAATTTGAACTTAAATCTGCCATTGTCCATATATATTAAAGAAAATATGAACTAGGTGTGGAAGGGGAAAAATAGGACAATCTTTCGGGACTGATTTTGTACACCTAATAATGATATCTTTCAATGAGGTGACAGCTGTCTGGATATTTCAAATGCGTCATTCGAAAAGATATTCAATTCTTAAATGGATTTTCGTTTATGGCAACCGACACTATTGATCTAACGTAAACATTCCCGTGGCTACGTACTTAAATGTACTGAAACACGATAAGTGCATGACATAGGTATTCATATTGTCAACATTCAGGGATTTATATCTTCACATTTTTGTTGACAATCTGATTGTTCTCTCAGTGGCCAAAGAAGCGGCCAAACTATTCACAAATACCATCTATTTATGATAGTGATCAAACTGCATTCAGTTACAACAGTTGTTCAATTACGCTAAACCTTAGGGAACTGAAGGCAAATTGATCAGATAATTTTCCTATAAAGTTAAGATTTCCCCCAAAAATCTGGAAGCGTTCAAGACAGTAAGTAAATGGTGATAGCTCAAGCTGATTGGCTATTTATATTCTTGAACATTAGGGCGATTGTGTATACATAACATTGTGTAGTCTCATCCCATATCTTGCTTGATCTAACTTCATACTATTTCGACTGCTTCTTCTAACTGGCTTACCTCTAAGAACCAACCAGAAGCACAGCATAATGTGCTGCGCCTTTTCTGTATTATGCTAATCAACAACAGGTTTTCAGCTCTGTAAGTTCAGGGACCAATACCGTTGTGTTCACAGCCTATGAGCTAACTGAAGATGATGAGTTTCCTGAGAAAAGTTAGGAAAGGGGAATGCAAACCCATTGATCGGAGGGCTGTATAGCTTGAGGCTAATCTAAAGATGACTCACTTCTGTATTGCTTAGGTACATTGTTTATTGAATACATCTATATGTAACAAGAGGAAATAAAGTATATATATCCATTATGAATAACATAAGAAGTGTTCTCTTTATTTTCACTGTTTATATATATATATATTAGGATATATATATATATATTTTATATTAGTTTCTTTAACTATCTATAATAATCTAGATATTTATTTGATATCTTTTAACACGGCCTCCGCTGCTAATTTTCCTGCTGATCCCATCACGCCTCCACCTGAAATATACAATGTTATATACTCTTAGGTATCTAAGCATGTTCTCCCGTAAATACCATTTACAAACTGGTATATGTGGGAATGTCTAAAAATTGATGTTCCAAGAAAGAACCTTCTAACCGTTCCAAACCGAAAATGCTGGCTGGCTTCATGAAATCGGTACGAATTCGTTAACAGAGATGCCACTTTTCCTTCCTTTTCCGGATTTCCGGATTTTTGACTGCAGTAAAATCTTCAGGCATAAGTAATTTTGAGAAGAAAAACCACTCCATTTGTATTCTTAGACAACAGATTGTATTTCTAAAAGGTCTTTTAATGTCAGAATGTACATAATAAGTTATTCTATTCCTTTTATTTCTTCCTGCTTAAAATCCGGTTTTTCCTGCCTAAAATCCGGAAAGTGTGTTTCCACAATTTCCGGATTTTTCACGTTCATAGAGTGGCATCTCTGCGTTAAGAAATACAAAAATAGTACCGGTACATTTATCAACGTTTGATTACTTAACATTACGAAAAATACATTCACAGCTTTAGCTGTTAATATGAAAGCCTGTGATCCTCGATGCAACAAAAAGCTAACTAACCTATGCTCTGTTCATTCATTTTCCATGCATTCAGAATTAAATGTCCGGCTCCATTTTTTCTGTACAAAAACAAACTTTTGAAAGCATCCAATAAGTCGCATATGTCTCAAAAATTGTCATTTTTATACAAACCGATTTCTTGGGCCATATTTGCGTAACTAATCGAGGTCGACGTCATCAGATGAATTTTGATAAGTGTTTTGTGATCAGTAATCATGTCTTAAAAGTATCTACATTTAATAATTCTCCTTATGGGGTTCCTTTGCAAAGACATTACTACTTTTTATGAAGTAAAGAATCTCAAGATGTGAGATCAAAATTAACGCGATTAGCCTTACAAGATGTGGTCCCTGATTTCGATCCAGAATTACCCTGGTAGTCAATAATCCCACCATTGACCACCACCTTAACGCAAATTTGTAATTGCCTTACCCGGGTGGGCGCCACTCCCGCACAGGTAGAGACCGCTCAGTGGTGTTCGGTGACTGGGTCGGCCAAAGTACAACTGGTCCAGGGACATGGCACCGTGGAATATGTTCTAAAAGATGAGAACAGAAAACTTACTGTAGAAATGATATTACGTGTTCCGAAATAATATTACGTGTTGATAGATTTATAGAGAGGTCCCAGTATTCAGTGAATTTCATGTTTTCCTACTTTTTTCTGAAAAGGTTTTAAATGGGAAATGTCTAATGTTAGACTAAGTGCTACATATATTAACTAAGTTTTGATATTGTAAAATAAAAGGAGTCTTTTAACGAAAGGAAATTTTATAACTCCATCGCATTTAGTAACGTTAACAATACGTGTATTTTGAGAATACTGATCAATTTTAGACATGTATCTTTAGGATTTTTTTTTTCAAATGGTATAATCATGTACCGGGTATATGTTTCCGTCATCTTAAAGAAACTCAGAATGTATATCATCTTAAACCTTGTTATCGGTTTATGATTATAATGAAAATTTGCTTACCCCTCCTGTGAGTCCGAAGACCTTTTCCAGGTCTGAGGGGGTCAGTACGTCTTTTCCCACCACACTGGCTTTGAACCCAGGGGCATACCTCTCGATGGTGTCAAAAACTGTAATATCAGGGATTTAAGGTTTTTTTTAGCATATAAGGTCCCAACTATATTTCAATAACTCAATTAAATTTCTGGTAATCATGTAAGTCTCAGGGTCCCCACTTTAGAGGGAAAATGTCCCTAGCAGGGAAAACCCAGGGAATTTAGGAATTTCCCCCAAAAGACAGTGACAATGCAGGGAATTCTGTTTGCTCACTTTACACTTCTTAAGATTCAGGAGATCGCACTTTTCCCAGAGTAAAATTTCAGTTTATTTCCAGAAGCTTTGCACGTATTTTATGACATTTCTAAATCTTGAAAACGTTGAGATCAGAAAACATCGCTAAAACCATGAGATGGAAACCTCTCCATCGGACAGAGAATACATTGAATTTGATCGTGAAATTTGAGTGGGGACCCTGAAGTTTGCAATTGATGACCTGAAGATATGTTGATTATTCTAATCGTACTTTCCATTTACTCTTATTTTTCGTGAGATATTTTGACCATAGCCTATTATTACAGTGTTTTCCCCTGGCCCTTATAGCTGTTTGTTCCTACTAGCTTTACTTCTGATCGACCAGCTTTAAACTCCCTAAGCTGGTCAAAAATATATTAAAAGATCGGAATTGTTTGACAAGAATACATTTCTGGTCGGCTTTAAAAATCAGAGATGTGCAAAACAACCAGCTTCAATTTTTTTTTCCTGGGGAAACCCCTGCATAACTATACAGGGATCGCTTTTCAGGGTACCAACCACCCAGGGAAAACAGGGAAAATGGCAAAAAGAATTCCCTGACAGGGAAAACACAGGGAATTAGCAAATTTTGCCAAAACACAGGGAATTTTGATTGGCCAGGTACTGAAATTCTTGATTCTCAAGATATTAGAAATTCAACTTTTTGTTGTTGGATCGTCCAAATGTTTTCTGTGCCCAGAGGCTTTTAAATTTGAACAATTTGCTGGATATGACACAGTGAAAAATTGCTGTGGGACAGGGAAATCTCAGGGAAAACACAGGCAATTTGAAAATGGACTTTCGGTTGGTACCCTGGCTTTTTCATGAGGTGGTTGAGGCGATAGACTTATCAGACTTACTCGTGTTGGCGTAGTCGTCCCTGTCGGCGTCCGTCCACTCCCGGTCCCCCTCCAGGTAGTACGGGGTGTACTGGGTGAACAGTTGCACCACGTGACAACCAGGGGGCGCTACCGTCGGGTCTAAGGCCGAGGGGATGGTCATCTCTATCATAGGCCTAAGGGTTCGAATAAAAGTAAAGATACAAACCAGACAGTGGAGAGGGGGGGGGGAACCTCTTTATTTTGGGAAAATTTGCACTTTTAATAGGGGCCTTCCATTTAGTACGTACGCACATTTTCAAAAATCTCAGACCCCCCCTTCCCACCCCTTGTTAAAAATATGCATTGGATTTGTACTGGAACGTATGCACATTTAAAAAAATTCCAGACTCACCCCCCCCCCCACCCCCACCTTTGGTGCGTATATACTTAATGGAAGTCCCCATACTACTATAGAAATGGACCCAATAGGTATTTTTTCCAATAGCCCCCGTGCCCCTTTCAAATTCCATCTGCCCTTGTGTAAAGTATGTATAGGTTAAAAAATTACAACATTTTGTGTAGCAACTTAATAATTACCATGGAAGAACTGTTTTTCAGAATTTAGTGACCTAATGTTCTAATGAATAGTGTCCCTCCAAGTTATGATCATGATTGATAAGACAATACTTGCTAATTAGCCTACAATTACCCTTGACCATATTTTAGCAATTTGCAATTGCTCACGTTTTGGAGGGTCGGCCGAGCTGGCAGTCGACGTAGGCCTGGTGTATGAGCTGACTGTCCTCACAGTTCAGGTGGATGGTCCCTGAGTGCTGGGGGCCCGGGGTGTTGTCGGCAGGGTTAGGGTCGGCCGTGAAGTTAGGCAGACGGTTCACCGCCACTGTCAATCAAAGAGTTTTTTTTTTTTTTCTTTTTTTTTTTTTTGACAGAAAAACTTTTTTTGACAGAATTCTTTTTTTCTTTCAAAAATAAAGGCCCGCCCCTCCACCCCTGGCCCACTTTAGGGGCAGAAATTAATTTGACAAAAAAGAGAGTACTTGTTTTAGCAGGATTTAATTTGATTCAACAGGATTATTATACTATTTTCTCAAGAAAAATCCTGCGAATATTAGCATCAGCAAAGGGAGGCAATGTACGTATTCTGATAGATACTAAAATATTTTTACATTTCACATGTATTGTGGAAACCTGCCCATTTTAGCCAGATTTAAATACCTGATTTATTTTTGCAACATATATCACATGGCACGCACTATAATCAACTAATAACGTCGATTTCACTTTTTTCAGTATTTACACAATAGTGCCTCCCATAATTATGATTTCACATTCCAGAAGCACAATCTTGATGATAGCCCTTCTTACCGTTGATTTTGGTGACAGGTGATGTATAGTCAATCGTTTTTATCTGGGTCAGAAATTCTGCTGGTAGGCAATCCTATAAAACAGAATCGACATTATTTAAAACTATTATGCAAAATGATCTCACAATGAAGCGATCACATGGAAGCAGCCACTGGCACTATCATTTTATTTCTAATTAGGTTGGGATCATTGCCTATCCTTCAGTTCAGTTTTCAGTCTAACGATATAATAAACGAAGACTGCTATGGCTAATATCGTTAACCAGACACGATCTGACATTTTAGCTACTACAGGAATTATTTTCTCTGCTTTGATTTAAAAAAACACTGTAGAATAGATTAGATGCTGTCAAGGATTGCGTACTATTATGATATTGCAATTTAGATACTAATGGATTTGACAATCTCATTGAAAGGGTCATTATTCTTAGTTTGAATACAAGTAATAATAATTCTTAGACCAGTCAGGACGGTCAGTGAGTTATGCATTGTAAACTTTACGAACCTCACTTAACATATCCAGGAAAGTGACCTTCGGAGTAGCGTTAGACAAGACGACCTTTGCTTTAATCTCTGAACCGTCGGCCAGGGCGACTCCACACGCCTTTTTGTTCCCATCCACGATAACGTTATTTACACTCTAGGGGAATGAGTACAAATTGTCAGTGACAAAATGATCAAGTAGGACAGGAAACCTTAGAGTGGGTACTACACATTGAAATCATAAAATCTCTTATACTCCAACTAGGCCTAGTACAAGTTTAATGTTACTCAATGTACAATGGAATTATAAGAAACTGGAGAAAACCACAGGATTTGCAAAATATATCAAGATAAATATGTATGTTTGGATATTCTTTGCATTGTGTTACTTATTGATACTTTGTTTGATATTTTTTCTTTGTCACAGTTTTTAGTGATTAGAGTTACTGAGGGAGATCTCTATTGATTTTGCCGAGTATTTCTTTAGAGCATAAGCTTACATTTTATTCATACTGAGTTGGGATGTTTTATCATTACCCATCAATACTTACTACATCAGTAAAAATGCTGGCTCCGTAGCCGACGGCAGCCTTGGCCACGGCGTTAGAGACGGACCCCATGCCTCCTTCCACGTACCCCCAGGCACCTTTAATACCTTCAAGTTCCCCCATCACATGGTGCAACAAGACGTATCTATAGGGAAGGGAAATAGTTATTACGAGGTTCAGCGTATTATTTCTGTAGTTTAAATTTGTTAACATCAGAATTTCTGTCTACAAAATAACAGACAAACATATATATACGTGTCCGGAAAAAAGTTTAAAAAAGTGATAGGAAATTACCCGTCTTTAATGGAACGATATACACATTAAATTATTACATTTTCGTCTTTTTGATAATAAAAAAAGGATAAATACAAAACCAATAAAGATGCAAAGATAGGCATAATTTCTCTGCGTACCCGCTCCCGGGCAGTTTTGGGCTGGTCATGGCGCCGATGGTGGCGTCGGTGGCCAGGGTGGCGGTGAGCGGCTCTGAGTCAAACCAGGCAGAGAGCACCTTCTCGGCAGGCGCGGTGAGCAGCTCGTAGAAGGAGGCTGTGTCCCCGCCTAACTCACGGGCTGTATGGTTTAATTAGGTAAAGGAGGTATTACACTATGTGATATGGGTACCAGGCCTGTACCCAGGGTCTCCTGTGGGGGGGGGGGGGGGGTGGCGAGGTTCCATAAGTGAAACTTCTGCCTATATTTTCAATAATTTGAACTTGAAAAGGGGGGTGGCGAGCAGTAAAACATGGAACTTTTTAATATTTCTCTACTATTTTTAGGAGGTTTTATGTCAAATTTTGCAAGAAAAGGTGGAACTTTTGGAATTATTTACTTTATGGGGGTGGCGAGCAGTAAAAAGTGGAACTTTTCAACATTTTCCTACTATTTTTAGGGGTTTTTACATTAAATTTTGCAAGGAAAAGTTACGGGCCTGGGTACAATATGATGATGTCAGCAGGCATGGTGAGCAGCTCATAGAAGGAGGCTGTGTCCCCGCCCAACTCACGGGCTGTAGGGTTAATAGGTAAAGGAGATATTATGGTATGTGATATGGATACAATATGATGATGTCTGTAGGCATGGTGATCAGCTCGTAGAAGGAGGCTGTGTCCCCACCCAATTCATGGGCTGTGGGGTTTATAGTTAAAGAGATATTACACTATGTGATATGGGTACAATATGATTATGTCAGCAGGCATGGTGAGCAGCTTGTAGAAGGAGGCCGTGTCCCCACCCAACTCGCAGGTTGTAGGGTTTATAGGTAAAGGAGGTATTAGACTATATGATATGGGTAAAATTATGATGATGTCTGCAGGCGTTGTAAGCAGCTCATAGAAGGAGGCCGTGTCCCCGCCCAGCTCACGGGCGGTGGGGTTTATATTGGTACAGGTATTACACTATGTGATATGGGTACAATATTATGATGATGTGACCAGCTCGTAGAACGAGACCGTGTCCCTGCCCAGCTAGCGGCTGTAAGGTTTATAGGTAAAGGAGGTATTATACTATGTGATATGGGTACAATTTGATGATCTCAGAGGGTATACTAGTGAGCAGCTCGTAGAAGGAGGCCGTGTACCCGCCTAGCTCGCGGGCTGTAGGGTCTATAGGAAAAGGAGGTATTACAGAATGTGATATTGGTATAAATTGATGATCTCAGGGGGTATAACTAGTGAGCAACTCGTTACAGAAGGAGGCCATGTCCCCGCCCAACTCGCGGGCTGTAGGGTTTATTGTTAAACAGGCATTACACTATGTGCATGATATGGGTACAATAATATTACAATGATGTCAGCAGGCATGGTGAACAGCTTGTGGAATGAGACTGTGTCCCTGCCCAGCTCTTGGGCTGTGGGGTTTATAGTTAAAGAGGTATTACACTATGTGATATGGGTACAATTATGCTGGTGTCTGCAGGCATGGTGAGCAGCTCATAGAAGGAGGATGTATCCCTGCCCAGTTATCGGGCTGTAGGATTTGTAGATAAAGGAGGTATTACACCACTATATGATATGGGTACAATATGATCCCCATATACAACAGTGAGCATGGTGAGCAGCTCGTAGAAGAAGGCCATGTCCCCACCCATCTCATGCGCTGTAGGATCCAAAGGGGGAAGCTAGAGCAGAGAGTGAGAGGTGAAGAATCCCAGTAAAGGAGGTACATGACTGTATTACACTATCTGACTATGTGATATGGACACAATATGAGGATGTCACAGACAAAAAGCCAATCCCACATAGAGTAATTACAGGGTTGGACAATGGTCAGACAAAATTCACATATAAAGCATCCATGTCTCCTAGAAATAAGGTTACTGAAATAAGTAAGAATTACATTTTTCTATATCATGAAGTATTAATAAAGCCTTCTGATTTCTAAAATTTTACCAATTGACAGATTTGCAGGTTTGCCAGCCAATCAAAATGTTGTAATATAAACTCCTCGTGGTCCTTATTTCTCAGCAGTATATCTCAAGTTTATAACAAGTTGAACCCAGTCTCATGACACAGCTGACAGGCTTTAACATTGGTTCCTATGGACAAAAATCCAATATATAAAGCTGTATTTCGCAAATTTAAGAAGAAATTTGTCAATGAAATTGCTCTGGTTAATTTGCATGCAACTCTATTCATAGAAAAAGCACAGCGGCAAATTTGAAAATATTTCAGGGTAAACTTTAATTATAATATTGGTGTAAACTGGGATGGGCTTATTTGTACACATGAGAAGTCATATAACTCATTAAGTTGCCCATTAGACCCTTTAATTATCAACATTACCTGTCTTGGCCAGTGTTTTGGCGGCGGGCCAGTCCTTGTACTTGTCCCTGACAGAGCCCGTAGTCCATGCCGACACATTGACAGGGGCGGTGTCCAGCAAAGGCTCTATAGCCGCCACGATCCTGTCCAGCCACTCTTCGTAGGGGCCGAAATTCTGACCAAACATAATGTAACGAAACAGAACCGGTAATGATAAACAATGAAGGTGAGAAAAAGATACATCACCTCAGTAATCAACGTGCTGGTGGAAGATAGTTTCATATTGTTTGTCTTAGGTCGGTCATTGTTTATGGAGCAATTTATAATAAAATTGAAAAAAAGAAAAGAAAAAGTGTGAGTTTGGGGGCACAGCCCCCGATTTCTAAAAGCATTTACAACAAATATTCAACAAATCCTAATAATCAAATCAAAATTTGTGTCTGAAAAGTGAACTCATAATTCTTGTATGCACTTTGACAGGCACTACCATCTGGCCCCGCATCTGGCCCTAAGCCCTATTTGTTGTGGTAGGTTGATCAGGGAATGACAGCCGAAATAGGGCTTACTGTATTATGTACTTGATTTATTTTTTAAAGTGAGTTCCATGACACAACTGTCCATTTTCGCGAAGCAAAAAAAAACCGTATCAATATAGCTGATCTACAAAGGGGAGAAAGTTATTTGAAAAGTGTTGCAACTGAGAATTAGGCTCGAATAACCTACCTAAATGGGTAACCACTGGTATTTCTTTGATCTTTAACCATTGGCAAACATAACTTTCAAATACATGAAATGGACAATACATGCATTGTACTTATAACTCTAACAGTTCATATGTTGTACAAGGACATGTTCAAATTGAAATTAAGTGGAGAAAAGAATTTGCTCATTGAACATAATAATTAATTTCAAATCATACCTTGGCATCATTCTCGGAGAACTTGCCGATTTCCCTCCTGTTGGCCTCAGCGTCCCGGGACAGCAGTAGTGAGCGCGCCTTGCCGTCCCGACCCATAGGGGTGCACAGGGGCGTGTACGAGTTGGGGTTCCGCAGGTATACCTTCAGCCCATGTTTCTAGAGAAAATCAGCATCATATTAATTAGACAATTACATATGAATTTTAAAATCTAAAGTAATATCAATTTTGAATAGTTTTTTAATCAATGGCCATATTGACAATTAAATAAACTTTTTCAAATAGAAATAAATCAATTGCATTCTGAATTGAATTTTCAATGGTCGCAACACAAGAAAGAAATAGGTCTATAGAAATAAAAGCATAAAAGTGAAATCTATAAAGATAAGAGTGATTATTGGCAACTAATTTATATGTTATAATTCACGGTAACTTACCTTTAGTTCCAGATCTTTGAATATTTGTGGTCGGAGTAAACTTAAAACGTAAGAAGCTCTAGAAAATTTGAAGCCTGGAAATCAAAATATATTCATACTGAATTAGAACCATACCATATCTACATCCCACCGTTGAGATGGTAGGTTTTTATTATTTTTTTGTTTATCATTTGAATCTACATCTTACATACATAAGATCTTCATGTAGTATTGTAGAAGTTCATATTTCTAGGTACATATGACTTAGAAAGTAACATGAATATAAATTGGTGATGACACTTTGATGTAATTAATGAAAGATAAAGGGCCATTGTACATCTATGCTGAAGACCTACACATCTGCGTCAAGTCCTCACAGCGCAATTTCATGATCGGATATTCTTAGTTATCTGATACTGGTAATATTGATATACTATTGCCACGCTTAGCTCTTAATTGCTGCTTATCCAATGTAATCCCACTTTAAATGTCTCAAAGTATCATAAAGAAATCAATGCAATACTGAATAGCATAGATATATCATAAATATACTGACCAGGAAAAAGTTCCTCGGTGACGGCAGCTCCCCCTATCAGGTGTCGTCTCTCCAACACACAGACATTAAGTCCAGCTTTTTGTAGGTAGGACGCCTGGGTGACGAGGTTAAGGTGTGAAACAACAGGTGGAGAATAGATAATGAACTTTTCTGTATAGGTTGCACTCAGGTTAGTAATTGTTCATTGGAGTTCAGATGCATATACAGACACACATACATGTGTATATATACAGACTATATTAAATATCAATGTTGTTCTGGTACATACAATAAATGAACAATTTTATGCATCTTTCTATTGTGTGTCTTTTAATTCAAGTTTTCCATTGTAATCCTTTCTGGTTGGCAACCGTTCTAAATAGCTTTGAAAAAAATCATAACCACGCAATAGCAGACATGTATAGGCCTACATGAGCATAGACAGAATCCTGATAATGACACAACGTCTGAATTTCTATAATATAAAGGAAAGTTATACTCACAGCAATAAGTCCATTGTGACCTATTTAGAAATGTAAGAAGAAAATGATTAGTACCTCATAAATGAAGAATACTATTACAGCAACTATCATTAATTTCATAATATGCCTTTATTAGTTTATAGTTGACCAAGAGAATTAGTTAACACAATGAACTAAGCATATTGTGTTGTGTAATGTTTAAGAAATAAGCAACGTTTACAATGAAAGGATTAATTAAGCCTATAAGTTTGAAAGCACAATTTGAAAAATGATAAACTAGACAGAATCTAAAGATTTACCTGCACCAACAATAACGGCATCATACTCCGACTTGAGTTGGTCTCGGCCTTTCGTGAGAGAAGTTTGTAAATTGTCGTCTGCTGTTGTGAATGTCCTGAACTGACTGCCCTGACCCGCGGTCCTTGTAAAAGTGGGGCAACTGGGTTTGTTTTCATTCACTAAAATCCTATTTACCCGTCCCGACCTGGCTATGGACCTGGCTTTGTGTCGACATATTGTGGAGAACATTGTGAAATATGGCCAAATTCGTTGTGGTCCTATATCAAAAGACGGCCCACTGGGCGAAGTGCGGCACGTGGTCCTTACTTTGTGATTACACTATCTGTGTGAAAACGATAAACATGGATATACTATATGGTCTGTGGCAGATGTAGGTTGGATCCAGTAGCACTTTAATGTCGCGGACTATATCCCACTAGCCGATTTTAGACAGGGAAAGTGTAGTCAACTTTTTATTACCAGTGTAAGATCGAGGGTAATTATATGTAATGTAGGCCATGCAGGAGTTTTTGAATGTAGTATCAATTACCTATTTCACCCGTTTGTTTAATTTTCTTAATGCTTAATTCTTTAACTAAAAATACCAGGAAACTATCATGAAGTTATGTTTTGACATGCATCCTTATCTGGCCTAGTAAACTTAGCCTATAGCAGAAACGTAATAGCAATATGATTCCAATTATATGGGTAGCACCCTTTAGACACACCGTATAACCTTTTGGTTCCATTACTGTAGTTATTTGAAAGATTTAAAGCCTCATTTATTACTGTTTGTAAGCCACGACGTGAATATGGCAAAAAAATAACTTTAACATTTAACATTTTGGGATCAAATACACGCATCAGTACATTAACTTTTAGTAAACATATTAAGGTTTAAATTCTTAAAATCATTTAGAAAAATATCTAACAAAAGAACTGACCTAATAAGTCAAATGAATTTCAACCTCTATCATGTTGGTAATCAATAAAGCATGATGCCTATTTAATGAAGCCTACTTTTTGCACTCAGTCAAGTCGGCTAGTTGGAACTGGCCTGAGAGGCGGGCTACTAACAATACCCCCTCCCCCTGCTTTCCTTTCACGAGGGTATTCAAAAGGGAGAAGTCTGGAGCGGAACAAGAGTGTGTGCTGGTACTCCAACTGCTAATTCTGGTTATATAATCCATGTACACATTACCAGGTTAAGGGGTTCAACAAACGTTGATCATGGTTAATTTGCAATGGCCTTGATAATCTGCTAGCTCACTATATTGTATAGTCCTCCATAATACCTTTGATTATTACAGACGTTTAAATCAATTAATAACATAACAATGTCCACCCAACTTGGAGTTTGAGTTTGATACAGTTTACGATCTATTTTCTTTGATTATTAGGTAGGGTCGGGGGGGGGGGGGGGGCGTCCATAGGCTTATACCCTCTCTAACTTGGCACAATGTCCAATTGGATCAAAAGTTGTCTTACCCTTTGCCTCCCCACCATTTTGACAATTTCCGAACTCGGACATGATGAGAGTAATTTGAAATAGCCTTTTAAGCACCAAATTTCTTAACAATATTGACAAACTATATATCATTTGAAAGCCCATTTTCTCAAGATTTATATTTTGAAAGTAAATTTTGAATTTCATAAATCATGTGTCACGTGACCCAGGTCACATGACCTAGGTTTTTACATTATTTTCAGTAAATTTTTGACATTTTTCAAGAAATTCAAGAAAAAAAGGGTTAAATATTAATTTTAGAGAAAAAGTTACTATTGGCCTAATGTAGACAATACATGTAGGGTTCAAATGATGTGTAGTGTGAAAATATATGTCAAAGAGATCAGTTGATTATGATAGGAAGATATTAAGGCAATTTTGTCTAATTTTGACAAAATTAGATGATTTTCCTTAAAAAATTCCATATAACATCATTCTAGGGTATCATTCTACACAAATAAACCATACATATCTATTATAATGCACATAATCTTTTACAACTATGCTATATGAGATAATATATCAATCTAAAATGTTAGGGTTACTTTTTTTCAAAGCAGTTGTCATTTTATAAAGAAAATCTATTAATTAAATACTGACAACACATCTTCTATAGAATTCTTGCTCATTTTACATAATTCAGTAAAATAGATGTTAGTTTTCACCTTTCCCTAGATTATTACAATTTATAATTTTTCAAAACCAAATTGCTTTATGGCACAACAGGCACCCTTAAGAGCAAGAACGTGTTGCTACTATCTGAAAAATTATTATTAGAAATTTGATAAACTGACATTTTTATAGATTTTTTGCCCGATAATTAACTGAAATTCTGTGTCATTTTCCTGCTTTTCAATAAAATTGCTACAAGTGTCCCTTCAAAGTCACAAAATCTTTATTTTTTGTCATTTTATAATTAATGAAAGTCACTGCTTGTGTACAGTAAGACTTCAACTTTAATTACCACTGAAAAAAGTATTCGAATTCTTCTAATATCACCAAAATTATCCAAATTTTCAAATTTCAGTCACATATGACCAAAATTTGCATTAAAGAGAGGCAAAGGGTTAAAAATAATATTTCATAAAACTATATATGCTACTTTCTAAATATGACATTTGAATGGATAGCCTATACCATGAATTAAGAGAATTGGGGCAGTTTTCAGGCCCGTATAGGCCTAGGCCTACACTCTTAATTTTTGGCTTTTTGAATTAATTTGCTAAACCGTCAGGGTATTTTTTCATTGTATGCATTCAGCGAGTTATACCCTATGTGGTGGTAAGCAGATAAAGAAGGATGTTAATTACGAGTCTTGCAAAATTGTGGCACATAGGCCTATGGGTCTTTTTCCCCTCTGAGTACACAGGCTTACAGTATTGTTAAAGGCCTATGAGACTTTTGCCTGACAGTGACACTGAACTATTGTTAATGTTGATTTAAGACTGCGTGATGTGTATAATTAATTTATCCATGAGTCGTTCATCCAAGTTATTGAGCACATCAGACTGCGCTCAAAATTAATTCATCCATCCCCCAATAGTTCAAAAGAAATGGACGATGAGGAAGCTCTTAAAATGAAAGTTTTTTTATTGAAGTAAACATCTCATCCCGAGTCAAAGCCACAGTGAATAAGTCTCCATCAGTCCACCTTCCCATCTCCTACTCAGCGATCAACCACATTTAGAATACAAGTTGTTCCAGCACATCGTAGACCACCCTAGCGCTTAGCTCTATCACAATCCTTTGTCCGAGGTAGTTGGTATCGGTAAACTCCAGTATACTCCGCAGGAGCTGGTAGGTATAGCTTCGAGCAGCTCAGCTAACGCTGCTTACTTCCTAATAGTTACTAACTCCAGACTAAACTAACTCCGCTCCCTACTTTGCAACACCTTTTATACTGGTTAACAGGTGGCGCTAGGAGCGCAAAATACCTCTTCTTAGAAGTAGACTTGCTAGGCCTAATCCTAACTAGATTATACAATATGATAATATATTAAAAGTACTAAGCTATTAGTACATTCGACGGCGGTCAGATGTTTGAGATTGAGGAGGTGGACGACATAGCTCAAACCTAATAAGGATTATTCAGCCAGATGTGATTGTGTTCCCAATTTGGATTATTGGACATTTTTTTTTTTTTTTTTTTTTTTTTTAATATGAAAGTAAATTGATGTTGGGTGGCTTTGACTCTCGTGGTACATATAGCACAGTGTCAATATATTTGTAGATTCCATTTCTGGTCCTTCGGAGATGTAACCAAAAGATACAACTTTATGAACAGAATTGTTCAATACATAAGTACATTTTGTTATCAGCCTCGTGCTGAGGCTCAAGGTCAGCGGAAACCGTTCATAAAGTAACAAGGTAAGTTCATGGTGTTGTCAGCCTTGTGCTGAGGCTTAAGGTCAGCGGAACCTGTTCATAAAGTAACAAGGTAAGTTCAGAGGACCGTGAAATGATCCGTAAGGTGAAGGAAATTGTCATGCAAACTGTGACAAAGAAAGTCCAGAGGATCGTGAAATGATCCTTAAGGTGAAGGAAATTGTCACGCAAACCTTGACAAAGAAAGTCTAGAGGATTGTGAAATGATCATTGGGATGAAGGAGATTGTCCTGCAAACTGTAGCAGCACTCACTGTTCCGAGTCAATCTCATCTTCAGTATTAACTTAGTACATACCTGTACAGATTCTTAATCTATGTGGTTGGAACAAAAGTCAACAAAATTCAACATATATACAGTGTGAAGTTGTCTTAATCCTCTAAAATTAACAAATGCACAGCAAATTCAATTCTGGAACGAGTTAACACAATAATAAGTGACTTCGAAGAAGTCGGACATCTTGAATGATCGGGTTTCATTATACAATGTAGGTTGATTTTCAAACAATTTTCAACTAAAATGACATTATTTACAGTGAATACAGGATCCATGCAATAGACCGATCAATATTAAACAGTTTGACACCTATAAACCACCATTCCCAGCGCGCGCTCACTCACCACTCTTAGTACATGTGTACTTAGCGGGACGCTTGACTGGAGTTCCCATCCAGGGTCCGACCTCGGTCTGGGTTCCTCCAGGCGCTAAGTGCCCGGATGGCAATTTCTGTTTCGAATGAATTCGGCGAGTTTGCACGTCCGATACGAATTATTGTGCCGTGATAACTAAGATTTATCAATTAATTATGTTGATTGGGGACCTAAACTTTAGTTTAGCACCTTCTTTGAAGAAAATTAAACGATGGTTTGATCATGCTGGCCGATTTCAAAATTTGG
The DNA here is from genome assembly GCA_936440205.1 of Lepidonotus clava. Taxonomy (NCBI): domain Eukaryota; kingdom Metazoa; phylum Annelida; class Polychaeta; order Phyllodocida; family Polynoidae; genus Lepidonotus; species Lepidonotus clava. The sequence goes on along the minus strand of OW387145.1, from coordinate 31,514,433 downwards.
ATCCCTCGGATCAAAAAGGGGTTTTCCCAAATTAGCCTCGATATGACGTCATTTTAATCAGTGCCGGCGGTCTTTTGGAGTATTCAGACGTGTTTTTACCTAGTCATCTTTTATCAACTTTATCTTCTCACCAGCTGCAATGGTTCGAGTGGCCAATTTTTTTGTTCTGAGCGGGAGGCCGGGGTTCAAGACTACCCTGATTTAATCCTGAACAATACGGACCATATTTTTGTGACATTCCCGTGTGAGGAGGCGACCACCACGGAGTTAGCCGGGCACGCCTTTGCTCACCATCTACTTTACCCGGAGGATGTGCTTATAGTGGTCACCAATCTTCTGGACATCTTAACCTGGGACCAGGAGTTACGTCCCTACATTCCGCTCTTTATCAATCCAAACGCCGTGGTAACCTTTTACGCGGAGATGTTTACCCGGGCTTTCCTTAATATCCTGGCCCACCCCATCCCGGCCACCTTAATTCTGGCGACCCCTTCGGGTTTCGACGCCCGGAGGTGGTCAATGACAGATAGCGACGGCTCGTTGCAGAAGTGGATCAATCGCCTCGTCCCGCGGATCAGCAGGGAAGTGAAGAGGGCCAACGACTGGTACGCGGTACCCACGGTCAATACTGGCCACGCACTTCATCTATCTAAGGCAGTAGCGGACGGAGTGATGACTGTGAACGATTTTCGAGAATTAGTGGACGGCTAAATGCCGTCCGCCCGGGTTCTACGCCGTTGGGCCCGGGCCTTGGGCCGAGTGGTCGTCCGTCTGCCGCTCCCGCGGTAGGCCGCCGGCACTCCTCTGTATATATTGATTCCTGGAGTGATTTCCACCGAGTGATTTTTAATTTAATTCCCGGCTTATGCCTAGGACACTAGTTTTTTAGTACATTATATCCAAGAGGCATAGCCAGAAACAAAGATTGTTTATACGGGAACACCTGGACTTTCTTCTTTCTCGCCCGTTGCCGGGTGCCGTCCTCCCCTTGACCATTGGTTCTACTCCTCGCTGCTCCACTTCTGGTAAGTTTTAACCCTTCCTTCGTTATTGGCATGTTAGGCAGGTTACTAACTCATTAGTTTCAAGGAGATTGTTAATCTAAAATTCTTCTTGCAGCTTTTCGTCCCGTCTCCAGGTGGTTGGGTCCCGGAAGTTGACGTCACTCCCGGAACCAGAGGGGATTTTTCGCTGGTGTTTACAATGATATGTTTGTAACGGGTATCACGGTGGAGCCGCCTGGTGTTTACTTTGGTTACAAGATGGTGGATGCGGGCCGGAAACTAGGACCTTGTGTACTAAACTTATTGTCTTTTCCAGGTCCTGTGGTGTGTAGAATAATACGGATAGGATAAGATGATGGCGTTGGGCACTGGGAGACGTCAGGCTGTATACTTTAGTGGGAGGGTTTGTTAGGCGAACATGATCAAGTGTTATTTATCTCGCGCGCGGGTTGGGCGATAATGAGGATTTTACTTGACTTAGTGGTTTGTTGACATTACCGGTTCAAGCAAGCTTTCAGTATGCGGGTGGTGTTTGCCGTATTGGCTTTGTAATATTGTTTTATGATTATTATCTACTAGTTGACTGACACTGCACTAGTGGAACTATGTGACCAAGCATTCTGGTCTGGACTGCGCAGCACTAGATTGGCTGTGACAGAATTCTTTGATTCGACGTCCCCCTTACAAGGTAATGGAAACGCTCCATTGGTGACTATAAAGCGTAGGCGCTTCATGTGGTCACTCCAGGTAGAGTCGTCCGACTGCCGGTCGGCGACTCCAAGGTAAGTTGAGAGGACGTAGCAAAAGGCTACAAACACCAGTTCAGTCTTTGGTGCGATACCAAGACCGTCACTGCCATTGTGTTAGAATAAGAGTTATAGATAATATCATTGTGCAGTGTCGCCCAGATGGGAGGGAGAGAAATAATGGTTAGGACTGGTCTATTGTTGTTTATTTATAGAGAGACTACTTTTGGTTTTCTAAAGAGCCATTGCTTGAACGGTGTGTCTTATATGTAATTTTGTAAATATTATTAGGTGCATATTATTGAGTTACTGTGTGGTAGCTTGGCGTTCACCCTCCTAATTTTGTTCTGGGGTTGAGCGCCAAACTCCACCATTTACACTGGGTAGTTGACGCCCCCACCTTTTCAAACAGGTAGGCGCGTCCCCACCACCAGACAATTTCCTGGATAATTATCCTGCCTGCATGCGCAGCAATAATTTACCATGCTAACATTTGTACAATACTGTGGGTTTTCACTCCGCAAGTCTACATGCCGTTAACTGACATTGGGTATTAACTATACCACTTGGTTCCTTCGGCCTTCCCATATGTCATGAGACATAGTGGATTGCGCCTGAGCTAGAACCCTTTCCAGCCATAAGGCTCTCTCTGCTTCCCAGATGGTTCTTTTCAAACTTGTTCTGATCACAGAGAGCATGGCTCAACTAAACCCACGATATCCAATAATAGGGTATTGGACATGCAGCATTTAGCTTTACCATGGCCTGACTGTACATTGAGCCCTCTCTGCTACCGGAAGATCTTGGACCTACCAGCAGAACAGAGACGACCGGCCAGTGACCCAGTCGATAGCGATTACCGGTCCCAAGTCACCCTGGGTGGTCACCGACGGTCTGATCCAGGTGAATCTGCCAACCCACGCTGAACTTTGACCGTTTTCACTGGCCTTGCCTGTTCACTCCTGACCTGTCAGGAGCTAGGTGGGGTCTGTCGGCCCCGTACCACGTACATACCACTTACTGGCGGGTGCACACCTAATAGACCTTGATTTAGTTGACTCTGCCATATGGGATTGGCCTCCCCCGCACCCATTAGCTCTGAGTCGGAGTTTTAGTCGTATGTGCCCCTTGTGACCCAGCAGCCCGATATGTACGCCGACTAGACGGTACCACAGTAGGATGTTGATTCATCCTTCGCTAGACACGGGGGCCTTCAGTGGTTCTCTCCCCTGCACTATAAAATAAGTTTAACGTGTCCCCGGACCCTTGCGAGCCCACTGCCGCCTGTTCTCCTCTACCCTTTGAGGAGCTCATCCCTCTCGGTAAAGGAGTATTTTGATTATTCGTTACTTATTTTATTACTTGAGAGGATCGTGGCTCAGACTCAGGTCCATTCCTGGTCTGAACACCGAACCTCATCAGCTATACGTGGGTCGTCGGTACCCCCCATTCTGTGGAGCCAGATGGGCGGGCACCGAGTCACCCATTGTTATACTCAGGAGCAGCATGCACATTTTCTTTAATATGCATTTTACCCCTTTTTACAACCAAGAGATGTGTAAATGCACTTCTCCAGATCACTTCCAGACAGCACCTGTTAAGCCGGGCCTTCTTTTAACGAAGTGTAGTACAAGGTTAAACCCGTCTTCTGTCAAGGTCTTTGCCCGTCTTTTCTTTTTTTCTTGTGGAGAGCCGAGACTACTCCTGAAAGGACTCCGCCCCCAGCCTACCTTAACTATGCGCACGAGGGGCAGGAATATTTTAGTGCTACAGACAATTTTAGAATTTTGATTGTTTCCTAATAGGATGGGTAAACTATCTGCTAAGGGTTTTTAACCAAGTTTGCAGCCGTTCGTCAGGGAATTAGTAGTCCGTGTCCCCCCTCCTCAGCTCAACTGTTGAGCGGAGACCCGGTTACTTTTGCGCCGCGACGGCGGCCGAGACTAAAATTTCTTTTTGTTCATTTCTTTTTTTCTCGACGGCGGTCAGGTCTGAAGCCGCACGTCCTTTCATTATTTTACCCGGGTCGAAACTTGGCTTCTTGTTGTTTTGCCTAAGCCCCGGTTAAATTGGTCTAAACATGGCCTAAATGTATTAGTCTCACGCCTTTGGGCAGCTGTATTCCATCGACACCTTTTCGCTGGACCCCTGATTTACAGTAAAATCAAGGATCCTACGACTGGGGGATACGGTGACCCGGCGGTCATTACACATAACCAAGGTGATGGGACTTCTTGACTGGACAGCACCACGTCCCACCCCCTTGTGAGTTTTAGCTACAGCTCCCCCCCACAGAGAAAGTCGCCTTTATGAAGAGAAGAGTTGAGCACCCTGTGAATGTCACCAGTTCCCCGTATATTCCCGTAACCCCTTTTCCTTGTGACTTCCGTTATACTTTCTGAGTGTAACATGCCTCGGGCAGGAGTGGTACACGTCACTGCCCAGTGTAGCATGTCTGTATCAGAAGCAAACGAGCCACGTATAGTGTACTCTCGTGCGCTGTCATGGAGCCTTCCACCTGTGAATGATACTATGTGGCGGCGTTTCATATTTTACTACAGCTTGCCCAAGATTCCCTGAGGAATGGCTCTTAGTTAAATAAACATAGGATTGCTTTATATTAGTTTTTGTGTAAGTTTCTTTCTAAACTTTTTGATATTTTTTTTTTTTTTTTGTGATGAGAGAACCGCTGTCAGGAGCCGTCCCACCCGGGGCATAGTGACTGCCATGTTCGAGCGTCGACCCCAGTGCCTCTTGCCAGGCACCACCGACACCAGGCATGTGGGCGGGCTCCTGCCATTCGCGCGGCTCTCCCATCTTTGAGGAGAGTACATATATATATTAAAAGGATAGGTTGTGGCATTCCCCAAGTGACTCCTGCACCGCAGCCCGATCCTAGCGGTGACAACAGCACAGGGGCCAAGTATGGATGGTACTTACCTGGGGAAATCCACATCGCTCGTTGGAAGCGTTGGTCCCGTTGAGCGCACATAGGTATTTTATAGAATTTTGTGTTTTTCTTTTATGCTAAAATTTTGAGTTACTAGGATCGTTTCCGAATGGATCCCTACTTTAAGAGAGTCGCCGAAGTAGTGATAAGAGTATTGAGCTAGGCTACCGGGCATGGGACACTCAATCTGAGAGAAATTTAGATAACCCATGGGTCCATAGAAGATGGTTGGACCAGCCTACCCGACTCAGGTTTCCCTGATTAACGACTCATTATTGAATGAGTTAATCGAAGAGGTCCTGCCTATTCAGGCTGACAGGACTCCTTCGAGCTCCTTGATACAACCCAGCTCAGTGTTTATACCGTTGTTCCTTAGATCTACCTGTTATCACTCTTACAGACATTAGATCCGCGTTAACATTCGTTACATCGTTTATATAATAACTTCATAGACTGCCCCTGAGTCCTTCTCAGATGTTCCAGGTCTTGCAGTCTTCTGAGCAGCGCCTGGTCCAGTTGTAGTGGAGGTAGACGGGGTCGATCTAGGAGGGGCGTTTGGAACCGCACTATGTCTCAGCACTTGTTGGGGCCAGTCCGCTCCGATATCGGACCAGCCAGCGTCGACGAGGCGTGGCACTCCCATAGGCACTGGAGTGGCTAAGCCAGATGAATACCTCAAGAGTCGGGCCCTAGTGTTGTATTTTAAGTTACTCATCATCAGGCGGGCCAACTTCTTGGACACTCTCAAGGTGTCTGGTAAGGGCACATTAGATGGTCGTTGTCCTGGTCTGGTCGCCGCTCCCATCAGCTGCGCTCCCCAGGTAACAGTAAGGGTGTATTTCAGGCACAGCTGGTTGACCAACACGTCCCTGATAAGCACATAGCCTTCGGTGTAGGTGTGATCGGACGGCATGGCCAATTCTCCCAGAAAGATTGTCTCCATAAGATGTGGGTTGACAAACTGCACATACAACCCATCCACGGTTTTCCGCCTGATGTGCCTCCATTTGCGCCACACGAGGACCACTATGGCGATGACCAGTACAGCCAACAGTATAGCTAGTACGGCCACCGCAGTTGGATTGGCTGTAGTGTCCGGGCATCCAGTGAGTGTTCTCTCCTGGGTCAACAACTCTTTTGGATCGGCTGTCTCTAGGGCCATGGCCCGAGGCAGAGTCATGGCCAGTCCAGCGAGAGCAGCTTTACCCTGGTGTCTCCTCCAGCACTTCCAGAGGATACACCCAATTATTGTTACTGCCACTACTATGCAGAAGATCGCGAGAAGACCGAAACCGCCTCCAAAGTTCCCTATAGAGAACCATGGGGCGTCCTTGTTCACTTCATACCGGTCAGTAGCCTTCTTGATACCTTTAGCCAAGTCCTTCCGGTGCTTCTGGATTCGCTTTGCCAAAGAGGGCACAGGTATCCTGACCTTAAGATTCTCCTCGATTTCTAACAGTTCCTTTCTAATCATTTCAGGGATAGGATCAGACTCTAGCATGGTAGGTTCATGCTCGGACCTAGTAAAGTTCGTGTCCCATCCCTTCACATGACGCGCCGCTTCCAGTAGGTCGTTATGAGGGTACACGACAGTTGTGATCCTGGTGTGTCGGTCACAGTTTCTCAGACTATATGGGATCCAGGACCCCTGCGTCTGAAAGGCACAGTCACATTCCACCTGGACACGCGCATAGTTCTCTATGTTCACCTCCACGGCGGGCTGATTCCTGCAGATCATTTGACCCCGAGTATCAGCACTGACCACTAACATGTCCCCATCATCCAGATACACAGCCATTTCCCCAAAATCCGCTTCCAAAAGATAGTCCAGTTTACATTTTTCCTGTATAGCTGCGTCATCTCGTCTCAGCAGTGCGGCAGTACATGTATTATCCGTGATCTTTTTCATGTAGGGCAGGTCTTTGCAAAGCGTGATGGTTTGCCCATAACAGCCCGACCAACTGCCGCTAGCCAGCGGTACATAGTATTGGCGGGACATAGACATAGCCACACTTTTAGGCAGATTAACAATTTGGAGAGCGTCCTTCTTTTGTCGTCCCCTAACCGGTACCGGCACAGGGAAGGTCAGCACCTCATAGACCCTAAACAAGTGTTCGTCGGCCACAACTGGCACCCGTACATACACTATTAGTTCTTGGGTAGTTTCATCAAATTTAAATGAAGGCTGGCTGTTTTCATAATAGAAAGAGGGGTCCTTGAACGCCACATGGAATCTGGGGTGGATTCCTTTTAGATACCTGTTGACTTCCAAGACCGCTCCCACCATATATTGCCGAGGTACCAAATCCATGGTCAGCTGACCCCGTGTCAGATGTTGCACACCTTTCCTGAACACGCGTGTTTGCTCTATTAACGATTGGAGATAGACCATCTCTCCCAGTTTGTCTTCCAGAGCTACAGGTATCATGTTCAGGTATAACTCCATCCAGTCCACCTTATGTTGGACGAGCCTCATTCTTCGGCGAGTTCCATTATGTGCCTGATTTAGCGACTTCAGATTATCCAATAGACCTATCACGACGTGGTTAACCCTTTCTATTGCCTCGTCATGCTTATCGTTCATTAGCGCCAGGTCTTCGATCATCTGGTCAGAGGACTCCTGTAACACCCTAATTAGTTCCCTATTGTACTTTACGTCAGCAGAGAGCCCCCTGTTCCACGAGGTTGGAATTGGGAAGGATGGCCATCCCGGATCGTCTATCATGAGGGGTAGCTTCTTCATCCTTTTAACCCTTCCGCCCGAACCTGGTTCTGGCCCTTGGGCCTGAGGCTTCTGCCGGGTGTTCTTAATTAGGGAGCTTAAGGTTTCATTGAGAATTCCCCTATACCGACCTCTGAGCGCCTGCGATGTTTGATCCATCCAATTCACTAGCGACCTGACACAGGCTCGGTCAAGAGCGTCTCCTCCTTCTGGGTATCTATGACAGACCTGGCCAAAGGTAGCCTTGACGAAGGAGCGTTTTTGGGGAATGGTGATCAGAAAGCCTTGTCGGACATGGGTGATATCCGCAGTGGACATTAGCTTTCCAGGTTTTAGCACCACCCCATATCGTTCTAAGGATATAACTTCAGCATTAGGGGCTAGCCCGTCAGTTGGGCTGGAGTCATTTCGTAGCCCCCCAATGGCTCCCACGATGACCAGGGCGAATAGTATTAACACCCTCATTGTCACTGTTTATAGTATACTTTCGATGAAGCCAAAGTTTGTAACTCACCCAGGAATACTACCACAATTACGTCGCCACTGTCCTTCTTCGCACAATTATCAGCCACGCGCCAAAGTACGCCTCCCTTGTAGGCCTTTTAATCCGCTTAGTTCGGGACATGTTCATAGAGACTCCGTCCGTTCTTACTTACAACGCGCCTGATGGTACCGTCCTCATCCTTCGTAACCATAATCCTTAGATTCCTCATACGTTCGCAGGACGAGGGGCGCATTGCTCTGAGGGGCTTGGGGCCAGCAGGCTCCAGTCCTGGGCGCCTCCCGTCGGTTCGTAAGATGGCTGATTCAGTGGAAACAGCTGCGGCACCTGTGGGGGGTTTGTTGATTGGAGCTGATTCGGCCACAGAGGTCCCCCCGGTAGGTTGGTTGGTGTCCATTGCTGCTGATTCCATAGCAGCGGTGACTGATTTGCGCTGCAGTTCGGAGTCAAGCTGCTCAAGTCCAAACAGGCGGGGTCCGCGGGCTGCAAGTGGTGGAGGAGGGGAGTCGTTGCCGGCTCGGCCCCCACTGGTGGGGTTGGTGCGTGTTGTTCGCGCACCGCCTCCACCTTTGCACCCGGGGCGACGGCGGCCAGTTGTTCTCGCCCCGCTTGCCTTTCCTGTATGGGCAGAGGTCGACCGCTTCGTGTTGCCCGCTGCCCGGCGTCTTCCCCGACGCATTTAGGAGTTTGGCTGGGATTTTGCACAAAGGGAGCAACCTGGGCCTTAACCTCAGCTAACTGTTTATCCACTTTAGGCACGTCCAGCCCCACTGTCCTCCTTATTTCGTCAACAGTGTCAAATAGTTGGAACAGTGGTTGGGTTAGGTCCCAAAACCACTCGGCCTGGATCTGTACAGGTCTGGCGGTAATGTCCCCCTTTTGGGCCGGCCTTGCCACTACAGTCAACTTTGGCTCGGGCTCCGAGTCACTCACCTCAGATAGACAGTAAAAGTCTTTGTTCACCGTCTTCTTTTTGGCGGCTGTTGTTCCGGTAGATTTCTTAACTCCTCCGGTGGCTGCCTTGGTGGGCCGTCGGGCCGATGTCCTTGGCTTCTTTCGGGCAACTCCGGTGTCGGTAGAGTCCGGGCGGACACCGCCCCGGCCTGGCCAGCTCCACCGCCTAAGATTCTGGGGTGGACGCTTCTTAGTACCTTCCTTCTCAGTTGCCTTTTCTTTCATCTGGTGTGTTTTAGAAGAAAGGTCCCACAAACATTCCTCTAGCGGGCACCGCCCGCTGGTAAGGGCGGCTAACTCGCTTCCTCCTTAGAGGGACTATGATCCTCCCCTCCGGATCCTCCAGGCAGTTCCCCATGAGTCGGAGGGATTTGTATTCCGGCTTGAATTTTCGCCTGACTGCCCTAGGAGAAGTTGAAAACGAAAACTGTCTATCTCCAACTTTTCGTCCGGAGATAGTATCAATGTCTATCTCTGTTTCCTCCAGTGGTTGGGCTAGGCAAAGCAATCACCTGAAGTAATGGTGACCGTACTGGAGCAGAGTTGCGGGCCGACTGCTCGATCGGCGCAGATCCCACGAAATTATAACTGATCCGCCTGCTCGTGTCGCCTCCATATTTGGAGTCGTATTTTGTTTCAGGTGGGGAACGCTTGCGTCCGGTCTCTGGAGATGACGCCAACCACTGGCATCTCCCCCGGTTTGCGCAACCCCCCTACCACGCCCCTGGGCGTGGCAAGGTGACCTTGAGGCAGGCCACCTGTTCCATTAGCGTTGCTGCTAGCGGTGCCGCTCCGCCAAGCTTTTATTTTCACAGGGCGGCATGGTTTCCTGCATTAATCATCCATGTCGTCGCTTTCCCCGTTGTTGAACAGAGCGGCGTAGTTAGGCCGACGGTTCCGACGCAGGTTATAGCCACCTTTCGTCGGGACATGGCCCTCATCTATTTTTCCCGGGCTCAGCACCGATGTATCCAAGATCGGTGCATCACCGCATGGCAGTTTTATGGGCTTGTTGTTGCCTGGAGGGGATCTCCCCACCAACGGCTGGCTTTTGCCCCTTCTCTTAGCTCGTTTGCGCTTCCTCTGTCCATTAGCGCCGGCTGTTCCCCGTTCACAGGCGGCTTTGTTAGGAACAAAGGATGAGTTTGGTAACAGTGCGGGGTCCGCACTGGCGTCCTGACCATCAGTGCATTGCCCATCTGACTCTGCTAAATCAGTGGGACTTGGACCAGGTTTTTGTGTAGGTACCTCCCCGGCCATTGGAATTGCATCATGCTCACGGGAACCGGCCGTTCCCGATGAGTTTTCAGTCTCAGCACCCCTTGTTTTCCCTCCTTTCTCAGCAATTTCACCCATCGGGGTGTGATGCAATTCAGGGTTTCGGTCAGGATCTGCCCCTTTTGAGTTAGTGATTATTGCTTCTCTCACCAGTTTGGGAATGATATGAGGGACAGCTGGGGACCAGGGTCCATGTGCAGGCTTAAGTTTCGAAATATTTACTAGGTGTGGTATTTGTTTCCCAGTTTTCAGCGACACTAGTCTAACGAGATGATCCCCCTTAGTTTCAATCACCCGGTAGGGCCCAGTGTACCTGTTTGAGAACTTAGACGCTTTATTTTCACTAGCTAAAGGGTCGTACATGTATACCATGTCACCTTCATACATCTGAGTAGGCCGCGCCCGCTCATCAATTCGTACCCTCAAATCTTTTTCATAGTTTTGAACTACCCGTTCTGCCATATTCCTAAACATAGCAATGTTGTCCTTTGTTTGCATGAAAAACTCACAATCGTTCAGCGTTTCAGGGATTGTTCCCTGCTCAGGCATTCCCATACTGATTGGATCTCTGCCAAACAGTAGGGTGTGAGGGCTGTATCCCGACCGTACACTGATCATGGATCGAACCGTCCACAACGCTATGGGAAGCAGATCGATCCAGTTACAGTGATCATCAGGAATGTAATATGCGATCAGGTTCTCAATTGTTTTGTGTAACCTTTCCACTCGAGCGTTGCCTGTCGGCATTCGCCCGGTGGTGAACGTTTGCTTGCACACTAGTCGTGTGGTAATTTCCCGGAATAGCCCCGAAATGAAGGCTGCTCCCCGGTCAGTGTGCAGGCGGTTTACCCGTCCATACCGACACACTATTCCGGTTAGGAAACAGTTGGCCGCGGTCTGCGCGGTTGAATCTTTCGTGGTGAAAGCCTCTGGCCATCCGGTTAATAAGTCTATGAAGGTCATGATATATTTTGACCCATCCCTAGCTCTCTTTAGTGGCCCAACAAAATCGCACTGGACCACCTCAAAGGGTCGGGTTGGTCTCTCCCAAGACTTAGCTAAGGCCTTGAAATGTGGGGCCCGCCTTCTCAGAGAGCAGGTCTCACAAGCCTTCACATAGTCTACTATATCGGCGTTCATGTTCCGCCAGTAGAATCTTTCAGAGATTTTGGTAGTTAGGCTACTAATCCCTACATGTCCCCCAGCTAAAATGTCATTATGTAACAGCCTCAGGACTTTGGGAATTAACTTTCCTGGAACTATCATGCGAGGTTTTAACCTTACCAGTTGGTCTTGGTGTTTGTTATACCTTTTGATGTTGAACCTACAAAGCACTCCAGGTGCTACCATTCCCACAAAATCAGCTTGGTCCATTATTCGCCTAGCTTCAAGGGGATCTGGCGGTAGGTCTCCGTCCTGAAGGTAATCTATCAGTTGCGCGCACTCTGCATCTTGGAGTTGTGCGTTTATTACCGTGGCCACAGAAAGTTCTTCATCTTGAATTTCGGCCTCAAACAATTCACATCCCACAGCGGGCTCATATTCCTCACCTGGGACATGTTCATGATGTACTCTAGACAAATAGTCCGGCAGAAAATGAGTCGCTCCTGGCTCATAAATGATCTCAAAGTCAAAGTCTGACAGCGCCAAAGCCCACCGTCTCAGCCGGGCTGACGGGGCTTTGTAGGCACTCTGTAGCAGGGGAATCAACGGTTTGTGATCGGTTACTATTGTGATTTTAGCTCCCTGCAACATGTCCTCATAGTTCTTAATACCTTTAATCACTGCCAGAGCCTCCTTTTCCGTCACCAAGTAATTTAATTCGGCGCCACGGAGGGTACATCCCCAGAAAGCAACCGGACGATAGATTTCATCTAGTTTGTGACAAACCGCTGCACCGCACGCGGCGTCTGATGCATCCGTTAATAAATAAAAATGCCCTCCTATATCTGGATGGATTAGTAAGGGCGGTGAGGTCAGCAGTTTCTTTAGCTGTTGAAACGCCTCCTCGCAGGCCTCTGTCCATTCAAAAGAAACTTCTTTCTTTAGCAGCCGGTTTAAAGGCTTTGCTAAATCAGCGAAATTAGGGACAAACGGCCGATAGTAGTTACATAGTCCCAGAAAAGATTTAATAGTTTTCACATTATGCGGGCGGTTAAAGGCTGTGATTTTTTCTGTGGTAACCTTTTGTGTAGCCACCCCTTCTGCGTTTACTACGTGGCCGAGGAAATTAATCTCACTACGACACCACTCACACTTAGACGGTTTCAGTTTGAGATTGGCTTTCGCTAACGCTTGGAGAACCACCTCAACACTCGCCAGGTGCTCGTCAAAGGTGGTGTCGTAGACGATCACGTCGTCTAAATATGCTAAGCATGTTCTAGGAATCAAGCCTTTTAGCGCAATGGCCATCACCTTGGTAAACTGCCAAGACGCGCCAACTAAGCCGAAAGGTACACGCTTATACTGATACACACCCATCGGGGTTTCGAAGGCAGTATATTTTCTGCTGTCTTCTTCGATTACACATTGGTGATAGCCGCTCAACAGATCTAGAGCTGTCCACATAGTGGGCTTCTTGTAAGCCATATATAAGAAAAGTGATCGAGCTGTGGGCATTGGAAATTTATCTTTGAAAGTGACTTGATTAAGCATGCGAAAGTCTGTACAGAGCCTAGGTTTGCCGTCTTTCTTCTGCACTACCACCAGCGGGCTTCGCCAAGCCGATTCGCTGGGTTCTATGACACCTATATCTATGAGTTGCCTAACTTGTTCATCGATAATATCCATCTTCTGTGGAGAGTATCGGTACGGTCTAGAACTTATTACTCCCTGCGACTCATCCACAATAATTCTCATCGGCGCTATTTCACAGTGCCCTAACTCTTCCATTGAGAACGCTAGTGCATTTCTGTTATCATTAAGCATTTGTCTAAACCTTACCTTTTGTTCTTCATCTAAACACGATTCGGCTAGGTCTATCTTGCTTACATTTTCATCCATCTCTCCTCGGGGTTTCTCCTCAGAGGATTTACCTTTCATTTGCACTGCGTCTTTCATTACCTCTACAGAAATCCTACAGATGGACATTGGGGTCTCTGTTTTAGTTAAATAACACAAGTCTAGGAACTCTTCTATCTGATCTTGATGCACCTCAGGCACTGCGCATTCTTCTGCAAAAGCTAACACTTCATATGGCGTGATTATTTGTATTTCATCTAGCGGATTCATGACTTTAATCCACCACTGACTTCCCACCGTATTGACGCACCCCTCCACTAGGACAGGTGCGGTTACTGCCGGCGAGCAGTAAGCTACTGGTGAGTCTATCCCCAGCGGCTCTCGGGTGGTAACCGGTATAATACACTCATTTCCCGGCGGGATTTTCACTGTTTCTTTGCTGACTATAGGGTTTCCACAAAACACCTCTATCTTTGCGCCTGGTAGAGATAGATCTGAACGAAGCACTGTCAGCAAGTTTCTGCCTATTACTATCGAGTGGCATAGATCGTCCACTATGTTGAAATCATAGCAAACCACTGATCCCTGGATTGAAAACTTACACCGGATTTGTTCTAGTATCACTTGGGATGAATTATCTGCTAAACTGATGTTTCCTTTCGTTACTTTCCACTCGTCCAAAATACATTGTTTAGGGATCTGTTGCTTACAAAAGGTAGACATGAAACAATCGCTCGCCCCTGTGTCTACCAAAGACTTAACCTCCTTTTGATCATTAAATCTTAGCGTTAAGAAAAATGCTTCGTCTCCTATCTCTCTTCTAGCCGGTCCGTCCACTGCGCATAATTCTATCGTGGAATGAACGGACCCTTCCTCTAGTTTCCCTGACCCTTTTGCTCAGTACCACTAGACTTCCCATCTTTATACATTCGCGGTGGTTTTTCTCTCAATCTATTCTTCAGCCACAAGCACGCCTCAGTAGAGTGGCCATGCTGTTGGTGAATGATACAGAACTTACTTTCATCGAACGGTAGTCTAGGCCTCTCCCCTTTCTGCTGAGTTTGCCCATTCTTTCCTTTGTCTACTTCTCTGCTCGGGGTGTTATTGGTTTTGGCCTTCTGGTCTAAGTTCCTTTCGCCTTTCTGACTTTCATACCTATCTTTTCTTTCATAACCTTGCTGTTTATAACCACCACTGCTCTGGGGAGATCCACTTTGCCCCGGTTTGGGTTTCTGAAACCATGGGGCGGCCTCCAGTCGGGCCAGCACCACTCCAAACCGCTCAGAGATGGAGTTCAGGGCCGCGGTCTCCTCTGATTCTTGGCTTCCAGCCAGCTCGCTCACTGCATTGGATATCTTAGTTCCCCCTTTGCCTTTGTCCAACGATTCTAGTCTCGTTGCACAATCCACCGCTTCGGTGAACGACTTAGGGTCCAGTATAGCTACTTGTCTGGCGACGCTTTAATCCCTCTAAAAACACGGCTAACATCATGCTTTCGCTCGCTTCTGCCTTAACCTGCTTTTGTTTCAAGACACCTGCAAATTCGATCACGCTCTGGTCCTTTCCCTGTTTAAGGGCACAGAACTCTGCGTGTTTCTGCCACTTAGCTCTTCGGTCACCGAAGATCTTTGTCATCTGAGCTTGTAGTTTCTCAAATGTATCTTTCTCACTTTCAGCTAAGGCTCCTGCCCAGTCGTCTGCCCTTCCCTTTAGGCCTAACAGCGCCATATTCAGGAGATGGGCGTTCGACCAGTCATAGATAGCTTTTAGTCGTCTCAATTCCCTGAAATACTTTTCTATCTGCTCATCTTCCTTTCCACTAAACCACGGTAACCTAATATTTGGTCCTCTTTGGTGACCATTGTGGGACGTTTCTCGCACTGGCGATGGCACTTGGCCCAGTGCCATACCTAGCTGCGGTAGGATATTCCAGATATTCGGTTGATTTGGCGGGTTCGGAGGATTTGGAGGATTGGGAGGGTTTGGAGGGTTGTTCTGTCCTGGTGGGCCCGGCGGCCCTGGAGGATTTGGAGGGTTGTTCTGTCCTGGTGGGCCCGGCGGACCTGGCGGTCCTGGCGGGTTTGGTTGATTAGGTTGGTTCAGAAGAGGGTTGTTTGGCTGGTTCGGAGGAGGGTTATTAGGTTGGTTCGGAGGAGGGTTATTAATTTGGTTTAGAAGAGGATTGTTGGGCTGGTTCGGAGGAGGGTTATTGGGTTGGTTCGGAGGAGGGTTATTGGGTTGGTTCGGAGGAGGGTTATTGGGTTGGTTCGGAGGAGGGTTATTGGGTCCTGGTGGATTCGCCTGATTATTCTGGCCTGCCGGAGCTTGCTGACCCTGTTGGTTACCCGCACCTCCTTGGCCTGCGTTAAGATTGGCTCCCATCGCCATCGCCTGCAATAGGAAAGGGTACAGCATATTTTGCTCTATTCCTGCTAGCGCGGCTCGGCCAGGTGGTTGGCCCGGTTGGCCACCCCCATCATTTTGCTGAAGTCCCCCAGGGTTTATCCCACGATTAGGTTGCAATATCCCTGGATCTACACCCCTAGCTCCCCCTTCACCGGGTTGCTGAAGTTGGTTTTGGTCACGCTCGTCTCCCAACAGAATCACCAATGGTTCACCTCCCTCCGCCATATTATCTTCGTGGCGGTTTTGTATGTCGTTATTGTCCCACTGTTCTTTCACAGGGACTTCCTCCTCACTAATTTCGTCCTCACTTACCGGTTTGTCTTTCTTACCTGTGCCTAAAACATCCTCGGTAATAAGTTCGAGTGATGACGAGAGTGATTTCTCGCCTCTAGCTAATTTTCTATTAGGATTGCCCTCTCTGACATTTGCGGCAGCTTGTTCTGTTTCACTATCTTCTTCCTCGTTTTCGCTTTCGTATTTATCATACGGCTCACGGACTGTAATGTCCCTTTCTCCTACGTGATAGGCTTTCTTTACCGTACTACCTTCCTCATCTCTATCTTCACCTTCCCTATTACCTTGGGTCTCTAGCGTTTCCGCTTGATCCCTTTGGTAATTTTCTGCTTTATCCTGATCGCTTAACCTGTCAAACTCCTCACGCTCTTCGGTACCTGATTCCGCTAACTTCTTTATTAGCTCTGCTGGGTTAGAACCATTCCCATCCAACTCCAGATTCAGAGCTTGAGCTTCTGCTCCTTCATCAGCATCATCTAAGCTCTCCCCAATATCATAGGTTAACCGATAGGGTTGTAAGTTGCCTACTTTATCGCTGTCTCCCTCTGTTTCCCTTTCCACTCCCCTGTCCCTACCTACTGTCTTTCCTTTAACTACAGTGGGATAAGGAATGGACACCCCCGGGTTGGGGTGAGTCGGTGTTACCAGCGGGTGACTGATAGACTCAAGTCGTTGGAGAGGTGGGTAGGTGAGAGAGCGCCCATCAGGTGGAATTACCGGATTTGCGGGGCGTCTCCTCCCTGATGGGCTGGAGTTATCCGCGATGTTTTGTCGGTCTTTCCTGTTCCCCGAGGGAAATAAGTAATCCTCATCGAAAGTTTCTTGTTCACTTTCACCTCCTACTGCAGGTAGTAAACGATAGGGAACTCCTTGACTACACCACGGATTGTTCACATCGGGTTCACAAGTAGAATGAGAGCTAGCACCAGGTTCGTGGCCCGTGGGTGGTACATACCCTGGATTCCAATATTGCTGGTAGTCTTTGAGACGGTTCCACCCTTCAACTCGTCCCGAGTGTGTTAGGGTTTCAAGTCCTTCGTCAAGAACCGGCTTATCTTTGGACCCTAGGTGCCAGGAAAATGGTTTACCTCTGCCACGGGTTTGGTAATCATGAACACCTTCGGGGCAGAGCTGCTTGGGTCTGGCTGATACCTCCTGTCTCTGTGCCTCCCCGTCTAAGGGATCACCTACCTGGTGGCGGTTTTCCACATTTCCTGTATATGATGTTGACACATCGTGTCCTGCGGGCCGCAAAGATTGAGGCTGGGCGTTAGAAGAAGCCTCAAAGTCACCGGTGGCTGACATCAAGGATGAGCAAAACAACAAAAGTCATGTTTCGGGTAATCTCCACCAAATGAACTATTGTTAATGTTGATTTAAGACTGCGTGATGTGTATAATTAATTTATCCATGAGTCGTTCATCCAAGTTATTGAGCACATCAGACTGCGCTCAAAGTTAATTCATCCATCCCCCAATAGTTCAAAAGAAATGGACGATGAGGAAGCTCTTAAAATGAAAGGTTTTTTATTGAAGTAAACATCTCATCCCGAGTCAAAGCCACAGTGAATAAGTCTCCATCAGTCCACCTTCCCATCTCCTACTCAGCGATCAACCACATTTAGAATACAAGTTGTTCCAGCACATCGTAGACCACCCTAGCGCTTAGCTCTATCACAATCCTTTGTCCGAGGTAGTTGGTATCGGTAAACTCCAGTATACTCCGCAGGAGCTGGTAGGTATAGCTCCGAGCAGCTCAGCTAACGCTGCTTACTTCCTAATAGTTACTAACTCCAGACTAAACTAACTCCGCTCCCTACTTTGCAACACCTTTTATACTGGTTAACAGGTGGCGCTAGGAGCGCAAAATACCTCTTCTTAGAAGTAGACTTGCTAGGCCTAATCCTAACTAGATTATACAATATGATAATATATTAAAAGTACTAAGCTATTAGTACAACACCCCTGGGCTTGTTACTCCACACCCCCCTGCACGGGCAGTTTACCCTATAGGCCTATATAGACCCAAGATGAGGGACAAAAGGCAATGCAACTTTCTTTTCTTTTGCTTTTTAAAAACTACAGAGAAGATAGAAGAATGCAGAGCTGATTTTGACTTATTTTCCCTTAACCCTTTAGTGACGGCCCCATAGGAAATCGATCACATATGATCGATGGTCATTGTTTGATCTACAATTTCTTTAATTTTGATGATATAATGTTTATTTTTGAAAGATTTATATAAGATGTTGTAACAATACAACCAGAATTATCTTTTTCTTTGTAAATAATCAATGGTGAATTTTATGGGCCTTTGATGGGTCCCACCATGAGAAATTTTGTTACTTTATTAACAAAGCCCTTGTTATTGCAATGAAATAATTTGCAACTTAGGTTTAAAAGACAATTTTTTTCAAATTCATATACATGTTTTTTGTTCCAAAGTATTTTTTCATTTAGAACAGTACCGTATATAAACATTTGTGTTCTTAAATTGATTTATGCATTCACCTTCTTAAGATCACTGACATAATAATACTACCCTCTTTTTCTTTACAATGGTCAAAATCCAGCCATTTTGGATCAAATCCAAGATGACCGACACTGAGATTACATGTTTTAGAGTTTTCATTGCCTGTATGAAGAATTCATTGGCCTATATTGTAAAAATTCTTTGAAATGCTTAAAAACATTC
The DNA here is from genome assembly GCA_936440205.1 of Lepidonotus clava. Classification (NCBI taxonomy): domain Eukaryota; kingdom Metazoa; phylum Annelida; class Polychaeta; order Phyllodocida; family Polynoidae; genus Lepidonotus; species Lepidonotus clava. The sequence continues at coordinate 31,495,922 of OW387145.1, read as the reverse complement.
AGGTATTTTGAACTGGATAATATTTTACATTATTTTTCACGATTGAATTGTGTTTTTGATCAATTTGATAACATATAGTATCATGATTAACTGTTAATTATGGGAATTTCATGATTTTCGGGGCATAATGTCTCATAAATCCACTTTATGAAAGAGATATGAAGAATGCAGATATCAAGTTTAATTTAGTATCAAATGATAGAAAATGACATGGGGAGCAACTTTATAATTCAACTTTTTTCTATAGAATCAATATTTATTCCCCTTTTTGGCAATTTTCAAGAAAATAAGGCTCTAAAATGGTCATTTTTCAGGAAATTTGACTGTCCATTACAGCGTTATATGGTAACCATGGCAACCAAAATTTAAAAATTTAGAATATTTTCCAATTCCTGTGATAATGTGTTACATGATAATATATGACTTTATTGTCATACCTCCACACAGAATATGCCATTTTGAAAATAAAAATGCTACTTCTTCTGCTTATTGATAAAATCCATTTTGGTGCCGTCAGCAAAGGGTTAAGTCCAAAAATTGCAATAACTAATTAGGCCTATATGGCCTAGGCCTATAGCCCATCAGTGTCAAAATAGGGAAAATAACCCCATAAGAAAGTTTGTATCAGGGTAATTGGCAGCCTATGCACCCCTATAGGCCTATACACCTACTGAGGTCCTATAGGCCTAGGCCTATATAAAATATTGTTGTTGAAATTCTATAGGGAAAATCAACGAATTTGGGAAAATGCCCCAAACCATCTTATTAGTTAATGCTATTCGAATGATATAAAGATAATTGCCGTAGAAGCTGTCAGACCCAGCCCATGCATGCACCCTGGGACGCGCTCGAGTCAATCACTCCATTTGTGGCGGGAAAATCAACTCACCGGATAATTGTTGTGTTTTCATTGCACCGGAAGTCACACTTCCGAGCCCGGCCACTCCGTGAGTTTGTTTGGCCTGCGCCGGCGCACGCCGCCATCCCATAATAATTACCTTATGTACCAAATTGCAATGCATTGTGGGATAGCGGCGTGCGCCGGCGCAGGCCAAACAAACTGACCTACTCATATCTCAACCAGAGTCCGTCCGTTTACACCTGCTAATCCCTCTTATTCATTACAGACAACTCATTAGGACCATCAAGGTAAGTGCCAATTAGGAGAATATCTGTGTTTTGTTGTGATACACTCTTTTATAGTACACGCACCTGCCAAAAAACTGCGACGACCGGGGATAGATCTATTTGACCTAGTTCTCGCAGTGAACTTTCCCAGGTCAAGCTGCCCAAGATCAAGTTAGTGTTTACTTATCTGCTTCAGTTTTAAATCAAAGTTATATGCAATCTTACACCCGGAGTCATTTAAGGAGTATATACTGATTCCTTAACAGTTCTAGACAATGGCATCTCAGACAAAAAGACTAATGCAAACCTATTTTTTTGGGGACTAATTTATCTATTTTTGGCCATATTTCACTAAAATCAGTTAGACTATAATCTGGCAGTGAAGGCTCACATAGACATGGTAATGGCAGTATATATCTAATGTTCACAAGCTGGGGCACGCAGCAAGGTCCTTTGGGATTGAGTCTTGATTACTGTTATCATTGAACTAGGCCTATAGGCTAAGGCTATTAACCCCTTCAACCCTCTATTCCTGAGGATAATAGATAAAAATGTGTGTGGACTACAGAAGAATTGCTTTCTAAATCTGCAAACAATTTGAAAATATTCCTTTTAGAAGCTTAGATATGGTCATTTGAACTTCCCTACTTCGTGTGCAATAGAAACCCTCCGGTTCTGATAGTCATGTTTGTTTCTATGTTATGGTAATTGTAACTTGACCTTGTATATTTTGAATAAAAAGCATTTCTTATTCAGAAAAATGTTTAAAATACAATAACTTTTGATTGACTTGGTATTTTATCTAACTGTTTGAAATGTAAGGCAGAAAAAGATATTTCCTACATTACCAATGAAAATTGTTCCATTGACTCTGAATATTCTTTTTTCTGTAACCATGGCAACCTAACAACCTTATTATATGAAGGATTTCTGTGAAAAAAACGTTCCATTGCAAATTTCCCATAATGCATCATACTCAAAAGATTTGATATTTCTATGAAAATCATTGAATTCTCAGGGAATTTCTGTCTAAGTCAAACTTTTCCACAAAATTACATGAAAAAATGTTTTTCCACCAATAATTCCTTAATTAATGCTTTCCAGAGGCTGATTTCCCAGAAAAGGCAGATTTGCCCCATATTGACCATAACAACCTTTACTCAAACACATGTTCCAAAAAATCTAAACATCATAGAATAATGATACAAAAAGTGTAAGGTTCCTTGGAACTTTAGCAATATTTTGATATTTACTTCATGAGTGTAGGTGAAATACCCATTTTATAATCAGAATAAAACCCTAAAAGAGGTGCCATTTTATGGGTGAAACTCATGTGGTGGCCAAATATGGCCTTATGGGGTGGAAGGGGTTAAGAGAGGGTAGTGACAAGTTTTGTAGTTATGAATATGGGAGTCTGGGATGGGTGGGTGGGGTGGGGTGGGTGGGTCTGGAATGGGGGGTCTGGAATGGGGAGGTCTGGGATGGGGGGGAGGGGTCTGGGATGGGGAGGTCTGGGATGGGGGGGGGGGGGTCTGGGATGGGGAGGTCTGGGATGGGGGGGGGGTCTGGAATTTGGAGGTCTGCGACGGGGGGTCTGCGACGGGGGGGGGGGGGGTCTGGAATGGGGAGGTCTGGGATGGGGGGGGTCTGGAATGGGGAGGTCTGGGATGGGGGGGGGGGTCTGGAATGGGGAGGTCTGCAACAGGGGGTCTGGAATGGGGAGGTCTGGGATGGGGGGGGGGTCTGGAATGGGGAGGTCTGCAACAGGGGGTCTGGAATGGGGAGGTCAGGGATGGGGGGGGGAGGTCTGGAGGGCTCACGCTGGGTATTTAAATTTTGTAGCCAAAAATATCGCCAAATATTGATTTTAGTCGCCAAACTTTAGGAATAGAAGCCAATATGTATTCAATAACGGTGATGTTATATTTCATAAGATAGGAATTAAGAATAACTTGACATATTAGGAGCAAAAAATAAATTTTGACAATCTTTTTTCCCTGATAATTTTGAGCTAGACTGGTTTTTATTTGTCTTCGTTTATTTATAGGGGAGTATCATTATTAAAGTTCGTATTTGTTCATATCCTGTATCGATTCGTTTATTCATTATTCGACTGCGTGATATTTCATTGCTTATCAATTGTATCACTTGTTGAACATTGACAAGACCAATGATAATGCTCATTTTAATTTTTATTCCAAGATATATCAAAGCATATTATATATCAATGGAAAGCTTATAACCTCAGGATTCTAAATCTGTTATTGTTATTATGGAATTATGATTTCATGGTCATGTGACCAGGGTCATGTGACCTGACAAATTTTAGGAAAAGTGGAAAAAAATGATAAATTTTTCAGAAAATCAGGCAAAAAAGGGTTAAATATTGATTTTTCAACCAAGTTTACTGATAAGCAAATGTAGTACATGGTATAAGGAAGAAAATGATGTATCAGTTTGTTTTCTGCATGTAGGCTGTATCATAAATAATTGCCAATGATAGAATACATGTTTGACATGAAAATATGGATAAATAGACAATTTTTCTATATTTTCAGCAATTTAGGGCAATAAAACATTAAAAAAAAGCCAATAAATATCGGCAAAGTATTTTCAAGGTGATATATTCAGAAAGAGATGGGCTTTACCTAATTGCAAACTGGTTTTAAAGTATTTGCAGGTAATTATCAAGAAGTAGTGTGGGTAAAATGAGTAGCTATACCAAATGTGAAGTCATCCACTTGGCTACCGGTGACCTTTTGACCTTTCTAGAGATGTTATGCAGCAATGATGCTATCTTTTGTGCCATATTTTATATATTATGATTTGAAAAATCAGTGATGCTTTGCAATATATGATTTAAGTGTAGCATGAACATCATTTCTGGTTAGTTATAACAAAAAATATTTTGATATATGTTATATTTTATCAAAAAAACTTTATAAAAATGAATACAAGTTAACTTCAAAATTAAGGATAATTTTATGATGACAATGAAACATTGAACCTATGCATGTTTAGAAAATGCAAAAACATAATAATAAAATCAAATGGGTCAAAATAATATGTGTTCATCTTGGGCAATCACATGAGCAATCATTTAGGCAGAAAAAAGTGAAAAAATTCATTTAAAATTGAAAGTAGGGTGAAGAAAACCAGTTATGGTACATACATGTACCAAATTTGCATTGGCGGTCTGGAAAGGGTTAATAAAGTGTGTTGTACTTAAGATAAAGGGGAGTTCTTAGTGATTAATCGTCGAGTTAGCTAATTTTATCCAGATAGATGGTATCCTGGATCATAGTTCAGTTCTTAGTGGTAGAGATTCTAAGTAAAGGGGCTCAAACCTATACAAAGAACACGCGCTTGGCAAGAGGTTAGTTTATTACATCCATGATAATATTCCGAAGGTACAAGTATACAGTTCTCCATCCATACAGGTCTTTCCTTTCATTTCACAATTCTAACACATCAGTAACAATCCAACCAGGTATAGCTATGGTTAAGCTTCCCCTTTCACAAGGTATACACGCTCCAACACTGTTGAGAGAGTCACCTCTCGTCTACCGGTAACGGAGACCATCGGTAGGATCTCTGTCACATCCGGTACGCAGTCTGTAAGGCTAAGCCTAAGCTGTCCCAATCCTTACTATCACCTAATCGTTGTGGTTACTACCATCTCAACACTACCCGTGTGATCCGTATGTCAGACTATTGCTCCATGTGTTCTGATCGAACTCTGTCTTGGTCTGCTCGTCTGTCTCAAGTCTCATACCACTTATATAGCGACAGCCAAAAGGCTTGTCGCTATACTCATTTACACTAATACCTAATGATGTCTTACTTCTCTCTCATACTGCCCATTCTTACTTACATAAACTAGTTCTACTTCTAACTATCATATAAACTAATGTTGACGGCGAAGCCTGCTGTCCTCAGTATCTTTTAGCTAGATGTTTCGGTTCATAACGTACCCTTACAGGTCTCCATCGTCATTCGTCGTACCTGTGCGTACCTGCAGGACGTGCGTCAGCCCGGCTGCAGTCCCTACGCCTGGGGACTTTGCCACTCTCCATATACTCTAACTATGCCACTATACGATGGCGCCGCCTGGCGTCTAGCACACGTATCAGCGTTACAAGTTTTACTATAATATTCTTGCCAATACAAAACAGGTTTACAATATTTTATTATTAGCTTCTATAGTCTATTCTAGTTCTTCTTGCACTGTACCTCAGTGCAATTTCTTCTCTGGCGATAAACTCACATCTTACACCAAATATCAATTGTCATAAGGGTTTCTTTGTTGGAAACGAAAGATGCTCTCTCCTCTGACGGCAACCGTGAAGTGAGGGGTGTCTCACTCTCCAACACAGCACTCTGCCTAGTATGGCTCACTTGATTGGTCAGCTGGGGGTCAGGTGGGGCTATTTCATATCCATGTTGGGGTGTGTGGGGCCCAAGTGAGGTCCGGCGGGGTAACTTTGGGAATCAAGGGGAGGTGGGGTGCTGGGTCTATAAGGGGTTTTGGGAAGTGGAACCGGTAATGAGTTCTTTAGGGAAAGTTGAGAGCAGACGGAGGTGGCAGGGGCCACACTGTCTAGTCTGGTTGGTGTGGTGGGTAGTCGGGGTTGTTCCAAGCGGCGGCAAGGGCCACTCTGCTTGAAAAATATCTCGTGGGTCATAACCGGTTCTGTCGAAGAAGAAAGGGAAAGGGGTGGCCGGATCATGGAGGGAAGCCTAACAACTCTGGGGCCTGCCCTACGCGGTCCAGGTCATATCAGGGATTGTGTAGGCCAGGTGTTGCCCCCTAGCTGCCCTACACGGGCCAGTCTAAGGCTGGGGTCCCCCTAAGGGCAGACCGGCAAAAGGGGATAGATGGGCAAGATTTTCTTAATTTTTTGGGGGGATTTGACCAAAACATATACCCCGGGTCCGTCTTACACAGTCCGGACCCTACTGATGATGGGTAATGTCAAGTGGCTGTCACGGTTTCGGTAAATACCTCATCAGGCCGTTTTAATGGTTGAATATCACGGTGTCCACATAGGATCTTAGGGTATACTGAGTGTATTTGCATTGGCTAATGGCATGGTGATAAGCTGTTTGCAGTCCTAAAATCCCGGTGGTCAATAGCTAGGCAGTGTCGCTGTATCCATCCTTTAGTGTGTATGCTCTAGGGGCCGGCTCAGTCAGTGGGCAAATGACGGTTGAGGTCGTGGGTAATACGAAAAGGTTGTCTGAGGCGTGCCCCTTGAGGTTGGGTTCTAGTAGCCCGTGTCGATGGTGTTGAGACCCATCGGTATCTGGCTACGTAGCCTGTGGATCCAATCGAACTCAGCATTAAGCTTTTGTTGGAGGGCCACTGGCTTGTCGCGGGTTGTTTTACAGAATTGTAGGATCCAGATCTCAACGTCGTCCAGGCGGCTATGTCCGGTGGCGTTGAAGTGTCTGGAGACTTCCGTCTTCGTTGGGTCATTCATGATGTAATGAAAGTGGGATTGGAAGCGTTTCTTCACGCTATTCTTTGTTTGACCTACATACTGTTTCCCGCATTTTTTGCAGCCGATTGCATAGACCAGGTTGTTGCTATTGCAGTCAACTTGCTGGCGGGTGAAGTACGTCTTCCCTGTCACGTGTGATTTGATTTTCCCGGTTTTGTTTATTCTAGGGCAGTATCTACACGTTTTGGTCACGCATGTCTTCCTGTGATTTGGCTCATTGTGGACCCGGGCGTCGGGTGGGTCCTTCAGTTTGGACCGGACCAGGATGTCTTTCAGGCATTTTGGTTTCCGATGTCCAATCTTAAAGTCCCTACTGTGTAGGTGACGGGTAGATGCGGACCTGTCTAGGAGGTCCCAGGTCTTGCCGACTTGGTCTCCGAGTTGTCTGTTTGCGGGGTTGTAGGTTGTTGTGAGGAAGAAGGGAAGTTCATCCTTCTTCATGGATTTTCTAGGTGGTTGGCTAAGGAGGGTTTCCCTATCTGTGTCGGCTGCCCTCCGAAAGGATTCAATCAGGAGTTGGTCTGGATATCCTTTCTGGATGAGAAGGGCAGCTTTCTTGGCACAGTTCGACACGAAGTCTGTATCCTTACTACAGATACGTCGTAATCGCAGGAATTGACCATATGGGAGACCCTTCTTGCAGTGATAAGGGTGGGCGGAATTGAACGGTAGGAAGTTATTCCTGTCCGTTGGTTTGCAATAGAGGTTGGTGGTCAGTGACTTGCCCTCTAGTGACACAGTGGTGTCTAGGAAGTTGACCTGGGAAGTTGATTGTTCAGCCGTGAACTTGATGGACTGGTGCGCTTTATTCAGGTGCGCTGTGAAGTTATGTAACTCCTGTTCACCATGTTGCCAAATGCAGAAGATATCGTCTATGTATCTAAGCCATATTTTCGGCTGGAGGGGGTAGGTGTAGACGTGTTTATCCTCGAAATCACTCATAAAGATATTGGCATATGAAGGGGCTACTTTGGTGCCCATCGCGGTGCCACCTATCTGTAGATAGTTGGTGTTGTTGAACTGGAAGTTATTCATAGTGAGGACCTGGGTCAACATTTCCAATAGTGAAAGGTTGCTTGGTTGTTGACCTAATGCCCTATGTTTGCACAGGGCCTGGTATGATGCATTGCAACCTTCATCATTTGGGATGTTGGTGTACAGTGAGCTGACATCCAGGGTGAGTAAAATCTCATCGCCTGTGATGCCACCTAACGCGGCTATCTTGTTCAGGAAGTCGGTTGTGTCACGTACATAGGATTTGCCTGTTTGGACAATAGGCGCCAGAAAATGGTCAACGAATGCCGATATTCGTTCGGTCGGACTTTCGTTTGCCGACACTATGGGGCGACCGGGGACTGGCGTGGTACCCTTGTGGATCTTTGGTAACAGGTAGAGCTGTGCCGTCCGTGGTTCACTTGTCAGAAGGAAGGACTTGACTTTCTGTGTGATTTCTCCACGTAGCCTCATGTTATCCAGTTGATCCTCTACTCTCTTATTGTGGTTCTCAGTTGGGTCGCTCTGGAGCTCTTTATAGAACTTTGGGTCTTTGAGCTGTCTCTCTCCTTCCTCGACATAGTCTTGTCTATTTTGTAGGACGACTGCCCCTCCTTTGTCGGCCTGTTTGATAACTATATCGTTGTTGTTAGCTAGTCCCTTTATGGCCTTCCTCTGGCTGGTCGGTAGGTTATATTTGGTGGGGGGGTCTAGATCCGCTGCCAGGATCTCTAATTCATTCATCGTTATGATACTTTCGAGGTTAGGGGGGCCAAGGGGGGGGGTCCAGTTGGAATTAGACTTTAGTTTAAGTCTAGAGGGGTCTGCGAAAGGACCTGTACTGGTCTCAGATTCGTTACTGGATTGATTGGTGCTTTTGTTTAGCCAACAAGAGATTCTTAGAGAGCGATTGAATCTATCTAGATCTCGTCTGATATCGCCGAGTTGAGGTTCCCCCGGAGTGGGGCAGAATTTGAGACCGTTTTTTAAGAGGTTGATTTCCTCTTCATTTAAGGTGTGGTCAGAAAGGTTGATGACGTTATCAATCGGGGGGGTATTTTCAAGGGAAACCTTGGTGAGTTGAATGAAGGAATCAACCTTTTGGTGGAGGGCGGTGTTGTTGGGGATATCAACGGTCTCAGCTTCTGTTTCCTCGGGGGGTCGCTCTTTGTTAAAGAAATCTGGAATGCAGTATCGCGTTTTAGAGACAGGCTCACATTTATTCAGTGGATAAACATCTGGTCTGTCTCTGGATTTGCTCAATATTGGTCGTACTGCTGTGGCTCCTGGCGGGCCTCGTGGTGCGTCGGGGCGTACTGTTGGGGCTCCTGGCGGGTCTCGGGGTACTGTCCCCACTGGCGTCTTGGTTCTCTCCCACGGCCTCCCGGCTGACGGCTTGGGCGTCGTCCGGATGGTCTCCGAGCAGATCCGCGAGCTCGGGACCGCGGGGGAAAATTTACCTGCGGTGTGTTGTGGCCGCCATTCCAGGGTGCCTGGTTGGAGGCAGTTTCAGCCCAGTCGTTTGCTGCTGTGGTGGCATACGCCGGGTTTGGGGCAGTGTGGCTAGGCGTGCGGGGTCTTGGCCTGGTGTGGGAGGGACGCGAGCCCCTTTGGTTCGCGCGGTGAGGTATCGCCCCACGTTGGGTGTTTCCGGACCTCGGTTCGACCTGCTGTTCCATCAGTGGGGGGGGCTGGGCATACTGTGGAGGTGCGATGTAGTTACTTTGGGCCGGTTGGTATGTCTTGTTCGGACGTGCCCTTGGGGTTACTTGTTTGACGTTCTGTAGGGCTTTAGGCTGCTGCTGTTGCTGCTGCAGGGGCCTCGTCCGCTGGGGTTGTACCGGTTTCTGTCCGGGCGGAGTGGTGGGGTTGGAGTGGGTTGTACGGGCTCGTTTGGGCGGAGGGTTTGGGTTCACGGGCTTGAACTCCTGTCCAGGGTGGACGCGACGTTCCGGTCTCATGTTGAGCATTTCTGTCAACGTCGGTTGGTTCAGGAGCATGAGGCCCCTCTTGTGGTCCAGCTCCTTCTGTAACGCGGCCTTCTCCCTGCTGGAGTACTCTTTAATGTCGCGTCTGCTATGTAGTTGCTGGTTCGCACTGAACTTGCGCTCGAGTCTGGCCAAAATACCATTGCCCTTGTGTTCAAGGATGGCTGCGGAATCGCGGGCGTGGTCAGAGACCAGCTGCAATACCTCTTCAGCAGCTCGGGTTCGCACTTCAAAGATGGCCTCCTCTAAGGCGGCGTCCCCGCGGGCCCACGGGGGTAAGGGGATGAGTCCCGTTGCCCACTCCGGCAGATGGTGGCTCTCCTCCGTCTGTACGAGCCAGCTCCACCGGTAGGTGCTCTTGCCCCCGTTGTTGATTAGGCGCCGCGCCTCGTACCACTCCTCGAGTTCCTTGTCGTCGAGGACGTCGAGGTAGTGTTTGTCGACGACTGCCTGTTGGGGAGAGACGTATTGGTTTTTTGAGTGAACATCCGGTGGCTGTCCACGAATCGCTGGTTTGTATTTATGGGGGGTCTTTTTGACGCGCGGTCGGTTGCGGTTTAGTACCTCGGCGTAGGTCCCCAAGTTGTGTGGGGTACCTGTCACACTTTTTATGAAATCGTGTGTCGACGGGATTTCTTGTGGGGCGGTAGCGCAATGACGCGTCTCCCGATCTGGGTTTTCAACCGCGCCTGTCGGGGAGGTGACGCGATGGCGTTTGTCCTGATTCTGGGTGTCATCAGTTTCACGCTCAAAGGGTCTTTTGGTTTTGCGACGGTTCGGGGTGGATTCGTGGCAAGTTGGTGTTGGGGCAAATTTGACCCTGTTATGTTTTTGTGGGGTGTTTGTGTTATCATAGGTTGGGTTGCCTTTTGTTTGTGTTACTGACAGTGTGTCTAGTATGTTGAGGTGGTCTAAAGTGGTGTCATGTGGGTTTTCTGGGTTAGCCTGGGCACAGGGTGGGTGGCTGCTCGAGGGGCTGAGTTGGGAAGGACTTAGTGCTTGGGCTTTAGGGTTGTTGTCAGTGGTGTCAACAGTTGTGTCTGATGTCTGTTGTTGGGTGTGGGGTGTGGTTGATTTTGGGGGGCAGTTGCATGCACTGTCTTTATGTAGGTTGCATTTGGGTTTTTGGGAGTCGGGTGTTGTGGTGGGTGTGGTGTTAAAACCAAAATTGGTCAGAGTCCCCAGTTTGGTTTGTGCCACTGGTATCGTTTTGCGCCTGTAGGAGCGTTTGGGCTTTGGTTGTTGAGTGGTGTTGGTTGGTTTTTGAGAAATGACAATCTTACCTTGAGTTGCCAATGTGGAGGGGTCTTCAGGGGGGTACTCCCATGTTGATGTATCCAATTCATGTACACTTGAGGCATTGGTAGCAGTGGGAGAGATGTGGGAGGTGAAATTGGGAGTGAAATCGGCGACCGGCGGAGAAACCGGAAGTGACAAACTAGCCTCGAACCCTGTATCAGTGCTTTCTGATTGACAGGAGTGGGTCGCCGCATGTTGGGTGATAGATCGAGAGATGCTGGTGGAATTATTATGCGTTTCATGCGGTAAATATGCGTTTTCGTCGCATATTTTGGCTGAATCTGGGTTGGGGACACGAGAGTATGGCGCTGGGAACGTCTGTGATGCCGTTACCTCTGAGATAGCCTCGACGCCCGCAATGTTTTCCGAAACCGGAACTGGCAATCTACTCTCGACGCTCCTCGGCGAGATGTTTCCCGATCGATTTGCGGATTGCACGCTGGAATTGTTTGTCTGGGACACAGAATCGATTCTGTTATGTCATAAGGGTGTCTGGTCATAAGGGTTTCTGGTGATTAAGGAATAATCAGATGTGCTTCAGTACCCGGTAATATGGCTTTGATTTCTAAATTCATATGCCTAAGAAGAAATACTGTTACTATCAACTCTTATATCTGAAAAGCGTTGTAACTATAACGAGATAGTTGTAACTATAACGAGATAGTTTCGCTCAATAGAAAAATAGATATAGATATATATATAATTGGTCGAGTTGCAGTGAGTTTTTTTTTGAAAACTGAAAAGGGTTTTGTCAGAGTAGACTATATCCGAACTAAAAGAAATATTAGACTAAACAGATTTTGAAATAAATGTACATAAAAGAGAACACATATGTATATCTACGGAGCACTGAGGGGACATCAGTTAAATGCGTTTGAATACATGCCAGCCATTACAAGAATGATTTTATCCAACTATTATGGGGATATAATTATGTTCCCTTTTATTCTTGTCGCCCAAAAAGTCGCCAAAACAGTTTCTATGTCGCCAAATTGGGCTACAAGTCGCTATTGGCGACTTGGTGACTGACCAGCGTGAGCCCTGCGGTCTTGAATGGGGAGGTCTTGGATGGGGTGGTCTTGGTAGGGGGGTCGAGAATTGGGGGGTCTGAAATTGCGGGGTCTTGAACAGGGGGTCTGGAATGGGGGGGGGGGGGGTCTGGAAGGGGGTTCTGAAATGGGGGGGTCTGGAACTGGGGGGTCTGGAATGGGGGGGGGGGGGGGGGTCTGGAATCCGGGGTCTAGAACAGGGGGGGGGGGGGGGGTCTGGAGTGGGGGGGTCTGGAATCGGGGCTCTGGAATTGGGGGGCTCTGGAATTGGGGGGCTCTGGAATTGGGGGAGGGGGGGGGGGGGTCACTCAGTCTGCAATATCGGGGGATCTGGAATTGGGGGGAGGGGGTCTGGTATTGGGGGGTCTGGAATGCAATGGAAAGGTGTCTGATAGAGGTGTCGAGCTTAGCCGTGCAACTCTGCAAAACCTGGTGAGCCTAGCACAACGCCCCTCTGCAATTGTATTTTGAATGGCCTGCATCGCCATTTTCACGACTTGATGCCTCCCCCTTGCCCCTTCCAGAACGGTCATTGGGCCACTGGTCAGTACACGGTGCTCAGTGTTGACTATTATACCCGTCAATCAGCTCTCTGATCCCCGCCTACCAGAGGTGGAGGTGCGCGGTTTGCGTAATTTTTTCACTAATAAATCGTTTACGATCTTCAGTATTATGTTTCTTGTTTATGACAAGAAGTCTCATAAGGTCTCCCACAGTCTCACAAGGTCTCATCTAGTCTCATCAAGATCATAAACTGCTAAAGCTTAGGTCTAATATCCTCTCTCTCCTACAGAAAATAAAGTCTAATGGCGACCTATTTGTTGTCTTACAACAACTCATCTTTCCATAAATTCTTACACAACCCGTAGGTCAACTGTCAATGATCACTGCTATACCAGACAATTTTCCCAACCACAGATAGCCAATTACCTAAGTTTTACCTGCAGGTAAGCCTAGATTAGGTTGCATCCTGGGTAATATATCGACAAATTATAAGGATTTAGCTTATAATTTATATATCATATATGTACCTATGACCTGTTGTTGGAGCAACACTGCTTTGGGCATGGTCAGTGTAGATCAAACCTGATTGCCCAGTAAGTATGATAAGCATGCACCATTTTAAAAGGTGAAGGTTTTTTAAGGTTTGGTCGATACTTTTCATCAATATAATTTATTTATATTATTATATATCGGTATATTCTTTTTCTCATTAAATCATTTGATATCTAAAAGTATCTCTAAAATCTTAACAAATGTCGATTTAATACAATTCTTACAAACTCCTCTCTTGTTATAATACAGAAATATCACCATAAGATTTTGTCCTTTCGTACACTTTTCATGCATTCGCACATGAATTAGATCTACATTATAATGTTTTCTATTAGGTTAACAGAAACAAAATCCATCTAAAGCAGAGCACGTAAGTTTCAAATAAGTTCAACAGATGGCGGTAATGTAGCCATTCGGTTACTTGGTTCAATAACAAACCACTAGGTGGGAGAACAGTCACTCAACATAGCTGTGGGCGCATCAGCTAGATCTTTATATATATACTTAAAAGTTATATTTCATTTTCTAGATAGACGAAAAATGAATAATCGTGTGTACTTTTAATAGGTTTCAACGTACCACGGAAATATATTTTGTAGCATGAGATTGAGAAAAGTCTTACTTTTGCTACTGCCGTAGAACGTAATTATTCTAAAAGAAAGGTAGATTAATGCCAGTAGCGCATGATTAATTTCCTAATCAAAAGTTTTGTTGTTTTGTTTTATTCTTGTTATTCTTCTTTAAAATAATTTGATTACTCAAAAGTATTTCAGAATCCTTTGCTTTCTATAACTGAAAATTACTCATAAAGCTGTTAATACCAGATTTCACATGTTTGCCTTGTCTCAGAGGGATGGCGCCGTTAAAGAACCATTTTCTCTAATTAAAATCAATTTTGGCATTTTGCTAAAATTAACAACTTATCTAGCCGAGGCCCGTGTTCGCCCATTAAATACACGTCTCTTCATTTAAGCGTGTCTCGCCAAGTGGAAGTTTTGGCGGGCAAAGGCTCGCGCGGAAACACGACGGCATTTTATCCGCCGACATTTTCCCGTATGAAACTCTTGATAAGTGGCGGGAATCTGATTTAATGAAAAGATCAATAGAAAGTCTTTTGGCGGCCAACGAGTGCACTTGGCTTTAAATCGGGGCTCTACATGGGAATGAGACAGGCACTGCGCAGTGAGGCGGAACGGTCGGCAGACGACTTTCGTCTGATCTGAGGGATGCGATTTGCAGATTATCATCTACAAAAGACTCGGTGCGCGCATGGTTTCTGCTTCAAAGGCCTGAGTTGAGTACATCATCCCAACGCAATGAAATTTGTTGTCACACTAGCAGTCTATTTGATAAAGTCACTGAGAAAAAAGACGGACGACCACTATCATGAAGAAAAAAAACATCTGAAGGAACAGAACTGAGCAAGCGTCTCACCCAAAGCAGCCGGCAGCTGTGTACATGTAATTTTTAATGATTCTTTTATTTACCTTAATGAAACTATTTTTTCTCTGTGCCTTGATGATCATGTTTAATTGTTACACATCATTTGGATTGCTAATATGTTTTCTTACTTGATGAGGCTGGAAGTGTTTGCACAAAGGTGTTTGATCGTGAATTGGGGCATAACATGAACAACTTCTGAAGAGCTGCCGCGTGTGATTTTGCCCTAATAATATTTAAGATTTTCATAATGCCTACTTGATTTGTATAATACTGACATTTAAACTCCAAATCAGTAAACATTTTAGATTTAAAACCAGCGTCTCTTTTGCGCATACCTGAAACTTGAAAGCAGAGAAAGTGATCAAAAGTGAGCCATGTTATTCTTTTAAAAGTGACAGTTTTCAACTTAGATTTAATTTAAGATTTAAGTAGAAAAGTGATAAGATAAGATTTGTATTTTCGATATGCTTAGAGAAACTTTGTAACACTAACAGATCATCAGTTGAACATTAGATTTAAACTTTTCTTAACAATCTGTTAAGAAAATATAACAAACACTCATTAACAGGATTACAAGTACCCCAGTGATTTCAAGTTTTGAGTTTCTCCCAAGTGAATGACTAATTCAATCTTCTCGTAATTATACGTGAAGTCTTAATGTGAATCCATGGAATTGAAGTTGTTTCCTTTTAACTCAATTCTATGACATTCAAGATTATGTTGAAACTATAGTTGGAGTAGGACGGAGAAACATTTAGATTTCTTTTGTTTAAGGCAGACTAGTTTCACTGATTAAAAGTCTAATAAGGCACAGTAAATAGGTGACTAATCCACAATATTAGATTAGTTATTAGATAGTCTAATAATACTTCACATTATATAGTACAACAGAGAATGTTCATTTTGTTTCCTCGTCTCAAACAAACGTACGCGTACTAAAGAAAATGTATTTAATCTAGGTGTTTAATCCTTTACATTTAAACGGCTTTAATTTAAATCAGCACATCTGCCTTCAACTAATTTCACGGCCGTAACTGATTACTGATGATTCATAATTAAGACGAGAAATTACCTAGTAAAATATAAAATAATCGAAACCACAGCTTTATGTGGAGATTGCTTAGACTCGGGCTTTTGGCTCCCTTCCCAATCCTTTCACAAAAATGTTGTTAAAAATCTAAAAATAATCCCTCGTCGCCCCAGGGGGTTGGAATGGAGGTGGCCCAAACGTTATTTGCTTGAGTTCACCAAAAAGAGACGCCATTTGATGTCCCCTTTGCCTCCCTCTTGCTTTGTACTTATCCTCGTCATTTTGTTCTTATCCGAGTTTTGAAATATAGGCTGTACGCCCCAGAAAGTGATGGGATAGTCTACTGTGTCGTCCTAAAGAAAATCCTTTTTACCAGTTTTGTATTTTTGGTTGGTTTGTTTATTGAAGTACTTTTCAATTTGACATCAAGAGCACCGAGGTGATAACTCATTACAAAACATCGGAATCAGAAATAATATTTCTCATTCCCGATGTTTTATTTAAGAAACGGTACGCCCTTTATTTTTAAAGTCATTGAAAGTTATACTGTATCGACTAGTTTGGAGTTATTTTTCCACTGTAAGATAAGGAAATAAACAGTTTTTGAATATCTAAAAAATGCGAGGAATTCCTGTGCAATGGTCACTTCACTTGCTGTAATATGACAGAATTGGTAATTTCAGTCAAAAAGAGATGACAGAATATGACAGCAATTTTACAATTTCCAGGCGGATAAGAAATAATTTAGAAATTTTCACATGGTGCCCACCTATCACTATTAGCAAGCAGCTAATTTAGCTTATTCATTATTTCTGTGCTCAATGAAATTGCACCCATCCCCGCGTTTTATATGTAATTGATTGACGTAAGGCACTTTTAATTGTGTCTATAATATCATATAATATTTGGCCTTCGTATTGTTTTTTTTAATCAATTAGTAAAGTAAAAAACCAAACTCGACGAGGTAGACATGTATTATCTTTATCCTAACAAAGGCACGGTCGATGCCCCATAAGCGCCCCCTAGTGAGTGGTTATAAAAAGCCGTTTTGTAGCGAATTAATTTACCAGATACACGTTGGTTTGATGTTAGTTTTTCCATGTTTAATTTCGTTGGTTTATTGGAAGACGCACGCTGGGGGGGAACATGGAAGGCTTGGTGTCCCTTTATGGGATGACGCCATAGAAAACATGCTCTTTTATTACTCATCTAGACACGTTTAATGTGAGATCGCCTCTAAAGAACGTCATTTCAGAGTGTAAACATTCTGACTGATTTTGCAGATACGCTTTGAAATGACGGTTTTTTGGTCGGTTGGTCATATTTGGATGAATTAAGTGGGCGGGACACAGTAGAGTGTCTCGAAAATTAAATAACTTTCGGGAACGTAATAAACAGAAAAAAAATCGATGATATTTAGTTTCTTTTTAGACTTTTGCATTTTCCTTTATGAAACCAAATTGAAGAACATTAGATCTCTCTGTAACATGCAGTATTTTGAGTAGACACAATGTAAGCTACATATCTTAGAATTTGAATTTAAAAAACAGTATACATGCAGAAAGAAACCAATGAAATACACACATAATGTCAGCGAATAATGGTAGCAAACAGCTAAAATAGCTATTCACATTCTCCAAATATATAGGCCTAAGCCAATAGCATTTACGTGCAGTGTCACTTTCATTATTTTTTCCTCTGAAGACCAGACTCAAAAATAATCACACACAACAAAAGCAAGCTAAAATCCCATCACTGCAGCCGAGCAGAGAACCTGTAATTATGCCCCTTATAACTAGTCAATATCATGAACTTTGACCCACCCTGGGGGTCATGCAAAGGTGAACGCTCGGCTGGCCCACTGTGGCGACGGGGTCGGCGAGTGCGTTTTGAATTATTAGGCCACGTTATACCCATTATTGGAATACCTGGCCCGTCAAAATTGGCTTTAATTGTCGTCTGCGGCCCGTAGGACGTGACAACTTGCCGCCTCCGCCGTCACCCATCTTGTGGGCCCGCACCTTCCGCGCTACCGCCAGACCATAATAGTCACTAAAAGTAGTCCCCAAAGTGTCTGAATATTTGGCAGAACGCGCGCGTTTGCGTGCGACCTGTCGTCTGCGTGTCTCCGTAGAACAACAAAGTTTAAATCCGCCCTTACATTTTCTCCTAACATGGCCCACCTTCACCCTTCTTGTTCTGAACTCTTAAACTTTGTTTCCATAATAAATTACTATATCTTGCGTGCGAGGCAGAGAATATGTATTATGAATCTTTCTTATCGTAAATCTATGCTGTTTACGATGGACAGTATCTTAGAGGATAGCCAGTGCTCAATTTCAGGTGTTTTTTTTTTCTTTAAAGATTTGTCACGGTTGACATACAATGGTAACCTGCTGTGTTACATGTAGTAGTATTGTCCATTGTAACTTTTCCTGATTTACTCTCTTTTCACATAGGCCTATAGATACATATGATTATGTCTATGGATTTCATAATTAGTAATTTTGTACTCTTTCTGTAGGTTTTAACAATTTTTTCAAACAAGACAATAACGTTGACACATTTACTCAGTCATCATTTTACGTCCAGTAAATGGGACCTCTGTCTCTGATGAAATGAGATACATTTAGTTTTCTCTAACAAATAAGAATCGTTACATGCAAAAATCGTAGAGTAGAATCTCGGCTTTACCCACTAACCCACCCACTCGCTAATGCCCTAAATCATGAACCCTACTACCAACAATACTAGAAGACAGGCGCACTACCTTTTTTCGGTAGTAAAACAAATCACCTATTATCTGTTCTTGTCCAAACACTAGCTTCCATTTCCAAACTAATGGTCGTCGGAATATTATTTGCAGATGTAATCTACAACATGGTATTGTTCCCCTTCGGGGAGTTCTGGGGGCATAGGAAGTTCTATGGGTAAACATAGAAAATAATAAAATCCATGATCTTATATATAGACTCTAATATAGATGGTTTATGAAGAGACAGAATGATTTATTCTGTAAGAAAATGGAAATAAAATGGTGTCACCCTATTTTGTGTTTTCTAGGTGCTCAGTTGATTTTTACTCACTGTCATTACTTCAATAAAGTAAGTTTTTTTTTAAATGCAAGAAAAATGGCTTAATAGATCACACCGTACAGCCAAGGACTACATTAATGGTTGAGCTTTAGGGAAATTATACTCAAAAAGCGTAGATCTACACTCATTTACCTCGCTGAGTACAGTAAAAAGTGTCATTTAGCGATAGAAAAACAGTTGAATTATGTGCACCTTACGTTATGTCTAATTACAGTATAACTACACACCAAACGACCTCGAATAAAGAATTATAATTATTTTATAATCCATGTAATTATAGATCTTTTACTTATATCCAGCACGTGTGAGCAACTTAAAAAATAAAAATAAAATAATTGAGAATAATCTAAGACACGTTGATGTGGAGAACGGGATAAAAGATCCAGCATAAAAATAAAATAATTGAGAATAATCTAAGAAAAACCGTTGATGTGGAGAACGGGTTAAAAGATCCAGCTTCGCTTACAGATCTGCCGAGCGGCCCTGGAGGGGTGCGTGTAATTATAACGTGGTCAGGTTAATATTGAGGCCCTAGGCGGTAGGCCTCAGTAAGGGTACCCTTTAGTTAAGGTGTTAGGCATGTGGGACCACGCTCGCCCCTTTCCCTGATCTCCGACCTCGGCGGGTTCCCCTTTACTTAGGGTGTGAGGTGTATTACCCTTTACTTAGGCCCTGAGGTATGTGTATGCACCACCACCACCGCCGTGCATGCACCCCCATACGGCG
This sequence comes from Lepidonotus clava, assembly GCA_936440205.1. NCBI lineage: Eukaryota > Metazoa > Annelida > Polychaeta > Phyllodocida > Polynoidae > Lepidonotus > Lepidonotus clava. The sequence continues at coordinate 31,476,611 of OW387145.1, read as the reverse complement.
CGTGTGTGGACAAAGGGTGCAAAGGGGCAATATCTCCGTATATCAGGGTGTCCATATATTAAGGGGAACGAGGAGAATGACGTATTTTTTAGGGGCTTTCCATTTAATACGTACGCAAAATTTCTGAAATTTTAGATCCCCCCACCTCCCCTTGGGCTACAATACGCATTGGATTTGTGCAGGTATGTATGCAAATTTTCAAAAACTTTAGATCCCACCCCACCCCCTTGGTTCGCACGTACTTAATGGAAGGCCCCCAAGAAAGAGTTAGGGAAAAAGCGAGGGAAATTTCTTCTCATTTTAGATATTTATTTTAGATATTTACCTGATTTCATATTAGTATCTAATTTCTCATTTCTTTCTGATTTCAGGTGTTATTTGGATTCATATTTGTTATTACATTAAAAATTTCTTACATAATTCCAGATTTTTCCATCAAAAACAAAAACAACTAATTATAAAATCGATACTATAAACGCATCTTTTTTCTTAAACTCTTTATTTTTTTTTCATTTTCTTCAGGATGCTAACACAAGTCCCTGTCTCTATAACTTCAACCCCCCTCCCTCTCCCCACTCCCACCACCAACCCCTAACCCCAACCACTCGTCGAGTGACCCTGGATGTCGCCCTGTGATTCTGACTGGTGGCTGGGGTGCAGTACGGTTAGGTGCGGGTCATAACCCAGCATGTAAACCTGATTGACATTACCAATGTTTGGACTGTGTGACGGCCATTGTACCAGACGCGGGCGGTAGGGGGCAGGACTGAGGTCCGAACGGAGCGGTTGGTGCCTCAGTTGAGTCCGCATCCCCCCGAAGAATGTTTTGTCAGCACGGCAATCTTAAAGATAGATGGGGAAGAAAGGGAGTGAAAATATTTCAGTACTGATCAATCAATATTCATGTTGTCTAATTGATTCTCTAAAACCATTTGTCTATGCCGAACAATGGTGGGCCGGGAAAAATGCAGTAGAAATTCAGTATGTTATCAGTGTAGTAGCAATAAGGCGGTTGCAGTAGTGTTTCAGTGGAAAAATCAGTAGAATAAGTAGGAATTTAGTACTTGAAAAGCATTAAATCAATATGTCCGAAATATTTAAATGAGCTAAAGTGTAAAACAGCATTTCAGTAGTTTATTCAAATATTTCGGACATACCGATTAGGGAAGAAGGCGACTGACAAGTTTTTGTTCTGCTTTTGGATTCAAAACTATTGATCGTATGCATTTAGATCAATAGACTTCTTTCTGTTTGCCACAATTGTGTGTGTAAGTACGTTCACACTAAAAACAAACATTCAACTTATTGGTTCTCAAGAGTCCTCCAGAATCTGCAGCCTTGTTGAATAAAATATCCTAGAGAACATCTTAAGTGAGAGAATTCAATTAAAGCAAGGTGGGAATGGAATAAATCACACGTTTTCCGCTTTAAATAAGTTTAATTCCTTTAAATTTCTTATTGTATCCAAATACAATATTTGTATGCACTTCCTATTTCCACACACTTCTTGCTTTAAACCTATTTGTTGTTACACTGTTTACTTATGTAAACTTATTTACGAGGCTCGTTTTGGGGACAGGATTAATTTACGAGGCATCTATTGTAAATATGTAACACAATGGCCCATAGGCCTACATCAGTCTAACCTTTGCCTGCCTCGTACATCATTATCATTGTACTTTACCGAAACTGTACCAAGTAGTGGTTTTTAAAGTTAAAGATATTAGTTTAGTGAAATTGGTCTGACAAGTCAATGACGTGATGTATGTGATAGGTAGTCCGTCAGACCATAAACGTCGGACATAAACGTCAGACCCATGTGCTTCGAGTTACATCCGAATTACGTAGGTAATGCAGTCCTTGTGGCAGGTCCGGACAAGCAAGGAACATTAAAAGGATTGCCCGCATGGCCAGGGCAATTTAACGTTAGGTCGGACAACTAAAATAATAAGATTCACTTGGAACAGGTGGAAAGGTATGTAATGATATAGAAGGCAGATGGTGATTCATCCGTTCTCCACTGGAAATTAAACAAAAATTTACATAATCTGAATATTGAAAAAACATAAATCATAGATAAGTATCATTGGCACAGTTTTTTGTGCACGTACCTTTTTCTTCTCTTTTTTCAAATATCTTTCGAAATCATTGTCTGTATGGTTTTGCAAAAGATTGATGAACAGCTATGAACTTTCAAATTTATAACTTTAAACATTGCATTCATGGGTAATATCCATCTATACTTTATGCGTTATCTGGCCATAATGGCATTTCAATAAAACCCTATATGTCAAGTTGAGTGAAAATAGCTGAAAACAGAATTGAACTTTGGATCCATAACAGGCAATGCGTGGATGCAGTTGCAACATTGGATGCTTTTAGCAGTAAAATGCTTTTTGCTCTGTTGCTGCTTTTACAATGTGGGAGGCGAGGGATGAATAATAACTGTACTCCGCCTGGAGGACTGCACCCAATGACAGCCCTGGAGGACAAAGGTTCGCTGCACAAACCTTATAATAATTGATTATATTATCAGGTAGAAGAACAGCAGTTAGTTTTCCAAGAAAACAGATCAGTTACAATTTGCACATGCTATGCATCTGTTACATTTGCGGTTGGGATTGTAGTATGTCATTTGAATTGTAGTTAGTTGAGATGGCTGTAGTTTGGCATATGTGGGTTAAATGTGTGGGAGTCGTAGTAGGCAGGTTCTGCATTATAGAGTATCTGTGTAGTAGAATCAGGATAGTAGGGGGAATGGTAGAATGGCTTTAAAGGCTAAAAACGGCGTGTTGCGCTTCCCACTGAATATATAGCTATAGGGACAAAATGTTTGACTCAATCTAGCATGAACATTGTTCTCAGATTTATAGCATAGAGGTAGAATGCATTTTGTGGAGTTGGTTGAAGAATACAATCATCATAATTCAGAACTTTTGCGTAAACCTTTTCCGTATGTGTACATGTAATACTAGGCCTACTTTATAATTGCCCCTCTTTTCATAAAGAAATCAATACCCTATTTAGACATATGTTTAATGCAGTAATGAGTTTAAGTACGAAAAGGTATTTCAAGCAAATTAATCTAAGGTGAAGATTAGGTTGTTAAATTTATGACATAAGTATGATTATACTTATGCTTTATCAATAGCCTAATCTTGAAAGAAACGAATGAGCAATCTGTGATTTCAGGGTAAAAAATGAGTCCATCTAGAGACACTGAAATTAAGACCCGTTAAGACACATGTCTAATTGAGAGCAAATAAAATACTCCCACTAGTTATCTGTCTATAGTGTAATGTTTATGAGCAACCTAATCAGTAAAAAAACATCTCAACTAAGGAAATCCAGTTTTCTATTGTATATTCATCATCTGCAATGCACATGATTACCAATATGTAAAAACACATTGATATATATGCCAGCTCACATTTACTTAATGTGTAGAATCACATACGTAATGAACTTAACTTAGAATTAGCAACGCAGAATTCTATTTTCTCTGTTGCATACCTGCGTGTCCAAGAATCTCACCGTTGAATACGTATACTTATTAGATTATTCAAAACTCTCAGTTTCTCCTTTAAGGCAATTTTCTTTGACGTCACATGCATGCATGTTCAGGGCAAGTCCCCATTTCATGAAATGAATCATTTTTCATTTGATTTTATGACAGACATTCAAGAAAATAGCTCTTCCCCTAGGGTGGGCCTTCCAGACAGTTTCTCTTCCCAACTGATATTGCCCTGGGGCCGGGGGCGACCATCTGGCTCCCAACTCATGTGCGTCATAGACATTTTCACAGTTATAACATTCTTAAAACTCGACCACTTGTGAAAACTTAAGGCAGCTCTCTGCTTTTCTCAAGTAACCGAAACAATATAATTGAACAACAATAATTTTCCAATAAAAATCCGATCACGCGATAATTTTGCTTCAGGCAATGACACCCAATAGAGCCAGAGGCAATGCTGTTGTCTGAGTTAGTAATTGTTGTCGAGTTGCTCTATTATTCCTTTGTGATAATTGGAAGTGAACGCTATTTCTGTAATTCTAATACATTCCCAGACTGTAAGCCCAGAGGCTATAGCTTTTATGTACGGAGATAATGTTTATTGTTTGCCTCCCATTTTGTTATTTCCTTATAAAAATAGGCAATGAAATCGTTTGTGAGACCGTTATGTATGTAATTATTGCTCAGTGACGTCATTCGTTTTTTGCAGTAAATTGAGTAATGAAAGTTTAAACCGTGACAAACCTGAGCACATTTTCCAAGAAGAGCTGTCCAAGAGCATACTTTGTTGAAGGCTTAATAACTATAATATCTGCTTGTAGAGCAGATCCACCAAAAGCTCAAGCTCCACCCAGACCCCCATGACTCGTTTGGCCTTATGTAGACCTTAGGCCCAAAGAAATGATTGTTTTCAGGTATCCCTATAAACCGTAAATTTATGCCTGTACTTAGATTTTTTGAGGAATATTTTGAGGAATTTTATTAGAAATCAATGAAAGATCTAATGGGCGGAGAATGACGTGTATAATGTCAGACATCTCATTCTATATTACAACAAAATATATTAGAAGGTATATGAAAGATGTGTTTCAGATAAAAGACTTGTGAGGCTTTCATGATCTTAGAGAAAAATACCTGTATGGCCTCTAAGTTCCTACAGAAAAGTCTTGCGTGGCGTCTAAGGCCCTACAGAAAAGAATTGTGTGGCTTTTAGGGTCCCAGAGTAAAGACCAGTGTGGCTATAGGGTCGTAGGGAAAAGCCTTGTGTGGCTTCTAATATCCTGCAGAAAGGACTTGTGTGGCTCCCAGGGCCTCAGAGTAAAGACTTGTGTGGCTCCCAAAGTAATAAAAAAAAATACTTAAGTGGCTTCTAGGACCTCTGAATGAAGGCTTGTATGATGCCTAGGGTTCTAGAAAAGAAGACAAATTGTGTGGCTTCTTGGGTTTCTCAGTGAAAAGCTTTTAGGGTCCTAGAGAAATAGACTTGTTTGGCTTTTAGGTGTCGAAAATGTGTGGCTTGTAGGTATGTAACAGCGAAAGGAATTGTGTGGCTTCTGTAGTTAAATCTAAATAATGGTGTGGCTTCTAGGGTCCAAGAAGAGAAATGTGCATAACCTCTAGAGGCCTACAATAGCCACTTAATAGAAGGAACTGGCACCTCCTTATAAACGCTCAGTAGAAAAGACCTGCATGGACTTTAATAACTTGCAGAAACGATCGACTGGCCTCCTGGCCTTGGTGAGCAGAAAAAACCTGTCTAGGGAGGGTGTCTTCGTCTAACCAACGGCTAATTCCCCCATGTTTACTTTGGGACGGCCCCGTCCAGACCCCTCCTTATCCTCTCCCCCTATTGTTTGTATACCCATTTCTCGTTGGTCAGTTGCTGCACCATTTGCCTCATACTTTTGCATACAGTGTAATGAATTTAAGATATATATTTAGTTAGGGACTAGGAATATGGACGAGTTAGCCTTTTAGGTATGAATCCTAAAGATCTATCAGAAGAGAGGGGTATATATCTAGTTTCTTCCCCATTATTAAAAACTGTGGAAAACAGTTACTTGGAATAGGGATGAGTTAGCCTTTTAGGTATAAATCCTAAAGATCTATCAGGCAATGGGTAGAGCAACTGACCAATAGTAAATGGCTACATATATATTGACCGAGGGGGATTATGAAGACAGACCGACGACCTGTCCGTCCAAACCATACAGATGGCTGGCACGCGTCTAGGGTGCAGCAAACAACAATACCTGTTTGGTCACTGGAGACATATATGGAGAGATATACTTTGTCTATAACGTGCCCTATGAATCCCAGAAATCAAGGTCTCACTAAGTTGGTTTTAAGATTTTAATTAAAACCGCTATTAAGGCCATTACAATGTTTGTATGCTGTAAGGACCACCTATTCATAATGAAATTTTATATAAAAAAGTAAAGGTAAAAAATGTAGTAAATTCGCCACAGTATTTCTGTTTCTCTATAAGTAAAGAAGGTGCATAAATTACCAGTGTGAAGTGTCAAATTGTGGTTGTGACCTCGAACCAGCTGCAGGCCTCCACCCTAACTTTCCTACCTACAAAGGTATACATCCATATCTTTTCTATGGCCTGGTTCACACTAAAAGATTATAGGGTTTTGTTTGGCTTTTAATTGTTTGTTTGTGATAAGAAACAATATTAGAAACATATTTTGAATTAACTTTGAGTTTAAGAAAGCAGAAACCGTGAAATATTTATATCAAAAAGGCTACATAGCCGATAAAAAATTCAAAATGTTATCGTTCACATGCAGTTTTAACCGAAAATCGCCCAGTCTGAACAAGTCCTTTTAAAGATACACCATGGTAGGTCCCAGTGTCCGTATACCTCCATGGCTGACGGGCATAAAGTGGGACAGCAGTCGGTTGGAAATTGGCCCTTCGTGACTGCGCCACCTAAATGATTGATACAACCACTTTCCTGTACACATCAGAGTTGGTACAAACCATTTTTCGCGGGGGACGGATCTCATTCTGGCGTGTCGCGGCCATTGGCTGGAGGAGGAGGTGCTAGCATCCCACACCTCTCCGCTAGCGGAGTGGAGGGTGGGGGGGGGGGGGGGTACTTTTCAGGGTCCCAACTACACGGGGAAAATAGGGAAAATGACAAAAATAATGATAAATAAAATAAAATAAAAAATCCCCTGCCAGGTAAAACACAGGAAATTAGGAAAGGTGTCCAAAACACAGGGAATTCTGTGTGACAAACTTCATCTTTTCTTATTTGCAAGATTCACTTTTTTGAGAAAGGGGGGGGGGGGGGGGGGGTAGCAAATATAAGATTTTTCTTGAATTTTCGGCCGTAATGTTGATCAAGGCAAACAATACATAACTAAAAAAGAATGGCTCTCGTAGCTTTGCTCCTCTGCAGCGTCCATTCTCCTTAGTACAAGGCGGAAAGATCCTAGACCTTACACTATATATACACGTAAACATGCTATATTAATATGTTAAACGAATGCCAGGATTTAGCTGCTTAGTCATCCCGTTTTTTCTGTGTTTTTTTTCCAACACAGTTTATTAATGTATTTTTTCAATGAGAAAGCTTTCTCAGATTGATGGCAGATGATGCTTTCCTGTAAAAGAGAAATAATAGCGCTCCCCCTGAAACATTGATTTTGGTTTGCTTCACATTGTTATATATTATTATACCATTATTACGTCGAAAGTACCCCCTTCCCTCCCAAAACATCACCGCCTATTTCCCTACGTGTCCACACCATAGAGTGACATTATTGCAGAGGTGATGGATACACAACAAAATACATAAAACGAGTTGAGTTCTCATACCCCAACATCCATACTAACTAAACCAAAGCCACCCGTCCGCGGTACATAGAAACCCAACGATAGGGTCGACAGAAAAAAACATTACGGTTACGAGCAACCAATAGCCTAACACGTTTGTAGGTTGTTTGTAGGGAGACAGTGTTTGAGTACATCATGACTTTGTGATAGCTTACCAGCTATACATCCCCAAATGGGTAAACACTGTTAAACCAACCTACGAGTCCTCGGATGGTTAAAGAACGCGTCAAGATCTTAATTGAGCTAGAAAAAACAGATACAGTTTTCCCTAATTTCGAGAGACCTTTTAAATGCACCGCTTGTCCCGATATAATATCTTCGCGTTCTGACTTTTACCAGTAATTTGACTTTCAGAGATGCCAAGAATTATTCCTTCTTCTCATCTTGTTCCCTTGGAAAATAGCAGGTATAAAAAAAACCGCTCACTTTCATTTAAAAAATGTTTAACCATCCAAAAAGAGTTGTGATATCATATTAGCTAACATATTATCATTGCTACACAACATCAAACTATAACATCTTATTACAAAGCAAATAATTCCTTTTGCATTAATTTTTCTTCATTACGCAGTTATTTTATAGGGCAGTAAGTAACGATCAGACGGTGTTTTCGCGAATATATGGTGAATGTATCCACTCAGCATCTTTTTGTACGGATTAAAGCTATGAGGGTCACCCGGATTAATGATTATTTATCACACCCTGGAGGCTCGTGACTCCCCTCCTAGACGCCACCTCAGACGATAGGAACCTGTTACCACTCGTAATTCTTATCCTTTTTCCTGTTTTTACTTTTCAACCACATTTGTTGCGTCTCTGATATTTCCTCTCATTCTATTTCCTCTTTTGATTTCCAGGGGATATCTTATGCTGTTTCCGCCTTTTGTCTGTTAACGAATTTAGCCTTTTTGCACTTGCACAATCTTTGACATGTGGTCAGATAACTATCACAGAAAATGATAATTTTAATAGGATTTTGTCGCTGTTCATGAAGGAGAAGGTTTAGCATATGGGCAAGTATCCAAGTTTGTTGGACGGGGGGGGGGGGGGGGGGGGGGGGTAAATTGAAACTCAGTAAAAGCTTTTGGGATGTTGGATTTACTCAAAATACTGTTGAATATCTAACCAAACTCAACGTTTTTTCTTTGACCAGCTTGAAATAATGTGCGTGTATTTGCCTTTGTAATTCGTCAAGCAAAACCAATATTTATTTTTCTAGAATAAGCTTGGATATTTAGTAATAACGTGGATTTAAAACATTTCTAAATCAATTACTCACCTTTAAGGTCTCTGTACAACGTATACTAAGGACAAAATTCACAAAAATGATAGTTATAAATACAAGCAATTTAATTCAAATCAATCCTAAAAAGAGTTTAAAAAGACCTTTTGTCCAGGAGAGGAGACTTCAAGCAAGAACGCATTTTGGATCTCTCGTGATCTAGAAGTTAGATTCATGCAAACAAAAACGACTGTTTACCAACTTGTTCTTGGTCATAAAAACGCATAGTTGTATGTATAAGGCCATCATTTTCTTAAAGGGCCCTCTGCACGACTTGGTGAATCTAGTCCTATGAGTTCCCTATCAACATTTATGGGACATGAAAGGGCTTTTATGTTCACATAAAAATCACGTAAATAATTTCCTATACAAATATCACAACTCACTATGAAAAGTCTTGACGATCTCTATCATTGAGATAGATTATTCTGTCTGTATGTGTTTTTGTTCGGAATTGTGGCATAGGTCACAGGCGATCAGACTGTAAAAACGCCATTTGGTTGGAGTGTGGATTACTAGTTGCTCTACTCCGGAGTTTTACTGTACCGGAAATGGCTATTCTAAAGCAGACTGGGCGATAAATAGACGTTTACTATGCAAGAGTAAGTCCTACTTGTTGAACGTTTTTTTTAATGTGAACATATAGAAGAGAACCATATGATTCCAAGACCGACGTTGTTTAACGTCAGGGAACTTTTAATCAGTCTTTTAGCCTTATTGTTACGATTTGCAACTATTATTCAGTGTAGATAGATACTTTGTAAAATGAAAAGTAAGCCTCAGGGACAGTATGAGTTGATACGTCTCGTATAATTTTTCTCTGAACAAAATATTAAAAGAAACACTTCATAAATTGTATATATCTTAATAGTAAACCACCTGATCAATAAATTGATAAACATGTGCACAGTTGATTTTCCTACTTCGCTATACAATGTCCGGCATAGAGTATTTTTGTTTCACTTTTGAATTTTAATGAAAATTCAATATTAAGACTTTTTGTAAAGGTTATTATGCTGTCGGCTGCTTTGAGAATAAAAGTAGCAAGACTAATTTCTTTATTTCCTGCTTTTTGACCGGTCCGAAGTTGGAACTCTTATGTGTTCTAAGAGCGGTATTAGTAAAAGGAATCCTGGTTGGCATAACCAAAAAATAGTACTATCCGGATGTAGTAGAACTCATAACCATAATTCTTGGGGCGCGCTTTATATGGAATGTGTGCCCCTTAGGAGAGGTACCATCCTGTTTAACATTGTCTTACTCGACAATGTCTTACATAAGAACGCACATATGATATCTGATCAAAAGATATGTATCAAAAATAGTATCAACTGGGTATAGTATCAAAACATATTCGTTAGGTTAAACATTAAGCATTTGATATACAATTAAGACCGTTTTTATTACAGCTGTCGCAAATTTGGAACTGTTCTTATGGTATTTTCATTGTAATGCATAAATTACCAACAGTAGGCCCTCCATTGATTTCCGTATCACTTTTCCTAACATTATAGAAATTTTTCAGAAGGGTTGTAGGTTCATTGTCTTTTACAATGAAACACTCTTATTTATTAATGTTTTTTGAACATACATATATTTCTAAACGCACAACTACTTACATTTCTTTGATTTGGAAACACGTTCATAACAAAAGGGACTGATAAGCATGAATAAGTTGTTTTTCTTGGCTAGTGTCACCGGAAGTACAAGGTGGCCCTCACTGTATTTACTGGAGATGATACAATAAACAATATAACATGAGTCTGGTCAGATGGGTACCATATGATTTATTTGTATCTGGCTTCTTAAAAAAGAGTCGGACAATCCTTAAGAAAAAGGTTATTCTTTTTCGCAAGTAATGTAAGGGTAAGAATGTCGTTTTTGCACATCTCTCTGCACTTCCCCCTTCTTCTTTTTTATTCTTTTTATTCTTTTTTCTTTTCTTTTCTTTTTCTTTCTTTCTTTTTCTTTTTCTTTTTCTTTCTTTTCTTTTCTTTTCATTCTTTTCTTTTTTCTTTTTCTTTCTTTCTTTCTTTCTTTCTTTCTTTTCCTTTTTTTTTTTTTTTTTTTCCACAATCTTTGCTTGTTCTTCTTTCTTTATTGTAATAAACATATTCCGGTTTCAAGATTTAGTAAGGTAGGGCTTTCTGTACAAATCATCATACATCTGTAGGTCTACCTATAGGTCACACCTTCATACCAAATTTCTTAGAAATCTGTATACCTGTACTGTTAAACTATTTGTTTTTAGCTATACTTGTATAGCACCAGTTGGTTCGCGCTTGTCTAGCTGAAAGGTTAAATAAAATAAATGTCTCACACTTAATACAATGAGGGCCACATTCTTTCTTGATTGATTTACACCTTCGGTAAAATGATATAGCGATTCAAGACTGATGTAGAGAATTCCTTTCGTTCTTTCCAGTTATGAGATAATAAATCAATTTTTTTCTTTCCCAGAGTATATATTCAATACCAAACAGCTACACTCCCCATTTCAAGCCTGCCCAAGTTAAACCATCTTATCAGAGTTGAATAGAAAATTCTAAAAATTGAGAAACTTTCCGGGAAATTTCCAGAAACAACCGATCCAGATGATGTAACCAACAGCTCATGAGCATGGTATATTTCCACTGGTTCCCAGCGGTCTTGTGTTTCTGTTGGTCAGACCGTACGCTGGTCCCCGCGCCTCGAACTCACGCTATCGCTGTACGTCACGAATAGACGCGGGTTCACCCTAACGCCCAGTTCGTCAGATTTTGGCGAATTCGGGGTCACGTGACCACTTCTCGACCAATCAGAGCCATCGACACATTGGGGTGGACCTGCACTCTCTCAGGCCGTGTCCTCCTAGCCGTAAGAGAGAAGGGATCCCAGCATAGTCAGACCGGTTCTGCAGGCCGTGCACCAGCTACATAGCAGCATGAATTCGCCATGTATCCCATGCTAAACATGCTGAACATGTAGAGAGCACTACGTGTAGGCCCAGGCTACATCTGGTAACAATTTCAGCACTGCAGGTAAATCAAAGCCGCGTAGGTGGGGCGAGCAGAGCACAGGCCTTTAACTTCGCTCTGGTCATAGGGCTGTATAGGAGCTAGGGGCTGTCCATTACGTACGCATTTTTACATGTGTTTTTGACCCCCATCCTCTTTTAGCATGTAAAACACATTAGAAATGCACTAAACCCCTTAATAAGCCCATCCCACATTGGGTGTATCCCAGGGTTGGAAAGGGGTTGGACAAAATTACAGTATAAGCTAATATATAAAGCTGCAATTCACCAATTCTAGGAGCAATTTATAAACCAAATTGCTTGGTTAATTACAGAAGCAATTTTGAAAACATTTTTTGGTAAACTTAAATGTTGTGAACTGGGGTGGGGTTATTGCCCCCCTTGCCACCTCTTGTGTGTACTTAATAAATGGAAGGTCCCTTACAGCCGGTTCTAAGGCTCTGATAGATGCTGAATAAAAGGCCTGGAAAATGTAGCTATTTCTATGTTTCATTATCTTATGAAATGTAAGATCTTGTGCTGACGTGTACATGTGGTCAACTTTTGATGATCACCATGTGGTTGTAAGATGAAAGTAAATTGTATTAACTCTAAATGATAATATGCATTGGTTATGATTATGTGAATTTCTTTGAAGTAATTCGGCCTAAATCTTTGTTCTATATGTCTTATAATTGTGAAATTGTAAAAGATAGATAAAATGATAACGTGCACGGCTCTTATTGCAATATGTGACGTCATCTGCAAAATTGTTTTACATTGGAAGAACATCGTAATAAAAAAGCCAACATTTTATCCACTATGATCAAATTAGGCGTACGTGACAAAGACCACATCTGAGTTAATCTCAATGCAATGAAGTAATCACACCTTTGTTGGCTATCCCAGAAACCGCAATGGACGTGTCTTTAGTTGTAGACTGAAAGAATAAGAGTCATGAAAATTGATATAGATTTTATGATTCAGATATAATACCGGCAACAGCATAGAGGAAGCAGCGGAACTGACCGTTGCATAGATATTTAAGATATGAACTCCGCTTTCAAAACTGAATGATGCAATTTTTCAAACTTCAAAAATGATGACTTTGAGGCATGGAATTGGCCTTCCCGATATGAGATTTGAAAAGGATTCTCGGTTTTATTTGTTAATGGCGCCCTCGTGTCCTTATCAGTGTGGGGTAACGGAAATTACCAGCTTGCGTTTAAAACTCAAGTTCTTGTGTGACCCAAAGGCGAAGCCTCTGTGAAGATATATTAAAGCGTATTAAGCCAAAAAAAACCCCGTCTGTTCATGGAAACAAACCAGGGAATCATGATTTTATTTCAATGTATATTCTCAGTGTTTTGTGACAGGCAGAAATCTCACAGACAGGCTCAGACGGTGGGCTTTGGGAGAACGGAGTCGGGAGCAGGAACTTGAGGTTAGGATTTTTTTTTTTTTTTTTGGGGGGGGGGGGGGGGGGTTGGGGGGGGGGGGGGTTGGGGGTGGGGGGGGGGGGGAGATCACGTGATGCAGCCTCCAGGTCCGACAAATACTAGGAACCTGATGTTTTATTTTGCATGGATACACAATATCAAACCTTGTTCTGTGGTCGACTGTGTGTCCGCATGTTTTCATACAAAACACAAACCCTCGCTAGATACTTTCACGACACACGTAGTGTATGCACAAATATTATTGTCTGAATTGGAAGAACAAAAATAGTTTATTTCTATGAAATGATGCTGTGCAGATTCTTAAAATATGCATTTTCAGTTTATTGGTAAGAAAACAATGCGTTTCCCTTTTGCGGTACGAACTAAGCAGGAAAAATATGGGGGGAGGGCTCGCACTAATTCAATAACAACAAGAAACTCTGAAAGGGTTGCGTAACAAAAACAAACAGAAACAATAGATAGGATGTAGAAAATCCGCGTTGCAGAGAAAATGTAAATAATCAGATACATTGTTAACACTTTTCTTCACAAAGACTGGCGGGAAAACTGTAACCATCTGGGAACTATAAAGACATACAAGGATTCTGAAGGGAGGGGGGCGGGGCCCGGGGGGGGGGTCCGGTTCTATTGTTTTTCTGTGCTAATTCCGTCATGCCAAAGGACGTTGACTTGTTTCAGTGACTGTGACAACGATCAGAGTTGATACTATTCGTAACTTGATTCAATAGCGATTTATAAAGGCTTACACAATATTTGAAGTTTGAACTAGAATATATTTTATTGTTTAGTTTAACAGAACTACCCACAGAATAGAAAAGATATTTTGCACTGATCCGAATAATGGCTATAAAAAAAGAGAAACCCTGCAAGTCTTGCCCTTGACTGACTTGATGAATTTCAGTAGAATAATTTCCATTTATTTTTAAACAAAGGGGGAGATTTCAGGCATCCGCAATAATCTAAATGGACAATAATAACAATATTTGTATGATGTTTTATGCAGTTTACATATTCTACCTCAAACAAAGACGGAATTCAGGGATGTCAGTCAGGATGTCCGATCAATGAAGAAATTTGAAACTCCAGAAAAAGTGAAATTATCGGAAAAGTGCTATGTGATATGATGTAAAAAAATTAATCTAGGATATCTTTATCAGAGGCGATGACATAGAAAAAAATGAAGACAGGAAAAATCCTCACAATACAGTACCGGTATTGATTTTTGGTTACTTTTAATATGACACTGACTTCAAAGTTCAGAGAGGCGCCTCGCTGACTGGTTCCAAGGCGTGATCCGCGAGTGACGCGATCCCCCTCGCCTTGTTCCAGTTTCTGCTCGCAGATGGCGCGCGTGTCAGGGGTCAGGGCAGGGCGCCAGTCATGATAGACTGTAGTAACGTCCAAGTCTGCTAAGTACTCAAACTAGGACTGTTACCCAGCAACCATTTTATGTGTGAATTCCCACCCATATCCCAGCATGCTTTGCAGCTGCTGGTTTATGGCAGGTGGGACCATAAACCAGCCAGCATCCAGACAACCATCGAAGGGGTTCCCCATGCCATTTATAGAGGGCCAATAAGAGAATTCCTTCCAAATTGTATGTAGCCATGGACTCTTGTGGGTGTAAGGACCTATTATGCAAGAGGTATCTAGGTCATGAAAGGACTACGGTACCTCCGCGCTCTGGTACCTGGCAAGTCCCCACTGTATGTACGCCTCACCGGCCAGAAACCAGCTTGGTGTGACCCTCGTGGTTAAACATGTATTTGACTCTTTCAGCTTTAACTGGCAACTTTAACTTTAAGAGAAAGTAGCGGTTTGTGTGGACGTTTTGTTCCATGCTCCTGCATTGCCTTTAAAAATGCACAAAGGTATGGCTTACTTCAAAGAAATGATAAAATATTGAGATGTTTATTTTCACCCCGATGATATAGCACACTGAATATTTATCATTGGTGCATTGTATCTCTTTTTGTATTAGCATAAAGTATTTTTTCCTCTTTGTATGTTGTTATGTCGAACAATGTTTTGCAGTAAGTTGAATATCATTATTTCCAGAAGAGACTGTTGTTTACCGAAGGGATGCCTTTTTCTTTTCTTCAAGATTTTGTCTTCTAGATATGCCAATATTAGCATACAGATGCATAAGATATATTGGAAAAAGGATTCTCGTCTCAGAGAATAAATAGAAAAAACTATTTTAAGAACCAATTTCAAGAACCTGTAGGCGGATTACAAAATATGTAAATCTAGACTTACTGATGTATAATCAAGTGCCCCAATATACATCATGGTGACTGCCAGTCATTAACGGAGAAAACTAAATCAAGACGAAAACTAATAATTTGACTCTGAATACTATTAGACTATTTCCTACTTCAGCATTGCTCTTGGAAGTGTATTGCTCAATGCAAAGACACAGAACAAGTCTTCTGAATTCTTCTCATCTCAATCCCAGACAGAAACGGCGGTGGTAATTTGGCCAAGGCGGTGGTTCCGACTTTCATTGTTGTCTCGTGTTCGGGCCTTTATTCGGCCAATTAAAGGCAGTAGCATGGCATTGTCTGCGAACGGCCGAGTTGATTGGGAATTCACAAACGGGATGGAGAGATTGGAAGGCCATGAGAAGAGGCTTAAGCCTGTATGCCACTAGGCGATTCTAGCTGCCGGCAATTCGATAATTTGTATTTTATCTCTCATAACAGTAGCGGATCCAGGGGGGGGGGGGGGCGCAGGGGCGCGCCCCTCCCCTTTCCCGGAAAGATTTGCGTTTTTTAAATGTAAACTAGGCCACAAAGCAACTATGGAAACTTTTTTGCGATAGCGCGACCCCCCCCCCCCCTTTTTTTTTTTTTTTTTTTCAAAAGCCAGGATCCGCCAGCGCATAATAAGGCAGGGACCAATGCATGCTACATATCATTTGAAAGCCATTTGAAAATCCTTTCTAATGATATATAACACTTGTAGAATCAGCCCTCACCGTGATTGGCGAATTCCCAAAATGCGAGTAAAATCAGATAATGTAATTCAGCCTTCAGAATGTAAAAAGGGATGGACGAAGAGCCGAAGGAAGTAGTTTAACATTGGTCACACCCTCTCCCTCCCCCTTTTGGTTTTATCTTGGGGAAGGATTAGGGATTCCTTTGTACTTTTTTACCAAGCTTTTCCACCAGACATCTAATTTTTCTCTCTCTTTATGTCTCTTCTTTTTTGCTTGGCTTCATTGGTGCGATTGGAGCCATGGCAGACTAAAAGGATTTACCAGGAGGACCTAATAAATTTGTTGGGATGTAAGTGAACTGATAAACGACAACTTGCACGAGTTACTGGTTTCCATTAACAACTTATCATCTTCTAAGGGGTAGTTGAGGGGAGGTGGATATTCACTGAATTCACTTGATTGCTTTTCATGTGTAGAAAAAACGAGTAGAAAAGGACGGTGGAATCAGGTTCCATGTTTCCAGAATGTGCCTAAAATAATCTTATGTGAAGAGGGCCGTTCATTGTCGGTTTATTTAAAACTGTTACACTCTATCAGCTTTTTATGAGCTGCTAAATATGGATTAGCAGTTAGTTGGAGACACAAGAACAAAACAAAAGATTCTGTATTCTGCTCGACGTGAACATCATTGCCTTCCAGTTTATTTTTCAAATGTCTGACAACTTTCTTTTAACCGGTTTGAGTGGGAATGGTGACAGTGCTTGGATGAACTTGCAATGAAGCCACAAATCTTGCTGGTTGGGGAAAATGCACAGCGATGAACCAACAATCAATTCTTGATGGTTAGGCAGGGTTGCCACAGGTCAGGGAAAAGTCACTGAAAGTTTTTTTCCAAGTTCAGGGAAAAGTCAGGGAATTTTGGAATTGGTCAGGGAAAACTATAATTTTGAAAAAAAATTCAGGGAAAATTGACCCTAGTCAGGGGAAAAATGAAATTTTCTAAATATGTCATAGCCCTGAATCTAAATCCCAGAGCTAAAATCTGTGCATCAGGTCACAAGAATCTGGTGCAGTAAAAGCGATTTTATAAATTTGGGACCCTCGAGAGGCATTGTGCGATTTAAGGGTGCGTTGCTGAAGTCCAGCAGCATTGCCTTGGCTACAGGAATTGCCAAAAAAAAGTATTAAGGTACTGTATTTTGAAAGTCTGAGCTTAAATGAGAGAAGACTGTTCTAAGGATGGTTCACTAATGAAATGATATTACTTTATCTTATTAGTCAGGGAAAAGTAGGGGGTCAGGGAATTTTGACGTCTCTAGTCTGTGGCAATCCTGTTAGGGCTAATATACAGCAATGAAGCCACACGGCTTGATGGTTGGGGGTAAACATAAAACAGCTCATAGCCAGATTAACTATATTTCCTACTTTTTAGTAATTTCCGATTACACGGAGAATCTGTCCTACATCATTGTAATATCCCTATAAGATCATAATTTAGTTTTAACCCATTTAACTACACATTTGAGTAGTCATTTTACTCATAGTTATCTCTAGGTCAAAGTACAAAACAAATTTGCTATTTTTCCTACTTTTTCCTCATCAACCCAAAGTGGCTTCCCTATCCATGTAAAGCCTAGGATGTGTGGGTGTGGTTGAATTGGCCCAAATAGGCTTACCACCTATATTCCCCAATCCCCTGTGTGGGCTGACCTGCCAGCAGCCTTGAGGTGGGACCAGGGGGAGCGGCCGGAGGATCCTGGTACTAGATCACCGGGAGGGAGATGGGGAGCTCCCTCTAAAGGTTCCTTAATGGGTTTATGAGGACAGGGCATATAGGGGGTCGGCGGGAGCACTATCACTGCAGACACGGCCCTCACAAGGCACCACCCATATCTCACACTGCTACATGGACCTCCAGGGGGTGGGGAGGGGGAGATGAGGTGGATGGGAGGGGATGGGGGGATGAGGGGGGGGGGGGGGGGTACCTGGGGCAACTTGAGAAGTAGGAGGGTGCATACCTCACACAGAGCGCATAATTTCTCAGCGTGCCTGGAATTTCACAAGTTTCCATGAGGGTTGGCAGTATTCAGGGAATTTCAGGTATTCCACCTTGTGATCTGTGAATATTCTATGATTAGGTTACAATCAATTAATAACCTAATGAATACATCATATTATTTTGAGTCATGTTTGATACCTATATTGGTAATTGTTCAGAATTTTTGCTTTACTGGCAAGGGGGAGACACATATCTCACACTACATGTACTACATGTATGTCTAAGGGGCAGGGGGAGACCCATATCTTACACTACATGTACTACATGTATGTTTAAGGCAAGGGGGAGACCCATATCTCGCACTACATGTACTGCGTGTACATCTAAGGGGCAGGGGAAACCCATATCTCACACTACATGTACCACATGTATGTCTAAGGGGCAGGGAGAGATCCATATCTCACACTACATGTACTACATGTATGTCTAATTGGCTGGGGGAGACCCAATATCTTACACTACATGTACTACATGTATGTACATCTAAGGGGAAGGGAGAGATCCATATCTCACCCTATACTGTGTGCACAATTAAGTTAAACCGCATAGATCTACGGTAGGCAGAGATGCCACTCAGGAGTGATGAAAAATCCGGAAAAGTAGGAAGGACATTTCCGAATTTTCAGTTTAGACAATGAAAGGTTGTTAAACGTAATCAGAAAACTTAAATTTATTTTTCATATGGATAAGAAAGTATATAGGAATACTCTGAAAAGTAAAATTGGTGACTTTGCTAAAGACAAATTTTAATTCAATCTCTATTCTAACCTGGCAAAAATCCGGAAATCCGGAAAAAGAAAGAAAAATTACATCTCTGGGTAGGCTACATTGCATTATCTACATTTAGGCCTACATCCAATGGCCTAGGAGAGTGCACCATGTAGATGGACGAGGGGGGCTGATTTTCGTATAAAACATGTAAAACTGATGGTGGGTTCTTGTAATGAATTTATTACCAACGTTCTTACTAACCACCTGTACAGTTCTTACCCACTAAAACTGGAGTCCCTCCCGTTAGAAAACGTCAGTGTTAAGCCGGACGGCCACTCCCTTCTAGGTACAGCATAGCACCACCTTACACCCACCACCACCACCACTGCACCATCCAAGAACACCACCACCAGCAGCAGCAGCAGCAGCAGCAGCACAACAACAACAAACCCGTGCCCGGAGGAGGCAGCAGGAGGCCGTGTATGGGGCAGCAGGAGGAGTCTCTCCCGGCGTGCCAGGAGCCAGGGCTGTGTGATTACAACTCGAGTACTACAGCTCCCCTCATTATGTACGTACACGGCGACCAAAGGGGTAAAACCCTGATAAGGGCTGGAGATAAGGGTATCAGTTAGGACATAGATGTCATGACACTGACGTCACGATGACGTACAAGGACGTCGTTGGGATTAACAACTGACAAGGACATTATCGTTTTTTACCTAGACTTGATCGGGGTATATAGGATCCAGAAGGTACTTGACTCTAGTGGTAGGCCGCACGTACGTACTCACCCCTCCAAAAGTCTGAAGCCAGCCCCGCCCCGCCCCACCCTGTCAGACCCCACCCCTCAATAGCAGTACCAGTTCTCAGTGACGGCTCTCAGTCAGAGTCCCACTCTTCAGCTCTCATTGGCTTCTCTCCCAGTCTCCAGACTCCCCCGGTGGGCCGGGCCGAATGGTGAATCCCGACCTTACCCATAGCGCGCTGCTACAGAGAACAGTGCCGTGTTGTTGTGAGTCGGCGATAGTTAGGTTACTTGTTATGGGACAGGCCTGCTGGTGTGAGGAACAGCGTCGGATCATCATTGGATCCCTCCAGTACCCTACTGCCTTGACTCCTGCGTGCAGCCACAGGCTCCAGGAGTAACTGACTGACTGACACAGCCCAGAGTCTAGTACTACTGCTACAGGAGAGAGTGGGAGAGGTAGAGGTGGTTAGTGAACAGCCTCCCCTCGTCGGCGACACACACACAAACACGCCACTACTACTACTACTGCCTCTGCTACAGTACAGGAGGGCCCACTGACAGCTAGCTGGCTACACCTCCAACACTCCAGGGCTGCAGAGACAGGCCACAGTCACCACGTTGGATATAGAGACACAGGAGGAGTCAGAGTGTAGTTAGCGTCCCAGGATTGTGTGCCTTCTCTGGGGTATTGTTGAGGCACCCTGGAGGAGTGGGAGAGAGGAGGAGCAGTGGATGAGGAGGACAAAGCGGTGTTTGTTGGCGTGGCGTGAGAGCCAGGGCTGTTACCTACCTACCTAGGGCCCCGGGAGGGTGTAGTACTGGTGGCGGTTAGGGCCCCGCCTCCTCCACCCGCCAGTCACGTTGGGGAGGATCTGGAGAACAACCCCCCTGCTCTCACTACTGACTGACAGCTTCTCAACAACAAATAGAGCTCCAGAGTCCTAGGTGGGACCTAAGTTTTGAAAGTTTGATTCTGGATACTAGGGTGAGACCCACTGGAGGACGCAGAGCGGAACCGGAAGTTGCCGCTTACCGGATGTGATGATCGACGCCACTCGGCGGCGTCTCTGACCACGTGACTGTAGAGTCACCACGTGAGGGGGTTTCCCACCGTGGAGGAGGGGGCGTTAGTAGACGGTGTAGGGAGCGAGTGGCTTCTTGACTGTTTCCTCCAGGTTGGTTCAGGAGGAATTTACAACTGAGGATTTATATGGTGGCACTTTACCTATAGTGTCAGTTGATAAACACCTATTACTGACCCAGGATCAAAGCCTGCATTTCCCAGTGCATATATATTCATAGCAAACACCCTAGCCTGGACAGGAGAGGCCCCACCTTTCCTCCAGGGCATAAGACATTGAGAACCCCGTATCCCCTTCTTCCCAGACCCCCATACGTCCTTGGCCGACGTCGCTGTCGTCGTCTTGGTCGTCGGACCCCCATTGTTTACCTTGGCCACTCACCGCCAGCTGTTTATACTGCACATAGCGGCCGCCGCCGGCCCCGACCCGGCTACCTCTGACCGCCGCCACCCCGCCCGGCCCCGCCAGCCACCAACAACAAGGAGCCCGACAAAAAGTACACACTTACAACAAAAATGCTGGTAGCGGCCTAAGAAAAGGGCCCCCGTTGACAGTTCGGACGGCGGCGAGACGTCTTAAGTTTGTGTACTGCCCACTGGAGGGAGTTTGTGGGACCCTGGAGGAACCGCCGAGGCCCCCTCCTGGGCGTGGAGTAGTGCCGACCCTGGAGGAGTAAGTGAGGGGTCAGGGACTTGGGTGTGTGTATGTCGTAAGCCTGGGAGATCCTATAGGTGTTCCTCTGGTTATTATTGCTTTTATTGTTATTATCAAAGAGGCCCT
This sequence comes from Lepidonotus clava, assembly GCA_936440205.1. Taxonomy (NCBI): domain Eukaryota; kingdom Metazoa; phylum Annelida; class Polychaeta; order Phyllodocida; family Polynoidae; genus Lepidonotus; species Lepidonotus clava. Next base: position 31,455,190 of record OW387145.1, on the reverse strand, counting down.
GCACAGCTAAGGCTTTATCAGCGAGTCCTGGGACATACACACAGCTAATACTCTATTAAAGAGCTCCCAGGCCAGCTAATGCTATATATACGAACGCTGCATACCTGAGCGGAGGAGTCAGACCACGAGCACGTTGGATCCTTTTTGATCAGCGGTCACCCAGCAGAACGGACCCGGGTCGTTTTACACTCGGGGTATTCCCCGCTAGTTGACTCTCATCATTGCCGCGCGGACCCAGCGACACCCACAAGATCATAAATCGAACAAAAAACTAAACCACACACGACACCCAACCCATCCACAATCCCCCAACCACTACCACCACCACTGGTAGGACCGTCCCAGCGGCCTAGGACCAGGCGGAGGGCCCTGATAGGGGACTCCGGGTTGTTTTTTGACACAGGAAGCCAGGGGGTTGTCGTGCTGGTGTTCTGAGTGTAACAAGTATATATCAAAGTGGTGAAGTCAGCGCTCCGACAGAGTGGAACTAGAGCCTACACGCTGCACATGACACACACCAGGGAGAGTTCAACTTTAAGAACAGCTGGATTTGTTCTGAGCCTTCAACTCCATACACAAAAGGGCATTAAATGTAAAAGCCCTTATTGTTATATTTGGGATTAAAAAAAGATTTGTCATCTAGGAGATATTTGAAAACTGGACTCAGGACATATCCTTCTATCGAAAGGGCTTCATAATTCAGTCACCGAAGGGCCTTGGATTAAAAGGGCCTTATGATTTATGTGAGGTCACAGGAGGACCTTTAAGGTAAAAAGGGACGCCGAAGGGCACCTGCGCAGGTGGATGAGTAGTACTAGTAGCCCTTGTAGTAGTGCTGTTAAGTGACCTTTCCCTGCCGAGTATTTGTTTGGCCGTGAGGGTCCTGGCGTCTTGCCCTTATCTTACCTTATCGCCGCTGGCTATCTCCACGTGGCCAGGTATCGGCCTCAACTGCGCGGCTTATCAGGCCACAATGGGCTAGATCCCCGGCTCAGCAGAGTGATTAGGTCCCCCGATATCTTCTCCCGGCGTCCCGCCAGCCTAGATAATTCACCAACTTATTTAAGCATGTGAGCTCGAGACGATCGAACGGATCTCGGCACTACAGGGTATTGTGATGAGACTGGATTAAAGACACAACAAATCTGGCACAAAAACAGGTCCAAAAAGACCCTGGACATTCCTGATATATGAGATAAGGATTACCCATCATATCTCAGTGTATTGAGTGAGAATAGATTGGCCAGAAAAACTTGTGTTTATAGTTTTCGCTGGAGGCAAGGCGCGGATTTGTTCACAAGTGAATGTACTACTACAACAACTCCTCCAGGAGTAGGGAGCTCCAGTAGGTCAGCACTGACGGGGTCAGGGACCGGCGCTACTACCCCAGCAGGAGGAGCATCAAGTCTGCACCGGAGACGCACTGGAGGAACCGTGGAGGAGGCCCGCTGGGAGCGAGTGAGCGAGTGAGGCAGTGCTCGCCGCCCCCATCCTACCAGTACTACAAGGGTGACCTAGGTGCATCCCAATCTCCACTTAAAAACACGCACTCTCACACAAATCCTGGATCATTTCAAATTGATACATGAACCGTTAAGGATCTGATACTCTGAACACTACAGGAATATAAGTGGCATCTCCGGGTCAGCAGGAGAACTGATCTTTGTCATAAGGGATCATAAGGATACTGCGTTGTTCTCACAGCTGATTTAAGTTTGTGGCCCAGGCCGTTTTTGATTATTGAGCCGCCTGGTCATATATATTTAGGATATTTGCGTGGGGGTGAGACCCAAAGGGTGGGATCCTTACCAAAACAGCACACTCTCGGATCCGGCTGAAGTGCCCCATCTTCACAACACCACGTGACATTATAAACCACGCCCACCACCTTATAAACCACGCCCACCTGGATCGGCTGGTTTTGGTTCAGATTTATTATACCCCGTTTTTATCGGGCCATGCACTCTAAAACAAAGCACCTCGTTCCACCTCAAGTACTCTCTCGTGTGTTATAACCACACGTTACGTGGACGGTGGCTGTGAAATATTACCTATTTGAAGGTGATTATTCTCTTCACGTCGGGCGACGTTGATATAAATTAAACACCTATTTGTGGTTTAAATTGGTTGCAGCAGCACAGTTCTATGCAAGGATAAGACTGATTACCAAAACGGGAAAAATCAATCATAAACCAAGGAATATCAGCCACCAATCAAGGAATATCAACCATAAATCAAGGAATAATAGCCATACATTTTAATCGGTAATAAGGTTGTGATATATAGCAAATTACAATTATAATAAAACCTGCGATATATCGAGCGCTGGCAACACAATTTGAATCCTGCACAATTCAGGCGACCGCGACCTCACTTCACCCACTCCGAGGAGAAGGAGACCGGGCGCAGCTCTGAAAATCTGACGGCGCGTGGTGCGTCCCTCCCCGGGCGGCGTGGATCCCCCGTGCCGGTCTCTTAACCCGAGGTCCTAGGTACTTACTATAAGGGGCCGAGGAGGGGTACAAGGCTGGCGGACGGTGGCATTGACTGTGTGTGTGTTTTGGGGATGTTTATTCCCGGTCTAGGAGCGCACACATCGCACACCTCCGTGTACACACGCCCGGCGAGGATTGGGCTCAGACGTCAAGTTTGTCTTTCTGATGGCGTCACCCGTCGGGTTCATGCCATGCACCCAGTGACTTGTAGCCGCTCTTCAACGAACATCTTAGACCCATACACCACCCACCCCCTGTAGCTCCCCTCAAACACACCACAAGAGGAATAGGTAGAATACCTCGACTGAACTATACCAGAAGTTGAGGGCCGTCCAACCCATTTATATAGACAGCCCCGCAGCAGCCTCCTACGCTCCTGGTACCACCTATAAAAAAACTTCTCAGTCAATTACGTGGTGGGGCGCCCCGACTGCACCCCGTTCACCTACATATAGTGGGGGAGCTTGGCCACTCGATGGCAGCAGCAGCAGCAGCAGCAGTAGCAGTGGCATCCAATGCCTCAGTGGTAGCAGTCAAAGCGACAGGACAGTCCCAGGGAACACATTCAGGGGTTTAGTCGGTTAAATAGGGTACGCCGTTTCTACTTCTATAAGTAGTTGGGGGACTTTAAATTCTAAGGTAACTCCCACCCCCAGTACAGATCCATCGTCGCCTCTATCTATCTACACTGAACGCCGGACATACATATCTCTCCCTATACACATACATACCTCCTAGATCCCTGCCCTCACACACGTGGTGGTGCATAGAGCAGCCACTATTTGCCTGAGAACATATTGGTATAATTGCCGGCAGGGCCTCCCTGTGTAGTAGTACATACAACAAGGGCCCTTCCCCCCAAAACCCCGACCGACCCCCACCTTAAACTACCCCCTTATATTATTACCCACCACCCAAAGGCTTGTAGGCCTTGTAGGCTTGCTCCCCGCCATCCACATCGGTAGCGGCGGCGGGTGCATCGTCGTCAGCGGCGCTGGAAGGAGCACAGCGGCCGGGACCAGTTTATATAGACTCAGCCGCTTAGCAGGTTGGAGTCAGCACCGAAAGACCGTGACCTCCCCAACTCGCCAGCAGTGACAAGCCTCACCTACCTACCTTCCCCACCACCACCACCACCCAGATGCAGGCGGCCTGCTTAAAGAGGGGACACGGAAAAAATATTTAAACAAAAATATATATTTAAAAAGAAAGTGTGTAGAAAAAAGGAGGGAAAAGAAGTGTTGGGAGAAGGAGTAGGAGGAGGAGGAGAGAAGGTGGTGACTGGGGCGTGTTTGACGTTTTGGTGGAGGAGTCGGCTGGCGGCGCGGAGTTTATCTCCTTAGCGGCTTTGTCGTTCTGTTTGCCCGCGGCCGGGGGCGTTGGAGGTATCGGGCGGCGCTTACTTACTTACTTATAACATACCCTCCCCCCTCACCTATATCCTAGCACCCACCCGCCCTCCTGGTCCTGGTCCTACCAGCACCGCACAGAAGCCGCTTGTGGCATACTTCTGCCCGCCACCGAGTCAGTGTATATACCATACCCACCTACCTATATCCATCCACCTCTATGGTATAAGTATATATACCGACCCAGCGCTGCAGTAGGAATCTGCACACCCACCCCTAGCACCCGCCACCACCCCCACGTGTCCACGGGGGGTACTAGTGGAGGTGTGAGGCCGACAAGCGCGGAGGCAGTTACACAGACGCGCCAGGTACCGGCAGGAGGAGGAGCTGCTGGCTGGTAACCGGTCGGCGGGATAGAATCCATTGGAATCTGCGCCTATTGCATTTCGCTGGTCGTCAGCAGTTGACGACCTCTTACTCTCACCACATAGGCCAGTTGGATACCTCAATTCCCTGGATTTACTCACTCACTCAAACCGAGCAATTCGTAACGTGCTCGCTCTGGGCGTCTTCCCATAGACCCCATTCAGGAGCAGCTCAATTTTATTCAAACTAAAACCAGCTTGGAAAGTAAGTTCTTCCGCACCTACTTTGGATTTAAAATTAGAATTAAAACAAAAGGATTGGATAGTGGCAAGTGCTGCTGCTGCTCCGCGGAGCTGATTGATTAAGCAGGGGCGTTACGTAACCAGAGCCCAGGAGGAGCACCTCAGTGGGAGCAGGTGAGGCACGGCGGTGAGCACCAGGACCCAGGAGGAGGGACTCCAGGTGAGCAGTACCTGGCGTCACCCCCTGTGGTAACCCCCACCACCCTCCACTACACCTGTGGGAGTACAGGATCAAAGCTGGGAGATCCAGGTGCCACTTGGGTAGAGGCGCCTTGTGTTCGCCCGCCCAAACCCAGGGTTCTTTCTGTCTCCCAGAGACCCACTTGTCTCCATAGAAACCGACTGATACTGTTACCATAGAAACGGCCAGGATGCATATGCAGGGAGTGTACGCGGACCCTACTGAGGGGGCGATGGCGTCTATGTACCAAGGTGAGTGTTTATCTTTAGTATCTTTATGTGATAAAGGTTTGATATTTACATAATATTTATCCCCTCCTCCCACATTGCGTGATTCCCAGCCAACAAAACAGTCCGAACCTTATACTTTATAGCAAAATATAAAGAAAAAAAATGTAATTTCTTTGAACCAGTCCCAGCTTTTAAACTGATGCAACACGCACTTGCAGGAAAGGAAATATGTGTGTTCCAGTGAACATATGGGTGCGTGGTATTTACCTTAAGTGATGTGAAATAATCTTTTTTTTCAAATATGAAAAATAGCAACATCTGTTGAACAGGCTCCCCTCCCGAGGAGAGGTATAGGCCTTGGCAGTCTGGTGGGTTGTAAACATAGGATGTTTAGATTCACTACAACACTGGGCCTGAGGCCGCCTTCCCCCGGCATCTGTCTGAAATAATCTTTGCTGAAAGGCTGTATCTAAAGCTGCTTCTGGCTTTTCCCCGAGATGCAAGGGAAAGAAAACATAATGTGATTCTTTGTGACCCTTTTTCCCGCTCCTTTGTATGTGGGGGAAGAGTTTGCTAAGTCGGAGCAGGGAAGGTGGTTAAATACTCACTATACTAAGAGAACTTCACCAGTAGTTTGTGCCACTTTTCTTGTGGTTTTTATCTGTTTACAAACCAGTGCAGTACCCTCTGACTTGCGACCCTCGTTTCACCTCCCCTGGCGCTGGGTGCGCTGGGGTGCTTTACAAAGTGTCATGCCCCTTAATGATAAGTAATAAGGTACACAGAGCAGTCAAGGTGAGGGGTAGACCCCCAGGTGAAGTCCAGGTCGTCTCGCCACTCTGCTATAATACTCAAGTAGGTTACCCACGCAACTCTTGGTATCTCCTATACAGTCTCAAATGTGAATTTCCCACTCCCTTAGTTTGTTTGCAATGAAATGACTTAGACTTCTAACTACTTTTACCAGTGGAGGCATGCAATAACAGGCAGATTTATGTCCCTAATGGGTTTACAAACATCATTTTTTTTGCCGTGTTGCAGCAGTTTCAAATCATACTTCACAACAGACTCTTAGTGGATTAGAAGATGAACTCTAAGATGATAGTATTACTGTAAACAAGTTTAAAAGAATTTTTAAAGCAATCATCGGCGCCATGTGACTGGGGGAACCGTAGAAGAAACCATGCAGCTGGTTTGATGCCTGTTTTTGATCTTTTATCTTTAAGAATGGGGCTAACCGACAGGAAGTCTTATCTTTTATGTGACAGACAATGTATCTTCATTGCCACCTTCACTGATAAGCAGGATGATTATTCAGTCATCTTGGAAGAGTAAAAAATTAATTGGTTTACCATGTGTACTTATCCTTATCGTGATCTTCCTTGTGTATGAAAAATTTAAAAAGATTAACATTAAAAATTATATTCCATATCTTTTCTTGAATATCGCTGATTTAATCAATTCATGTTAGCCTAAGATGCTTCTTAGTTTTAAATAGAACCAAATAAAAGAAATGTACTCCCCTGTCAAGAATCATTCACTTGGTGCACAGGTTAGAAAATGATCTTATTGCTGGATTACAGCTGTTCTCCTTTCCTTAGCTAATACATTAATACCGGGGTTAGTCTTTTATAAACGACTTTATTTCCTACTGGTTTGCATGAAAGCAGAAATCAACTTTTTATATGCTCTTGTGCTTTTGCATTTAGGTGTAAAAAGAAATCGAAAGTATATACATCCATGTAGACGTATATATACATAATATAGCCGCATAGAATAAGATGAAATAGGAGCTTTTAAAATAGGTCCCCCGGGGGAAAACATAATAAAAAAAATACTGCATCTGTTGATTCTTGAAACAAAGATTGCTATTAATTAACAACTGGTATGCTTTGATACCTTCCTGCCAATTTATATGGACAAAGGTCCCTCTCACACGTGTGACAAGAGAGTAATTATCGTCGTCAGAAGGCGTTACATAGATTTACTTGAGACGACGAGGTGATTAGATCATTCAGGGAATGGGGTGTAATAAGTGGAAAGGTATTTGGCTATTATTAACACTTAAGATCTCTAGTGGAGCTTCTGGTTGGTAGTACAGTATGGGTCCACATCAATAAGTTCATTGTTTGACATAGATGCCACTTTTCATTCTTACTGCTTTGACTATCTTTGACTATATATAGCAGCATTTAGATTTTTTTTTGTTTTTCACTAATTTTAAAGAACAATGTACGCTCTTATTCAGAATGATACATGCTCACATATTTTGTTTTCGATATCAAAATGTGCATGTTATATGATGAGCTTCTTTAGCTGTATTATACTGGTATGCAGTTCTGAATCAGACAGATATTCCTAGAGATCTTTGTATAATATTTTCACCTCTCTCATTGACTATACAAAGATCCCTTCTACCAAGTGTTAATGAGATCTGTGAATCTTCTTGAACGTGAGTTGCATTTCCTAACATTTGACATGTCCTGTTAATTAGAAAAAAAACAGTACTAAACGTGTTGCCACACTTTTGTATCACTTGTTCTAGACAAAATGAACTAAAGACATAATGAAACTGTTTGCACCACAGTCACCAAAACCCTCACCGGTGAAAAGACAGTTCAACCTCTTAGGCCTGAAGCAGGTACACAGAATATGCTTAAAGTACAAAAGATTATGTTTCCACTTCGTGGATCAGCATATTGTATTTGGAATAATTGTCTATCACAGAGTATCAATTAAATGTCCAACGACTATTCCACAGGTGCTCGCCGTACTCTGTTTTTGAATACAAGTTTTGGTTTCTATTTCTGCAAAATCACTGACTATTTTTTTTTATAGACGCCTAAGAAAAGGGGTTTTCCACTATATCTTTCAAAGTCCTGGTAGTTTAGAAAAACGTCAGGTACAAGAATACTATCATTGGACTATGTTAATTTTCGAAAAGGGTAACAAGTGGGAACCGAGAATAATAATTGCAAGAAATGTGAACTGCGGACATCATTTCCCGAAAATTCACAAACTATAACGCAAGAATTGTTACCAATAGAAAAGAAACCCATTTTGATACGTTACACAAAATGAACCAGATTTGGGATGAGGTATTCATTGTGAGTTCAGAGTAGCGCGGGATGACCTAGTGGTCTGAGTTAAGGGCCAATAATACACAATTTGTACACTCACTCCAGGGCCTGACAGGCTAGCTGGAGCAGGAGGCAAGCCCTGGAGGCATGCAATAACAGGCAGATTTATGTCCCTAATTAATAGACGGACATGCTACTTTTTAACCCCAACCTGCAGGTGTATCGCGAGGCACGCCAGCTCGTCCCTGAATGCATTGAATGGAGAGAAATACCAAAGCAGATTTAAGTATTAAAGCGCTCCTGTCAAGTTGGTAGAGCTTGGAAAAAACGAGTGACACAGGGCTAGGTCAACATTTGGGCGGATATAAACACATATCCTTCATGTGTGAAGGACAATAGATGCTTTGTATCTGGATATAACAATTAGGTAGGGCATCAAAATGGGCGTAGGACCCACTGGTTTTCGAAGCGTTGAATATTAATGTTTTTATCTCCATAGTAGTTTATGAATTTACATACTTGTTTTGTGGGAAACAATTACATCGTTGTTCCCAAGAAAGTTAAGAGACAGCTCGAGGGTGTATTCTATTTTAATATTATATATATATTTTTTAATTGAAAATTCCTTGGCTTTAATGGAGAATTCCCAGGGCATCATTCAGAATAATTCAGAGACAACGCTGAAATTAGACCAAACAATAGCAAAACTTGACAGCGTATCTAACATCTACTCATTCACAAAACACTTATATAGCTGATTATTCAATGGAAATCCGGCTATAAAAATGCCTAGGGGTTTAAATCAAATATATAACCTTGACTTTCTCACCAGTTTGCCTACGATCATTGTGCATTATACTTGAGCAGTGGGGAAAAAGGGGAGGGTATGTGAAGAGTTATCATCAAATTTTCAGTTCTGTTGATAATCACACATAAGAGCTGTACCGCCTCAGGCTCTCGAACACCTGGGAACTTCAGGCATGAACAATGTCTTTGGGGCTATTACCGAGGCAAGTTAGAGGATCTGACTCCAACCTTATCTTACCTCTTAATCTACCTTACCCTCCCCAGTTGCCCTGTGGCTTTGTCGGTTTGATAACCCTCCACCTGAGAATGGTTCATCATCATGAGTCGATGTCAGATTTCCCCGCCGATAGTCTACACATAGCCCACTTTAATACCCTGACATTCTGCATTTAAACTATGAATTTGTCCATGTTTATATCACCAAATCAAATGGTGTAGCCTGTTGTAGGCTATAATTATAATGGATTAATGTAATAATTTAATTCCGAATCCTCCTTTAAAATGCTGTTGAAGCCAAATGCGAGAGTAAAAATGATGCACTGGTATTCTTTTTTTTCCAAGATTTTTTTTATGTATTGTTGCAGACATTTTCTCCAATTGCATTGAATATTTTCTGAGAAATCGGTAAGGGCAACGGCAAAATGACAAGTATTATGAAAGGTATTAAAATCCCTTCAGTCATTTTGTCTGACATCGAATTGTCAGACAGTGCACGTCAGACATTGTACGTCGGACATAGTACGTCAGACAATGTTTTTCCACTTGACAGCCAAGGTCCTCATTTTAGTGGCAAAGAAGCTTTTCCTGGGAGTCCCGAGCTAGTACTGGGCAACCATCTTAGCCATTCCTGTTTAAGGTGTGTCTGTGTTTTTCAATCCATGTCAATAACTAGTTCTTCGTACAAGTACTTCTTGGTACTTTCAGTTCATGACAAAAAGTTGAATAGATTTAGATCAACGTTAACATAAATAGTGTTGTGATATATGCACCAGATACAATCAGCGATGGCTGGAATAAAAGAAGATTGAATAGGTATTAAAGTACCCTAACAAGCATATCAGAAAGTAACCTGAGTAGCGACCACATTCTTTTGTATTTTCCAATTCAGGTGTCTATCCTTGAGTACAGTCCAATTAGATTGATAGTTTTGAAAAGGCGTTTAAGTAGAAAGCTGTTTCATAATGTCAAGCTTTATTTATTTTGTGAACACTTGTTTTTCAAGTGGTGAGCTGAGGGGTAAAGTTTTGATATTTAAGTGTAGAGATGCGTTTCTAGAGCCTGTATTACATTAGGCGATTCTGACTATAGGGAATTTGCTGATATTTAAGCCCCGGCTCCACTGCCCGACAGTTGAGTTGAGTTGAGTTGAGTTGAGTTGAGCTGTCATACAGTGGAGCCGACATTGTGACTAGAGTCGTAGCTTCTTGCGAACCTTTGGGTTGTACAATCATGTTGAGCAGATGAAGATGTACGACCAGACAGTCGTAGGCTCTGACACCATCAACAGCTACAACCATCGAGTTGAGTTCAATTGGTCAGTTGAGCCGGGGCTTTAAGTTTCCACGAGGAATATAATTGGAATTCTAGCATGCTACCTACCATTTGGATTGTTATTAAGGGCCCTTTCTAATGATATAAATAATAAATATGCCCTTAATCTGACTGGCGATTTTTAAAATCCCGAAACAAAATCAGCTAGTGGAAAACAGCTCTTACTTACCCTAGCGTAGCACGTTGCATACGTCAAGAAAGTGTAATTTTGGAGATTGGTCCCCAACACTTGACAGGTAGCAATTATAAGGGAGTTTATTTCAACTTCAAAGTAATATATTTCATGCGAGGGAGTTGTAGGACTGGCAATCGATGAGACCTGGTTTTAATAGAAAGGGTGTTGTACAATCACTGCACCATTCGTAGTCAATATGTAAAAAGGTCGGACATCTGGACATGTCTGACGTGGGAGCACAACGTCAGACGTTAAATGATTAGCCTAAAACGTCAGACATATTTTCTGAGAAAAAAGTGAGACAAGTATTAGCTTGTATGGGCAATATCTGGCAGTGGATACACAACTTAACTTACCCAAGAGAAAGCTCATGAACCTCAAAATCCATTTTTTTCAAAAAGTGTTTCATATACACTGCCGAATTCTCTAGGTTATCTTTTGCATCTGACAAAGTGACAGGCACTCTGTCCGGAGGCAAAGGCACTGTTTTTCCAGGCTCTTGAGTGGAAGAGCAATTGATCATTTCATCTACCAAGATGAAAGGGAAACAGTTGATAAGTAAGTATGAGCAGGGAAAAAGGTTTGCTAACTTCCTACTGGCCAAGGAAAAAACTAGACAAGCTCAGCCCACCGAAAGAATGAGCTGCCGTTTATTTAGCCGTGTGTGTGTTTTTTTCTGAGGGGAGGGACAGGGAAGAGAGGACCTCTTTATTCATTTTTCTCTCTTTTGGAAAATTCGGCGGATATTAGAGCGAACAAAGAGAAGTAGAGTGAAAGAGTCAGGAGTTGCTAGTTTGCTGTTGTGTATAATCTACGTGCTATCTTTTTCATACAAGTTCTGCTGTTTCAATTTAGACAAAGGGATATGACTTTGTGTATAGTATCAGAATAATGTAGCAAATATGTTATGTTTTTTGACGGTATTAATATTAAAAAAGGGCCAAGGATTCCGGTAATTCTATTTTTATTCAAACCTATTTGGACTGAAGGGTCCTAAACGTTTGTCCCTGTGGAATGTTGTTCGTTTACACTTCTGATACTGCTGTTTAATCTATAGAATTCCACATTTTGATAAGAATAAGGTAAACAGTTATGATAAATATAAATTCATTAGATAAATCGTCTCTTTTCCCATGTGAATGCACGTTTGTTACCGTGTTATAATATATTCACATAATCACATAATAATGATTAGACCAATGGGGATGGTGTTTATAGAATGTGATTACTTTGGATATCTAAACATAAAATTAAATGCTAGGTCAGACTTTTTGCTAGTATATAACCTTTATTTTGTATGGTCACCTAAAGCCAGTACTCCACATAATGCTATTGCCCCCTTGCGATAACAAATCAGATGAAGATGGAAACGTTATCGCGGTGAAACGTTATCGCAGTGTAATCGCAAAGTTAATTTCTTTTTTATTTGTAATACCGATACCCAGAAATCGTACATGATAATATCACACTTTGAGATTATACATACTGTGTATCAGCAGCAAATATCAAGGCAAACATCACATAATAGAAAATAGGCTTCAAGTCTAAGTCAAGGAAACCTCAGCTTTGGCGACAGAGTCCACTGGGTGCACATGTATGTATGTTTTAATGCTTGGTCGCCTTTGACACAAACAAAAGAGTGGAATTGAACCCACCAGACATCATCGCCGACTCAGGGGGGAGCTCAGTGAGACAGGATTTCACAGCAACTTGTTTGTCTCTGCCACTTAAAACCCGGCGAAAACTCAGGAATGCTGGCCTGTACCAACCTTACACCATACACATTGTCGTTGTTGTCGCCTACGTACGTCCAGTGCTTTACAGAGGCTACTCCCCGCCTGGATCCCTTTAATCGGCTGACGCAATAACGAAAATAAGGAGGGGAACAAAATCAAAACAAAAAATCAAATGGAAAAAATAAACCAAAAATCAAATAATAAATCAATTAAAAATCAATTTAAAAAAAATAAATTAAATTAAAATCAAATAAAAAAGGAAATAAATAGAGTGAAAGAAAGTTGCTGCACTCCGGTTGTTATCGCCCACACAGTTTGTATTTCGACGAAGCCCTGCGAAGTTCATCATTAAGTTGTTTTGTGCGTGGCTAGATCAACTGGCGTTTCCCCTAACCCGCAGGGGAGAACAAGATATCTGGCCCTGAATGGTCTGACGGCCCACTCTGATATAGGATTGGATGTTTCCCCTCTGGCTTAGGATTCAATTCACTCAGAGTAAAAAGAGAATAAAAAAGATAAATTAAAAAGAAAAAAATAATCGAGGAAAAAAAGGCTGCCTGTTCTAGTTTCAGTGCAGGTTGCATAGATTGTTTCTCTGTGAATGAAGCCTGTCACCCTTTGTTTGTGGGACGCTGGTACATGCTGTAGTGGGTAGAATTTGGACTGACTGTGAACGGAGATATTTTCGCACTTGTACATTTTCGGAAATTGACGACATATTCGCGTTTATATATTTCCAAGTTCTAATAAACCAAATGTTCGCGTTTTGATATAACATGGTCTATTCGTACTATAATTTGTCAGATTTTCGCGGCTGTTTCAAAAACCGCAAATTAAACAACCATATTAAAAAGCGAAAATAAATACGTTCACAGTATTCCTTAGGGTATAATACCCTGACTTCATGTCATGTCAATGGCTTTATCTAAGATTGCAGAGTAAGGGCATATTTTTGTTCAACGGTTGACCGGATTTCCTATTTGTTTCTGCAAATTCAAGAGGAACCCAAGATACTTTATCGATAAAGGGGCTGATAACAAGATATTAAATTCTACTTCTCCTAATCAGACATGTGGGGTCGTGACAGGGAAAAATGTATATAAGCTGTATCATTTTCAAAATGTTTTGTGTTTGAATCAAAGCATTTTCAAAATTGCTTGAATCTGACAAACAAAGAATATATCATAATAACATGTGAAAGGAAGTTTCGCGATTAATAAGATTTTATGTTAACAAATTTGATTAAGTTTACTCAAAAATACTCATAGGAATGACCATAGGAATACATATCAAATTGTGGGATTATTTGAGAAATTCTCCTTAATGCCTTGATAATTTACCATTACATTTAACTAGAACTCAAGACGTGGTCTAATCCTATCATAATTTTATAAAAATAAATTCTTTGATAATTTAAAAGACCTTAAATTTATCAAGCTCCTTCCCAAGAAGAGGGATGTAGCATCAAACCTAGGATCTCGGCATATTATCCATTATCTTTAAGACAAAAATGCCCAGGTAAAAATGTAATTACACATTCCCACATTCGATACACTTATTGCCACTACTTGGAGTTTCACTACACCTACATAGGAGATAGGGATCCAGGTAGAGCTAAATCGGATCACAGAGTGACCTCATCCCCACTGATAGTATCACTATCACAGCACTTAGCCTACTCGTCCTGACTAACCTACGCGTCTCCCCATTTACACCACTGATCACCTGGATCTGTAGGAAGATATCTTTAAACTAGATCATCCAGACGTTTTGTATATGCAGCCACTTTTTTGTAGCTGCATGGATTAGCTCTAAATCAAGCAGGCAATTCAAGTCTGAGATATGGTTGTTTGTTTTAGATACGTTTGTAAAAATGTAAACATATTTTGATTCTGTTCGAAAAGAGAGAATTTCGATATACCAGTAAACATGTGGAATATGTGAAATTATAGATCTTTAAATATGTTGATAGTATTGCACTTTTTCTTATTCTTTCTTTTTGTCTGTCCTATTTTGGTTAACATTTATAATATACGTCTAGGTAGGGGCACGGGGTGGTCAAGTGGTTAGAGCGTTCGCTTGGCATGCGGGAGAGCCGGGTTCGATTCTCGGCTGGGCCAGGCAGGGCTGCTACACCCCTCTGTGTTTCTCCCAGTGACAACGACTGGGATATCAAAGGCCTTGTGCCACTGGCTGTTGTGTGTCTGGCCCTGTCTATGGGACCAGGCATATTAAAGAACACCTACTTCGGTAAATGTGTAGGGGTATGGTCTCTACCTTCTCATAGATTCGATCACCATCACCGCCCTTGATATAACCCTGGCAGTTGATTAGGGCGTAAAGTAACCAATAACCAACCAACTATACGTCTAGGCTTTCAAAAGTGTTCTACCCTTCTTAATTCAACAGGCAAACAATTTCTGTAGGTCTGAGCTACAGGAATAGAGACACATTCCCATCGATTATCAGCCAGAACAAATCCCCTTTAATAAAGGATTACATTAATACAAAGGGTATCTTTCTTTTCTTACTTTTCTTATCTTATTTTTTGCTACAAATAGTTAATAACATTTATGGTATGCGTATATATGTTTCCAGAAGTGTTCCTCACTGCATAGCACATACTTACTTCAACAAGCAAACCAATTGTATCCTAAGGTCTCAACCACAGGAATAGACACACCACATTCCCAACAATTGTCGGCCAACAGAAAATCCTCTTCAATAAAGGGCGGTTACAGTGATACAACGTGTGCTTTTATTTTCCCTTTTTTCCTACAAAAAAATGAACAACATTTATCGTATGTCTAGGTTTTCAGAAGTGTTTTTCACTGCGCATTGCAAGCCCCGTTCAGCAAGCACACCATTTCTGTACTAAGGTCTAAGCCACAGGAATAGACACACCACATTCCCAAGGATTGTCAGCTAGGACAGAATCCCCTTTAATAAAAGGGATACAGTGTTATAAAAGTGTCTAGTTTTTAGTTGATAACATTTATAGTATAGGTATAGGTTTCCAGAAGTATTCAAGAAGTATCCTTCACTGCGTAGCACATACTAAGTTCAGCAAGCAAACCATTTCTGTAGGTCTAAGCCACAGGAATAGACATACCACATTCCCAACGATTGTCAGCCAGGACAGAATCCCCTTTAATAAAGGGTTACAGTGTTATAAAGGGTGTCGGCTGTGGGTTACAGGTCGCTACACCGCTCTGGTTGGGCCCTCCCATACCCTGACCCCTGCCGGCCGACGGGCTTTCATTATCAGCCTCCCCTCCACGCTTTATGTGCTCAACAAATCGGTCTAACATTCAGAGAAGATTATCTCTATTCTCCCCGTGTTGATAGCAAGCAGGGCTTAGCTGGATGGTCTCTGGGCCCTACAAAAGGCCACCCCTTGGGCACCCCAGAACACCCACCCAATTTGCCACGTCCCAACGGAACGGGGTTTTGGGGATGGCGTTGGGGAGGGGTGGTATCGCCTCATTGCCCATGAATGGCAACAAAATGTTGTGATTTTGCTACCGAAATAGGCTTTGGTGATCTATTTTTATAGGCAAAATGCTATGATTTTGCTACTGAAGAAAGATTTTGATATTTTATTTTCAGACAAAATACTGTGGTTTTTCTACTGAAA
Source organism: Lepidonotus clava (assembly GCA_936440205.1). Classification (NCBI taxonomy): domain Eukaryota; kingdom Metazoa; phylum Annelida; class Polychaeta; order Phyllodocida; family Polynoidae; genus Lepidonotus; species Lepidonotus clava. Next base: position 31,439,281 of record OW387145.1, on the reverse strand, counting down.
AGTGAAATACGGTTTAGGTGATTTATGTTCATTTTGGGGATTTGTTTATCATTCCCTCCCATCAGAGATCCTTTTTATAGGGATGTTATTTTTTCAGATTTTTATAGAATTTCAGAATTTGCGCTTCAACACACATAGTATGATTATAGGAATGTATTTGTTTTTAGGATAAAATCTCTTTATACCATTTCTAATGCTTTCATTCACCTCGATTTAAACCCTGTTTCGGTGCATGTAGTTAACAGATCTCGTTTTTGATATTCTACAGACCCCTGAATGTGCAACATTTTGCCAAAAATGTGTTTAAAAAAAGTCTCAGATATGGGGGATGGATGGGGAAACAGGGAGGTCTAGAGGATTCGAGTTAGGTGTGTGTGTTTTGGAGTGGGAAGGAGGGGAAGGGTAATAATGGTCATGGCTATTGAAATAAGCCGGCGTGGTGACCTATTCGTGGCCACAAGGGACTGGCTATACGAAGGGTTAGGGTGGGGTTAAACTTGGGTTTGAAGGTGTCGTTTTTGACCCTCTGTGTGAGGTGAGGTCCGAGCGGTCAGATTAGCCATTCTGCTCAGGCCAATCTAAAAGGAGATTGATTTTGGTGGATCGTTTGGATTTAAAAAATGGCAAGCAGGGTGGTCGGGAATGATATTTTTCAATGTTTTTCTTTTTAGTTGGTGGGAAATGAGATAAAATCTTTAAAAATAGAATTGAGGGAAAAAAATAGAAAGAAATTCGGGTAGCAGTAAAATGTCCAGTTGGGTCGACCGCAACAAAATAAAGAAAAGAATAAGGCTTGCCTCATACTGTGTGGTTAGGGGTGGTCACCAGACCCTGGACCTTCGGACAAAATCCCTGCTCCCCGATGGTCATGTTGTAAGCAGACAAGTTGAGATGAAATAATCAGGTGATAATCAAACAGTTAAGACAGACAATTTAAAAAATCTCTGATCGGGAACTTGGAAATTTGGCCAAAGAATGGGGATCTAGTTTTTGCAGTTATCGGGATTTCCTGGTTTAAAACATGTTCATGTTTCATACATTACTGACGTTTCGTAATGCAAATTTCTTTTGATACTAAGCCTTAAAGGGAGCCAAAACTAATAGAATTGACAAAATTTTCAAAACTCAGATAAGTATAGAAATATGTTAGATGAGTCCAGTTAAGGTCAGTGGTAAAGTATTAGCTGTGAAAACTAGCTCAAACTGAAGTAAATGTGACAAGAGATGGTAATATTTGCATTTGTTTGTAAACAAACCCTATTTTTGCGGATCTACATTAATTGATTTGAGCAGGGAAACATGTTTATAATGATTTCTTACAATATTTCATGGTTTAGATTTTAACATGGGCCAGAAATAGGCTCAAAGAATGGATTTCCATGATTATTTGAGTTTGGAAAATTTAATTTAATTGATTTGTTTTGGCTGAGGCTCCCTTTAACGGTTTCAAATTTTAGCGATATATGGAAAAATTACTTTTACCTAGGGAAAACTCGGGGAAAATCAAATTTGAGTAGTCACCCTGAATATGATCTTCGGGATCCCTGGAACTATGAACAAGATGATAGTCAGTGTCACTTTCCTTTTCGTCACTGTTTGAACGGATGTTTTAATTATATACCAACGGAACAGGTAACATGTAATTGTGGGTTGGGATTCTTGTTTATGTCCATCATGAGTCAGAAGAATAATTATTTCTACCCCCAGGCGTCAAAATGTTACACAAACCCACCAATCTATCTCAATTTTCTTCAATTGGACAGAAAGATAGTGCAATTCAGTCAAGCTAGATCCAAGCGTTGCCCCGAGGCTATGTGCATTTACACGTTTTGGAAAATTATCCGAGACGACTATGGTAAAAAGTTATCCAAGTGTCCGGAAACTCTCCTGACAAGCGGAAAGGTGTCTTCATATGTTCTCAAGCCAAGGTGCTGGGTCGAGTATTCAAGAATTATGAAAAATGCGTATACATATATCAATGGACTAGCTCTGATATATTCTTATATCAGAGCATATAACTGGAAAGGCATGAACCTCCATGGTAGTAACCCCAGAGAACTAGCTGTCTCCGAAAAATGTATTACCAGGATGGGAGTCCATCGGCTCCAAGACTCCCTGGTAGCCCCGCCCCAGATCCAATTGAGGAGAAAGTGTTAAAAACCAGAAATACTACATTTTCACTCAATTTATAGGACGGTTCTCATTTGTATAGCCACAGAACTTTCCCCATAATACCTTACTGTTTTTGAAATTAAAAAAAAAATCCTAAATAATTTTCATTCCAAACTGAGGAGCCCCCAGGGCTCCCGAGCAGTGTAAACTGGGAAGCTGGGAGGCTGAAAGAGGTGGGGGGGGGGGGGGGGGACTAGGGGGAGGGCAGAATTTGTAGACCAGAGAGACCACATTGACTCTATACGTCGACCTTAAAGGGGAACTTCCCATGCTCCAGTCATCAGCACGTTATGGCTAATTATGTACCCACAGGCGGCCGTGTCATTTAGTGTTCTCTACCACAAGTCGATGGAGATGGAGGACGTGCCAAGTTCCGGCTGGCGAGGTGTTGGCCGGATGGTGTGGCAACACCACCCAACACCTTTATAATAGACCCCCTCATCCCACTAAGGAACATTCCCATATCTGGAACATTTAATGAAGTTTCCTGTTTTTGAACAGGAAAATGGGTGTTGGGTTAGGTGGAGGTTATTCGATGATATTGCTTATTATATATGTTCTTAATATTTATATTTAGGGCAGTGATATCCTTGCTGTTTAGGAAAAACAATAGAGTTTGTCTTTAGTCTGTTTTTATCGTGAAATATAAGAACTTCGATATTTATTGTGATTTTTTTTTATATTAATCAAAATGACAAGATTTGTATCCTGAGCTTCAATTTCAATAACAAATATTACCTTCGTTTGGAATACTCAGTCATTGCTGCCTAGAATAATTCAGACGTTCTTTTTTAAAGGCATCTTCTTTTAAATACACGATGTACTTTGAAAAAGAAAATTAATTTATAGAAATTAGTCATAAGCTCTCTAGAACCGAGTGGCATTACCTCAAACCATAATTATTAATTAATTATTATTATGATTTTTCTTAGTACGTCGCTGATATGTCTGAAAATGTCCAAACCAGAACCTTAAAAAAAATCTTAGATGATTTCTTTTAAAAAATTTCGTCATTCTGATTACCTTGATCAATGATCATACAGCAGGAACGTCCTGCTAGTTTTTTTTTCTGCTCAGACACACACATCGTCCATCTCCTCAAATCCGTCTGATTATACTAATTTATAGAATGACGACTTAGGTGTAGAATTGACACATTTACCCCCAACACTAATAACAGTATTGGAAACAGTAAAATTAGGATGTTGTCACCGTGAATTAATCATTTAGCGGCTTTTTGGCCCTCAAGATGTGGAACACAAATCGTGTTGTAATTTACTTTGGCCTTGATCCAGAATACTTATGTTGCCATGGATTTAAAAAGAAAACAATTTATAGATGAAGATTAACATGATGGATTACAATGAAGGTGTTACTTTTGGCTCGGGGTGTCTTGCCTAAGATCCAATTTTCACACAATAACGGTTCTATGGAGGATAGATTTACATATGGATGTTATGTATGAATACCAAATGAATCTGTTTACTTCTTTTGTGTTTAATATAATGCCCTTCACTAATCACGTTTTGCTTGGGGTAAATTGGGAAATAATTAATGTCTGAGGGCATTGGCGGATTTAGGGGAGGCGCGTGCCCCCCCTTTTTTTTGGCATAATTTATATTTATTTTTTATGTAAAATTCGGCCGAAAAGGTAATTAAGGAAGATTTTTTCCAATAGCGCCCCCCCCTTTTCAAAATTCTGGATCCGCCACTAGATGGTTAACCGTTATGTTGCTGGATATACTCGATTGACAATGATGTTCAAAATGAAACACCTATCTTTGGGAAATTAAATTTCATATTCATTTAAGACCATCAACCAGTTTCTAAAAATAAAGGAAATGTGGGTCATATTACCTCACGTCTTTTTACGTTGTTATATGATATTTGATAGAATCCATGAAATAAAGAAAACTTCAGAAAAATTATAGTATGTATAGCCGCCCAGTTAATCAACATTTGACGTCAAATTTATCTGACCCTCAACACTTAATGAGAAATAATCTAATCCATACAGCAAGCTTCTGGTAAATTGGACACATTTATAACCTGATTTCTAATAAAACAATAATCATATTTTCCACTATTCAAAACTTAAATTTTCAACTTCATTAAAATTGACGCATTGTTAATTAAAATTGTCTTAATCGAAAAACTAAATTTTCCTTATAATCAAGTGATTTACTTTTTTAAATCAGGGCTTCAAAAATTTTTTTTAAAAAATCAACAAAATGCGAGTGTGTTCAGGGCTGTGACATAATACATGTGCACAAAGTCAGTCCTTGTGCATGACATATTAACTAGTCACTTCTTTGGCAGGTGGACCTGTGGGTTTCACACCTGCAGGAGGAGTGTGTTGAGCTAAGTGTGGGTGTACCCCCTCCCCCATGGGTCACTCAGCGGTCACTCACGTCCCCCACACCACCGGTAACGGTCAACCGCCGCATCCTGTGGGCAGTGGGCGTTAGGCCACCCTTAAAAAATTCTGTTTCCTGTCCCAGGGATGTAAGTTTTCAGATTTTAATCTGATTTCAGATTTTTTCACATCATCACCTCAAATGAAAATTTTCAAACTGAATTCCTTACATGACTTTTTATAGCAGTTTAAGATTATTCTAAATTTTCTCTCTGAGGTTTCAGATTTTTTCATTAACCCTGACTTACATCCTTGCTGTCCAGCGGGCGGGGTTAATAAAAGTGACCCGGGCGGCCGGGAATTCTTTTTTAGGGTTGGTAAGAATATAACGTAAAATTTTTGAGAAAAAAAAAAAAGAAAAATGAAAAAAAAAATCTTCCCATCCGGCCTGAGAAAAAAGTCACCCGGCCGGTGGACCGGAAACAATTTTTTTTTTAGGTTGGCCTTAGGGGATAGGCCTCTGATGTCATAACAAAGTTTACAAGATTTTGTTGGTTTATTTGGTTTGTTTTGGTAGTTTAAGGGTTCAGGAGATTTATGAGTCACGTTTTGAATATATATGATGTGTAAATATAACATGTATGGTGTATTAGAAAATGTGTAAATATAACGTGCATTTGATTACATAAAATTTTGTATACTCAGATTTAGCGGGTCAATTATCCCTGTAAGTCTTAAAGTGATGATCAAATATCCAGAGGTTGATAGTGTATAATATTATAGCTCATATAAGAAACTAAAGTTGTTACATGTTGCCTTTAGATTCCAGTGTTTCAACATTTTAGGATAATGTTCTCCGCATCCTCACAAGCATATTTAACTGTCACCAGAAGTACTTGGAAACCCCACTTCTGACTTAAAGGGAAAGGAGCGAAAACACTACAACGACTCATGATAATAAAAGTTGTATAGTTCTCATTGTTGATCTTCTTGATCATTGGTCGATCTAGACCAGATTAAAAATTCAAACAAGAGAAAAATAGTATTAATCAGAACACTGCCTTGATCCTTCCTGGAATTCCTGGAATTCCAGAGTGTAGTTTACTGTAAATGTATGTATTTCCGCGTGTTTAAATTCCCGCCGATTTTTCACGAAGAACAAGTTTGTGTGGACGTTATTTCACGTTCTCATGACTAAGAACCTCTATATCATATGGTATACCACTCTTTTTTTTTTACACATGGTGCATACTTTAGATTTGTAGATATTTCATAAGAGCAAATTATGCCAAAGTAAATACGTTCACAGTATTCCAAGAATGTTCACGTTTGTACTCTGCGTAAACAAACAGATTCATTACTCGAAGTTGGGTCGAATTGAATAAATACCTAAGCCATCGGTTTACTCGGTACAGCTACTTTTCTTCAGCCAGGCACCTTTTTTTCTATGGGTGGTGAAAAGTGCTGGCCACCTGGTTTAGGAGTTCGTTACCAGAGCGTCGTGATCTTATCCACATCTACTCTACTCCGTGATTTTTGTATATTTATGTTAAAGTGATTTGTCATCACAGTTTCCTTCTAGTTTTATCATATACTAATCTGTATCTAGAACTCTGAGTAGGAGATTAGGAGAAAAGAATGATTGTTGACGCTGTATATCAAAGTTTCCATTGAATTATGTTACATGGAAATATATTATAACATTGGAACAAGGGTCCTTTATGGCATACTCATACATTTCCTGTATAACCTAGAACCCGATTCAGAATATCTTTCACATGGATTACTCGAAATCGTGTAATCCCATAAGACAAAAACTAATTAAATCTTAAAAGTTCTTTGCATCAAGTTCTAGCCATCCGTTGTTGTGATTAAAATGTCCTCGTTGAAATGCATTAGTAAGGAAGTGAAACCAGATGGAAACGCTTCAAAATAAAATGGAAAATAAACATGACAAAATCAGAGCCATGAGAACTTGAAGTGGTCTGGTCCTAGTTCTTGATCCACTACATGTTTGTGGTTTGGGACAGTTTACAGGGAGCACCACCTTGTATAGACAGATCTCTGTAGTACAGTATAGACCTTAAACGTAAGCACTAGAGCACACACCCCTCCCCAGACCCGTAGATCAGGTGACTAAATGCCCGTGTCAGGGCCTTAAGGAATCCCCCGAGGGGTGGGGGTGGGGGGTCACTGGCGCTTTGAATGTTGCTACCCACTGCCAAACTTTTCTTCGCGACTGACTGCTCCTGAATTTTAGTTGACCGCCTCTTATTTTTGGGGACACAGATCACTACCCCTGAAAGTCAGTACGTGTCTCAATACCAGGAAACATGCATATCACCAAAGAAAACTTCAGAAAAATTGCATTAGTCTTTTTTGAGGAAATGAAATAACAGGGAGGGTTACTTTCAAGTTATTACCTCTATATTGTTCTATGGATGTAATTTACCGCACCCCTCTTTTGCCTAAAAAGTGGTTGGCCACCCCTCTATTTTGATGTTGACCGCCCAAGCTTCACAGGTCCGTTTGGCAGTTTGTACCCTTTCAAGACCCAAGTGCCCCCCACTGAATTCCCCCCAGGGGACAGTATTAAGTGAGCATACTCCGCCACCAGGTACAACCAACTTCATCGGGACTAACGAGATTAGTCGGCCCCATACAACACCCTTTAGGCCTGGATAGGGTTTCCCGAGCCTAATGAGAACAAGCCCAGGGACCTGTAGGGCCTAAAGTGGCCACTGTGGCCTAGGACAACATTTACCCGCTGGTTTTGCATACAGATCGGTGTGGAGGGTGTTGATCCGGAGAGGTCCTGACCCCGCTCACTGCGCGAGGAATTTCGCGGGCCCTGGCTGGGTGGGTGGGTGGGTGGGAATGGGACGGTTTGGCTGGGATTTTACTATACAAAAGATTCCTGCAATTTTCTTGATGTGGGATAATAGGTGATTGGATAATATTTTTGAGGTGAATACTCGTCAAAATTCCCCGAGGATATGCACATTTTATTCTAGTGTTTTTCAACTTAATTATTGTTATTATTGTACATAAGTTCAACTATGACTGGAAGATCATGGAGACCTGAAATTATTTTCAATAAAAAGAAATGTTCAGGAATATTTTTTACAGTGTTTACTAGATAGGTGGTGGCGGCGGCGGTGGTGGTGGTGGGCAGAAGGGGTTAGGGGAAGTAAATGTGAGGATTGGCTAATAGTGTTTTGTCCTTGATCTCGTGTATACCATCAGAAAAAAAGTGTTGCGGTCGTTTAAAGTAGGAAGATAACTGCTGAGCGTATAAAATACCAACCAGTTTAAGTTAAATTCCAGATGCCAGTTCTAGCGTTACGACTTGAAGGTGTGGCGTAAGAAACATTGCCATCTGTATCTTGTGAGGCCATAATAATCATACGGCAATTTTACATATAAACCATTAGAGCCATTTTCGAAACGACGTTTTGTAATAATGTGTATGACAAATTTGGGTCAGCAAAAATTCACGTTAATATTCGCGACGTATAATCAGATTAGTTTTCGTGTTAATCATGATTTCGCGGTATTTCTATTTACTAGGCGAACTAAAGTACATTTGTATGTTAACAGTGCATAATATAGCCTCAAATATGTCTCAAGACAATACTCAAAGACAATTATTCATAACAAATATGAATTAATCAAATTGCTAGTGGTACATTTGGCAAGATGTTTTGGTGTACCTAAATCTAGTCTACACTTGATACTGATTTCACTATATATTATGTGTGTCCCTTTAATTCTGATGAAGGTTTGAAAAAAAACGAAACATCTGATTTACCACACACTGATTGGTTATTATAAACAACCACTGTCTACCAATCTTGGAAGTTAAATTTGATACCCCTTTAATTTCTACCAGTTTACATTTGTAATGGAGGTCCCATATTAAGAATTCTTTCCGCTGGTGCCTGGCTCTGGTTGCACCCGACGTTTCCGCTTGTCGGCCTGTGTACATTTATGCTGGCATTTCAGGCCTGAGCCTAAACTCCAGTCTAAAGCCCGTTTCAAAAGCCTTCATTTTAGGCCTAGAAGGCCTACATTAATCTTGGTCATTTGATAAAGGGCGACTTCTCTGGAGATAGCATCTTTGTGCGGTCTTATTGCAGTCTTTGCCAACAGTTCACGCAAAGTTGATATTAACGTCTGGAAGAATGCTAGCACAATTAAATAGCAATTGGAGGAGCTATAAATGTATTACCTCACTAAAGAGTTTATTCGTATAATTGGTTTAAAGATATTAATGTTGATAGCGTGATATGTTTTCTATAGTTCCCTTATATCTATTCAGCGATATGGCGGATAGTATCTTTTGTATTGGCAAAGTTATCCCCAGTAATAATTATAGATAATAAATTGTCGGCTAGTGAAAAGAGGTGTTGAACCTGTTTACCAGTTTCATATTTGTGTAGTAAAAAGGATTACACTGTAAGTTGCAATAATTAAACACATCGTGAGACATGAAATATAATTGTTTTATTTTATTTCATTTTTATTTCATTTTCATTTTCATTTCATTTCATTTCTTTGTTACATCTAATAACCGTGCATTTGGCTTTTGAGTTAATTCAAGATTGTATACAATTTACAGATATATTGATGTATAGTAATTAGATCCATATCTTTCCATGAAAAGAGGTATTTAAGTATCTAAAACAAAATTTTGATTTCCCGATCATATTTATATATACACACGTATACACATACATACATATAAAGATTTAACTACATGTATCATGAAGATTCCCAAGTTAAGACCTAGAACCAAAATACATTCACAGAGAGTTCCCACGCTAACGTGTACAGTAGAAACAGAAAAGGCAATATACGAGGGGAAGCTATATAGAAACCAGGTAGGAAGGCGCTAGGTCATTTTGTCCTCCATGATTGGTGATGGACAGGTGTGATTCGAACCCGGACCTCCGGACGTCCCTCTCACATAACAGGGTCCCCCTCGGTACATTCCCATGCGAGTCAGGCCGACTCACCACACCAAAGTCGGCAGGCCTTTCTCTGTGTGGGCATTCCCGAGCAGCTCCTGGTGGAGCCCGAGTGATTGGTGAGTGACTCAGTCACCTTCGGAGCCATTGGAGTCACTATAGCTCACCATAGCCATTTGGTGGTGGGAGGGGAGAGGGTGGTGGTGGTTGGGGGGGGGGGGGCACTCCTGCGTACGTTCCTGTACAGATACAATATATACTTTGGTCAAAGAGGGGTTGGGGTTGGGGGTCTAAAATCTTTTGGAATTGTGCGTAGATAGTGGGAGACTCCTAAAATATTTGGATGACTTTAGATTATATGCCAACTGGATGTATACGCCACATCTAGCTTTATTATGCAATTCAGAACAACCCAACAAATAAAAAAGAAATATAGTCTTAAATGAAATTTTTGTAGTTGTTTATTCTCTCACGTGACTGAACACAACGACTGTAGAGAAGCTAATCTGAGTAGGTCCATCATAGAAATTTGTAGATATTGTAGTGTCAAATGTTGTAGTTTGTATTTAGATTACTAATTTTGAAGAAAAGTACCCGCACCCCCTCTTCCTCCCCATGACTTGAGCACCGTCTGAGCCAATTGCCTCTTGCTCAGTCAACCGGGCGGGCTGCGCTCGTCAGAACTGAGCCTGTGCCCGGACCTGCCTGCAGAGCTGCTACGTTACCTGCTCACCAAACTTCTCCAAATCTGCCCACCAAACTGCTCCCTAGCTGCTCATCAAACCGTCCAAGGCTGCTCAAAACCTTTCCTGAGTTGCCCACTGTACTGGTCTAGAGCTGTTCACCCGGGGCTGTTCACGAGACCGTTCCTGAGGTGCCCACCAAACTGCCCCAGAACTGCTTACCAAACCGCTCCTGTCTGGTTCTCGAGTCTCGAGCTGCTCACCAAACTACTCCCTAGCTGCTCACCATACCCCCCCCCCCCATAACTGCTCACTGAACCGCTCTTGTGCCAATCACCACACTGCTCTGAGCTGCTCACCAAACCGCCCTCGACCTGCTCCCAAAACTGCCTCCAGTTGCTGACCAAACTGCAGGGCACCAACAGCACAGGGTAAACAGGGAAAATGGCAAAAAATATTCTCTGACAAGGAAAAACTAGGGAATTTGCAAATTTTGCTAAAACACAGGGAATTTTATTTGGCCAGGTTCTGAAATTCCTCATTCTCAAGATATTAGGGATTGGACATTTTGTTCTTGGGTTGTCCAATTTTTTTCTTCACACAGAGGCTTTTAAAATTGAACAACTTGCACAACTTGTTACAGCTTTTAAATTTGAACAACGGGACAGGGAAATCTCAGGGAAAACACAGAGAATTTGAAAATGGAATTTAAGTTGGTACTCTGAAACTGGTCCTGAGCCGCTCACAAAACTGCCCCCAGCTGCTCCCCAAACTATACTCTGTGCTGCTCACCACCCCCTCCCCCACCCCCTGAAACGCTCGTCACCTGCTTGTGAACTATTGAACTGCTCGTGGCCCCCCTCACCGAGCTGCTCGTCAGCTGCTCCCGACCTGCTCGTCCCAACCAGGAAGTGAGCTGATCTGGGAGTGCCAGGAGGTGGTGCTCATTGATCAACTCGGCTGATTCATACCTCTCTGACACCCCATTGGCTGGTCGACTTGTTGCGAGCAGCTCCTGATGAGTTGGTGCGAGCAAATCCTCCATGGATGTCGCTGGCTTCTTTCCCAATCGATGATGGTTCTATTAAAAAATAAGCCCTCTGTATCTGCTGTATGACTAAAATCGTCGCTGTATGACGTCACTTTAAGTTGACACAGTGCAAAATTGCTTTTGGTCATGCGATTTTCATGAGAAAGTTAAGATTTATTCGTATGGAAACGTGTATCACTGGTTGGTTGATTTAGAAATAATTGTATGGAATGATAGTGTCAAATGATAACTTTCAAATAACAAATGTCTGAGAAACATTTCGCAACTTTATCACACAACAAAACAACAAAATGTTTCTCTGAAACAGTCGCACAGTTTCATTGTTGAATTCATAATTCGTATCGTATTCACTTATCCCACCAAAAGATAATATGATGGGAAATAAACTAGCCGACAAAAACATGTCCAATGCATGCACCTTCATTAAACATGCAGTTTTCATCTTGGAATCTCTAAAATTCAAAGAAAACGAGATAAGCCTAAATTATAGTAGAATTTTATGTTCATGAAAAATAACATTTAGAGTATGTTTTGCTTGAATAAGCATAAAGAACGATTTAATCTTTTCGTACTGGTAGTAAGATTTAATGCATGTGAAATGTTTGGTCAATTACATGTTTGTGTATACCAGGAGAAGTTAATTTCAGAGATCGGCCAGACCGATTAGTTGGTTACCCGCATTGCATGGCTGGGGGTAATTATCAGGAAGTAAGAGAGAAATACGTGGAAGAAAACAGCATTAGTCCCACGCATGCACAACTAACATTGTAGGTTGGAATTTCTTAGTTAATGTTCAGTATTGTGCTTGATTGTAATGGGAGTCTGGCTCAGTGACGAGTTAGTTAGTGGAATGATAAAACGTAGTGATGACCGAAATAAGGTACACTGATTTAGGGGCCAGTCAGGCCGCCATTACTTAGATGATTTAGTGGCCCACAATCACATTTAGGGGGCCGTATTTTTCATTTAAGATTTTCTAGGGGCTTTAGTCCCCTGGGCCTGTGCAATTTTTACCCCTAGTTAATTTTAAGAGAAAGAAATATTCAGAATTTGACTATAGAGTGTAGAGGTAGTGCCCAACTATTTGGACGATTTCCTTTAGGCAAGTGGGACCCCCTCTAGATAAAATGCCTGCCTCTCAGTCTTCATACTAAACTTGTCTCTTGATATCAATGTTGATTTTTCCTTTAGTTTCATGATTCTTTGTTTCCACGCAGGCTATTCTGGTGTTATTTGATATAGATAGTCCCATTTATCATTTTATTTTGATATGAAAATAGAGGAATGGAGTGAGTAATCAACCGCTCGATAAACAACACATCATCACAAAATCATTATAAAACCGTCATAGAGTTCTCATTTGCTATGAATGAGAATATAAATTCATACTAGAGATATCGACAAAAATGCTGAGTCATACATGCCTCTGGTTTTCTGTGTGGGAATGCGCTGGTACCAGTCAGTGTTGCCTGATTGCCTCGGGTCCGCCAGAGACCAGCAGATTGTAGGAAATATGCCTTTTTCCTCCGTCTTCACCAACCTCCCTATAACAGCCGAGCATTCCTTTGTTGACCAGAACGTTTGATAAAACAAAAGATTTCTGGCCAGATTCCTTAGTCATAACTTTTTTGAGTCATAACTTTTTTTTGGTCGCCTCCTGTTAGTCAGTATTACATGGATAATCGGTTCTGAAGGGTGGTTTCAATATATGCCGGTGACATTCTCTGATGTCAGCTTTTTTGATAATTTATATACATTGAACTATTTTTGTCTGCAAGTGTTAGCTGTTTTGATAGCAGTCTCCCAATCGTTAGTCTAATCGTACAACTCTTATTTCAAGAGATCTAAGGCGGACAGTGACGAAATACTTCTTTATAATGATGGAAAAGGAACAACTACGTACTTCGCTTAACATAGAGTTGACTTTTTTTTTTTTTTTTATCATAAATCGAGTTTCTTTTTATATTTATGTTAAACAAGATTTCTGCACAAAAGCTGTTATTAATTTACGAAAATACTTTCCCTTCTCATGTTATCTTAAATCGAAGGATACATACCTGTTCAAGGATGCATTTGAAGTTTTGGTAAATGAACTTCATTATCTGTTTAATATCTGTTTAAAAACGGGGATTTTTCCCATGGATTGGGGTCTTGGACAAATTAAACCCATACCTAAGGAAGGTGATAAATCAAAAGCAAAAAACTGGCGCCCTATTACTCAAATCTTACTACCTGGCAAACTGTTGGAACGTTGCGTCCATACCAGAATATATGATTATATGGAGAGTAATGAGATTTTTCATAATCAACAATATGGTTTTAGGAAGGAAAGAAGCACAAGTACAGCTATTTTTGATGTCATGAAAGAATTATATCAAAATTGGAATGACAATACTTACACTAGTTGTATTTTTATAGATTATCAAAAGGCATTTGATACCATAGATTATAATATATTACTGAGAAAATTGCAATTATATGGTTTTAATGAAATCTCTGTGCGTTTTATACAATCTTATTTAAATTCCCGTATGCAATATACAATGATTGACAAATACTTCTCAACAAGTTCTAAGCTATTATACGGTATTCCACAAGGCTCTATTTTAGGCCCGCTAATCTTCATAATATATGTAAATGATTTATTTTTCAATATACCCAGGGATTCAGATATTTTTATGTATGCTGATGATACTTTATTAATAACTGAGAGTGTAAATAGGGATGAAGCCATAAGAAGTTCACAAGTATGTATGGATCATGTTGCAAATTGGTGTTGGATAAATAAAATGAGTATAAACTGTCAGAAAACAAAACATATGTTAATATGTAGAAAAGACAGGTATGTAAATATGGTCCAAGATATCTTGATATCAGGAGACAAATTGGTGAATGTGGAAACATATAATTATTTGGGCTATATACTTCAATGGAAGATGAATTGTGATGTATATATTGATATTATCCGGAGGAAGGCAAGCCGAAAAATATATGTATTGAAGCTTATGAGAAGATATGTAAGTGAACAGTGTGCCAGAGATGTGTATAGAACTATGATTCGACCACATTTTGAATATATTGACTTTGTAATAGATTCTGGTTCTAAAAAAATGATATGTAAACTGGATAAACTTCAAAATCGGGCTCTGAGAATAATAGAATATGAAATTAGGCCTGACAAAAGGAAAACAATATTGGAATTACAAAATAAATATGGTTTGACTAGCCTTTCATATAGACGCCAAGAACATCTGTTGACAATGATGTATATGTATAGTAAAAGAGATTGTTATACAGTACAACAGAGGCCGAAAATAGAATTGCGAAGTAAGAACAAAGTAAAGTTTAAAATTAATTTTACAAAACTGGAGAAGGTTCGATTAAGTCCATGGTATCGAGGAGTAGATCATTGGAATCGATTACCTGTTGAAGTACAATTAGCAGAAGATAAAAAAAAATTTAAGAAACATGTTACAAATTTATTGAACCAGTAACAATAGATGATGTAAGTGCATGTGAAGCATTTTGCTGCACTTTATTGAGAATATAAATTATGCGGTATGATATCGATGTATACCACGGTTTATAGTATATGTATTGTATTTGTACATTATTAATTGTTGTTTCGTCCTGTATTGTCCGTATTACCCTTCTGTTTCAATTCTTCCTTATGTATAAAACAACTACACGAAAAACTTACAATGTAAGATGTAGCTCTGAAATAAAAAAAAAAAAAAAAAAAAAAAAAAAAAAACTTCTTTTCGTGGCAATGGCCTATAATTTTTATACTTAAACATTCTATCAATTCATCTATCAACTGTTGGGAAATCTGTCTTATTTGTTACAGAAATGAGTCTCTAAAGATCTTCCCATCTTACATCTCCGAACGTTCTGACAGCCCTGTCATAAGCACTCTTTGACTCCATAAATTAGGATTAAATAATATTGACAAACCAAACTATTTTGGACAGACACCTGGCTCATTAAGTTCTAAACTTCTGCTCGTTAAACTCTTTCACAAGCAAAATTGATTATTTGATAGGATTTTATCGGTTTTGCACAGTATGATTCTGAGGGCCCGCACTTCACTTACCGATAACAAAAACTTATAAATGCTGGTATTAAATGAAAGCCATCTCGAAATCCATCTTGATGCAAGCTGGAAATCATATTTTTCGAATGTCTCCACTCCCTTTCCCAATCCTTATATCCAAAATGCTCAGTCAGTATTTAAATTGAAATTCAGCTACGTCAGATAAGCGTGCAGAACAGTCCAACTGAAAAATTGATAAAGGTACATGGTGGTGTTGATAGGATAGACGCAGCTCTTGTGAAAATGATGTTGATAATAGACATAATTATTTGAACTACTGGTGCTTATGATACGCCCACTGTCAGAAATATACATACGATGCGGGTTCATCTATTGATAAATTTCAGTTTAGGCAAAATGTAGTTATTTCATTATCTATAGTCCATATGTATATGGTTAGTATTCTATAGGTAAATGAATTTTAGTTATGATATACCCCCGGGGATATACCCGATTACATATGCACAAACGAGCATAATGTATAAATGATATTTGTTTAAAGATTATTACAGGTAGCTAGTATTAAACAATAAACTTTGTTGGGAGCCTGTTGAAAACTAACTTATTTTGCTAACTTAATACATGTATATCAATATAACCAAACTAATCTCAAGTGGCGAAGTTACTTCTGAATTAGTTAATATAATTATCGCCTAAAGCTGAATAGATGATCAGGAAGCGCTGTTATACCATTTAAGTCTGACAGTAACATTTACCAGAAATATTAGTTTAATTATACAGAATGATGGCTTTTTTAAACGATCTTAAGATAAAAAAAAAAAGAAGGCGGAATTCGTAATGGGTGATCCAGAATTATTTATACACATTTTCCTTAAACTCAACGATATGGCAGTCATTATTTTTCTAAAAAGTATCGGCAAAAATATAATAGATGCATTTCCATCTCATTTATCAGGATCTGTTTGCTAAAACGCTCCTATCGTTACATTCAGGGGAATCACCCTTCAAACCTAAAGATATAATTATGTCAAAAGAATATGTAATTCTTTTCAGAATCATTCCAGAGTTTCCCGCAAGAAGCTTCGTTTTATTCCTTGAGTTATTGCTGTCATATGTGATCATTTAGACATGTAAGCTTGGCCTCTAAAAGCGACCATAGCGTCACATTATAATTATTTAGGCAGTGTGTTGGTCAAACGGCGCAGTTGTCCGGGCTGACCGAGTGACGGTGGTCAGTGGGGCAGTGTGTGGTCACCTGTGGCCGGGATCCAGTCTCCGGCCAGCTGGACACTGACCGTTATACCGATACAGATTCCTACGGTGACCCATAAGTGTTAGATGTACATCATTTCTTTTTAGATCTTATTTACACCCCAAGTTCATTTAGCTAAAATGGTGTGCAGCCTTAATGATAAGTTAATGTATATACTTTGAAACATTACTGATAGGCACATAACGGTAAGGGGTTTAATCCCATTTCATTTCCTGGCAACAAAATGTGTGGCACTGATATTGAATATTGAAGCACTTGTGGACCACCGTAGATTGCATATATACATGGAGGATCGCCATGCAAGGTCAGGGAATGAGAGTTGATCGAGGACTAGGGCCTGGAGACCTCAGGACCCTGGAGAGATGTGTATTTTAGGGGGGGGGGGGCATCAGCACATGCCCAGGTGTGTGCAGGACCCCCCCCCCCCCCCGCCCCCCTCCGGCCCTGGAGGCCCGACCCCCGCCGCCCCTAAACACACACCGACACTAACCTGCCCTCCTAGCCGCCAGGGGTCACTTTTGTTCTCCGTTTTGGAAATAGGTCCGCTGGCGTGCTCTCAACGTCAAAGGGGACGAGCAGCGGGTCTTTTTATTACATGTTTTACGGTTTTTGTTTCCTTCTTGTACATGTGTCTGTGGGAGGTGAGGTTTGCACTGTTAAACAACTTAAAGGTCTGCCGCACGTGCACCTATTTTGGACCTGCTCTCGTTTATGGACGTTTGAATAAAGTGGTGTCACATTATGGCATCTTTATGAAAATGGTCAACACCGCCTGTGCTGTAATATTCCCACTTTTATAGGCATTTCAAGAAGTGAATGGGGTTTAAAAAAGGGACATTTTTTGGTCAATCTTCCTCCGGCTGAATGGCTTTAAAAAGAGGTTTTCGCAATACTCATGACACCTACTTGGAGTATTTTTCCCCATTTTATATTTTGATTGCATGAAAGTCCTGTATTCAGTGGGGGGAACAAATCACCTTTATAATAGAAGCATTACCTCACACATTAATGCAAACACCAGTGATAAGTACATTCAAATAGGATGTGGTTTTCCTCCAATTAACTCACCATGCTTAGTGCCCTCATGTCACCCAACCACTTTTTACCTGCGCTCAGGCCTCTCTGTATGTCTTTATCATTACCTGCTGGGCCGTTTCCCGCATAGTCCTACCCCTCCCCCCCTCCACAGAGAAAAAAGAAAAGAAAAAGAGCAGAAAAACAGACCCAGGTATACTACGACTCCTCACGTACTATCCGCCACAGTCTGGTGACAGTTTCATTTCTGTCTGGGCCCACGTTTCAATCAAGTGTCACCCTACACCAAATATTGACCAAAATTTGGAGAGAATGAGCCAGTCATTGTCCCAGGAATGTGCTAGGAGTTGTGGAGGGGGCCAGTCACAGGGGAGGACTGGCTCGGTAGGTTTATGCCACCTTTTACACCGTTATTTGAACAGGAGATTTGAGAAAACACTCCGTGTTGACTTTCAACTATCTGTTTGCAGTTTAGAGCGGTACGGCCTTTTGCAGGGTTTACCTACTATTTAGGGGGTGTTCTTTTTAAATGGCTTAGATATAAGCCATTGGCGTTGGAGTTTTTATATTGCCCTCGTTCCTTTAAGGTGCATCTTTCGCCATTCCCCCACCCCCAATCTACAATCCCTCACCATCCCAGAAAGAAAGAGGCAAACGTATTTAGTGATCACTTTAAAAAAAGAAAGAAAACACCTTAGATTTCTAGCACGACAAAGCAGAACGGAAGTGCGCAGTCTTGGAGTTCCACAATGCATTGCGAAGGAGACTAGGTTGTCGCTCTCCAAGCATATATACTCTCTGACATATCATGACAACTCTATTAGTTGGCGCTGGCCGCTTTGAGGGGAATAAAGAGAGGGGCGCCTGCAGCGCTGCCCATTGAAAGAATATACATAGGGCCTATATCCTGGGAGGACTCAGGAGGGGGAATTTCAACAATTTTCACATGCTTGGGCGGAAAACTGAGGATATGCGTCCCACTTTGGGTTTGACGTTCGAAATAATAAACACATCCTTTAAAAAAAATGATAAAAGGAATGAGGCTTTACTTTGTAGGTAGCCGACCTACCTGGTCATAATCAGGAGATATACCTGGTTTTGCCTCGTACTTACTTGATATCATAACTATGATACTACCCTAAATCCCTAGATAAGTGTAGCACATGTACATGCATGTACTCACTGCTTGTACCCAGTATCAGTGTACATGTATGATGATTTTCAAAGAAATTGAAAAGACAAGTCTGACTCAAAAGCATCCCAACTCAGTGCCTGCAGCTCTTGTCCCATCGCCAACAACGACCTCTGATGACAGTGATGTTTGCGGTGACGACAATGTTGGAACCAAATAGGACGCAGGGATGCGCATGATGCTAATGGCGGGTGGCGGGGGCGATCATCTGCCGGCCGTATGTCTGTCCACAGGTGTTTGCCGCCGATTCACTTTGATGTGATGAGCAAAACGCCCCTGGTGCCGGGCGCGCCTCTCCGACCGGCGGGCGAACGTTGTGTCCCCCAACAAACCCAACACAATAGGGGCATTCTATAGAGCTGTATTCTACTACTCGATGTTTTGCTCACGATTCCAGAAATCGCCAATGGCAGTTAGGTTTGAAAAATTAATATAGACATGTCATATAACATTAGAAAGGATTTCATATTCCCTTTCCAGTGGTATGTAGCATGCTAGGGTTCCTTTCATATTTCTACTAACAAATTAGGAATTGCCAAATTCTAGATAGTCGGGATATAGGCTTTGCTATTGGTTGTCGTTGTTGGATTGGCGTCTCAAGGTATATGTTTTATGAGGGTTCCGTTTAAGCCACTCAGAATCGCCGGAACTTGTATAGTTATGACCGGAACTCATAGTAAATTTAAAGCCACTCCACATTTATAGTAACTTTGATAACCACCATGCAGTATCCACCAGTGAGAAAGCAAGTGAACCCCTTCACTTCAGATATTATTATCTAGGCTAATCTAATAAGATGTAAAAGGGAAATTCTTATTGATTACACTTCATGCCTAGCTCAGTTAGATATTTGGACATACTGATTTGACCATGATCCAACCACTTGATTCGCGCTTATTTCCATTGATTCACCTCTGAAATCCTACTGGAAGCCCCTGCTGAATCTGTACCCATTACACACTGTATTCCCACTATATACTTATTTAGGGATATTTTGATGACTTTACTTACCTACAGGAATTTTGACATGATAATTTCTGTGAGTGTGCCCCTGTGATGCAAGACATGGTTGGTAGCCTACCCTTCCTTTGGTTTCAAGATGGGCAAAAGAAATTAAATTTGAAACAAATAGACGTTTAATATGCTTCACCCCCAAGGCGATTCACTTGCTTAGAAAACGTCCGTGCAGTTGGGGACTCACTGAAATATCATGTGCCTTCTCAAAATATATCATAAGTCACTCATCCTTTACTGCCTAAAGCATTATTACAAAAGCGACATCCATTCGCACCAGTCCAATTTACTTTAACCCTTTCACTGCCAGATATATCACAATGTAACTGATATTTACTGAAATATAGCCCAAAATACAAAAATTAGTGCAAAAATTCCATAAAACTCAAATTTAGTTTAGATTCTTCAGATGAAAAGCTTTTTTCAGTAATTTTGATATAAACGTTCCAAATGTTGGCACTGTGCCAATAAGGCAAATTTCTTGCGCGGAGTAATTGTGCGTACCATTGTAATTTGCAGGTTACCATGGTAACCGATAATTCATAAAATAACTATGACACTCTTTATAAAAATAGCATGAAAACATTATCATTTTTGTGCAAAAGACAGTTTGTGATTATCATACATGAAAGAAAAGTTAGAGCAAATTAAAAATCATGTCATTAACTTAAATTTACCCATTTTTCATGATTTTTAATTAGTATGGCAAATTCAAATGTAAATACATTGTTTATGGTTTCTCAAATTGCAATTCTAACATTTTTGGTTGACTTGATAGTCCGATATTCAAATACATGTATCTCTGGTTCTAATTGAAATATCTGAAAAATTCTTTCAGATTCTGAAAGCATAATTTGCATTCTTTCAATGGTGTTCATATGGGATTTTACTATAGGGCCCCATATGAGGCCTCTGGCAGTGTAAGGGTTAACATGTGGCTGAAACTTTTCAGCCCCATACCCACCGCAGGAATCACCTATAATGCCTGAATGGCACTGGCGGATAACTCGAACTTCAATGACGGTGACGTTTTAATGGATTTCCCAAGTCGACTGATGTCAGTCGCACTTGCCTATCAAGCAGTAACAAGTGAACTTAAACGGGCGTCAGTATTCTCTATACACTGCGCCACCGGTCTCTGATCCACAGACCTACACTTCCTCCCCTAAGAAAAACACCAACAAAACAATTTGAAAAAAAAGCTAAAAAGGAAAAAAAAAAAAAAAAAAAAGGTCAAAAAAAAGAAGAAAAAGTTAAACAACACACAGAGGGACGAGGAATGTAGACCGGGACCTGTTCGTATTCTGTGTCGGTTTAGATGTTCTGGATAGATTAAAATAAACCACCACCACCGAACGTGGGCACCAGCTCACTTTATCAACTTGGCCTTGTCAGCAAAGCCAAAGATACGTCGGGAGTACAGTCAGTGCATGGGAGTGGGCCACGATTATAGGTAAGGAAAAAATGTGGGGTGATGCGGATCATGTGGGGCAAAAATACCATTGTTGGATATATTGTAAAGCCTCTGAATTAGCCCATCCCATATTCATTGGCTATACTATTTAGCTTTTGTGGAATATATCATGCATTTAAAGAAAAAAAGTTTTTGGTAAATTTGGTAACAATTGTATATTAGTAAGTTGGGATGGCATATTACTCCGCTGCAAACAATGGGGAAAGTTTGATAAACTGTATGGGTAAACTAGGAGTGGTCGACTTTTATCCTTTACCTTAGAGGGAAAATCCCCCTTCTCTACCTTAAACATGAAAAATGACTGCCCTGGCACAGCACAGCGATGTGACAGATACCTCCATTCGGACGGAGTAGCATCTTAGGCAATCACAAGCGCCTAAAATGATCGACTGTAGCTCATACGGGAGCTCATATACGTCGTATGAGGGTCCTGATTCAATCAGTCAAGAGAAACCGGAACTACATTGTGTATGACCGGATTTGATTGGTGATGCCATTCTAAAGCATTACAAGTTTTGTGAAATTTATAATGATGAAATGGATGTTATGTATCTGTATGCTAAGAGTAAGCAGTAACAATATTGTATGTATTTTAATCTGAACAGTCGCAAATTGTCAAATTATTTCAGATGGAAACTTAAGAGACAGACATAACCATTTACAACCAGTTTCTCCATAGAGGTAACTGAACATTCATGAATATATTGCTGTGCCAGTGTGTCATACTTTTAAGATTTTCCCCACATTTCAAAGAGCTATCCTTAAATCCAAATGATCCGAAGAAACAGAAACTTCTGACCATCTGACTTTTTTCTGTTCAAATTGAAATTACCCTTTCTCGGGCGATATGGGCCTGTCCCAAGCCGCAATTAGTCCGTTACTGCGTGGTCCCAAGCCTCCGTTAGTCCGTTAGAGCGTGGTGGTGCGTGGTAACGGCCGGTTTGCCACGTGCAGGGCGTATACAGTGGGTTATACCGGATCCTCCACGGTTTTAGGTCCCAGGCCCTGGATCTTCCAGACCTCAGACCACAATTGGCCATAAAGACGGGAAGAGGGCATTGGCCGGGCCCAGATCGACCAGCTGGGGCCGAATCAGAAAATAATTGTTTCTTGTCCTGTGGATGGGGATAAAAACTGCTAGTCGGGCGGTCAAGATATTTCAAAAAGAAAACTTCTTATGTTGTTTGGTAAGGAAATCTCTGGAAATATTCAGGGTAGAATAAGAAAGAAATAGTGATTTGAAAAAAACATTAAATTGGTAATAAGATATACCCAGTCGGGCGAGTGACTAGGAACATAATTTTTAGGTTGGCCTGGCCAGATGGGCGGCGGTTTTATTGGGGAGCTTGACTGGGTTTTCTTTGGAGGTTCTTCTCGGAATGGACAGTGGCTACTGCTGCCCTAGACCCGTTAAAACTGACCATCCTACAGGTAGAACTGTGATTAGGTTTGGCCAGCAGCCGGTTTATAGACTAAAAGAACGATCGTAATGGTTACAATTAAAACTTTAAGTGTTTGTTATCAAATCTAAAATTCTGATTTAAAACGATATTACAACCTTTTATTTTACTCTAAAATGAAAGGTTAGTGATATAGAATACCCGGGGATGAACTCCTGACTTCAGATCCATTTTAGATTATGAGAGGTTTCATGTCTGATTATAACTGGTTGTCAACTGCACCAGAAATAAAACATTATTTCTGTTAAGATAAGAAAAGTGGGAAGGTCGGTAGAGAATAGGGGGAATATTTCTGTCATTCAAGTTTTCAGAGTAACCCGTGATCATTTCTTATTAGCCATTTTAAAAAAAAATACTTATTTTGACATATATCGTGTGACTGTTTGTAATTTATCGCGTGTTTGTTGTTAGTATTTACGTCTTGTCCCCAGGTCGCGCTTCTCTTTGTTGTCATCTATTTTATCACTCTGACAGTGTCATAAAAACGTTGTGAGTGTGTCTTACGTGGAGCCAGAGGGACTGGGTGACTGACATGGAGGTAACACGCTGACAACAATGTGTGACCAACAAACAAGGGGCCCTTGATGGAAGGGGGGTCCACTTGGCACAAAGCGATTTTTTTATTTATAAAAAAATATTTTTAAGAAAATAGGAAAAGAAGAAAATTCCCATAGCGGAGGTCTATACCACTTTTTAAGCTCTGTGTCGCATGCCTATAATTATGCAAGTACCTGTAACTTAAGTCAACCCCAGATTGAAGTGTGTGTGTGAGGGGGGGGGGGGGGTCCAATTGACCCATGTGGATTTATAAAAATGCATGTATCGTTTGTTGAGCTCCGTGTCACGTGTTGAAATTTGGGTATGCTCCTGTCCCATGTCGCTATATGTAAGAGTCATGTCATACATTGTAACTTAAAGCCTCATGAAGCCAGGTCAAATTTAAGAAATCTCCATGCCGCCATGTTAATTCTAGGGGTCGAGGGCCATAGAAATGAAGCTATAGGAGCAGGCCATGCGGACACCACCATCACACACCATATGTTCCCCCCTCTGCTTCACCTCATGCTAAAACACTCTAGTCATCTTTAGAAAACTACGCAGTCCGAATTCCTGCCGGAAACTGGGCTACAATGCCCCTCGAGGCGCATGCTCACACGGCAGGTCCGGAAGGCATGCAAATGTCCCAGCATGCAGTGCTTGGCTGCTCCTATTGGTAGTAGCACCTCGTGTCGGGGCCGTACTTTATGATACATTGTTCTTGTGGTGTGTTTTGGGCAACTCAAGAGTCAGCAAAAATGAAATTGCAAAATGGTGAAGAAAGATATAGAAAAAGAAGGAAGTCTCTCATAAGTCTCTCACTATGTTAAAAGTTTAGAATACTTGCCTTTAAATAAGATGACACAAATATAAAACCAAACTCTAGCGATACCTAAATCAGAAAGAATTTATTGATAATAATTGGAAGTGGCCAAAAGTTGGTGTATGTGTGTGTGTGGGTGGGGGGGAGGTGGTGGCATCACCTGCATGTCAATTAGATAGACATGATTGAGCATGTGTTGCTCCAAACATTTACATGCACCATGTTACTGGGTCAGGAGTGACACTCTGTCAGTGTGTTGTTTGATACATCAGAGTCGTGAGAAATAAGGGTGAGGTACTGTCAACAGACCACAACATTTGATTTTAACATTTTTCATATTTTTGGGCCTCCAATTTCCAGCCATGCCCATTTCGCAAGTCCGGCCTGAATAGACTGCCTTGTGCTATAGATACATAACACAGATCGGATCTGAATTGGTGCAAAAGTTGGCCGATTATTTGGGTAGTTGCTCCAAATAGACATGTCTATACACGGACTGATTCCAATGCCGACCAGTCCACGGGTTTGGTGAAAATCGCCTAGTGGATATATACTGCCTAAAACTAAGTCTAGGTGAATTCATGAGGATCTACATGATCATTAATCATTAACACACTCCACTTCAATCCATGTCGCGTTTATAAGTCACGGAATGTTCAAGATTAACCGACTGTTTAGAGCATATCTGGCATTCACCGTACCTCATATCCACAAATTAGCAACACACCAGCATTTTACACACGCATTAAGCATAACCTTCTGCCATACACTTACTCCAGTGAGGCATGCCTACAATGGAGGAAAAGGGTATGTTTTATGGGATGACAAAAGTAGTCGGCAATGCCTGCACCTTGGGCCCGTCGGCCCGGTATGTTCGGCCCCCATCAGCTGTTGGTCCCTGCACCAAGACACCCCAATCCTCACCCCTGGGTGCAGGCCCCTAAACTTCCTGTGTACAGTGTAGATCCCCATAGAGAACTGACCTTTAGGTGGGGGATCTGCGTGGCTTTTTTGTTTGACATGTAAGAAGGTGGGGTTAGGGTAGCTTGCGTGGTGTGGCGTTGGGGGGGGGGGGGGGGTAGGAAAAAAAAGTGTGTGTGTGTGTGTGGGGGGGGGGGGGGGGGTCGTTGGGGGTTGGTATGTTCCCGCTGAGTCAGACATCCAGGGTTACTAGAGTGAAAACATTAGGACAGAGATGTATGTGCCTTGTTATGTCCATACTTGTGTCCCTTGTTATGTCCATTGTTTTACGTACCTTGTTATGTCTCAGCGTGGGCAATTTTGGCCCGACCGCATAGCCAATGTTCCGGAATGATATTACCCATCAAGGCTCAATTAATTCCTGCAGTCCCTCATCGTCTCCGTCATCAAAAAGGTATTGATGCAATTTCAGATCAGGAGTCGGCTCTTTGATGTTATGTCTTCTGTCTGCATTCCATAGACTCCACAAAGAGAGAAGGATGAGGCCTTATCATGCATTGTCATATAATAGCAATTACTTGGGCTTTATTTCTTCCTCAGGTCTATCTGCACTATTGGCCGGGACTAAAGATCGTATATAAAGTCCTGCTGTGTGCTATACTCCCCACTTTTTATGGGGTCTCTCCATCCACATGTTTAGACTCCAATCCCATATGCAAAAGGTATTGCAATAAGCGAACATCTGCTGGGAGAGGGGACGCCCTCCTGCAGGAGCCAGGGGTGCACTTCTGCAACGTTTACTATCCTTAGTCGGGGCCTAACTGCTATCGGAACCATTGCCCCCAGTGGCGCAGGGGTAAGAAAAACCAAAAAAAGACCCCTTAAAAAGCGCGGAATCCATAAGACTGCACTGGGCGTTCCATGGGCAGGTCGAAACACTAGCGTAACTCAGGGGGGCTTTTTTGGGCGCCCCCTGCTCTCCATATTGGTGTTTTTTCGGCCGCGCCCCTGACATGTCAGCTGTCTTGGGGCGCATTGCAAGCACCTGGCGCGAGCTTCTTGTTTTCTTGATACCTAGATGAAATACACCGGAGAAGATAAGTTTGTTTACAGCCTCTGTGGGCGATAATACAGGCCATACTGGTGACTTGCCATGGTTTTAACTGGCCCTCCTCGCCCTTGGAGACTCCTCCTTAGTTCTACATGATAAAATATACAAGAAGACCCCCCTGCACTCCCGGATACCATTTGATAAGGTTTTACCAAGCACCAGGAGAGAGTTCTCCCTCGAGGTCATTGTATATTTAGCACATTTGGAGTATCAGCCATAGGCCCCTGTAATGCTTTCTTATATCCCTGTTTTTGTGGTTTAGATGTATGTTCTTCTAAGTGACTTCTGACAGGTCTGTCTATTCAGGTCGGACTGCCATGTTCCATCAGATATGAGTACTGTGTATCTGTTCTTGATATGTTAAGGAATTTTGTTTATCCCAGGGGCTACATTTATATATACTTTTTTGTATGTGATCAGATGACGACAACATTTTCTTTTGACTTTCCGCTCCCCGATTCATCCCACATGTGGTGCTCACAAATGTACTCCGTAATTGAAAAAAGGCTTAGGCCCTAGGCCTATATAATGACTTTCTTTTCCTGCATGCACGTAAAACATAGATGCTTAATAAAGAAGAAACTGTACTGGATGTGATTCTTTTGATTGGGTGAAAAAAAATAGAACTTACATGTATTAATTGTGTATCTCATATTTAGGCTACAACAGTATCCAAAACCCCACAGAAGTCACCTTATCGATTATCTTTTTTTTCTATATGCACATTCAGTTGCATTTCTAACATTGCCTGCAATGCATGAACAAAAGATTTAGAAAACAAACAATATCTTTTTTTTGGATAAATTCAAAAAAGTCTATATGGTAGATTAAAAGTACACCTTCATAGTTTCGAGAGTGGATGTTGTGTGAGGGGTTTGAGGGGACGCTGTTAAACTTCATTCATCCGTTCATTCATATTCACTTGGTTGTATGCTATTCAGTGAGGGATATCAGGGTATAGAATCTACGCAAAGCGCCCTCTAGATCTGATGTGAGAAGTACTGAGCAGGCGCTTGTCTAAAACATGATCACCAGATTTATGTGGCCGCCGGGTTTAGAACGGTCCACTTGGCATGTAGCCTGAGATAGCGTTATATAATACATCTTCATGGGCTGTTTTCCCAGTAGTAGGGTGGTGGTGACTGTAAATGATGCTATATCATCAGTGTATGCATGGGAAACCAGCAGTTCATCAGCAGAAGGCAGGGCCAATGGTCCTCATCTTAACAAGTCAAGGCTCCTATCGCCGCTACCACTCTAGATTTGCTAGGATAGACCATAGTTATATAGGATATAGGCCTAGGTCTATTTCATAGGCCTATATAAGTACAGAACCCTGGTGCAGGGTGACCCTATCTGATGCAGATTGTGAAAATATGAATTAATGAATTCATCGATGTTAACTATGAATTAGACGTGTGTATGGGCATGTACTATTGTTTTTCTCATGAGTATCATAGCCTACATATCAATAGAGAGAACTAGATCTACCTGTGTACAGTCGGTCCAAAGAAATATGCCCCCATATGGCGACTGATGGTAAAAGATTGAACCCCATGGCATTTACATCAAATCTAAATCCTAGTAATAGGACCTATAGGGCCTACGTCTAGGCCTTAAAGTACAGGTAGGGCCTACATGCATTGTTGGGTTAGAAATTGAGAAAGCTTGGACCGTGGCAGGGTCACATTATTAATACACTATATCTGTCTGGCTTGGCCGGTCAGCTGACTGACAGAGGTCACAGGGTCAGGAGATAAGACACAGATTACGTCCAGACCGAGACGCCACCACCACCACGCCCCCTGTCGACGCCCGACACAACTACTTACCGGAAGTGGCAACCTCAAGATCCCGGATGAAATTACATTAATTCGCGTCGAATTGTGCGGATTTCACGGCTTGACTCTCTAAGTGCCGTGCTTTTTTTAGGTGCAATCTGGTTTATTTCAGGAGAGGCTTAGAGATTTGTGGCTTTGGGGTGACGGATTTAGTGTACTAAAAGTTGACGCGAGAAGGACGTAAAAATGTTTTTGTGGAACCGTTTGGTTGTGTGGTAAAGGTTAAATGGGACTGTGATAAAAGTGGCAGTTAACAGGAGCTAGAGTATATTTTGATTATGTCTGATAAATGCTGAATTGTGATGTGTGTAAAAGGGAGAGTTAACAGGAGCCATAGAAAATAATCATATTGATGTTATTTCTTTCACTGGTACCTAGGTTTTATAAGCTCAATAAATGAAGTCAAAGAAGAGTGTCAGCTCTATACTTATGGTCTTTCAGACTAGGCCTATATAAGAGTATGCTTATCATATTGGTTCAGATCTATTAAAATCAGAAATAGCCTATCACAACATTGGCTATGATTAAAAGTCCTTTATGTGTGGCAGACTAATAGGCCTGAAGGTAACAAGATAAGAACAATAAATGAAAGAAACACAGGAAACTACCACAGGAAACAGGAGAGAAGCGTTCAGGAGATATGATAAAGACCTACTAATATAAATCGCTGGGTGGAGAGACTATATGTGAGGATTACGTCAGATTCCACACGTCAGGACTCCTTCCTCGGCACCACCCCACGTACAACGTGGGGCGGGGATTCCACGCACTCCGCCCAGGATTCCTGACCCCATAACGCACGCCCTTTGACCTCCTGAACCCGTTGCTATGGCGGGTTGTTTTTAGCCTGACCACCAGGTTGTTATGGCATTGGTTTCCATGGTAACGGACCACGTGTTGGGGTCGGGGAGGGGTGGGCACCATATGGAGAGGGGGTAGGGTTGCTGGAGGGAGGGTAAACATAAATATAACAAGGTGTTGATTTAGAAATATGATTTGTATGTGGGGAATGATATCTACCGACTGAGCGGGGCCCCAGGTAGCATTGTTTTATCCCAGGACAGGCGGTCTCCTAGCTCACAGCCTGGGGGGAAGAGACAAGAAATTTAGAAAATATCATAAAGATGCAGAAAATGATATCGAAAAATGTGCACAGAAAAATTGTGATGCAGATCAGCAACGAAAATTTATGAGGTATAGGCCTACTGAGGCATGCTTATAGATAATGTCAGGACCGCAACATGCATATTGGAGCATTGAATTGGAAAAGGGCGTATTAAACACGCTAGGAATGTGAACATGATTATGCATTCAATCGGCCTATATAAAAAATAGGGCCTATATGGAAGATGGCGTATCAATTTTTTTTCTCCAAAAAGACTCAAGGTAAGAAATGGACTGTGTATATTTGTAGTTAGGTAATACCTTTCTGAAATACAAAATGGGAACTTTCCTTCATACTTTTTTCCTAATCCTCCTTCTGTAACAATTATCCTAGCGAGTTTGTCACTTCCTTCTGTGTCAGCACAAAAAGAAGTGTCATCAGAGCAATCATGGTCTTCAAAACTTAATGAAGGATGTTTTAAAATAACGTATACCGTCGAATACAATTAGGAAAAAGTGTTATTGAAGTTCAGAGGCACCCACACAATACTCGTGTAATCTACTAGTACTGTCGACGTCAGCAAAAAAGAATAGAACATTAAAAGGTATCCCTTGTCAGGTTAACAATTTCATTACCAATAGATTTCGATCTAATTGAGAAAAATAGCGACGTCCGCAATAAATCAGTTCTTTTGCATGCTTGTCCTGCACTTTTATACAAACTTCTCCTACAGAGCTCATGCATGAGAGTTTTGCCTCGTTTAGCGTTTTTTCCACTATGATCTAATGAAAAGAAGGTGTGTTCCCAAATCTTTAGTTTTATAAAAACATAACGTAAGAATACATTTTTTGGGGGTCTGGTCTCTAAACGATAAATGATGTGCCGTGGCTTCCTGCTAGTTCCGGTAAAAAACAATCCAGTTCCGGTCTTTCTAATCGTGCAAATCGGGACCCTCACGTGCCCTATAGAGTATAATCAGTAAGAAAGTGCTGGTGTGTTGGCATCAGTGTTTACACCTACTTTATCCATCCCCAAGACCACAACTCAACCCACCCATACCAATCTCACCCCAGACCGAACTCCGAAAACTTTTTTACACCCCAAGAGAAACCGCACAAAAGCAGGCGAGTCCAACGCTGAGCGTATATATTTCAATGGCAAGAAAAGAAAAATAATTATTTTTGAAACTTTTTTTCTCTCCAGCCCTGGAACATTTCAATTGGTGTTTATGGAGAGTTGGTGGTATAGGCTTAATTAGGTGTCGATACTGGTGCCTGGTTGGTGTGAGGGTTGCATGTTGGCCAGGCCGGGCGCCAGAGACGAGGGGGAGGAGGAGGCCAGGGGCTAGGCAGTAATGGTTAATAATAGCGATGATGGTTAATAATTACGTCGCCACAGGCACCCATAAGGCCGACCTGGTGGTAATGTGGGCACAACATGGCAGCCTCTAATTTGAGACTCACTAACAGAGGCCATAGGGGGTGCTGAGGCGGTATATATATGGAGTTGTGGGGGCTGGCGATATTGGTGGAAGCTATAGGAGTCTTATTGCAGTGATGGTATAAGGGCTAGTTATAACATTATAGCTATTGGCATATAAATTGTGTGTTTTATGGAAGTCTGTCTAGTCAAAGGTATTTTCCTGGGGATTCCTTTATAGGTACTTTGTCTATAGTCTGAGTTAGTCTAGTTTGTGTTAGTATGAAATCATGTCTAGTTTTTGTATTGCCACATAGGTTGAAACTTCCTCCTCTGCATTTTATTCTTTGATTAAAAAGTTACCATATTAATAATGGGATGTCCAATGAATAATCAGCATAAAAAAATTAACCATGTCGTTAAGCACTGCTGTCTGAAGAAATCGCTATAATTATTGTTTTTCGCAGTTAACAATGTCTCTATAACCCTTCATAAATTCATGTAAAACCTACACGAATATAGATCAACCACATATCATACAGATATTAGTAATGTCTATAGTAGACCCATCTTCGTCTCTTGTAATTGATTCCATTGTTGCTTTTTGTCTCACTCTTTCACCATTGCATTTTGCCTCATTCGTATTCCCCAATATTTCACAGACATTAAGCATGCATATCGTTGCAATAAGAATAACCATCTCGATCTCTTTCTTCTCACAGGTAAGTCGCCCCTGGTTGTCTATGGAAATCCGACATATCCAGGCAGCGACTCAGCTCGTAAGTTCACTTTTTTACTCTCAGCTCGTAAGTTAAAATTTTTACTCTATCTCTACACACAGGCAGCTAATTACATTACGTGACCCTCGAACCTTTATACCGGGCCCCCATCATGTATCAATAGAGAACACAACACGAGTGTGGCCGTGTTTTGGGCATCGCATGCTATCGGTGACATATTTCCCACTGTGGTGGCAGACAGGGACCTGTTAGTGACGCCCCATGTGTTGTGAACAGTATTCTGACCTAAAAGTCCATTTACTATTAACCACGCGCCGGGATGTGGGATGCCTTCTAGTCTCTTGTTTCCTTCTCCATGATATTATTTATAAACATTTATATTATTTCATATTAAGATATATAGTAATATATGAGCGCATTATATATATATATATATATATATATATATATACATGTATATACATATCTATCCCTATATACATGTATTTATATATGTCTTCATATGAATACATCCACACATAATTATTTATGGATATAATTATATACACAGTTGCAATCATCAGCCTTACCTTGAATGCAAAATTAAGATTATCGATAGGTATTATTGGGAGGTGGGAAGAGTTAACTCTGATTTGATGAAAATACCGAATCGTCAGTATTTTAAGATGCGATGGACCTCATCGTAAAACAACTTGAAAATCTTCTTGTTAAATTAATTTCAACTATGTACAACCATAGAGATCAACATGGCAAGTCAGTGGATTATGCAATACGAATATTGGAGAATTCAAACAAAAATTTTTGTGCTGGTTCCATGTACAAGAACACAGTGCTTCAAGTTTGTCAGTGATTTTAATAAATCAAGAAATGCCTTGGAAGATCATACTCACTTTCTTCAGCTCTTGTCATACACTGAGTCCACAATAGGGACCTCAGTATGATAGAGCACGATTCGGAGTGATATCGACACGCTGCTCTTTGTACCTACACTATTCCGGGTACTATTTAGACTGGCCTGCATGTTTATACCATTTTAGCATAGGTACACTTTATGGTGGAGAGAATTTACAAATGCAAATGTACTCTACATAACTGCCTATTCAGAAACGCGAGGGCTTTTTCCTCACATATTTGGTTTAGACTTTGAACCATTCAGTGGTGCGATAGGGTTTGGATTTCCTGTGTAGTTTCACTGCTTTTGCGTTTTCTTTTCACCTGTATAATCGTATAGATAGAGTTAGGGACAAACTTAAATCAATAGTATAGTTTTCAAAGTTCATGGCCGTATTCCGCCCTTAAAAAACTGAGGGGGTTTATAGCAGCTCTGAGGGGTTCCTGGTGATCCTGTCAGGATTTCAAGTAAATCTGAGGGGGTTCCAGTCAACAATTCTGACCAAATTTACTATGTTCTAAGTTGCAAGAGCTAGCTTATTAAAAATCTGAGGGGTTCCAAACACCCTCAGATCCCCCTTGGCTATACGGTACAGCAATTTTGAAAGGTGACATACATTAGAATGGCCAACAGCTATTAAGCTGAACATATAATTATAGTTCCTGGTTGAAAATTCAAGAAGAATACTGTGATGTGATGGGAAATTATGGCTCAAGAATTACGTTCACTTGATACATCGTGACTAGGGGAATGTGTTTATAGTAGATATGATTGGAGTATGATGGGCGGAACGGTAAGAAATGTATCTTTTTCAGTCGGTGTTCCATCAAGGAGCATATAGTATAATGAGTATGGGTTAATAATCAGCCTTCGTTATTTTTGATTAACAACGATTAATACATATGTTATTAGGGCCGGTGAGCCAGTTAGACGTTTGAGTCTGTTCTGGTCATTTGAATTTCGCGGGTCACCGCCCTTCAGTACATAGACTTTGGTGAAGAGCACTTACGGTCACTTTGTTGAAAGGACCCCCCGGAGCGCCAGGGCAAAGCACGACATTTTGGCGATCGATTCTGGGCTTAAATCCAAGCATTTGGGCTTATTTGGGCTGATATTCATATCAATTGGCATCTCTAGAACAAGCAGGAATCGTTAAAATCGTCCAAATTGCGCCAAATTAGACATATTAGCTCGAAATAAAATCCGGTTAGATCGGCGGTAGTCGGGTATCTTGGGCATTCTCCATGACCCCCTTTCAATCGGAGAAGAAGGGATCTGGGTCAATCTCTGAATATTCATCAGGCTATGCAGACCTATTTTACCGTGAAATCGATCCTTCTTTCGGGCCTATTATATATAGAGAAGTAGATTTGGATACATACATGACCATGTCAAGGTCCAATAATGAATAGATTGCGAAATAACGCGTCTAAACGCGAAAATGCATCGCACTATTTTCTTGATATTCCGTCGCGGCGACCTGGTGAACAATCCAGGTCAGACCTCACACCGGCCGGGTGCAAGTGCCCCGCTCGGACGTGTTGGCGGGATGCTAGCTCTTTCACCGCCTGAATGCCTGGATTACCGCGCTATCTGATGCTTTCAATATATATATTTTGGACGTCTGGACCCCCTTAAACGCATACAACGCATTGACAATTCATGCGTGATTCATGCGTTCGTATCGAAGGCAAAACATTGGATCAATCAGACACGTGGAGGCACTGTCACTGTCAGACCTAACATGGCGCTGTCAACCCTTCGCCCCGTCACGCCTGCATCGATACTTTGAACTCAGAAAACCAGGATGACATTTGGACTAAACGCATCTTTGTGGACCTGTGGATGCATACTAACGCATGAAGGGGTCTAAAACATGCGTTCGTATCGAATGCAAAGACATTGGATCAATCGGACACGGGGAGGTTTGACACTGTCAGACCTAACATGGTGCCGTCAACCCTTCGCCGGGTTCTCTCCCCATCACGCCTGCATCGAAGCCAGGATGACATTAAACGCATCAATTGTGGAGAATATACGCATTGAAACGCATTCAGGACTCAGGCTGTACAGGTAGGTACATATATCTTTTCCAGCAGTTCAAATGATAGGCCTAGACAAGCTGCTGGACTCATTGGCACATTGGATCGATCGGGCAGGAGGAGCACACTGGCAGTTTGAAAAATAATTATTTAGACCTTATTAGGCCTATCAAAATGAAATCCATGTATATATCTATGTTCTCATATATCTCAGGGTCCTATTTGTCATATAGTTTGATCTCCTTAGGCCTAGAAACGCTTGCAAGAATATTTTACAGATGGTATGAAAAAATGACTGGACTCAGATAGGCCTTAGCCCCCTTTGACACTGTCAATGTATTATGGAGGCTCTGAAAGCAATTATTTATGATCCAAAGATTAAAAGATTTGAGAAATTGTCACTATAGTGTCATTTTTTCTTACCTACCATCAAAATATTCAATCTGATTCAATGTTAAAACATAGGCGTCACACTGTCAATAAGTTCTCCGGTGCTGTCAGTGTCACACAGATTTAAGATTTAAATGATTCGAAGATTAAATTATTTGTGAAATTGTCACTATAGTGTCATTTTTTCTTACCTACCATCAAAATATCTTATCTAAAAAATAATAGTTATCTAGGCCTAAGTCACTGTCAGTGTCAGAATCATTACCTCTCAATGTTGAAACATAGGCGTCACACTGTCAATAAGTTTTTTTGCTGCTGTCAGTGTCTAGGCTTCCAAGTTTAATATTTTTTTCAGATTGTCACTATAGTGCCAGTTCACACCTACCACAATAAATCATAATATTTTTCTTTCAAATTCATATATATCTAGGCCTAAGCCCCCTCCATTGGATCTTGGAATACACCGGCCCCTAAGTGCCTACAGCACTGAACTTGATATATTAAATCAATGGCGCTTTTGATCTAGTTAATAATCAGCCTTTGCTAATAATGTGATAATCAGTTAATATTATGTTATGAATCAATTTGTTGATTAATTAGACGCCAACTGATTGCTCCTTAGACTACAATACTATACCACTACTGGCACACTGCCACATCGGACTATTTAGCCCATCTTTGATCATTACCTTGACGTGTCGATCCCCAGGCCCCTGATTAGAAATCAAGCACAGGAATGCAAAAAGAAAATAAGTTTTTTTCTATCGCCAAACACCCCGATGCCCCTCCACTCCATCAATCATTGCAGGGCAAACAAGGCCTGGGACCACCTTTAGCGGCTCAGGTGTTTTACTACTGCAATACACGAAGCCCTCCCCGGTGCACTCCACTCCATTCGATTTTCTGCTCACATATTTACGTCCATAATTTGTACCTACCCGTACATTTTTTGGAATTTTTGACATGTTTTTGGGAGACCCTTAGCCTCTTGTGCAAACACCACGAGGTCGATCTGTGAGTTCCAACCATAAAATCGGCGGTTATTTATTTTCTACGCCGCACGTAATTCTCATTGGAAACGCCATTGTTTCATCCGTTGAGGGATTAACTAGTTAACCGCGGCGTCACACTCCCTTAGCAGAGACCCATAGATAACACTTTTTCCTGCCCAGCCTTAACTGCGTGGTGGTCCACTGCTATTTCTTTTTATTTACTCGTTCACCACACTATAGGCCTATACCTCCGAGGCGGCGAAAGTGGCGCCATTTCTGCCTCTAGCGGCCGGCTGTATAATATATTCCCCTCATGTGATTTCAATCATACACTGTGTTATATGTAAATCTGTGTTTGTTTACCCATTCGTCGCCCACATTTGTCGCCCCTACGTCGCCCCAGCTATGCCGCGTCATGTCCCCGAGATCTGAGGAAAAATGGCCACGACATTGTTCTGGTGTGATTTACTCGTTCTAAACGAGTTGGTTTCTCCCACCCGGCGCCTGCCTCTAGTCACCCACGGCCTCAGCCCTGATCACACATGCCTAAAGCATGCCCCTCACCCCTACAACATGGCTACAGTTAGTTCAGTGGAGCCAACAGGGGAAAATGCAACATTGTATGCACCTTTTTCATGAACGTGCGCAGTGAACCCTCCCATAGATGCCATGTCCCCAACCGTTTAAGCCTGGGTCTATAGGAACCCATATCCCAAACGTTTGGTTCAGGTCTATCCACTGGCAGGGTGCTGTGTACAATATTGAAAAAAAAGTATAAAGTATCGTCCGCCAATGCTTCCCATTAACATCAGATATCAGTGGCAGATCAGGATTATGAAAGGATGGAGAATGTTTCTGATAACAATATTATTAACAATCATTGATATTAATGAGGTATTATTATGGAACCCCTAGCTTGGATCATCACCCTTGGGTCCATCCTTGGATATTTGGTTATTATATGTTTGGGAAATTCTGTTCAGTATTTTCAGTACTAGAAGAGTTTCGATGACCAGAAGTAGGTTTCTGTTTTCTAAACGACGACCAGATATAACATGAAGAGGAAAGTTTTCACAATTTTCCAAGCCATTTTTTGCAGTGATGGACTTTTTTCAATGAGTATCGAAGTTCATTGTTGTGCTTGGAGATTTAAAGTGAAAGTCAGATATGGCACAAGTTGACAATGTGATGTCTAAGTGTAGTAGTTTCTAGCTCTGATAGTCGTAAAGATCCAAATGTACCGGACAAAAGCTTGATAACGTCAGTCCATGACCACAATCTTTTTACGTTTTACTTGTATGTTTATACTTGATGCAGGTGAGCTACAAAAACAGTGTCAAAGTAACTGAAAAAAGTGTTTTGTAACAACAAGGCTGAATGATTAATTGGTGTTGCAGGTACATACATAATGAATGATGTAGACAATTTCCGTCTCTCATTCTTCCAAAATAGCACAGCGGCATGCTGCTATTCTTGATGTTATCTCAGACTTCGCTAAATTCTCATTCACCACAGCCCGCATTAAGTCTTTAAACCACCCTTAGCCCGCCATGGAGATAGGATCTTTTATGTACCGAAAAGTCACCTGCACTCATTAAGTGGTTAAAAAGTAGAAAAGCATAAGGTGTTCCCACACCTATTAGAACATGATTAATGAATATAGAGTAAATAGGCTGTTACATGACGCCCTGATGCTAAAGATTATCACCCCTCTGAATATAGGCCACACTTTTTCTTGCATACTTTATACATACACAAGGTATAGTCAGATGGAAGCCTGTCTACATGACTCCTTTGACACATAAATCAGTTCTGACTTCCTGATTCTGTCAATAAAAGTTACTACTACTACTTTAATTTTTATTACTCGTTAGTCCGCATATTATGAAAATACTTGTATGGCAACCCCATGTATATGTGTATATAAAAGTGGAGGTTTTTACCTTTTCTGAGTTCTGTAAAAAGCACAATCATAAATCAGACATACTTGTTTTCTCCAAAGCATAATAATTATATCAAAGCCTTACATTAAGTGTAATCTTAGGTGACCTGATTATAGCCTACCTTTGACAAGAAGCGTACTTATAGTGTTACTTTTCTGAAATGTGGGACACTGAGTGCATTATATATACCGTAAAAACAATTTCCGGAAACAAAAGTTTCAATCAGGATTTAATACACAGAAAATAGTCACATTTGAAAAGAAGTAACAGATAGAATAACTCGGATTTCGTAACAAGAAAATAATTGATCTTTATGATTGTATATTTTTTAATGATTATTTTGAATACTCTCCATATTTAAAGACACTAGTAATGTTGAGACAGGGTATCATTGAATTGTCTCCGTGCTTTATCATTCATATAGGGTTTTTATCGCATTATATCACACATATCAACGCAGACATATTTAGATTGCTAACATAATCGGTTTAGTCCTCTAATGTTATTGATAAGCCATCCGGCTATGCGAAGCGGTTATCTATGGATAGACTAAATCATAGACACTTCTAAATATGCTGACAGATAGCTTTCATCCACACTCAATCCAGTATAATCAGTTATCGTATGACTGAGGCCGATTGCACGCTAGCTGGTGGCCTGAGCTGATCATGATATATTGTACTGAAAACAGAATATCCAAAGCAATTAATATATGCAATATATATATGATTGTGATGATCGAAGCTATAATAAATATACGAATTACCTGAAAGAGGGGAGAAACCTAGTTAATTTATATACCATAATGTATAGACTGGAACTGCGATAGCATAAGCTAGTCAGACTCTGAGATACAGGAATCCCAATTTCAGAAGTGAAAATCAAAGAGAACAAATAAAATCCTTGCTAGATACGAATGGTCCATCCCTTGAAATTTAGAGCTTATTACAATGTGAAACGGCTCCGCTATGCAGTACCATACATGTTGTTAACTTCTGTTACATGTAGCCTACACTTAAACCATACACTCTCAAATACAGAAGTATGATTCCATCGGTATATTTTAGCACTGCACAGCTAGGGTGATCTTGGAGACGAATGAAGTGCGTATTACATGAAAACTCATTGTTGTAATTCACTTGATGTTTATTGCACTAGCCCCTACTAGGTCACCATGGTGGGGTTTCTGGAAAGCCTAGAAGTCCGTTCTGGCCCGTTTACCCTTAATTGAGTCCAACCACATGGAAACTTCGCAATCGGGTTAAGCAACAAGAGTCCTCCCTTTTACTCTCGCTGGGTTAAGTAATATCAATTATTCACTTTTTGTGGGGCACATTGAAAAAGTGTTAAGTTATAAAACGGATCATTTCCATTTGCTTTATTAGCCTATCTGTAAACATTGGTGTAAAAGTCATTAAGTATTTGTGATTAAAAGAATACTTACCTTTCTAAACTTTGCATTACTCTGTATATGTGAGAAAGAATGACAAAGGTATTCACAGTTGGGTCAATGATACTTGGCATTTTCTCATAATTATTAGTTTTCACGACTGCCTAGAATTCTTTAAAAACAATAATATCGTCTCCCTTCTAACCAATTTAAGGCCCAAACCCCCAAAGGACCCATTCACTTCTTCATGTTCCCTTTCTTGTGGAGGCTTCCCTTTCCCTGAGTCAAAACCGTTCAGGCCGTTGCCTCTCGGACAGCTGTGCAGCCACCAGGAGTTGAACCCCTGACCTGTAAGCATGCGGGCCACGCCTTAACTAGTAGGTGTCAAAGGCCGCCGTCTTGTAGGTATTCACACCCCCTTATACTCCAAGTCAAGGTTAAGACGGGTCAAGAAAGAGTTTCGGAAATTCAGTACTGTTAGAGCCCCCAAAAATGTTCGGAAACATCAGAGAGAACGTTTATAAATGATAAAGAAAATACTACTTTTTACCCATATTTCACCATACAAAAGCATGTATCCTCTAATCAAATTAACATAGTTTAAGGAGTGGAAGGTAAAAGAAAAGTGATATTTTTGCCCCTTTGAACTGTTCGGAACCTTGCCTGTGATTAACGTGTGCCCACTTGACCGTGGGGTCAAGGGGTCCGACCCCCTGACGACCCCCTGACTGCTCCAGGTGAGGAGAACGGCCACGCCTGTCTGTCCAACTCCAGGGGGTGACGGATTAGGGGGTAGTAGGGGTGGTAGAGGGGTACTGGAGGCCTCAGTGATGGAGCTAAGGTCTGCTCCTTGTACATATACTCATCAATTTACGTACAATACCACACATGTTTAGTAACTAAGGGACGTAAACACATGTAACAGTAAACGGCCACTTTCTTAGGTTTCTATTTCATCTGTTGAATTAGATGTACATTGTCTGTCATTATGATACAAGCAATAACATGTGTCGTTAATTGCTTTCCCTCAGTTAAATATATTTACATGTTTAAGTAGAGTTCCTGATAGAATTTTGAAAAATGTTATATGTTTTGAATTTTGAATAATCGTTTTCAGTTGTCACTTGAAAATATTCCAGATTCTAGTATTTTTACAGTAAAATTAATCTATTACTTAGAGCAAGGAATTGAGGTCAACCAGAGAAAACAGACTATACTCCTTTAACATCGGTCCCATGTAACTTTCATTTTTTCATACCAATAAAGCTCATTGATATAAAATTTAAACTGAAATGTTTATGTTACATAAACATTCATAAATGTTATAAACTAACATCTTCAGAATATAACATAAGGTAACCTGGAGTCAGTAGATAGGCCCTGGAGGTGGTAGATAACAGTGACTTGAGTAATCAGCGAGGGCCCCAACCCCCCACCGTCCAGGTGCAGGGCTATGATAGTTGTTGTTGACCCAGTCGGGGACCCCTCTGGACACCTGGAGGTTGGCACCACCTGAGGTATATGCAATAGATGGGAGATTACATCAGTCAACCTTCATAGGTGGCCATAATTGGTTTGTTATTCGCTATTCATGGGCAAGTCAAACTATTTGCAGTCAAGGAGAACTGCTGCTTGACTATATTATAGAAGCTTGTATGGTCAATTGTAGCGATAATAGGTATAAAAAAGATAATTTCAATTATTGATATTTACAAATTGTAGCCAACTATAGCAGTATAGGTGGTAATTCTGAAGCTGCTAGATGTAATAAGAAAAGTATCCAATCTTCCAAAATAGAAGCAATTATAAATCTTCTGAAACATGACAAACAGAAAAAATAAACGTCGATTAATATTGTCTTCTGATTGATAAATGAGTCTATCTTGGCAAATCTTTGACAATTCTTCAAAAATTTAAGATTCTAACTTTGTTTAAACACACCCTACAATTAAGGATAAGTTTTTGCAAACACACCAAACCTAGCCACTATTACCTGTTACCTAACGGACAATGGCTACCTGATATGCCTACCTAACTGACAATGGATCCATTGTCTAGTGGCATTTGGTTAACCTGGTTGGAATTTTCAGAGAGAGTAAAAAATTAGAAACATTTGTAAATTGGCTGCTGTTTAAGTGTGGTTCCTTTGTCTTACCACGAGTAGTACAGATCTTGTCTGGAGCAATTATAATTTAAGTACGAGGGTTAACCTTTATCTTGCAAGACACTTCAGTTACCTGGGAATTAAAAACGGTCGTCAGGTTTGTGGTTGGTACGCTAATTGTTGTTGGATTGATATTAATACCATCAGGAATGTGATTAAGTGCTGATGACCATCGGTAATGGTAACAAGTGTTTCCTTGGTAAATAAAACGTGATCTTTAGACTTTACTTTAGTTTCCCACTTGTCGGGAGGGCTATGGCTTAACAGGGAGTCTTAGGGTAAATGTGGGCTTTCACTGGGCTGCACACTGGTGCATTTCTTTTGAAATTACAATTTTAAAAGCTAGTATTATTGTTTCTGGTATAAATTCAGTTTCCATTGGGTAATGAATATTCATAAAATGTATAAAGGACCAAGTGTGTAAATTGCAGTATTTCACATTGTTAAATAGATAAACATTCTTCCAGTGTTCTAGTTTTTTGATCTTCATAGTTAATTTAGTCAATACATTTGAATATTATCGTGAACACCATGATGTTTCTCTGTTTTGAACGTCTATCTAGTCTTTTTAGATTATGAAAACATAAGCTATCTTTCCAATTGAAATCTAACTAAAATCAGGAACATTTGAATAGTATTTCCAAACCATATC
Source organism: Lepidonotus clava (assembly GCA_936440205.1). NCBI lineage: Eukaryota > Metazoa > Annelida > Polychaeta > Phyllodocida > Polynoidae > Lepidonotus > Lepidonotus clava. The sequence goes on along the minus strand of OW387145.1, from coordinate 31,397,585 downwards.
TGTCACACTATATTATTATCGTTAGTATGTGCCTTTAAGGATCAGTTCAGAGACATAAACGTTAAAATGAAAAATGATGTGTTTGTACACCAAACCTAGATGTCACATAAACAAGGAACTTTAAGATATACTCATTCTATTTTTTTTCTTTTCTGTTTTTATAAATATTTTTCCTCTTTGCCCAAGGCCCTTATTCCACCTGAACTACGTTCAAAAGAAACCTGTCTAATATTTATCAGCCTAGAACACATTTTTTGCCCTGGGAAGTGTTTTAAAACTAGTTCGTCTTTCAAGGCCGGTGCTTTTCTTAAATCGACGATAAAGTATGGAGACTAGGCTGATCCCTTTGGTTTGTATGTGATATGAGAGGTTTTTAAAGGGAACCTGCTAGCATGAGTGATGTAACTAAAATAGCCTCCCTTTGCCTTGACACAGAGGGAAAGCTTGTTGTAGAAGGATACTTTAGAAAACAGAAACAGGAACTGCCACAGGATACAGTATGACCTAGAGAGGAAAAAAGAATCTGCATTACAGATTTGAAATATTCTTAAAAAGAAATACATCCTTCTTTCTCACGATTCGACGCAGTTCCCAGTACTATCTTGGACCAAGCCTTTATATATTAGATATGTTTTAATCAGCGTCTTTAGACCCTATATATATAGCCTCGAGGTACGATGCCTGATATTTCCAGAAGTATATATCCTTAATAATACTTTAAGATTTACAATATTATGTAATTAAATTTACATTGAAAGCAATGAAGCTATCAGTTTCGGGAGTCCCAATTCTTAAGGTTCTTTTTTTCTATCTCACGCATTTGCTCACATAAAGGTGTAGGTATAGGCTCATCACAACATCGTTGTTTCAACTCGTTCGAAGTATCAGGGATGTAAGTTTTATGTCATGTCTGATATCAGATTCCGATATCGTAGGTGATAGGTGCCAAAATTCAATGAACTTGATAACTCAGGGTTAAGTGAAATCGTATTACAATTGTTTGATCAACACTTTATCTTTTCAACAGAAATAGATATTCGTCATTCTGCCCATCCTGAATAGCTCCTTATCCGCCTTCTCCCTCTTCCCAGGTCTCTCACTCACCTATAAATAGCTACATCTATTTTATATTAGGCCCCCTACTCCTAGATTACCCTCCAAGAGAAAAAAGTAAAAAAATAAAAATAAAAGATTACCCTCCCAGACCTCTCCCCACCCCCAAACACGAGTCTCTATCCAAGTGGGCCAGCCGCTAATACTCGCCAACTAAACCATCACAGACACAGTTAAAAAAAGCAGAAGGGAGGGCATAAAAAAAAGACGAACCTGGCCTAGCTTTGTACCAGGTAACGATATGGAGGCAGATGCAAATAGTACACGAGTGATATTCAGTTAAATACCACCGAAATGCCAGCACTCAGAGAGGCTGCCTTCAATGGCGGGGGACTGCATGGGAAATAGGGGTTGGAATGGAGGGAGGGTGGATTTGAAAGTGGGCGTTTTAGCTGAACCGAATGAAATTTGTTTGGGGATGAGGATTTGGGGTGGGATGGAGGTGGGGGGAAAATGAGGTGAGTAAACAATATTGTTTTCTATTTTTGGTCAATTGGGTGGAATTGAAAGGTTTATTGTTTTTGGCATTCTATATTACAAAGTGGACTAAACGGAAATATTGTTGAGGCATTTCTGAACAGAAATTGCCAAATAAAATGCATTATTTATTCCCAAGGGAAATGCTTGGTTGCTGGAGAATTCGTTGCTGCGTTAGGAAAGTTAAATGTAATGATTCGGCGACTTGGTTACTGTGTTGCATGATACACCAGCTGTGCATAACTAAAGAACGGCTAGCAGCAGAATTAAGCAATAAAGATGTCAGATTAAGCCATGGTATCAGTCTAGACTCCCTGATATTGCTCATTAGATATACTGTGGTAAAATAATGCTCAATAAGAAATGTGGGACAAGACAATAAGCAAGTCTACCCGGAGGTGACGAGACAGAGAATGACGGTGGCGGAAAGCATTTGGTCCATTGAATGATTCATTAAAGACAGCCGGCTAGCCGACAGCCGACAGCGGGCTAAAGAGTAGCTCAGCTCAGGGGGTTAAATCATAAGCAGCTCAGGGCGGCAACATCATGAGAAGGTTATTAGTTCAGAAGGACGGCAACATCAAGGGCAACACAGTTCAGGGGGCACCAACATTGGCAGCTCAGTAGGGAGTCCAACATCATGGGCAGTTCAGTTCAAGGGGGGGGGGGGACATTATGGGCAGCTCAGTTCAGGGGGACAAACATGGGCATCTCAGTAGGGGATGCAACATCATGGGCAGCACAGTTCAGGGGGCACCAACATGGGTAGCTCAGGGGGTGCAACATCATGGACAGCACAGTTTACAGGGCACCGACTTGGGCAGCTCAGTAGAGGATGCAACATCACGGGCAGCACAGGTCAGGGGGCACCACCATGGGCAGCTCGGTAGGGGACATAACATCATAAGCAGCCCCCCTCAAGTGGACAATATCTTGTGAAGTTCAATTCATGGGAGTAACATCATGGGCAGCTCAGTTCAGGGGGTGTCAGATTTGACAGCTTAACTGAACTAAGCTCGCAGCTCAGGGGGTAACATCATGGACAACTCAGCTCGGTGCCGTGAAGTCCTGAATCAAACAAAGGAGCACCTCCGTTCCAGCAGATCGGCCCAATGAGCTCAGAGTACCAACACTATGAGCAGCTCAGCTCAGTGGATCTACCATTACTAGAAGTCTATCCATATTCTCACTGAGGGACTATGAACACGTCTACCTCCAGTTTAATCACAGTCCTCGGCCTTTTATAGAGGTGTGTCTGGACACGAGAACTATTGTGGGGTCACTCTCTGAATGTAGTTAGTTATCAGGAAAATGGAACTGGATGTCCCATTTCTTCTATATTCTTAACCTGCTTCCACCCTTCCCACCCCATAATGAAGAATATCTGCCACCAGAAAATTTCCTCATTTATTACAATTGAAGGACACCCTATACTTCGGAGCATATATAGATAGGCCTACTATTAGGAAAGATATTATGACAAGTGTAAAATTTTAACACTTCCTGTGTATACCTCCAGGTTTGGTTCGTCCTTCAAGTCAGGCCATGGGGGTCAGTGCACATTGCAGTAGTTCTTGCAATTGCTCACTGCAATTCCTTTGACATGTGTCACTTTGAGTAGCACATTTTAGGCCAAGTACCTCCCTCCTCATCTCCCCAAAGTTGCCTCACCCCAAAAAACCGCTGGTTTGCAGCATGCAACGGCGGTGCCCACAGGGTGTGGCGGGCGTGGGGTCGGGACGGCCAGGAACCAGCCAGGGAGTCTGGGCGTGGTCGTTAGGGTGGTCAGTGGGCGGAATGATCGACAAGAGGGGGGGGGGGGGGTGGAGATTAGGAGGGGTGGGGGTTGTGATTGGGGGAGGGGCCTCAGGGGTTTAAAGGTTTCCGTCTCCGTTACAGTAGAGGGGTGCGGCCCCGCTGAGTTTGGGAAAGATCCAGGATTGGGAGGGTTTGGCATGGCCATTGAGGTGTGCAGTGGCTTTCAAGGGTGGGGGAGGTTGGGGAGGGTGGGGGTTGGGGAGTAGATGGGGGAGGGGGAAGTTAGGGGCGGGGTGTTTGATAAGTAACATTAGGCCAAGGAAAATGAAACATTGCGATCAGGTAACACCGGTCAAAATGAGGGTAGGGTGGTCGGGATTTTCTTTATTTGGATATTTTGGTATGCCTCACAATTGAACAGACTTTTATTTCACAATTGTCCTAGCATACTTTACAATGAAGGTCTGTACCATCATTTAGTTGTATCTATTACATCATGTTAATATACGGCTCATGAGGGTCTTGTTTTAGCCAATAATATGACCGCAAGTACACTGGTTTGCACCGATACTAGATTGGAAGCCACTCTAAAAAGTTGTTATTCAAAGGAATATAATATACAAAATAATTGAAAAGTATTATAATTCTTTTCCCATTACAGAAAAATCATTGCGATGGAAAATTGCAATATTAGGAGGGGAATCTGTAATCATCACCCTAAAAGGGTTTATGAAAGTAAAATTATAATAATCAATATGGCGGTACCAGCCTGGGCCATATAATCGAGAATCGGGCTGGGGAATGAGTCCTTGAAATGGGACGTTATCAGGATGACCTCATTAGATATCGTTCTAAATCTGTGTTTGTTATGGAAATAGATACTCATCAGCTCGTTTCTCGTCGCGAGGGGAAATTATCACAAAATCGGTAACATTGAGTACATTTGGCTTTATATAGATTCTGAAACATAAGTAGGTCACCTAGTTAGTTTGTGATAAACTTGTCCTGGGATGCTTACTGTTTTTCCTATAATTATTATAGCATAATACCGTGTGTATTGCAGGAAAGCTATTCGTACATGGTGTTGTTGAATGCAACCGTATTAACATAATTTTGGGTGAAGAATCAGGTCGTTTTGCTAATACACTTCGATCTATATCGTAAATACCATGTTGTTAATACTTATGTTTGTTGTATCGTTTCAGATGCATTGGTTTCTAAATCTTTTCACGTAGTAAATATCAAATTCCAAGTTTCTGGATCGTTCATGTATACATCCTTTGCAATCCCATACAAGTTTGTCAGGTTTTCAATGCTAACGTTATAAATGCTAACGTTACATTACCTTACAAATGCAGCTTAAACTTGAATATGGAATAAAAGAATTCCAGTAAATGGAACCAAGAATTTGCGAGCATAATCATAAGTTTTTGAACTACTCTCGTTTTATTTTCCTCAGCTGCACAATAGAACAGTTAAAACAATAGAAATGTAGAAAAAAAAGTTTGTCATTCAGTTTCTGTATCGGTAAAACAAGTGCTAAGTGTGTTACCAGAATTCATCGAATGGGGCCAGTTGGTGCTGCCACCTGGTGAACTGTTGTTTTATTAGACCTGTTCACACGAGTCGAGAACAACACAACATGTGACCAGAATGGTCTGGTATTAGATCACTAAACTTATCGTTTGCCTAGTAGTATAAGAAATTCTAGAGATGCAGCTGATGAAGTAAAAGCGATACGTGGAATTGACACATCCTGTTGTTTATCCTGCCTCCCATATACTAATATAGATAGTATAGTAATAACTAATTCACATATTTCCATGCTGTTGCCAATACTAAAGTGAGATCGTATATTAAGCTTGGGGTTTAGGTTTGTTATGATATTTTTGAGTGACTTTTTTTAAACCATACCACTTCTTCACTTTCCGTTCATCGTGTAGTGCCGTATATTGTAGAATGAAAACAAGATCCAAAAATGTTCATTTTACATAACACCGCGGAAAAAATATCAAATCAAATTATCCAATTTAGAATCTCAACGTTTTATTATCGGAACTCAGACTCACATATAGAATGGATTACCAAACATAGAAACAAGATTATTATTAGTAGGCCTCCGGCCTACGTAAATCAACACATTATACGATAATATAGCACCCACATGCTGAACATTACTATTGTCAAAAGCCGCTGTCCCACCCATTAAGCCGGTGATCCACGATACGACAAATGGCCAACCGATTTTCTTCTTATGCATTTTTCGCATATTTGAAACAAATTGTCCCTGCGAAAATAACAATTTTGTGGTATGGATTATCCAAAACTCTTTGGAAAATTTATATTGTATAAGAAAAATGATTATTTAACAAACCGATTTTCAAAATCGGTTCAAAATCGGCCCAAAATCGCGTCGTGGATCATCACCTTCATAAATCCCCCATAGCACCATCCCCGGCCACCCGTCCACATCTGAGGCCGAACCCAATTAGATCGACCGTCCATTTGTAGGACCACCGCCGCCCGCTTTTAGTAAAAGCAAAACCGGCGAAATTAGAAGGAACCTGGGGGGTAATTTCCAGGCTCTAAGGCTCCTTTTTTGAGGGCCGAATGTGTCGGGCGACCGGTTGCACCAAATACCCCGCGACCAATTAGTGAAAAAATGAGATCTGTCTGGAGCCGGGGATGTCAAGGGATAGAGGGGAGGATTTTATTGAAGCCCCCAAATCCCCGATTCCGACGATTCAACAATTCCATTCGCTCAGTCCTATACATTTGGAAGCATCCAAGGCTGCATATATAAGGGCCCAGTGAGTGCTATTAAATGCACTGAAAGAAATGCCACTGATAAATGTGCTTATTGGTGGAAACACATGTGTTTTTACCATTAAGATGGACTATGATTCAGTATCATGTGTAATGTTTTTTTCCAGACGGAGCCAGTCTTGCAGAAATCAAATTAGAGATATCAATTAGTTAAACAAAAACGACGCCTTTATCATAAGCGTCGACATGTTTTCCCCCTATATAGTATATAATTTTCATTTCGTGCATTTACGGACTTGTTCACAGTGTGCAAACGTGTGTTAAACGTGAATACAGAACGTTAACAGTTGGTGGCTCACAGAATCGAATGGAATAAAAAGATGTAAAGGATAGGAAGAGGACTCAGGAAAAGTGACCTTTCGTAAAAAGCTCAAAATTGATCGCGCCTGTGCTAGAAAGTGACACCTGAGCCTTCTCACCTGGGGCAGGTTTTCTTGAGAGGCATCCAGGTGATTTGTAAGGTAGGTTTTGGTGTCTCATGGATTACCTAACGCTCCCAGGGCTTAAGCTGCTTTCCACCTACAGCCAACAAAATAGTCTTAATGACAAATAGCCTAATTTCTAACAATGCCAACAATAGCTAGTGTATTGCCATTCCACCTCCCGTTTGCAGTTGACTTTGGAATTTCTTTAATACGAGACACACCACTAAGGCCTTATGCATGGCTTATTGATTGGAAAATAAATTATTTGAATATTTGTCCAAAAAATTGTAATATTGAAGTATTGCTGTAAGCTTTGTTATGTCCCGGTACAATGTGGCCCTCCTTACAAATTGTGTAACCGTTTAAAAGCGAGGTATCTATGAGGAACAGATGAAAATAATCGGATGATAGGTTATAGATAACAACTCATATAAAAATACCATAGGAAATACCCTCCTTTCTTGAGGCCCATATATACACTTACAAGAATGAAACGAAATATTTGTTGAGACAGAAAGGTGCCTTTCTTTTCTTTTCTTTTTATTTATTTATTTGACCACATTCATTTATACAAATGTTCTTCCATGTATGTTCGGTGTGCCTTCACATGATGATTATGATTAGGTGCCAACCTATCGGACATTTGAATCTATCCCACTCAGGTGTGATTGGCAGGTAGACTCAAACCCAGATAAGGACTCTCATTAAACTAATTACATATTGGGGTCAGAAGGCCATTGGTTTCGGATGGTACGTTGAGATGTCACCCTCCAAACGCACAGCCATACTGGGGCTACTTGAAAGAACGGATCTCTGTATGTGATATTTGGTTAGGGTAGGATATAGACCATGTGATTAGGTTTTAATTGAAAAAAATGCTTCGTGTATTACAAGCAAGTTCTTGCAACGACCATAAAATAACTGTATACAGCAGTGGAGAAGCGTTTAAGTCGATGGGGGATTGCCCAAGGAAAATGGGAATTTGATAAGCCAATTTTATACTGTATAAATCAACTTTCATGGAAAACGTTACTTAATCAATGGTGCACTGATGGTTGATTCGTTGGTTAACTGCGTAAGTCCCTGGTGCACTGCAGAGAATAATGTTGGTGGGTTACTTTTGTCGATGTTGCACTGCATACGCGGCTGGTGCACTGCAAAAAAAACGAGAACACATAGAATACAACAAAACTTGTCTCTTTTATCACAAAGTTGCCCAAAGCATTATATTTATAATGAATAAAAAGATGAAATTTTAACACAATCTTTCAAAACATTTTTAGGGACTTCACACCTTTCTACTCACATGTTCATGTTTTGTTCAAACAAATCAATGAAACCGCATGAACAAAAAATCACAGGAATTGGAACCTCAGAGAAAATACGAGGATCACCCTGTTCTGCAAGTAATTGTTGTACATTCCTGTAAAATAAAATAAATAATAGATAAATTAATGAATCAATAAATTAATAAGTAAATAAAACAACAGAAAAAACAACATAAAAAATAAATAACAACAACAACAACAACAACAACAATATGAATACATAAATAAATAACCAAGGAGGCGAAACAATCCAAGCTCACACACTCAACAAACCCAACTTCACACGAGTGGCTCATAATACTACGTTTCTACCCCTCAAAACGAGCATTTCTCGGAACACTGGCTTCCTGGATGCCACAGCACATCATTAAGAGTTTGATCAGCAGGAATAAATCCAGCAGGGATTATTCCAAGCAGTCCCAGTAGAACCGATAAGGGGGAGTGTGTGGCCGTATGTAGAGACATAAGGATCATCCCTTGATCTGCCCCCTACACCGACTTCAAAGAGTCTCATCGATCCTATGGGGTTTACACCAAAATCAGAGATGCCAGTGCGCCGCCTCCAGGGCATGGGAGTTGTAGGGGGCTGCAGTCAGCCGATTCCTCCAGCCCGCCTCGCCCAGAACCTCCCGTGTGCCTTGATATTGGCCACATTTACCTCAGAGTGAGAGTATGGGGGGGGGGGGGGGGATTGGGGACAAAGAAAAGGTTAAAAGAATATGGTTTTATATCTTAATTCCACAAATGATTAATTGGATTGGTTTGCACAGTCGTCTCTTCTTTTAACTTTGTGTATACAGTGACCAACTATAACAGCAATATAGGCAGCAATGTTGAAAGCTTATTCTTATCGGTGTATATTGTTCCCATGCATAGCAAACATAACCAGGGAAATGAATTTTACTTATCCTGTCATTAATGAACTTTTAAGCGTACATCAGCTTTTAAACTTCTTATATTATACATTTAGCATTTGATACCTTATGTTGCTACTACAGACATTGTATTATGCTCCCCACGACACATACCATTTTAGAAAAGAAATGATTGCACTCGTATTTACCACGGATCAGGACTTTTAGTCCAAATCACATAATGGCGTGAGACCCTTAGAGATCCACATACATAAGGACGTAGACACTTACCTGTACCTTCTGTCAGCCCCTTTGATGTGGCCGACGTATCAGGTATAGTTAGTACATGTATATCTCTAGGTTCTCACTGTAGGTTTAAGCCTGTATCCCACTCGGCGATTCTGAACATCTGACTGCAGGCAATTTGGTAATTTTGAACTTTGGGGCCTTCCATTAAGTACGTACGCAGCAAGGGGGGTGGGGGGTCTAAAAATTTTGAAAATTTGCATGTATACGTTCCCGTACAAATCCATTGTGTACTTAGGCCAAAGGGGGAGGTGCGGGGGGAGCTTCTAAAAGTTTAGAAAATTTGCGTGCATACTTAATGGAAAGCCCCCTAGTTCTCCACCCAAATAATACTGTGTGAGCGAGAGTGCAATAGGCCTAACCTCTATACGTTTACTGTGGCCTATCGCATAAAGAGCTATGTTGTTGGGATAACTTGCAACCCTAGTTATGGTAATAGTGACGTCAGTTGTGTTAGTTAAACGTGATAACTGCAGCTTTTCTTTTAATTAAGTTTATATCGTTCTAAGACAAGATCGAGCCTAAGTGCATTGTTATGCACATAGGCCAATAGAACCTGAAATAAAAACATTTTAAAGGGTCTAAATAAAGTCTTGTAAAGTCATTGCTGCTATGTTCATTTGGTATAATGGTTTTTTCAATATATTGTTGTGCCGATGGTTTGGTTTTTGCGACAGGCCACTGATCATGTCGTTTTTTTTAGCAGTCAGGATGAAAATAATCTTTGTACGTAGGTAGAACTTAAAACGGTCCCTCACTAAACGGAAAGGAAATGAAGAACGTGTGTACCTATAATGATGAGGCCTAGCCAACGATATTACCACAAGCAGCTCGGAGCAGCTCATGGGTGCTAGAGGCTTATTCATGATCATGTGCTGTAGGGCCTATATAGCTAGCACCATGTACCTAATAGGTTATACTATTGGAATGCCAGCTAATGAACACGATTAGATCGAGCGTTCAGCGTCATTGTCTAAAATACTCTATACATAGTTGTACATATGTGATATTATAAAAAAATTGATTTGACAATACAAGAAATGCATATAGTATTACCGCACAAATGAATACCAAAAGTATTTTGGACATGCAAGCTATATTAAGTAAAACACGTTGCTATCTCCTAGTTACTTATGAGATACTCAAGGAACTGTAAGAGTATTTGTCCATGGTTAGAACCACACATAATTTGTCCCAAAAACCGCATCTCAGCAGCGTTCCTCCAGTACATATCAACAGATGTCCTCCAGGCTGGGTTCTTTTTGCTTCACTCTGATGGATAGGGCAGATGCAGAGGAGAAATCATAAACGTTTATACTGTGCTTAGAGGTTTTGTGCATCTGCAAATCTTTGAAGGAGAATACATCATAAAGATAGGTCTACATCAGAGATAATACGTTGACAGACAGATTTGACCTTTAGGATGTACAGCTTTTGGTTTATTTTGGCCTAGGTATTTCAAGTACGTGGAAACCAGGTTAATTATGTGGCACATGTTCCATCGGCATTAGAAATTAGCGAAGTGCAAAAGTACCCATAAGATAATTCATTGATACAGCCATAGCTACGGTTCATGATCAACCAAGATCAAATCTAAATTTCTATTTGAATTGTGAATATTTAGTTTTACACTGTCTGCAGATGTTCAAGCATTTGTCAGTGATGAGAGAGATGGTAGATTGTCAGGGCTGAAATACAAGTCCATTTTTATTCTAAATCCTGGTGGGCACTCTCATTCACAAACCAGAAGAATTCTCGTAAAACTTCAGGGACAGAAGGAGGCGTAATATTTCACACTCGACCTTTTTACCCTCAAAACTAAAATTACACAGAGTTACCTCGTTCTGTGCAATTAAAGAACGGCAGATGGTGAACTGTGAACGGCATAAACAATTAACATGACTGGAGTGATAATGCTGATTGATTAGTGTATTAGTGTGTTGAACTATTTCAGACTCATTTCCCCTTCAAAGTGCCATCCCATTTCGGCAACCAAATGGCTTTGCAGACCAGAGACACCTCCTATTCCGTCGCTATAAAAGTAAAAAGTATTTTCCTTCTAGTGAGTTTTGTATTACTCAGGGATGCATGTTTTCAGATTTTTGTCTGATCTCAGATTTTTTAACATCATAAATCCTACAATACCATTTTCCAAAATTAATCTCTTAATCACGTTTTATAGCATTTCAAAATTTCAGAGTTTCTTTCTGGGGTAACTATTTCAGACTCATTTCCCCTTCAAAGTGCCATCCCATTTCGGCAACCAAATGGCTTTGCAGACCAGAGACACCTCCTATTCCGTCACTATAAAAGTAAAAAGTATTTTCCTTCTAGTGAGTTTTGTATTACTCAGGGATGCATGTTTTCAGATTTTTGTCTGATCTCAGATTTTTTAACATCATAAATCCTATAATACCATTTTCCAAAATTAATCGTTTTATAGCATTGAACTATTGTTAATGTTTGATTTAATACTGCTTGATGTATATAGTTAATTTATCCATGAGTCGTTCATCGAAGGTTATCGAGCCGATCAGCCTGCGTTTAAAGTTAATACATCCATTCCCCAATAGTTCAAAAGAAATGGACGATGAGGAAGCTCTTAATATGAAAGGATTTTTATTGAAGTAAACATCTCATCCTGAGTCAAAGCCACAGTGAATAAGTCTCCATCAGTCCACCTTCCCATCTCCTACTCAGCGATCAACCACATTTAGAATACAAGTTGTTCCAACACATCCTAGACCGCCCTAGTGCTTAGCTCTATCACAATCCTTTGTCCGAAGCTGTTGGTAGTGGTAAACTCCAGTATACTGCGCAGGAGCCGCAGGTATTACTCCGAGCAGTTCTTCTATTTCTATGGTTAAACCCTAACTCCTAACTAACTCGCTCCCTACCTTTGCAACACCTTTTATACTGGTTAACAGGTGGCGCTGGGAGCGTAAAATGTCTCTGCCTAGAGGTAGACTTGCTAGGTCTGATCCTAGCTGTATTATAAAAGATGATAATATATTAAATGTACTAAGCTATTAGTACAGCATTTCAACATTTCAGAGTTTCTTTCTGGGGTTTCATATTTTTCATTGCCCCTGACTTACATCCCTGATTACTAATGTACATACTAATGTATAGAAATAACAGGCGATTTACCTCCATTCTATACCATATTCCCAGGAGATGCTTGATTATTGTGTAATATATAGATTTTGCTGAATATGAAAACAACAAAAAATGATAATAAACAAGGTGGTAAGTAAATCAAGTGATCTACTTCTTGTAGACTGCCAGATTAAAAGTTGCGTTTCAGTCTGTTCATATTAAAAGTACCTCAGCCTTCTGACAACCCCAGTTAAACATTTAAACATGGAATCTACGCTATATTTCTAATGGGGCCCGATTGCCAAGTGACTAATGGCTCTGGTTTGACGACCACTGATGACTATCTGGGCAGTTTGTTAAGGCTCTAATAGCCGCCCCTGTATGATTGGGGCCGTGCGTATTAAATCATAGGCGGGGGGTAAAGGATGGGGCTTATCCACCGCACCTGTCAGGTATCCACCTTTAATTGGCTTGGCCTGGAGCCGACCTGTCTGCATTTTAATGCCAGAGTAAAAGGCATGGTTTAATTTCTTTACCCACATTTTCATGGAGGTTATTTTTAAAATTGTGAAGCATTCTGATTTGATCGTTGATAGAGTAAAAACTGTACCCACATTTTATTGAAATATTGAAGGTTATTTTCAAACTGTGTACCATAAGGATGTTATCATTGGAAAAGAATGATAATGGTGGAAATAATTTATGAATATGGGGGTGTGACATGATGGGATTATTGTGTACATCATCCTATATATTCCAGTTTTCAATGTGTAAAGTGCTTTGTAAAATGACTGGATTGGAAGGGTGCAATTTGTGTTTCATTATGAAAAAACTAGCTTATTGTGCATATTTGCTATTTCCTGTCAAATTTTCATTTGATGATTCATCTCTCGGTGGTATAAAGCCATCTATTGAAAAAAGGAGGCAGAACGAATGTTGGCAACTCGTTCCACGAAGGAAAAAGAATATGTCCAAAAATCCAGAGAAATAACCGAGTTCGCACAAATATATTCAATATGGGGAAAGTATCTAGGTTAATATCTTAGTTGCAACTATAGTCTTTTTTCCCAAATTTATATGATAAATGCCTCTTTTCTTATTCTGTCTTGGTTTAGAATTTTTAAGCATTTCTATAATGGCATTCAATTAGTTTTCTTCTTTAAAATTGAACCTTAAAGTAAACCATAAAAGTTTATGTGAGTAGCCCGTATTTTTTATTGTACTAGCTCGTTAACTTCCAATACCTTATCTGCCATAAGCCTCCTCCCATTCCTATAGTCCAATACCTCCATCTAGCGGACTCTTGTAGCGAAACCAATATAAATAAATTAATATACGCCTAAAGCAATGAGAGATCTAGAGCCAGGTAATTACCTTGGTTAACCCCAAAAATAAATTAATCAGTGTCTAGACAAGAGGCAAGTCTATTTAGGTGGAAGATGAAGTATACAGGTATTAGCACCTGGTCAGTGGGCTTACAACCTTATCTAATGTAGAGCTGCTGATTGCATGCTCTGCCCCCGTTAATGCACTACTGAGTTCAGACAAAATTAATCAGTAACAACACAACTGTGTTTTTCTTTCTTTGTAAAAAGTAAAAGAAGAAAAAAGTAACAACAGTAGGGTCTCTCAGAATAACCCCACTGGACTCATTCATTGCAGCATAGCGATGTCGCTTAGCTATTCATTCCAGTACTGATATATGTCAAGTTCTAATAATATAACTTCACACCCACTACACAAAAAAAAACAAGGAGCAATTTACTAGGTTATTTACTGCTAAGGGCATTTAGGTTTTTTCCCTTAAAGATTTAGTAGTAGTCGGAGGTACGGGCGACCGGAATTGCGCGGGCGGGGTAAATTCAGGCGGGGGAGGTTTTATAGCGTGTTGACGGTTTTTGTGGGGTTTGGCTGGGCAGGTAAACTAATGAAGGGCCGCGAGCAGCTCTGAGCAGCTCACCACTGGTCGGGAGGGGCTCGCGACCTGCTCAGGCCGCTAACTCACTCAGACAGCTAACGGCGCCGGCCCACCCTGCCCATCAGGGCCGGCCCACCGACGCATCAATATTTCAAAATAATCCCCATGTTTTTTTTCTGTGATGGGGCGTTGGGGACAGCGTAGGGGGAAACACGTTGGCGTTACTACCTTTTACTTTTAAGGTGATTTTATTCCTCCCCCACCACTCCATATTTCAAGTCTGTTAGGTTCAACTAGGTGAGGTTCCTGATGAAGTTAGGTTATAGGCTACCTGCAAATTATTCGGTTCGAGAGTAGTATTAGATTTGTCTCTGTACCTGTTGCAATCATTGTTGCAAATATAAAGGTGAATGGTGTATACATATGACGATTAGGTTATTTGATATGAAAATGAAAAAGGAGTATCTACACTTAATTTATTTTGTTGATATACAAAACTTGAGAAGATCTAACTTGTAATGCTAGAAGTGCCGGTGCACCCTTTTGTAAAGGGACAGGAAATATTTAGGGGAAGTCTTTTTATTTTGTTAATTACTAATCAAGCGTGGCGCCAAAAGAAATTCGAGGCAAAGTAGTATACATTTGGAATCCAAGTTCTTAGTTTAAGATTCTTAGTTTTTCTTGATACTGTGCATACTGGACACTATAATTATGAATATTTTACAAGTTTCTATACGAACGATACGGTCCGTGAGGGTTTAGCCAATATACATAATTCTGCCTAAGAACCAACAAGGAAGCGCAATATGGCGAAAGAGAGTTTTCCTACCAGACAAAAGAAACTCATAAGGACTTAACGATTCATTGACGAGACCAACGGTCCATCTTTAGAGGGGGTAATTTGAGAAAAAAAGAGATCCAGCCTTTGTGCTTGGAGGTGGTAAGACGTACTGGAGGCGGCTATATAAGCCTACAGGTAGTTAGGTAGATCACAGGGGCACCAGGCCTAGATCACAGGTGACCTCTGAGCCTAGATCCACTGCTCACCCTCTTTGTTATTACCTATAGGAGACCCAGTCTTCCACACTATGATTGTCCCTCATCTTTGGTGCCTCAGATAAGTTAATAAAGGTGTTATGGCCCTTTAAGGTGCTAGCAAAGAACATACACACAATCCCCCCCACACCTTCAAAACACCACCCCCGACCCACCACTCAAAGCGTTCAGTGTTGTGAGTCCTAAAAGACGAGAATAACCAGGGTTGACAATGCGATGCCCTGGGAGGCGTTGAGAACCACAAACAAGCAATATCATAAGGCGCGGCTGGCGCCCTTTGTGGTCGGGAGGACATCAGGAGAGATTATTACCTGGGGTAAAGATGAAAGGGTGGTGGTAAAGGGACCCCCCCCCCCCACCCCCAGGGGATTGGGGAGTGGGGAGTGGAGGGTTGGCCAGGTAGGAGGTTTGCAGGTGAGATGATTTTTTAGGAACATTGGAAATATAGACCTTGGTGATAAAGCTGTGGTACAGGGTCTACTTGGTCAAGAATATAATATTGGTTTCACACACCAAACATTTTATAAGTGTTTAAATATGTTTGAATAAAATTGAAACGTGTTTCCTCTACCCTACGAACGCAATTACTGGTTTATATGATTTTTCCAAATTCAGCAAAACAAAGAAGTACATTCTTAGTTTTTTTTTTTTTTTTTTTTTTTTTATAGATTATTTATCATGAAAACCTGTGGGGGAAAAACGCATGATTGAATTGTCATAAAAAGGTAACTCTGTTCTATGCCTGCATCTAGGTGGCATAGTTATCAGATATGCCATTTTTCCTACTTTTGTAGGATTTCCTATTTGTCAGTGATTTTGGATGGCACAACCAATCTTTCCTACTTTGCTTTAATATATGTTTCAGAGTATTTTTGTGTTAGTTTCAAGCTATTCCAATACAACTTCAATGTCAAGTCTCTATTCCTGAAGGTCATTTCTCTCCTAGTTGCTTCTAGAAAAAAGTAGGAAAAGTGTTTCCTACTTTTCCTATTTTTTCATCAGTCAGGAGTGGTATCTCTGAGTTATAATCCTGCTTTTATGAGGATGCTTCAATTAATCAGTATCCCCCACCTCCCGACAACTCACCCACCCCCATGGGTGGTCCTCACTACCAAAAACACCCCACCTGGAGGAGTGACAATGCCCGGAGGATCAAAGCTGCCCAGGAGTGGTTCTGTGGGGGAGGGTATAAGGGGGGCGGAGGGCGGCAGGCGAACTGCCTGGAGGATGGGGCTTGTGGCGAGGACAAAGATGCAGGAAGAAGGATCCATCTTAGAGGCCCAGGTCCCTATACTTTTGTTTGCTTTTGTTAGCACCAAGACAAATATCCTTCCTGAGTCTCTCGGATTTACAATAGAAACCATTTGGACCATTGTTTGAGCCTCCGTCAACAAACAACTTGTGTTAAAACCGACGTGTTTACTGCGTCAAAACTAGTTCAGAACTAAGTTGAATTGCCTATGTAACTATAGTTAGAAATTGGCTATATGTTGGACTTATATGTGCAGGAATTCAGTGATGACAAAGACAAGGTTTGAATCCGAAAATAAGAGATGTTTGAATATTTATTTAAATCTTAAACCTTCAAAACTGACAGGGTGTTTGATATTATACTCTCTTTTCGGGTCCAGGTGCCTGCGTCTGTTACAAATATTTTCTTACTAAAGTGGCACCTTATGCATTAAAATTTACTTAAGGTGTTGATAGGTATTCAAGCCGTGCGCCTTGTATGTAGTTAGGGCCAAGGTGTCTTGTCAAGGTAATGGGATGACATACAAGCCCTGTGAGGTATATGGACCTCTGCCCAATGCCCCCCATCCCATCCCCCTCCCGTGTCTTTTACCTGCTTTAGGGCACATTCACAGGAAGAATTTGAACTCATACATTCGACAGGCTCGGGCTTGTCTGAAACCACTTCCTCTAAAAAGTGTCAAGGAGTGTAAGGGATGTGTTCACACTTTTGCAGTGTCAATGGTATGGCCCATTACATAAGTGTCTCACCGGGGGTCCCCTTCCCACCCACCCCCGCCCAGCTGGGGACATCTATAATTAGCACTATGTTTGGTTGTCTCATTTTAGTTATTTCCCAGCCCTTTCTATGTCTGACCAGAGGTGTTGGTAAAGGCCTCCATCAAATAGGGGAAGCTGAGGGGAATGGCTGGAGGCCGGGAAATATGTAAAATGATTTCCATTAAATAGGGGACATTTTTGGCATGAGATAGGCCTAGATATCATTTATGCAAGTTTTTAGCAAAATCCATTGGTTGGGGTTTTCACTGTAAGAATTAAGTTAAAAATCTGTCTAAATTTCTAGAAAATGTTTTATTAGTCTCACAGTTTCCTGACTAGTTTACAATGGTCATTCTCACTCGGGGCTACAACCTTAGAGTCAGTTTTGAACCATAGTTGACTCATACTGGGAGTCATAAATGTTTCAAATTTGAAAAGTTTTCAAAGTGCTCAAATCGGCATGAAAACCCTACTAGAAGGTTCTTTTCTTCCACAAGTCATCAGGTAATTGCATTCCCGTCAGAATGCCCCAACAACCTTAACTCCATCAAATAGGGGAAGCTGAGGGGAATGGCTGGAGGCCGGGAAATATGTAAAATGATTTCCATTAAATAGGGGACATTTTTGGCATGAGATAGGCCTAGATATCATTTATGCAAGTTTTTAGCAAAATCCATTGGTTGGGGTTTTCACTGTAAGAATTAAGTTAAAAATCTGTCTAAATTTCTAGAAAATGTTTTATTAGTCTCACAGTTTCCTGACTAGTTTACAATGGTCATTCTCACTCGGGGCTACAACCTTAGAGTCAGTTTTGAACCATAGTTGACTCATACTGGGAGTCATAAATGTTTCAAATTTGAAAAGTTTTCAAAGTGCTCAAATCGGCATGAAAACCCTACTAGAAGGTTCTTTTCTTCCACAAGTCATCAGGTAATTGCATTCCCGTCAGAATGCCCCAACAACCTTAACTCCATCAAATAGGGGAAGCTGAGGGGAATGGCTGGAGGCCGGGAAATATGTAAAATGATTTCCATTAAATAGGGGACATTTTTGGCATGAGATAGGCCTAGATATCATTTATGCAAGTTTTTAGCATAATCCATTGGTTGGGGTTTTCACTGTAAGAATTAAGTTAAAAATCTGTCTAAATTTCTAGAAAATGTTTTATTAGTCTCACAGTTTCCTGACTAGTTTACAATGGTCATTCTCACTCGGGGCTACAACCTTAGAGTCAGTTTTGAACCATAGTTGACTCATACTGGGAGTCATAAATGTTTCAAATTTGAAAAGTTTTCAAAGTGCTCAAATCGGCATGAAAACCCTACTAGAAGGTTCTTTTCTTCCACAAGTCATCAGGTAATTGCATTCCCGTCAGAATGCCCCAACAACCTTAACTCCATCAAATAGGGGAAGCTGAGGGGAACACAGAGCATCGCACGGGGAGACCAGGGCCGTCCCCCTGTCCTCTTCCCGGCCCCCTACTCCCCCTAACCCCGTCAGCACCACAGAGCAATGCACGGGGAGACCAGGGCCATTCCCCTGAGCCCTCCCCGGCCCCCTACCCCTCCTAATGCCGTCAGCACCACAGAGCAACGCACGGGGAGACCAGGGCCATTCCCCTGAGCCCTCCCCGGCCCCCTACCCATCCTAATCCCGTCAGCATCACAGAGCAACGCACGGGGAGACCAGGGCTATCCCCCTGATCTCTTCCCGGCCCCCTACCCCTCCTAACCCCGTCAGCATCACAGAGCAACCCACGGGGAGACCAGGGCTATCCCCCTGACCTCTTCCCGGTCCCCTACCCCTCCTAACCCCGTCAGCATCACAGAGCAACGCACGGGGAGACCAGGGCCGTCCCCCTGAGCCCTCCCCGGCCCCCTACCCCTCCTAATGCCGTCAGCACCACAGAGCAACGCACGGGGAGACCAGGGCCATTCCCCTGAGCCCTCCCCGGCCCCCTACCCATCCTAATCCTGTCAGCATCACAGAGCAACGCACGGGGAGACCAGGGCTATCCCCCTGATCTCTTCCCGGCCCCCTACCCCTCCTAACCCCGTCAGCATCACAGAGCAACCCACGGGGAGACCAGGGCTATCCCCCTGACCTCTTCCCGGTCCCCTACCCCTCCTAACCCCGTCAGCATCACAGAGCAACGCACGGGGAGACCAGGGCCGTCCCCCTGAATGGCCCTAGACCCTTAAATTCGACACGGCGACATGACCCTTTTTAGGGCTTAGTGACATGTGACATGTAATTTAAAAAGATAATGACATGGGACATTGCTTTTTCTTAAATTCGACAGGGCGACATGGTGCTTTCTTAAATTCGACAGGGTGACATGGCCCTTTCTTAAATTTGACATGCGACATTGAGACCCCCCCATCAAGGGCCCCCCCTGAGCCCTCCCCGGCCCCCTACCCCTCCTAATGCCGTCAGCACCACAGAGCAACGCACGGGGAGACCAGGGCCGTCCCCCTGTCCTCTTCCCGGCCCCCTACTCCCCCTAAAGAGGGACATAAAACTTCCTAAATGATTCTTTTCATCCACAAGTTATCATGTATACATACATACATGTATACATACATACATACATACAACATACATACATACATACATACACACATACATACATATACACACACATATAATACTATATTATCTAGGTCATTGGGTCAACTTAAGGAGGTGAAAGTTTAGTGGCAGCTCCAGGGTTACAGGCAAGGTGGGGGGGGACCCCCTGTGAGACACTTATGTAATGGCCCATACCATTGACACTGCAAAAGTGTGAACACATCCCTTACACTCCTTGACACTTTTTAGAGGAAGTGGTTTCAGACAAGCCCGAGCCTGTCGAATGTATGAGTTCAAATTCTTCCTGTGATTTGTCATTAAACTATGTGGACAAAACAAAACAAAAAAGAACTGGACCACACACATTAAACTGCAGTGTTTATTATGGCATCCATTGTGTTTTGCGGTTGTGAAACGACGGGGTGACTGACTCTAAATAAGGTCATTATAAAAGCTTATATTCCACATGACGATTTTGCTGCCGATTTAAAAAGTTGGCAATAGGGATTAAGGTTAAAATTTAAAGGTTAGACATTTTGTATATAACTAGAAAGCTTTTACAATTCCCTTTTGAATGGTATATAGGATTTATGGTTTCATGTCATATTCTCAGAGAAAATTAAACAAAATGCGAGATTGCCAGTATCAAAATAGGTATATAATATTTTCTTTGCGTAGGTTAAAACATATGTTCTCCTCCTTCTAGATACTCATACTAATTATATATGTGGAAAAGAGGTTTTAAGCTGTTGAGTAAAGCAAATTTACGTCCTTCTAAAAACAGTTATACTTTTTGTGGCTTTAATAACTTACAGATAGGACGAAAGAAGGTGTTAATGATTTCACGTTACTTGCTGTTATATTCGACGACTGAATTTCTTGAATTGTACTCTATGTAGGTTTTGAACGTACTGTGGATTTGTAGGCTGTTGGCAATATTTAACGCCCATTCTATTTTGTGCAGATGGCGTGCCTTAAATATGAAATATACACCATCAGATAACTTCAGTCTAATCGAAGTTGAAATAGGTTAAATATTCAAGAGACCCCATTCAAGATATCTATGTACAAAAACTCCGAATTTTAGGAAATGTCAATCTCCCTTTTCTACCAGAGAATATTGAAAGACAAAAATTCGTTTGAAGATATATTGGCTATTATATGATATAGAAGCATAGATGAAATAGCTAATATTAAGATGGGACGAAATGTGGAAGAAAGTGGGAAGTCTAATACTAAATAAAAGAGGTCTAAATGTTTCGTGGATCCTTGAATCTATTATTTATGACTCAATGAATAATAGATATAGTTAGGCTGGGGTAGGGAGGAGTCAAGGTGTGTGTGGAAGTGGAGATTCAGCCTTGGCCCCTGGGCTTGTCCTATTTACTATACATATTGTGAACGTATTTATTTTCGCTCTACATATTTTCGTCTAATTCGCTTTTGTGAAAATTTGATTTCCAGGAAAATATGTATGTAGCAATATAAACTTATTAGTGATCATAAACAGTATCTCTATCTTGAAACGAAAATTGAAATCTAGGCGAAGTTGTTTATTTCTTTAAAATAACAAAGTCGTTTACACGCGAAAAAATCTTTATTCAGAGTAATATCATACAGGGTGGTGGCCTGCCATTTAGACCGCCCTCCCTCACACAACTCCCATCCAGACCTCTGCCAGTTGGTCAGGCCACTATCCAGGCCGCCTATAACACTATGGTGATTTTCAAACATTATCAAACTTGAATGCTATCAAGGTAATATTTATTTCAGGTGGGCTCCCGATCGCGATCGATCCGATTGTGTTGTGACTGACAGGGTGGGGCTATTTGAGGTGGTGCTGGTGGTGGTGTTAGTGGTGACGGTGGTGGTGGTGGTGGTGGTGGGGGATAGTCTGGATCTGACACATGGGGGTTAGGGGGGTGATCGTTGGGAGGGGGGTTCCTAACCACACCCAAAATGGAATTAGAATTTCCCTTGTCAGTCATTTTAATAAATAACGCGCTGTCGCGCCCTGGCGACGACTGGCTGTCAACTTCTGCTGACGTTGTCGATAATAGGCTTACCTCTAGGCCTAGATCCGGTTTAAACAGTGAATTACTTTAGCATTTAAGTCAGGGTAAAGTGAACAATTGCACTCAATGAAAACCGAAAATTCATCGAACCAAAATAGGTAATATTGAATCATGCATTAATTTCATTTATGAATAAAAACTTAGTAATTTGTCTACATTATTAGGAAATTATAGCATTTTTGTTATTTTAGAAATGCTGTGGACGTGGCTAAAAGGTATTTTAGAAATTTTATCGGAAGTAAGTGAAGAAGCAAATCAAGCAGTAGTTGGGGGTGGGGGTGGGGGGCAGCATACACACACTATACAGTGCTGGAGGACCGTACTCAGTTGTAGATCCATTTTGATGGATCTTCCTCATATATCATAAATATAATGACTTAAACTTACGAAATAATACTTTAAAAACTATTCTTCACTGCATGACGCTTGCCATATAAACAAACATCAAATATACATGTCCCCACCTTTCACTTAACTATCATCTTGTTGATAGATCAATTTTTAACATTACAAAAATACATGTCTAGACTGTAGATCTGAAAGATTAATATACCACAGGTGAATGCATACAATTCATTCATGTCAACAACATGGTCAGCATATGAATTCTTACAGAGAATGTCCAATATTCAGGATACGTACAAATTAATACGATAATTTCCATATTCCATTATGTATAAATGTTGCTTTTCCTACTTTATTGCCATAATTTGTATCATTACCATGTATCAGAAAGACCAGAGTTCTTGACCTCATTAGAATTTTCTTATGAAATAAAATAGGAAAAGATCTTAAGAAAGGTGAGAGAGGCCATTGGTCCCAATGGCTACCTTACTTGTGCAACCTGGGTTAATTTACCTGGTAACTTGGAGACGCCGATGTATCTGGAGGTCAGTGGTAGGGGTCAGGTCATAAGATGAGAAAAGTGGTAAATGAGATATAATCTTAGGCTTAAAGGGGCACTGAAATAGATATAAAAAGGACACTCAGTATCTCCATCCAGACTAGAATATTGTCCGGAGCGATTTGGGGATATGGGGATTGATTGATTAGGCTCAACAGACAGGTGGATTATGAAATTAGGGTTCAGTGTCAAATGAACCCACCAGCTCGACAAAAAACCCAACCCCCTCGTCACTTTTGACAGCAATTTCGGTTCCCAATTAAGTTAAAAATAACGGTAGATTATCAAAAGGATCTTGTCAAAAGAAAATCAGGTAAGGTAGGGGTCAGTTGTTGAGGCTCTTAAATTTTGGATTTCACAGTTATTTTTTAAGAAATAGATTGAGTGACGTATATTGTGACGGAATCTCAATAGTGAAAATTGAAAAATGTTTTTTGAGTAGTTTTATCGACAACAATCCATGCAAGACCTCCTATTTGCCTTGCAATCATTATTTCATCATTTTGCCTCTTTCATTATTTTGCCTCTTTTTAAGGATTTTTCCACTTGTTGCCTGTATCGGATGCATTTGTGATATTTAGAAGTTAGAAATCATTAAAGTACACAGATGATGAAATATTTTTGAACTATTGTAAGAGAAATATTGCCTTAACCCAATGATACTAAATTTTACACCTATAACCCCATCTGGTCAGTCTGTAACATTTAGTTGTCGCACCCCTCCGGCTGGCCCTCTGACCTTTAAATGACCTTCACTGTGACCCTTGACCTCTGGGGCTGACCCCTGACCCCTTCAGCAATAATCTGTTGACGAGGGCCAATCTGTAGTAATCTTGTTCTTGACCCGTCTACACAGGCAATCTAGTCCATGTATGACCCTACTTTTCTTTTTACATGCTAGTTTGAGTGACTAGAGGACTGGGTCGGAACTCCAGTCTGAGGCCAATCTTGGCGACACGGCCCCTTAACCTTGAGGTGACCTTGGGAGCACCCTAATGACCTTTTGTCACATGACTGCTGACAGTACTCAGCTGATAAAGTGTCAGTTCTTTTAGGAGGGGGTGAGCAGGGAAGGGCATGTGTCAACGGGGAAAAGTAGTGTTCTACTTACTAAAGCTGAAAGGGGACCCAATTTTCAAAATGATTGTTGCCACAACCAGGATTGTTTCTAAACTTAAAGGAAGGGTTCTACTGAGATTTTTCATTGGTGGATCCTTCTGAATTTGGATAATCTTTAGTGTAATTCATGGGGAAAAATGTCATCTTAATTCGTCAAAATACAATACACAGCTTCATTGAGTACTTGTGTTACAATATATTATAATAAGATAACAATTCAGTTACCAAGAAGATCGAAAGCAGCCAACATGAGGCGGTGATCAAACAAATTGGAAACCGTAAATTATAACAATGAAAAGGGAAGGAAAGGTTAATTCTTGTGCTATTGTGCCACTTTTTCATAATAATTTATCTTCTAGTGGTTTCTATTCTTGGGCGCAATTTCCGCCAAATGCCTCAAACCAGCAGCAGCAGCAACAAAAACTTGACCTATCAAACCAGCAGCAAATTGGAAGAGCCATATTATGGGTGCTTTTTCCCACGGTCCCTGACCACAACCAGTTGGGTCCACTCAATTCTTATCCTATCTCCGGCCTTTTTTTCCAACCCGGCTCGTTTGGTACAGCCTTTTCCAGTTGTTTTGGTATATTTTCCCAATTTAAAAAAAAAGAGTTAATTCTTTCTCTCACGGGTCAACTTTAAAGCCTACCGACAAGACTTTTTAGACACATCTGGTTGACCACAACATCTTTTTGTCTCACATCCTGTTGCCTTTCCTTTGAGTTTTCCCACACCCTCGGGGTACTGTTTTTTCCCTCTGCTCCTGGTCAAGTTTGATGTAAACTGTTTTGCAACAAGCCGGAAGCAGGGTGATCAAAGGCTTCAGTTCACTAGTCATTCAGTCGTGCGTAGGGTATGCTTTTTCACTGACCACAAGTGATTCTACTACAGGATATTTTGTTTGAACACCGGTGATGAAATGTGTATACATGTATATAATATATGTATACTAAAAAATCGAAAGAAAATGAAAGGCGAAGAACTGCTTGTGTAACAGGTAGGAAATTCATCTTCATTCTTTAGAAAAGCAAAATTGAATATGTCAACTGAGAAAGTCTCACAAATAGCCTTCTGTAATTAAGTAGACACTTTCCCTTGAAAAAAGAGAAGGAGAGAACAGTTGGACCATGAATATTATGGATATAATCTCCAACAAACATATATCATCAATAAGCAAATGCATGAAACATATGTGATATCAAACATTTCTATCGTTACCTTTCTAAAATAACCTTTCTAAACCAGCAGCATCTAAGTATAGAAACTGGGACCCTCA
The DNA here is from genome assembly GCA_936440205.1 of Lepidonotus clava. NCBI lineage: Eukaryota > Metazoa > Annelida > Polychaeta > Phyllodocida > Polynoidae > Lepidonotus > Lepidonotus clava. Next base: position 31,372,470 of record OW387145.1, on the reverse strand, counting down.
AAACATATTGATAACACAATAGAAACATCCGCTATATTTTATCGTTGATATAAGAAGACACGCCAGGTGCAGTATACAATAAATGATGGAGAATGATAGTTTTATTTGGTAAATCCTGTGGATAATGGCGGATGATTACAGCTATCAGTGTCCAGTATCCCGGTAGGCAGGCCTACCCAGTGTACCTTTAAAGCCCTATTACACTACACGACTTTGAGCTGCGATATCGGCACAATATAATGATGATACAGAAAACATTGTGCTTAAGAGTGATGAGATTCTGAAATTGTCAATCTGATGAGGCCCCTAAATTGTTTGTGGGGCCCCTAGATTCCAATTCCTGGGCCCCCCAGAAAATGTTCAATTTTAGACTTGAGATAAAAGGAAGGACCCGCAAAACTGGATTTGGGCCTCTAAATATAATAGTCCAGGGGCCCAACTGGCCCCTGAATTCTTGTACATTATTACGACCCCTGCATGTTCGACTAAGAATGTTGTCTCATATATGTGTGATTTCTCTGCGACATCGTCAAATCGCAGCTTAAGTCGTGCAGTGTATGGCCTTACCTGTCGTGGCGGATACGTGCCCTCTACCCCCGGCCGTTTTTGCCCACCTGAGTGGCGCCTCACCTGCCGGGCCTTTGTTACCTGGTCCCAGGTAGGGCCTCCGCGGGGTGGGAGGGGGTAGAATAGGGGAGGGAGGAAACCAGGGGCGCAGCAGGGCAATTATTGATTTTTTAGGGAAGGGGTAAAATAAGTGACACCAGGAAGATGTCAGTGCTTTAGGATCTAGAAAGTTGAATGTGGGCGGGGGTTTGAGTGAAAAGGGCACAGGACGTAGTTGCCATAGGGTCTTCCATTTGAAGTGTATAGGTATATTTTCCTGAATTTCAGACCCCAACCCCCTTGGTCAACTTACCCATTAGATCGATACAGGAATGTATGCATATTTCCTAAAATTTCTGTCCCCCCTTCGCCCAATTCTGTCTCCCCTTCGATACGTACATGTACTTGATGGAAGGTCCCAAAGGCACTTCCTAAACAGGTAATATTTTTCCCGGTCAGTTCTAAGGATACCGTAGGTCTATGCTCATGACTATTCCAACCTATGTTTGTTGAGTGATAATTCAATTTCACCTCAAACGGAGGAAGTTGCATTGTTTTTTAAAAGTGCCCCTCCAAGGCAGGTATAGGAATTTCCATCGCTTTATTGCGTCGTTGTATTTCTCGGCCGTATTGCGTGACTATAGCTCTAGTTGAAAACGGAAAAAATGATCCCATTGAGATACGTTGTCACGTAATCATATAATTGTAACATCGCAGTATAGGTTTTTATATTTAGAAAACCGGCATTGTGACTTGTTTGCACGTTTCCACGAACATGCCTTGTTCTGCAATAGAAAGTATTAATGCAATTATTGCCATGAATAATTTTGCCTAATACTATGAAGTAAGCCTTAGGATGCACGAATAACCACAAATGATCTTTCATTCGAGATTGTTTAATTACTCAAAAAATAAATCCAAAGTGCTCAGGGTAGTATGGGCATAGTTTACCCCTACCCCCAACCTCAAACACCAAATTGCAAGAGCAAATCTAACCAACGATTGGAAACCAATCTCCATGCTCTCCACATACCATCATGTTGCAAGGTACCTCCCTGCACGGAGTGCAATGCCGAGAGCAGAGTTATGTAAGTGTGACGGGTGCAAGCCCTGGAGCAGGTTTTATGGCTAAATCCCCACCTTACAGACACTCCTCCTCACAGAAATAGACCCCAGGACCCCCAGTCCCAATCCTCACCTACCCTAAACACACATTTTCCTTTTTTTTCCCTTTTTTTTTTGACGCCCCCTCCCGCTTCCCAAAGTCTGGTCACTCTCCTGGCAGAGCTTCCCCTTTTCACCTTAATTTTGGTCGGATGGATGGTAAAGGAACATGTGTTGGCAGAGTGTTGTTTCCAGTCAGCTGTTGACCCCCCCCCCCTCCCACACACACACACCCAACCAAAAATCTATAATATCCAGCCCCCCCCCCCCCCACCCTTTCCTGTACTCTATCCCTCTCAACCTCCCTACCATAAACTCGCTGTCCCCTTCCCTCCCTCTCCCATCCGCCCCCCTCTCCTCCCCTCTCCTCCCCTCCCCTCCCCTCTCCCCTTCTCCTCTCCTCTCTCCCCCTCCCCTTCCTCTCTGCTCCTCTCCTCTCCCTCTCCTCTCCTCTTCTCCCCTTTCCTCCCTCCCCTCCCCTCCCCTTCACTTCCTCCCTCCCCCTTTCTCCCCATCCTCCCCCCTCCCCCTTCCTCCCCCCTCCCCCTCCCCCCCCCCACTCCACCCCACCCCCCATCCAACCTTGCTCCTGTAGTCAGGAGCGAAAAACACATAAGAGAAAGAGCAAAAACCACAATCAGAAAAACTTGACCACAACAAAAGCGAGGGGCGAGCGCGAGGGGTGCAGGGGCGGCGAGGTGTGCTGGAAGGCGTGAAGCAGTGCGTGAACAATCACATTCCACGGTCGGCTGACTCCGGCGAGTCCCCCCAGGGGGCGGCACCTAGTTAGTTACTGGTCTCCCCACTCCAGGCTGATGGACGGGGCTGTGTTTCCTGTTCTAGTACTGCACAATATGAGTTACGTATTCTATGAATAGTTGATCATATGAGTTCGTGTGATATATTGTTAATGGGATTTATAGATGAACTCTGGTTATGCATTTTCAGTGTGTGAAGGCCTAGGCCTATTTCAAGTTCCCTATAAATTATATTCTGTCATGTTTATGAATGTGTGCTATTCCCTTATCGTTATTCCAATTATGTATTTTCTGTATATTCTGTTCAATGATTTGAGTGATGATCTTCAAAACTCAGAAAGTTTGAATGCGTTTATAAAATGTATAAATAAGGACTATGTTGATCTGTTGGACACGTGATTGTAATTGTTGAAATATTTGTGTAAAATTTATTGACCACTGGTATTACCTACTTGCCTATGTCACCTTTCGTCCTTTTGTAATGAAATGAAAAACACAGGCAACTCTGATGTTTTTTTGCTTAATAAAATGTGTGCACAAAAAGAAAACATTAGGGGACCTATGTACTTAACTATCATAGTTTTTTCTGCAATATTTTCGTATAATTTAGACTTGTTTAGCAGACTGATCATATGCATGTTTCATCCATGATTCATTTGATTGATGAATCAATCCATCTTGACTTCCCAATTTCTACAGACTCTGCAAAAGGCTCCTTTATAGGCCTAATGGCAGTTAGTTGGTTGCTTGAATACTTGCCAATACGAAAGGCTTGTTAAAGAAATTGAGGTAATCACTCAAGAATATCTAAGATCATAACAACGCCCTAGGTCTCAACTCCCCCGTGACAACATAACAAGGCATAGGAATTTCCTGGTACAGCCTACTCTGGAAGCCTAAGGACAAAGTCACCCCCATAAATGCGGCAGGAACAATGAACATTTCTTGAGTTTCTCCATATTCTTTGCGGCAAGGGAGCAACAAGAATAAGAATTTTAAAAAAGATAACAGAAAAAAAAGAATACAAATCCGTCCTAAAAGTGTGCCTCGTACCCTCAGCCCCTCTGGAGGAGGGCCCTAGGAGGGGCCGTACAGAGGGCCGTCTGTCCTGGCCGGGGCCGCCGCCCCTCAGTCCCCGGCCCGAGACGGCCACCCTATAACACTGGGAGCTTTGTTTGGGCCTGTTACTTTTTATTCCTCCAATATCATATTTTACCAATTACCTCTCATTATGTCCTCAAATTGAGGAGAGAGCTCCCGAGCGCCGAGGGTTATCATGAGTTTGAATGGGCGTCCAGGGCTAGCATCCCATTTCCCCCTCAAAACACACGTGAAAAGTCAAAAAACAATAAAAATACACGAGCCTGGATATTATATAGAAAATGCTGATGTAGGCCTATAAAAAATGGAAAAATGCGATGATATGAAGAGGCTTGAATGCGAGTTAAAACGTCCGTATACAGCAAGGGAAATGTGATGAATTATTAGAATGAGTCAAAAGCGAATTAAACTCAAAGTTAGTTGAGAACTCTGCTCCCAGGTGGCGCGGCAGTTCCGTTCGCCGCTTGTTCCAAGCAGACACCGTGTAAATACACGCCTACACGAACTATACATTCACAACTGAGGGAACCAGCGACACGTCCCCGTCACGTGACATGACATGTCGCCAGGTCGAGCCGCCATTTTGGAAATGGGGAAACAATGAAAAAACAGAATAGAAAAACGCGGGACTAAAAAAAGGAGAAAAACTTAAACTGGCAAAAAGCGCAGTGGCAAATGTTAACAAAACAAGCGTGTTGTTGTCGTCTGCGTGTTTCCGAGGCGTCACCTAGTGGTGGTTGGTGAAAACATTAGTTCAGCATGAAGTCACCAGGGTCTGGCACACGATGGGTGGGAGGACTGTATATAAAATACCAAAGGGGTGGTGTGGTACTGGGAGAGGGCAGTTTATAAACCAGGAGGCCTTTCGCAATGATTTCTATGCTTTAGATATCCAATATCATAACAGAGAGGATCCATCTCATAACTTTATATTCGACTGCAAGAACATGAACATCTGTACCTAGATCTACGTGAAGATCTAGGAACAGGGTACCCACCGCAGAGGGAAAACAGGGAAAATGGCAAAAAAGATTCCCTGACAGGGAAAACACTGCGAATTTGCAAATTTTGCCAAAACACAGGGAATTTCATTTGGCCAGGTTCTGAAATTCCTGATTCTCAAGATATTAAGGATTTGATCTTTTGTTGTTGGTTTGTCCAAATTTTTCCTGCACACAGAGGCTTTTAAATGTGAACAACTTGCTGGATATGACACAGGGAAAAATTGCCACGGGACAGGGAAATCTCAGGGAAAACACAAGGAATTTGAAAATGGAATCTCGGTTGGTACCCTGTAATGAAACAATGTTGAGTAAGCCTACATAGGCTATGCCACGTCATTCTTACGGCATACGACAGCCAGATATCACAATGAACATGCATGTACATAACTGAGATATGCTGATATCACAATTCATGCAAATGCATTGTATATAACACATTATTGTGATTATGAACAATTTATTTTAGTTTTTTTTGTCATTATATAGCTGATTAGGCATAATAGGGGAAGAACGAAACATAAATGTCTAAATGAAATTAAAATTGTGTTGGCGTCCGTGTAACTAACATAGGTCCATATGTGGCTGTTTGTGACAATCATAAGAGCTTCAATCGGCACATTCATTCATCATTCTCCTTATAGGCCTATACCCGCCTACGGACGGACAATCCCACGCCCATCGGGCGTTTATGATCTCCATCTTTTCTGTCATCGCCTCAGACAACAAAAAAGAGGACTCGAACAGTGGAACTGAGAGAACGGCCGAAAGAACGTAACCCTCCCCTCTCCCCTCCTCACACTACCAACACCCCCCTCCCCCCCCCCCCCCCCCACCAATGATACAAAGCCGACAACCCCAACACCCCCACCCCACCCCATTCCCTCTCTTTATCCCATCGTCGTCATTGCAGCCATTTTCTCCCATCCCATCCCATCCCCACCCCAGCTCGCTTTGACGAGTGATCAAAAGAACGACGCTGGGCCGCGCGCCGCCGACCTCTGGGGGGAGATCGACAGCGTCGCTCTGACCTCTGCTTCTGTCCACTTTCATTTCAAGGTCACCCGCCGGGCGCGCGGAAGCGACGCGCGCCTCCGGTCGTCGACGAAACGCACCGAGTGACCTCTGTCGATTAGCCCGCCGTCGCGCCCCCTTCCCGCCAGGGGCCGCTGTTTGGGGCCTCAAGCTCAATTAGTTATGCAAATCCGGTTTTAAATCAATCGGTTCAATTGGCCGTCGATGATGAGGGAAGATCAGTGGCGCAGGCCTCTTTTAGGAGGCTTACACAAGTCGGCATCATTTTCATCATCGTCGGGCGGCCGACCGGAAAACGGCCGCGCCGCCTGGTATAGACAGCCGACGGCCGCCTGGTATAGAAGGCCGCTCCGCCTGGTATAGTCGGCTCCGCCTGGTACAGACGGCCGACGGCCGAATAAGGGACCACCCCTGTACCATGTCCCCGACGGCAACGTTTGATCACTGCATCTCCCCGCATTTAGGTCTCAATTGATCATTTCATTCCGCCGTTTTATATTCCCACTGCCGTCCCAGTTGTACATTATTATGACGCGATATAGGGCCTACAAACAGTGAAGCAGGCACCATTGCTGGCGGTGCATGTATAGTTCAAACCCATTGAATTTGTCCTTTGGATTTAATTGCATGATATAATTACGATAGGAAACTAAAGGGATATAATAGAGGTACAAATATAGACCTAAAATGAACACATTGAGAGACTAGATTTTAGCGATCTCAAGGAGACAGGCTGTAGATAACGTTCATAATTTAAAATGTACATACACTTCGAACACCCACTGTATAATAATATAGGCCTTATATGGCCCTATTATGACGCATTAAATCCATTTACTGGTAATATGTAGATTCTGAATTCCCAATATACAGAACATAAAGAAGGCTTTTAATCCACATTCCCGGTGAATGCGTGCGTATGGCAATCAAATGCGTAAAATATCCTACCTGTCCAAAGGTTTCTTGTATATGGACACGATCTCCCAAATGTCATGGTTTATGGTTCCGATTTTGCTTTTATCTGTGCAATAATGATGATCAAAGGATCCTTTTCTTATCGACAAAATTGGTGTATTTCTGACATATTTGTATTTAACACATAATCATGAGAAACATCAATCGTTTTATAAAATCTGAAGGCAATTTTGGTATAACGGGGCAATTTGTGGTGTACATTTTTTAAACAAAATCAATGTTGAAGAACATGATTGAAACTAAGTCTAATTTTCTTCTTTTCACAGGTGACTGCCACTCACAGACCGCCAAGAGCATCTATGGCGGTAAGTAACATTAACATTTGTATTTGTACTTAATTTCACCGTAGATATACATAAGATATATAGTACAACGGTAAAACCAACATGTGTACATATAATAAATGAGATATACAGTGCAAGGGGTACTTTAAACTTTTTTCAGCAACCACTTTAAACTCCGTTTTATGACCCGCATCTCTTTATCATTTCTCAAATTAAATTTTCAAAATAAATGCAGTTTTTAAAATTATCTTGAGATCGTGACTCAAGTGAAGGTTGTACTCACTGGCATTGAGATAGAAGGTAAGATAATGAAGTATTCTTTATTCCTTGTGCAGAATGCAACAGAGAAAATAGTGATACCAACCCTAAAGTGATACCAATCCTAAACTAAAATCATATCAAAACCTATGTACAGTTCTAAATGAAGAAAAAAAAAAGTTTTGCATCTTCTCAAGCGCCCTCAAGCAAAGCAATGGATACGCATATTGGTATGATTTGATGGAAGGAAATAAGAAGTTGACTTTTCTCTTCAGGTCATCTTTTCTTTGCATTTTCATTTGAACCCTTAAAATCTTCTATGTAAAGGTGTAATTGCATTATCATTTGAACCCTTAAAATCTTCTATGTAAAGGTGTAATTGAAAGTCGAAGTCCCTGACGTGTACTGTACATCCTGTTTTTACTACCAGTATCCCTTGAGTCCTGACATTTCCAGGACAAGTTCTTACAACCGACTCATGGCGCCCCTATGTGGGATTACCAGGAACTAATTTCAGAATCATTAATATTGAGTCTTTACTCAGTTTGAAAGTTAATTATCAAAAAGACCAATGTCTGTATTTGTGAAGTTCTTACTATTAAAACGACTCATTTACAGGTAGTGAAATTACGATTTAATTAAATAGTCTAATTATCATACGTCCAATGAATACATGGATGAAGTCAACAACGCGTAGAGGTGGATTGAATCTTGTATATCTTATATCATTCTTCATCAAGCACTGTCTTTATATAACACATACAAAATGTTGGAACAACAAATCTCTCAGGTTTCCTTTTAAATGGCCTTTATCGAAGTTCACAAACATGATGGCTTACATTTTAGCATTGTCAACCAAAAACCTGTTGTTTCATCGAAAGTAGGCCTAATAGCCGACTTTACAGTACGTCACTTTTTGAAGTATAATTTCCATGGACAAGTGAGGCATTTTATACAAAATGTGTTACCATATTTGAAATTCAAGGCAAATCTGCATACTTGTTCGATTAGTCCGATGGTTTAATTAGTTTACTCGCACATACATAATGTAAACGTGCATACATACACAAACATGCGCACATTCAGACACAGACACACGGACACAGACACAGACACACACACACACATTCATATAGATTTATACATAAACATACATACATGCATCCATACATAGAGACACAGACACATACATAGATACAGATAGACATAATATATAGACGTGCAAAGACAGCCACATAGGCTAATACACAGACACAAGCACACAGGCACACAAACACACACATACACACTCACAAACACACTCTCACACACACTCACACACACACACACACACACACACACACACACACACACACACACACACACACACACACACACACGCACATAGTCTTGTTTTCCTGTTTTTCTAGCTTTCCACCCTTTAAGTCTTAAGAAAAGTTAAAAATACCTTATATATGACATATTATTTTTGGTTCATATCGGAAAACAATTAAGCTATTCACCTCTGTGGCTTCCCTGCCTACCAACCTGTTGAGTAGGTGAGCCCCACAGGTACACTCCGCCCCGCCAGGTGTCACTGTCAGGGCTGAGGTAATTGCTCAAACACAGATACATTTGAGCGGCTCATATACCTCTGACCTGCTCATATACACGAGGTCAAACTGGGGTTTGTGGGTCAAAGGCATTCTGATAAACAACTTCACAGCCATGTCTAAAAGGAGATGATGAGAATGATTGTTAAGAGTTGAACAGTTGAGCTCTTTTTAGACTTCGCTCTGCCGTTTAAGTTTATGCCCTATAGCCTGTATGAGCTGTGACATCATCTCTCTATGCGATGGTACTTGGTGTCCATTTTACTGATTGCGTATTTTAGAGTTATGGCCCATAAGTATGGGGTATTGATATGCACACACGTGTACATGTTTGATCTGAATCGCTGCAATAATTGTCCAGATGAGTTTTAAGAAAACTTACTTCTTATACTTAGATGATTTGATCCCGATTCAGTTCAGTTGGGTGGGGCCTTTAGTGTTACCAGCAGTATTAAGGGTGACCAATCAAAAAACAAAAAAAATCATTTTGTGGAAGCTGGAAAAGAATATCAAAGTAAAGTGTATTAGAACACCCAATGTAAATTGACATTATGTTTCATGAGACCTCTACACGTAAGATTTTGATGATGGTAAATTTCAAAAGCATTAGGCGTTACAGTTTATCCAAAGACAGTAACATGCATCAGATGTCAATAATCTAAAAGAGATACTATGAGAATTGCCACCAAAAAGTTTTCTTGCGTTTTGATGAAACTATCAGTGACACTATCAAGATCATATCCGCCATAATATAAGTAGCTCAGGTGACAGTTGTGTAGCCTAAGTAACAAGGATAGAAGGATCTAAGAGTAAAACAAAGGACCTCACCTCTGATGCCAGATGGGGAGGGGGAGGTGTCGCCCCCCCCCCCCCCCCCCTAGCTATCGAAACAATTTCCTGTTCCAAATTGAAATACACATATGGACAGGAAATTTATAGCCAAAAAAGTGGTTCTGTTTAATGGACAATCATATACACATAATTATATGTTTGATACGATAGAAAGGAATAGCCGTAGATGTTCGATGTTTTGTTGTTTTCAACAAAAGAACTGCGAAAGCAACTGATATAATTAAAATATTAAGGGTTTTCCTACCATTCAGAAATGTTGTGTTTCTTTGTTTTCCAATTTCCGGATATAAGGTCATTCGTAGGACCGTCCCTGTTGATTTTTAAATTGGGTGTCTTCCTTAGTTTCCTGTTCCGGCTCAGTTGTTTACGAAGTTGCTGGTCGTTTATGTGTTTTTCTTATAAGTATATATTTTGGTCCGTCGACCATTCTTTCAAGTGTATCAAGACCACAGCTTATCCAGAAAGTTACCATGTATACTTTTGTATTTCTTTGCACTGTGAATGTATTAATTTGTGCGCTGAACATTTAATTATTTTTCGTACATTATGCTCTTTGCCTTAAATGCTCTTTGCCTTAAATGCGCGAAAATAAACGTTAAGGATCAGAAATAGCCACAAAATGCGCAAAATCAAGATAATGCGAAAACGTCAATTATTACTGAATAATATATAGGTCGGGGGGGGGGCTGTTTTAATTTGACATGCCTTACGTAAATCGGCCAAATTAGGTAGCTAAGAATAAACAAATATTCGACAGAAAGAGTATGCCTATCTTTAAACGCCAACTTATCTAGAACTTAAAGAATTTGATCAGAAATAATTTGTTCACTGTAATGTATCCCCAGGTTGCATGTTGGATGTATTAACCTCCGTAAGTTTGCGATTTCACGATAGCTTATAGGTAAGAAATAGTCAACTTAGTTCTTTCTATAGGCACGTTGTAGATATTGGTACACGTGAATGGGCCCATACAGATGAAGAGATTCGTCAATAATGATCCCTCCTGTACACCACTGTGATTCTATTAAAAAGAGCAAATGGCAAATGGCTAAGGTTAAGAAAATGTTAGTTTGATCTAGTTTTCATCCGTTGTACAAACTCTGAAATACACAAACATTATAAAAATGAACATTGATCGTGGAAGAAAACTAGTTCGGAATAAAACACGGAAATTGAAAAGGGATACATATACTATAAGCACAGGAACAGAACTGCACAATGGAGTAATGTTCTCTATGATTAAAATAGTTCGGGCACGTTGAACTTGTCGTTGATGTTTGACTGGAACAGAAAAAATGTTCATGCCTTTGTTTTGCTTTTAAAATTGCAGTATATGGTAGGTCCTACATTACATTTATTTTCGTAATAAATTATCAACTAATCACCAGCCAGTCGGCATAATTATTTCTACCAAGCCATGAACTAAATCCCACAACCTTATCTGCAATGGGAATATAACAAGTCAAATGTTCCACACCAAAATATTTCGGGGACATGGAGCAAGTTTTCCCCAGACCCGATAGGGTGGTGCGTGTCGGGGTAGGGGGGTCTTTAATCCAGTGGGCAGGTATGGAGGTGTGTGTTTAGGCACGTTATACCTGCCCCTGATGGATGAGCTGCTCCCCTGCCCACCTGCTGCTGCCCCGAGCTGCTCACCGAGTTGGTCGCCCCGGCCCAGGGCAGGGGTAGGCTGGGGGGGGGGGGGCAGGGGTAGGGGTAGGGGGACAGGGATAGGGGGTGAGGGGGGCTGGACCTCTCTAATTAGGCCTTGTGTGTTCGGGGCTGGGGTGGGGGTGCAGTGTTTGTGGGGCTGAGCTGCTCTCTGAGCTGCTCCTACCTTTATGTAGGTTGGTTTTGAGTGGAAGGACGGAGGTATGTTCTCTCTCAACCCTGATGTGAATGTATATTGAGAAACCAGCTGCGTCTGGGTCTGTGTGTGACAGAGGAAGGCACACACGTTTTGATCTGATTGATTATATCCATCTTTACATTTTTGTGTACCGATTTTTATTTACTAAACTCAACATACGAACAGAAGAGCGTGATTTGATAGACACCATGCGCGAAGCCTGCGTCACTGAAAAGTTGTACTAAGTCATCGAAATGTTTGAAACGTGATAACAAGTGATTGTCTCTTGTAAAGAATCGTAGAACTTTACCCCCTTTTTTTAAAGGTCAGTGTAAAATTCGTTACCTATTATACGTGTGTACGTAGACATTTAAAAATTATGTGTCATAGTACAATAATGAACAAAAACTATATTGCAATTTGCTTTGCCGTGTTCTGTAATCAGAAAACAACCCGTTTTCTGTCAGATACAAAGTTCTTCACGAAGGACATATACCAGAAAATGTAGCTGAATTTTGTCTATTCATAAGTTTATCGATATTGATATAATTTTGCCGTGTATAACGTTGTTGTCCTAATCGCACCACTACCATGCACCCTGTAGCTTCATCTCTTTGCACTAATGTGGTTTCCTAGTTATGAAAAAAGGCCATAAAATGGTGATGTTGGCCCATAAAGAGACATTTCCCTTGGTGTTGTCATGCTAGCACAACAAAGGGAGCCTAGCCGCCAACAGCCTCAATATAACGGGGATTTCACCAAGCCCTTGATCCATACCGACTCCCCTGGAGTAATAATCAACCTGAGATGAAAACTAGAAAGTAGAACCAGATTCGATGGGTCATAGCATACAGGTGGCTTATGTCAAGCAGCTGATGCCTCTGTAGTAGGATTTGGTTGGCAATGAAAAAGAAAAGGTACCTTGACATGCCATTTAGTGTCGTATAATAAATAGAGCTAACTAAACACAACATTCTTTTTGCCTTAAGAATAACTTCAGTAATGGGTATCAATTCAATGTGATATAAGTCTTAAACATTTTGGATTTTTTTTTTTTGAAAAAAAAAAAAAGAAAAAACAAAAACTGTAGCAAACTTAGCTTTTGATGGGCGCCGCTAGGGGCATTCAGTGCGGGTCACGTGACCCGGCTGTGACGTAATCAGGCGCGCGGGCCGCGTTCGAAAAGCGGCTTTGGCGCGCGGCCAGTGTCGAATTGTCGTCTGCTTCTTGATGATAAATTCATCATCGGGTCCCGCGTCTGAGGCCCCCACCCGGAGGTCATGGTCGACTGGTCTGTGTTCGCGGTCACAAAGTTGGATCTGTACCCAAATGGAAAGCATTGTTATACCCTCAGGGTTACTAGTATATCGAGATGAAATTTAAGTTCCGAGTTATTTTTAGTAAATGAAATAAAGAGCAGTATCTTTAGTTCTAGAATAACCACCAACCATCTGTCTTTTTTTTTTGTTCACTAGCTGGGGTCATTCTCCAGGGGATATTACTGCCCTTTTGATTATTATATATAAAAGTGGTGAGGTTAAAAGCCTTTCAGATTGGAATCAATAGTTTCATCAGTGCTCATATGAGCATGCGCCGATATTGATGCAAAAAGCTCCAAGTCATAATTAATTTATAAGCAACTGCCACTTTCTAATTAGGCCACATAGTTCTATTTGAGAATCCCTTATTGACATATATATCATGTCCATGTCTATAATTAAATTCCCCGATGAATCCATACATTGAAAGGGGTTTGTGCTACTGCATGGACGTTTCCCAATGCCTTGTTATAAAATTAATAGCCCTGTTTATCAGACTCTGCATGTAGGAGAACTCCTGTCCCAGTTAATGTGAAGAGACGGGTCTTCACCATGCGGCGTCTCAGTATTGCTCAACTCCTATTACGGATGGCCGGGTCAAGGTATACCTTAGATGACAGGTGCAACCCTTACATATAACACTCCCCGAGCAGCTCGCCATCTCCGGCCCAGGAAGTGAGCAGGTCGTCCAGCGGTCACTGGAGCAATTAGTGACCTATCAAAGGGAAGCCACAGCAAAATAACTGAACAAATAACTCATATCAAGGCAATTATAAGATAATTATATACTTATTGGTATTATTTTCTAAGGTCAGAAAGGAGAGACTTTTTGTAATCATTCCCATTATACAATAATTAGAACAATATGACGAACTAATGAAAATAAGCTGTGATGTTTTTGTTTTGTAATTGAATTAGATAAGATTATATAGTGGTAAGGGTAGAAGAAGAATGTAACATATACTTACTAACACTACAAAAGTAGTGTGCTAAAGATATGTTCAGCAGCTAGAATACTCTTTGATTAAACCTATAAAGTTAAAAAAGCCTGTTATCTTTTGAACTGTGTTTACTGGGATGGGTCCAATAACACAAGAAAATTTAAGGTAGATAGTAGAAAATGTTAAATGGAAAAAGGTGTACATTACAGCAATATAGACATTAGATACCAATATTTGAGGCATGTACATTTTATGTTACTTCAGATATACAGAAGAACAGTGATGCCACGTTTCCATGGATATCCATCAATGACTAGACCATCTTGTTGTCATTGTTCAAATTATTAGATAAAAATACTGAAGGAATGTAGAATTATCATAAAGTTGGTGATAGAGGATATATAAGTTGCATACTTCATCATGTCATAAAATATGACATGATTGTAGAGAGACCACTATTACAAATGTTGCAAACTGAGATATGTTTGTATGAACCTTGCTACCTCTCAGAGATTAAGAATCCCCTATGCCCAATTGCCATATATATTTCCATGGCATGGTTTTCTAATAAAATAAACATTCCAAAACTGCAATAACCTTCGGCAGGGGTGCTAGGTCCACTCACCGTTCGCAATATTTAGAAGAGAAAAACATTTTCTACACTTCATGTGAAAAAATGTTCTTTTCATTCTTTTCATTCTTGATGTTCTTTTTTCTGTAACCATGGCAATTAACTTGATAACCTCTATTATGCTTAGAGAATCTGCAAAAAAAAACCATTCTGTTTAGAATTTCCCGTGATGTATTGGTCATGAAAATTCTAATATTTATACAATTGTCATGAGACTCTATACAAAAAGTCAATATTTTCCATGAAATAACATATAAATATTTTTTCTTTTATATGTCTTAATAAATGTAATGAAGAGGCTCATTTCTAGATACTGGCATTACTGCCAGAATCAGGCCTGAATTGGCCGTAACGGGCTGTATTTTACAAACAGTTGTAAAGGAACTAGATGTCGTAGAATAATGAAATAAAAAGCAGAAGAATCCCTGGGACTTCAAAAACACTACAATCATAACGTTTAGCTATATGTCAAATAATTACTTGAGGAGTCGAACACAATCGAAAAAATATTGGCCATTAGGTGGCCCAATATGCCAATATGTACCTTTTCCCAAATACGCTCCCACTTCACATTTTTAATATATGTGAGGTTAGACCAAACCGTTATATTTTAAAACTCTGAAAAACACATAAATGTATAACATAATATGTTTGGTTTGCTTATATCTGGTACCCCAGGATAGCGAAAATTTTCTTTTCTTTTTGTGGTATAGAAATCCTGCAATTTACAATTCTCATCAAATGAACCGATTTTATCTTCAATCATTACAGATTCCGTACTCACTTTGCAAATGCTATCACTCAGAGATACACCTTAATGTTATCATCTGTATATGGATTCACGTGACACAAATGGTATAGATGCACCTCTCATACCGCTGATGCATTCTGTTTGAAACATTCTCATATTACAGATATCACTAACAGGTCTTACATGGACAATACAGAGGGGTGGGGTGCAGATCGGTATACGTAAAACGTCTATAGACAACAACAGCGGCGGCGGCGGTGGTTGGCAGAATAGTGTAACATGCAACCTGATGTCATGAAACATGTGATTCATGATCAGTCCGGGGCTGGAATGGGGGGTGGGTGGGGTGGGGGGGGGGGGGGGCAGGTGAGTTGAGGGGGGTATGGGGATACTCTGAGAATATACGAAATCACTGTCTTCTGTTTCCAGAGTGCCTATGTATACACGTCTTACAATAACAATTTCCCAAATTTAAGGCATTAAAATCTTACATCTTACACAAAAAGACCAAAGGGTGTTAATTCATCTAATAGATACTTTTGAGGGCATCGATAGGTATTCTCTTTAAAATCTGGGTATTCCGGCTACCTTTACGAAGGGGAGGAGCCGGACTGGTTACGTACTCTGGAGGCTCTCAATCCTGTTTGTCACGACTGTTTTTTACCATAGTAATCCTCCACTCCTTATAACCATAGTAATGCACACTAACCCATAACCTTACTAATCCCCATAACCCATAACCATATCAATCCCCCATAAGCCATAACCATAATAATCCCCAATAACCCATAACCATTTTGACCATAAATAGACACCCCCAGCCTCAGAAAACCCGTTATAGGAAAGGGCGCGGGGGGCGGGCGGGTGCTGGATGGACCCCTTCGATCCCACAGGTGTGTAACTCACTGGAGGAGGGGGTAGCGGCCAGGTGGTGGCCGGGGCGGGGCGCTGGCGGGGTCCGTTTGATCGTGATCCCCGCTGACAGTGATGTTTGAGATCTTGTCTTATCGTACCGCCACACAAGGCCGTCTACCTTCGTGTGCGCGTGTGGGTTTTGCATGTGGCCCTGTGAACAAATGTATTTGTCTTGGTGGCATGTATACAACCCTCTACATAAATACAACATAGCGCCCCTTTCAACCTCTCACACTCGCAGACGTTAAGTACGGAAGGTACATGTAGTACTGTCATAGAAATATGTACCCAGGAAGAGTCCAGATAGAAATGGTTTCATAGTCCTGATTTCTGTTGATATGAAAAAAAAACCCAATGATATATAGGGACATGGGAGAAATGGATTCACATTAATATAAAAGATCAGAGGCATCCCTCCCGCTTGTATGCTTCTTTGAGTACCGGGTTGGCTACAAAGAAACATGCATCCTCTATGTCTAGCAGTAGTTATTACCAATATCAGCTCTATACAACTTTCCAACAAGAAATGGCTGCTGTTTGCAACTAGCTTCGGATGTTTTAAACCAGCCTTTTCTAGACATTATAATCCAAGAGACAGGTGCCAACGACGAATTGTTATTTGCACTGAACCATAAACATAAACCATAATACTGTTTTCATTGGTTCACAATAAACTCATGTAATGCATTTTTCGGCTCGCCAAATATATTCAAATTTATACCCATGAAATACTGTTTTCACCCTAGATGTCCAAACATGAAAAAATGAGCCATGTTTTAACGGATCAGAAATAAGGAACAAAAACAGGTGAAATGGTAAAACTACACATAAACGGTATCTTACACAACCACGCTCTACATTTAGTCATTGTAGACGGTGTTTTTTGACTCCGGGTGTCGACGGCGATATTTATACCTGCGGATAGCCCAGGGACCTGTGACGTAACACCTCTTATTACTGGAGGCGGCTACCTGCTGCAGACCCATCGCCCACCTGTGAGTGGCTCAGGAGAGGCGTGAGTGAGTAGCTCACCTGGTTGGTAACACCTGGCCAACAGCCTGAGACGCCACCATCAAGATTACACCAATAGAAATCCCCACTATACAGCTGTCAGCGGAACAATCTATATACCTTTGAGACTCCACCACCGCTGCCACCATTGAAAAAACTCCCACTATTTCTGCCACTAACTACATGTATTCTGACTACCTGCAGGATCCAACTACTTGTGAGTAGTACCTGCATGCGCGCTGGGGTAGTGTGTACGATTTGGTTGTTTCCAAGCCACACAAAGCATTGATTACACAGACGCACACACACACGGAGACACTGTTATTAAGGGGGGTTGGCCGATGGCCTGCCATGCATGTCGGCTCCAGCACGCGCAGCGCACTGCATGTCTCACTCTCTGAGAGGCACAGAGCATGTCAGTGACATGTTGTCTGACTGCTGCCGCTACCGATGACTCCACGGTGCTGATGGTGGTAGTAGTAGAGTGGTGACACGATCAGGACCCCCCTCCCTGCCCTGACCTAGTTGTTACTACACCCCTCTCTCCTCCTCCAGCCAGCCAGAGCCAGCCCAGCCCAGGAGGGGAATCACTCAAGCAGGGAATGCACACACCACACGGGGCGCGCTTATTGAGTCCCTCCAGGCCTTATCTTCTCCAGGGTGAGCAGGAGTGAGCGGGTCAGTGAGCCGGTACCAGCTGCTCAGTCACCCATTATTATTTACCCACCCACCGCTATTGCTCCACGGTCTGCGCCTACCTGCCCTAACCAGCCTCATTGAACCACTTACACACCTGGCGAATGAACGGTCTCAGAACACCTGGCGGATTACTAGTACTAGTAAGGATTACTGTGTCACAGGAGTGATCAACCGTAAAAGGCGACAGCTATACACGCTGGAGGAACTTAATCTCGGATCTTGGGGGCTCCTCCAGGGTTTCTCCAGGTGCTGCCAAGTTCCCTTCATACAACAAGGAACGACACCTGTTTGTGGGGATCCCAGCGCCAGTCAAGCGTAACGGATCGTTGGGATGTGTGTTTATTGAACCGTGGAGGGGTGTGTGTATCATGGTATAACGGCTCGCCGGCCAGGTAAATATTGACACTGGAGTCGGTCGGCGATCAGGTGTAGCCGCAGGGGTAGTGGCCAGGTCTTGGCACCGGTCAAGGGGAAACCAGACAGCCCCTGGATGCTCCATCTCAGCCAAGCCAAATAGAGATACACTCCCGTCTTTTCATTAATTCTTTCAATACTTATTTAAAAACAATTCTCAGGACGTTCCACCAGTGAACAGTATCAATAATATTAATTATTCAATTCAAGGGGGAAAGGAGGATTTCTTTATCATTGTTTTTCATAGACAGCGTTCAGAACGGCCTTACGTATACTGCGCCATAATAAGTAGTGCATGAAAAGTAAGTCGTGAGTAGTATATGGAATCTGGTATTTTCACCAGGCTGATGACTGGTATACTGCTGATCTCATATGACTGCATCAAAAGTTAATTGACCTGAAATAACTCCGAGTAAAGCTGGTGTACAAATAAGGGACTATTAACAGAGAAAACACATTATGATGTGGCCTTATTCATAGACAAGTCTACACCATATTGCAGGTGCACACTGCTAACTCTATACCAAGATTAAAAACCAGACAAAGACGTATTCTAAATGATAGCATAACCAAGTTTGGAAAACCACGTGGACACGAAGTAATCCTGGACAATACCACCAAACTATTGAGCAGGAACCAGAACATTCCTTAACATAGTTGGAATAGTTAATTAACAACCCCCAGCAGATCGTTAAAGAGACCGGCCGACGGACCCTTCTGGTGCCGGGAGGTGGTCGGTGGGCGACCGGAGAAGTTGTGGGAGGCGTGGCGGAGACGGCCGTCAACGTGTGGCCGTACGTGAAGGCGGCTATGGACAGGCACGCTCTAATGGAGCGTGCCTTGATCCATCAGTCGCAGTTTGCCCATGGTGAGTTAGCAATCTTTATAACTACATGGAATGGGGGATGACAATCTTTATAATAACATGGGATGGGGAGTTAGCAATCTTTATAACAACATGAATGGGGAATTAACAATCTTTATAAGGGGCCTTCCATTTAGTACGTACGCAAAAATTTACAAATTCTAGACCCCCACCCCCCCTTAGGTGAAAATACGCATTGGATTTGTATAGGAACGTACGCAAAATTCCTAGAATATCAGACCCCCCCACCCCCCTTGGTGCGTACATACTTAATGGAAGGCCCCTAACTACATGGATGGGAGATGACAATCTTTATAACTGCATGGAAAGGGGAGGGGGATGCTGTGACCCCCTGTGGCCAAAATTTCTTTTTATTTGTAAGTAGAAACCACTTTTTGAATTGGGAATTCGTTTGAGGCTTTCATTATCATTTCAAATTGAATGGTGGATTTTTCTTTTAAGTGGTTAACGTTGCCATAGTCATGTTAGGATAAAAATGTTAATGACCTTATATCATAGTTGTTTTGTAAACAATTAGCTATATGTAGTGCAATTAGACCTACTGGTATTTCAATTTTTTTTCCATCACAGTTCTGTGTTTTCCTTGAAAGAATCCAGTCACTTCAGCTATCTGGAACTGGGCCTACATGCTGTTCTTTTTTTAAGAATCAAGCATTGTAAATGTATTCATGAGAGACATACATGTGCTGTCAGCAAGTTTTGTTCTCCAAATCTAGGCACCTACTGAAAAATATGACAATTGCAGAATGATTAGAATGGATGTATTTGATTAAAATGACATCTACAGAGCCATTAAATTGACTTTTTTGTTGTAAAGCAGCAAAACATTTTGGCAATGAATGATAATAATTTTAGCTGTGTAACTAATTATCTGCAAATTGACAAAGCTTTCATATCCTTGGTTTTCTATGTTTATCGAGGCCTACCTGTATATGACGTGTTTATAAGGCGTTGTTTCTAATTACATGCACCATTTGTATATGTAACAGTAATTATATAAGAAGTAGGCCTAGGATAAAACCCAGACAGTATTTCCATTGATTACCTAATGTGTAAATGAAATGAATTACCGTCTGAAAGTTTTCGTGTGAATATTCCCATTTCTGGATTTATATTTGTTGTTATCTGTCATTGCTGAGAGAGCATGCTTGACAAGTTTATCCCAGCTTGAACTCTATACCGTCTACTAATCCTAAAAGTGACGCCTCTGAATTACTTCCATTATTAAACTTAAAATCTACTTCAAATTCTTAGTACTAGATATGTTAAAAGAGTTAACGGTATGTCTATTGTGAATTTCATAGACAATTTTTTTTAAATTTAGGGAAAAAGTTATGGGTTTAGACAGACCCAAAAATTCGTTATTTAGTAATATTATAATTGACTTATGCCCTTGTTCATGTACTCACAGAGCTTTGCACAGCAGGCTACCCTAGGGAGCCGTTTGCCAGGTTTGGTAAGTCATATATACCCCTCATCGTCCTAGATCACAGGACAATCTTATAAAAAATAAACCAGAAAACAATCCTGATCATCTGACTCTCGCCGGTTCACACGAGGTCTCGCGAGGCCACGCGTGAATGGGCAGACATGTTGTCATGAAGTGGTGACGTCATTATTGTATGCGTGCGCACTTCGTTTCGGTAGAACAATGCCACTTTGCTTCCAAAGGTCCTGTAGCAGCAAAAGGTCAATGCCGTTTTGTTACTCTTATCTTCTGGCAATAAATACTGTAAAAAAGAACCATCTGTAATTGATCCTTTAGCAGTGGATAAAAATATGCTTTCTAAAGAAGTTGTAGAAATAAGTACACCTGCCGTCAGCTGTGACCTGCCCCAATTGGTAAAAAGAATTAAATTGAAAGCCCCTATAAAGAAATATTGTTTTACCCGCATTAAAACCAAAGTGATGCGTTCAGGTAAAGATTCAGTGTCGATTAATATCCAAATATTTGCCAGAGATAGTCGTGATAATTATATAGCTAGGCGTTGAGTAGGCTAATATTGATATTTTCAACAAAATATTTCGGACCATAAACCGACGCTGAAATTATCTTGCTGAATATATGTGAACTATGCTTTTGTACGGACGCTTTCTGTATTTATAAATTCGTGAACGTCTTGCTGTTTGTCTGTAATTGAGCAGAATTGATATACACGCATGTCTAAACGTGGCCATAATGTAGACATGCACCAAATGGAATCTACATGTACATGTATTATAAACGTTTTATTCCAGTCGCCAATCGCAAATGACACTTTTACCCACGCTGCCAAAAACTTTATCGTTGCCTTTGCCCATCAAAGTAAATACTGCGTTTATTTGCAATCTGGCCGAATCGAAGGTCTACGCTCCACGGTGTGTGAGAGCCTTAAAAAGTGAATTATTGATTAGGGTTGTCGTACTCTGGTAGCACTCCAACACAGGTAAGAGGAGACGCCAGGTTATGTCACATGGCCAGCTTTTATGTCCTGGAGGTGGGGGAACGGGGGTGGGGGGGGGGGGGGGGGTACTTACACCTCTAAGGTGGTAGTATAAGGCCAGTGTGAAAAGGACAGCTTCAGGGTGTCATAAGAGACAGCATTAAATGCTTTTAAATAATTTTAAATAATTTAAAAGATGAGATGTTACTTTTTTGGTTTTTAATACATTTTCTATAGGTCCAATAGACCTGATTAGTAGGGAATGCACCGGTAAAGTGTTTTGTATGATATTATTGTATTATTAGGTAAACAGAATAATTGCTGAATGCTGGGATTGGTGTGCAACCTTTCAAGATTAATTTTCATAGGTTTTGACTCAAGTTAATGCCAAATTTGAACACAATGTAAACTTAAACAATCTCCCTGCTTATCTGTAGTGGTTTTGAACAAACACTCCAGACTCAAACTTGCACAAAAGGTCCATCTTTTCTAGACAAAGTACCCCCCCCCCCCCTCCCAAGTCCTTCACGGTTTTATGACATGCTGATAAAAATAGTAACAAACAGGGGGATCCTTTGCGACTCGTTCGCTAGTTGGGGGCAGGAAAAAGCCCTCAAAGGTTGCATCCCGTGTTTATACCCTCTCCCCTTTATCGTGCTGGTCTAACTGCTTTAAGCCAACTAATTGGTCCCGCCGATCCACCCATGATGACAGGAATTGCCCGGGTTTGCGCTTAATTTACCCTAACTGAGTGTCTTCATTAGAAAACAAACTTAGTACCAGAAAAGTTGGCAGGAAAATCATCCCTGGTGTTAGTACCGATCACTTGAGGGAGTATCAAAATACTTTCTTTTTCATTTAAAAAGTGGATTTGTCTCCTGGTAGCACCTGAACCAGGTGTTGTCTGAGTGGCGAAGAAAAAAACATGGAAAAATAATTGTTCGTTGAATCGCAGATTGAAATGGAGCCGCCAGCTGAGGTGATTCTAAAGGGACCTTTTTTGTGAGTTCTTTAGTAGAAACGACGTCAGTACCTAGAATGAATGGTAGAATAGGCATATTAGAGTGTAAAAGCATTATAGTTAACTCTGATAATAGATGAATGCACATGCTTACAATTGATATACGCCTAATAGAGGAAATCTTATAAAAATAATTGAACTGAAAAATAAAAACACAAAAAAATAGGTCGTAATAAACACTTGAGATTTGACAAAACATTTGTGAATTGCATACTAACAGATAATGCCAAAAAATGGTAACGTCATTTGTCTATTACATTAAGACCGCCTAATTTTAGTCCTAGTGCAGTGAATTCAAAAAGGTTTCTTAAACGGTGGATAAGTTGTCCGTTGTTAAAGAGGAATACATCGGACATTTCCATGACATTCATGACATGTCATAAACAAATAAATATCTAAGAAGAATTCGTGAAAATAAGAATTACATAAAATTAATGTCATTTGATATGGACAAAGTATGAAAGTGTCATCGGACAAAACGGCCGACGTTTTACAGTTTTAGGGTACATATTTGTTTAGACTATTAGATAATAACCCTATATATATACACATGTATACCATACAGGAGTACATTGTCAGAGGGATGGGGATAGGACGGGGAAGCATACTGGTACCCTCCTCCGTCTGTGTGTGGACCCCCATCCGTCTCCCCAACGCCATACAAAGGGCACATGAAGACCCCAACGGCTTCGTCACCAATTGCCCACATTATTTGAAAGGGGCCTTCCATTTAGTAGGCCTACATACGCGCTTTTTCAAAAATATGAGACCCTCCCCCCCTTGGGCAAAAATAAGCATTGGATTTATACTAGAACGTACGCACATTTTCAAAAATCTCAGACCCCCCTTCCCCCTTGATGCGTACATACTTAATGGAAGGCCCCTAACCCTCTCCACACATGATCATAGAAACTTTCAAATTTGTACAAATCGACATTGCTATTCATCAAGTTGCCATAGGATTAGCCACAGGTGTCCTATAGAAAATAGCAATTTCTGGCTTTTTTAAAACTAAGTTTGAAGACGTTGAGAAGTGGCGTGGTTCTGTTACGTTGTTTGGCGTGGTAATGGGGAGCGTTACGCGTTATGCCTGTCTCTGTTGACACTTACTACAAATGTGAACTGTTGGCATTGATTCCTTGTGTGGGGACAGCATCCTTTGCCAGTGCCGACAGTTCAGTTCCTTGGTATATAGACTGGCTCTTGGTCTTGATCATCATTTTCATGAGATCCTTTGCATTATTCTTTTCTCTCTCAAAGAATTACAAAAGGAATGGAGCTAGTTTAAAATAATGTTATTTAGATATTCTACGTGTATTGATAACAGAAATCAAAAATAGGTTACCGTTAAACCGAAATATGCCCTTCTTGGGTTTGGCAATAGACTTCCAATAAATGCCATTATTTTAATCTTGAAAGGTTAAAGAGGTCAAATACACCTACAGCAATCACATACATTTGCATTGACTCAGGCCATAGTAACCATAGACCTCGCCATTTTAAAAAGTAGTACGTTCTATGATACTACCTGGGGGACATACATTTGATCTATAAAAAAAACTCCTTTGGCGAGCAGCTCTGAGCAAGTCTACGGACCAAGAGGGCGGATGTATGGGGCGGGGGAGGCGGAAGGTTGCGTGTGTTTTCTTGTGTGTGATCCAAGAAGAAAAGACAAGAAGAGGGGGGCACGGCCACGACCCAGCCCCCGGCGGTCTGGGGGCTGGTTGACTAAGGACAGGCTAAGGACGGGTAGGGGTGATATCATGGTATAACGTAGTGAGTAACTCACCGTTTAGGACGAGCTGCTCGAGACAAAGGATTGAGTCGTTGCGAAAGCTCAGTAGGAATCGCCTATGAATTAGTTAATTCACTTGGCAGGTGTGGTGAGTGTTAAAGTTTATTGGCGGATCCTGTGAATTGGTAATGTAACAGTCAGGGTGTGTGTGGTTCCTTAAGGTGATTGATAGGGGGATACAATGATAGGTTGGGGTATTCATTATTGTGCACAAAGATTAACTTTTTCCTACTTTTTTTTTATAATCTACTTAATAGTGAGATTCGATTGCACATGAGTAGGGATTCAGTGTCAGGAAAACTAGCGGTTATTTCCCCCCTAGTTGCCTCAAGAAAAAACTGAAGGGTAAAGTAAGATTTTATATCAGTACTGAGTGCCATCTCTGCAATGAGATGCAGGTTAAGTCATACTGATGTAGACCTTAATTGTTACAGTCTACAGAGGGACTCTACGGATATACAAGACAAAAACTCGTTATGATATAGGATGTATAGCTTAGATTAAGCACAAGAAGAATCTTGGTAATATTGGTACTTGTGGTGGGGACGGTTTCCGCCAGGTTGGGATGCGTTTGATAGCCCTGTCGAGATTTGTTTAGACCATAAGATGATAATTTAAAAATCAAATTTTTTGTCTAAAAGAAAAGGTCTTACGTAGATTTACTTAACTTAAGGTCTTGACAGTATTTGATTCGGCTACCTATAGGGTTGGAGGTCTGAGCAAGGTATTGAATTAATTCGTTCTAAGAACGCTATCCTAGTTTGGACAAGTAGAATTATAACCCATTTAGATTCTGAACTAACAGTTTTCAACAGCCTCCCCCGTGGGGATCCGGGGTGGGGGTTCCTTTGGGAGCCTCCTGGGAAGAATAGGTCAACAGCCGCCCCTTGCTGTTCGTAGGAGGCGACAAATGGGGAGACCAGACTCAGTAGCTCTTTGGTAGAGTGCATGCTCTGAGTCTGGGAGGTCTTGGGATTTATCCCTGGCCGAGTCACACCAAAGACTTTAACAATGGTAGTGGTCACTGCTTGCCTGGCACTCGGTGAAAAGTTAGTACCACGAAACATGACTGGTCGGCCTGGTGTCAGTATAATGTGACTGGGTGGGGTATTGTGTGGGCCTATGACATGATATCTCAGTGTGGCAGCACTATAAAGAGGGCATTGGGTCCCACTGCTACAAATAGGCACTTCATTTCATACATTCGATCACCGCCCCTGTGGCGTAAAACTAGCTGAAAGGCTTTACCTTGTGCAGTCTGGTAAAAGAACCCAAAGGGTTGGCCGGACGTTAAACTTATCCCACAAACAAACAAACAAATTTCAACAGCCTATACTCTACCAATTCTTGTTTCCAAATATTAATTAGCTTCTCAAATATTGTGGTCACAATATTCGTCTGTAAATGTCCTTAATCCAAGTGTGTAAGTGTGGATGTTACTTTGCAGATGCACGGTCACAGGTATGCCCCATGCGAATACATGACACATGTTTTCTCTGATGGCCAATATAATGACCCATTTGATATAATGTGATACATGTGTGAACAAATTAGCTGTCATATTTTAATTGGCCAAAATTTAGTTTAGGTAATAGATCATTATCACACAACTCGTCAATGGGGACACAATCTATAGAACTTCCGTAAAATGAGAAGTGCTATTTACACGTTTCATAAGTGAAGAATAGTGTACAGGTGAACGAAATACGTCATTCAAGTTATCATTTTATAACAGGTAAAGATAGGGCTGAGACAATAGAGTATAGTAAAATACCATGAGAAAATAACCTTGATGGGAAAGTATGCACATAATGAGGAAATAACAACCTTAGGTTATGAACACGTCCTAACATAAAGCTACGTCTTCACCTTGTTCTAGGCATTTTTAAGGATCAGATACCACTCAAGAACCGCAAACAAAGACGTTCTGTCTTGGATCATGAGGAATTTATGCCCAAAAAAGAGTTAGTAGAGAGAATAGTTGCACTACTCATTAGTTCGCCCAAGGACAGTTTCCCTTGTGCCATGCCACTTTTTCCTACATACTGTTCCCAAACAATGTAAGCTCTATGTCCTCGTAGCCCCAATGGCTTCTCCACAAAGACGTTCAGCTTCTTTGATATGCAGAGAAGTTTACTTGGCACAAGCTGTCAAGTTACTTAAAAACGATTAGACATTGTCCCATGTGTGTCATAATTATAGTTAGGTTTTACCAAACTATTGCACTAATACAAGGACATGGCTTGTGGATGTTGCATTTTGAATCAATAGTGACTATTTGGGCAGACATTGAAAATAATCAAAAGCATGAAGACATCAAAAGCACACTCTGGGACAACTCCATATTGTAAAGGGACATGCCAGGTCATTGATTGTACTCCTGTGTAAAAAGTTTATCTTCATTTTTTCAAATGGTAATCGTAGGCTACCATCTACGCAGGAAAAGGATACTTATAGATAATGTATTCAGAAGAACATGTTTATCTGCATTTCATAATTACGTTTCATTATTGCAGCGCTATTACCATTTATCTTAAATAGGCTATGTATATGTAGACCAAATATTACATAAAATATTGTATAACAATAAAGTGTCAGTCGCCGGTCAGTGAATATGCAATTAGCATGGGGGTTATAAGCTATAAGCGTTATGACGCACTCGGAAGGTTATTCAGACCCTTGGAGCAATTTTTAGGGACTGAATCTACTTATTTTAATGCTCAAAATGCTTTAATACACAAAACGGAAGAAAAAAGAACCAATGGTAAGAATAATGGTGAGACCTATACTTTAGATAGATAAAAATTATTTTATGAATTGGTGCTTACACCTTTCATAAAAAAAATTTATACTTTAATCCATAGGCCTAAAGCTTTTTACTTTACAGAGGTCTAAAAAACAAAGTGGTAGAACCTACCTTATCGGTATATGGGTAGTCTTGCTGATAGCTTACTTCTTGCATCTTAATTCCCTAGTCATCAGATCATCGTTATGTTCCTTAATTTCATCTACTAAGATCCCCTTGGTACCATTACAGGTCACATTACAGAACACTTTTTTTTGTTCAGTTCTGACGGCAAAATGGATGAATGAAAAGGTGAAGACCATGTATACACATAATTGTTATCTAGGAGCATTTCATACTATCCTGTGTTCTTTTTAGATGTAGCTATAATTCTAACAAAAACAATGGTAGTATTCTGGACAAACTATAGAAGACGCGGTATTGTATTAATGCGTCATCATGTTCCTCTTATAAAGATGCTGCTACCAAACACAAATGTCAGGCGCCATGATATTACACTGTCCAGACTGACTCAATATCGATATGAAGGGTACTAAATTGGCTTGTTATCTTTGAGTGGTAGTTATCTTCATCCTATAGTATCTGGAAATTATCCTCATAATATCATGAGCATTGATAGCTTTGCTTTATGGCCACTGTTTTATGTTGTCTCATTTTTCAAAAGACCTGTTCCTTCACGTGTGCTGACCATAGGGTATTATAAGTATCAAAGCCCAAGGAGTGTTGGCTTATTTTCCCATGAACATGTTAGAACCTTATGTGAAGTCCATGTAACCAAAAAATTGAAGTTACATTCAGGGCTTGATAATATAACATTTTATTGGTCGTGACTCACTGTATTTTGGTGCTCCAGCAGATTAAGCCAAAATGCAGCAAAAGAAATCTGTCTACAAATCCAATTCTTTCGACAAGCCTTATAAGCATATAAGGGAGCGTATCTGGGAAAAGGTACCTATTGCCAATTAATGAGGTCAGAAAATCACATGAAACATGGGGAAATGTGTCAGCATTATTCTTATTGTAGAGAACCTACTCTTTCAAATGCTGCAAACCATTTTAAAATATTTCTGATATAAACATGTATGAACCTCCCCACCTCTTGTACATTGAGAACCCAGCATTCCCAATTGCTGCAAGAAATAAAGTTTTCTTATTTCTGAGAATATTAAAAGTGCCATAACTATTGACAGGAGTGCTTGTTCCACCCACTCTTCCAGTTTTGAGAAGATACAAATATTTTCTACATTACCTGTGAAAAATGTTCCTTTTCCTTTTTTATATTCTTTTTACTGTAACCATGGTAACCCGCTATCCTAAATTTTGCGCAGAAATTCTGCTAAAAACGTTCCATTTTGATTTTCCCATGATGCATTGCTTATGAAAATTTTGATTTTTTAGTAAAAGTCATGAGAATCTTTAGAAAATTTCATGTAAGTCAAAATTTTTCACAAAATAACTTAATATTTTTTTCCCCATATTATTTCATGATTAATGAAACAAAGAGTCAATTTCTGCCAGATACTGCCAGATTTGGCCCAAATTGAGCATAATGGCCTATATTGTATGTAAGATTGCAAAGGAACTAAATATCGTAGAACGATAAAACAAGGAATAGAAGAATCCCTGGGACTTCAGAAACATTATAACATAAACATAAAACATTACTTTTAGCTGCATGTTAAGTAATTATTTCACAATATGAACAAACCTCCAAAACTAATGGCCACAGGATGGCCAAATAATATTATGTCAATAGGTATCTTTTCCCAAATATGCTCCCAATTAAAATGTTAGAATTAGGCCTTAAAGAACAAGCTGTTTTCCCACCCGAATAGGATGATTCACACCCTAACCACACATACCTGCCCGTAGCAGCAGCACAACAGGTGAAGGGTTTCAGCTTCAATGTAATATAGTTATTTTTATCTGCTACTTGGAACTTAAGTCGATGCCTGAAGGGATGTGGGCCACGTAACATATAGGTTATTACCCAAAAAACAGGATACGCTGGCAGCAGAAATTCAATCTGACCGGCCTATATTTTAATGGTTGCAAACAGAATGCATTGACCTTCAACATTGGACATTTTCTATCTGGAAATAGATTTATAGTGTATTAGTTAATAACTTTTTCTGTGTCATAGTCATTATTTTAGATGGATTTCATAACACATTGTATTCTAGGTACTTGTAATGTGTAGGATTCGCCTGACCAGGTCATTCGAAGGTGTGTGATGAGGGTTTACAGCATAGTGAAAGGATATATGAAGGTTGCTTACGACTTGCATCTATTAAAAGAAAACAAAATGAGTCAATTAAGTCAAGTATATAATGTTAATGTTCTTCATTTTGCGGTTTACATAATTCTCTTTGGTAAAGTGCAGTAACTTAAATCCGCGAATTTATCCTCAGTTAGTATTTGTGTCATTTCATCATATATGATTGAGGGTAGTGACAACAATAATGACATGAAGACTAACCCATAAATGATCAAAGTTAGTCACAACAATAACGACATAAAGAATAGCCCGTAAATGACCAAGGTTAGTCACAATGAGCCTGGCTACTCATATTTCCATGGTGTGCCATCACATGCTCGGTCAGCCAGTGACATTCATGCTGTATCATGTTCAGGTGTAACCTTGAAGTCCCCCCCCCCCCCCACCCCCACCGTATCCTCTAAATTTGCCCCTACCCCAACACCTATTCATTTTAGTGTCGCCAATGTAGTGGGTTCATGACCAATTTTTGCCATTTGAATGTATCTTTAATATTATAGCCTTTCACTTAAGTTGAATGCCTCTCAGCCTGGGAGAACATGGTCATCATGTTAGGATTTTATCAAGCTCTTTACAAACATGTACAAGGTAGTTGTCCCTTTTGTTGTTCCTGGTATCACTATGAACCCCTTTTATCATGTACCATTCCGCTGGTATCCAGCGTACACCATGCCAAATACCAGCTCCTGCCGGTCACCTACCTGTGTGTGAGTCACACTGGGTGAGACTCCGACCCTGGAGTAGGATTGGAGGTGGTGGTGATGGTGATGGTGGGGGGGGGGGGGTGCGGGTTATCTAAAGACCTGGGGAGTGGGGTTTGGGTTGTTCATGGGCGCCAGCATGTCTCCGCCATCGATTACTCCCAATTAGGGTATTTGGGGGGATGGAATACCCCATACCCCATAGGAATATGGCGAATAATCGCAAATTGCACTTACTTATTGACAGGCCAATATGTTGTTGTTGTTCATGTTTTACTGCCTCCTAATGAAACAGGGATAAAATGAAGCAGTGGACATGAGATGTCATACATTATTTGTACATGAGTGGCGACAGCTCCTCGTGTAGTCTGGCCTTGTTCTTGTTGCTCGGTGTAGTTCCTGAACTGCTATAAATAAAAGGGGGCACCTTGCATGTGTTCAGCAGAGATGTCATGAGGGACGAGTGATACACTAAGCTACTGCTCCTCTTCATATTGATCATACTCAGTTTTTTTCTGCCTACCAGTCTCTTTTTAATTAAGACATGACATGAGGAGGCGAACTTTGATTTTCTTTTGGCAGCAGACAGATTCTATAATGTCTGTGTTGTATACAGGGTAATTGAGGACATGAAGTTAGTATCCTACCCAAAAAGAGGTATTCCCGTTTTAACCCTATAGATTTCATACCGTACTATGAAAGTTATAGATTAGGTGCGGATTAACTGAACTCAGATCCATTTAGATTATGATATTTCTTTAACTCATGATATCCCAGAGCTTGTGGGTGTTTTTTTTTTATTATCCTTATAACTTTCAAATGAGCAAAGGCAACGTTTTCATTTTTTAAACACTGCATTACTTTCTTGTTATATCTAAAACTATGTCAGAAATAATTTGCATGTGCGATTTAGTCACCTCTGGTATACATGCAATTCGTTACCAGTATAGGGTATGGGATGACCATTGACACGTACGCCTATCCTATCCCACCCTATTATACCAACATGGGCTGGGACACATCAAGTTTTGCCTCAAATCGGATTCCTACTTAAACCAGCATGTCAGTCATGATCATGCACGTACCGGAGCCATAATTCATGCCAAAACCTTGGATCGCAATTTCATCCCAAGACCACAAATTGAGAAAAGGGATTTTGCGGGAATCGTTAATGCGGCTTGCACGAGAGCGTTGGCCTTTTTTCGCTGAGGCCTGGGCACTGATCTTTTGAGAATATATTATTTGTAATTGGAGAGAATTACGACCATTCTGCAATTGGTA
Source organism: Lepidonotus clava (assembly GCA_936440205.1). NCBI lineage: Eukaryota > Metazoa > Annelida > Polychaeta > Phyllodocida > Polynoidae > Lepidonotus > Lepidonotus clava. Next base: position 31,341,123 of record OW387145.1, on the reverse strand, counting down.
CAATGAGAACTTTTGATTGATGTGTTTATCTCGTCCACGCGCTTCGTGTTCAGGGCGGGGTTCGCGACGTGCTCACACAAACATCTACGGACGCCCCTATGTCGTATACAGGTATAGGGGGCCTTGCATCTACGTACGTATCAAGAGGGGTAGTTTTTTTTAATGTACTTACATGGCTGGGGAGCATCTACATTTTTTGAAAACGTGCGTTATTAATGGAAGGCTCCTAGCGTAGAATCCCCGAGTTTCTCACTTTCTTGTTCCTGACAAATGAATCTTGCCCAGATCTCCTTTTGTAATAATATCTAGCTAACTGTTTGTTACTGACGGGAATTAATCATACTGGAATGATATAATATCTAGTAACAAAGCGGAATCTGCAAAATAATGAAGAAATAATCTTAGACGGTTATGTAGGAGTTATGTAAAAGTCTAATGAAATCTGAATCAGGCGATGTGTAATAATGATAACCTGACTTTTGCTCAATTAGAAATGCTCCACCTTCTAATGCGCAGATTCATTATGCAATGACACCGTTGTTTATCTCCAACCTTCCCATGACTGGCGATTTGTATTCTAATAAACATAATAATTATTACAGAAATTCGACCTTATGGTCTGCCCTGGTCACTGACCTTTCATTAAGACAGGTTCTCACAGAACTTCAGGTTGTCACATTAGACAAATCCGACATGGTATGCCCCATGCCTACTTCCCGTCGACTTCTAAATAAGAGGGTGTTCCACGATGCGATTACTACACGATATTCTCATACTATTTCGAAAATCGGCTTAGAAAAAAGTTTTATCTATCACTACAAACTATTAATTTCGCTGAGCCCATTTAGGGATATTTTTTATTTTCTACAGAGGAAATGTTAACATAAAGAATTACTTTTAAAGCCACAAGAAACAGCAATTTAGGAATAGAGTCAGTTGGCTTCTTGTCGTATCTTGATTACTGGCTTTTTTGTCATATGAGAATGCATTGTATGGCAGAAGGGCAAGCCGCGGGAGGCGGGACATCCTTAGTGAAGGTTCATGACCCTCTCCAGTCCCACGTGATAATTACCATTACTAACAATGGTAACAAAATATAATGTTAATGGCGTTCACGAAGAACACACGATTGGGGTTCTGAACGGTTAGGCTTGGGCACACACAATTTAGAAAATATGTATTGGGGCCAATCATTTTTCTAAGAGCAATTCCATACAATTAGGAATCTTTTATGATTTACTTTTATGAAATATCGGACCTGTCATTACCACCCCGTTATCACAGACAGGCAATACTGGAAATATGAAAAATGGTTATGCCATAGACTTTGAAAAACAACGACAAAAGGTAATAGATCATGGACTGTTACTCGATTTTGTCCAGAAATTGAGAACTTCTTTTTAAACCAAGATTAAGAAAATGTGTGTCGGTTCAGGAAGTCCACGTTCTTTGTCAAATCCTTTAAAATACTACTATTGCAAAATTCATAACTATCGAGTTGAGCTTGAGAAATTTAAGAAAATACATCTCCAAAATCAGAGACGTACAGAACATTTATGGGGGTGGGGGATCGAATCTAATGGAACCCTAATAAAGAGAGTCCATTTTGACAAAATGGGTCTGTACATCCCCAGTGAGTCCATGGCTGTCACTAGGCACTTCAAATGTGTTAAGAATTTTGTTATTGGGAGTTTATAAATGGCATAGGGAACCCTTTTAGTGGTTGCTTGGGGGCTGGCTGGTTTATGGTCCTATCCACCATCAACCGGAGCCTGCAAAGCGTGCTGCGATTTGGGTGGGAATTCCCACCTAAAATGGATGCTGGTGTACAGACGTACTTTGGGAAACAGTGGGTCGGGCTTGACAGACTAAACCTTGGCGTGTCATGCCGTGACCTGCCGTGTAGGGGGCGCTATCGGGTTAACAAATGGGTCGTCACGTGACAAAAGGGGAGGGACTATAGAATCAGACAAACAGTCCCCGCCCCCCAGATTAAATTGGACAAAGCCAGGACGTTGTGGGGTAGGGGAGGATCAAAGTATGGAATAATCCCCAAGTGAGCCGACCAGGGTCTATTTCGGAGCTCATACCGGAGCCTACTGGAGCTATAATAAGGGAACGGGGATAATTCAGACATGCCATTTTTTCATACTTTTTGAGGATTTCCCAACTTTCTGGTGATTTCAGATGGCCCAGGTATATCTTACAGCATCCTTCTGGTGTTGGAAATAGACGAAGGGAAAATCGTTTCGTAATTTTCCTACATTTTCGTGATTTCAGAGTGGCATCTGTGATTACGATTAATTCTAACCATTCATTCAGGGGTGGTTGGGACATCCACCCAACCTTACTGGTGCGCCCCCTACTCTCTGCCGTAGTAACCAATATCTACGTTGCACTGTGCTCTTCCTGTATGAAATAAAATGATAAAAGTGGCACCCGGCAAAAGTACACGTACAAGTCTTTGGCTTCTTGGAATGAGAATTATTTGGGAGAGGAATTCTCTTAAGTTATACCTTCTCCCAATTCTGTTTTCCTATAAACGTAACACAGGCACGTACTTGAGAACCATATGACTGATATACTATATTGGTCATGGATAATATTAAACAACTACACAATAGGTACTTGCTATATTACATTATTGTATACGCCAGAAAACCATGTTTCTGTCACCTGTACACCCCCCTATACACACACCCTGCACACCCTATAAAATACAATATGGACATACCCCACCAACCCCCAAGCAGCCCCAAGTCCTCCTGGATCTCGTAGTGGTGGACGCTGCCTCCAGCGCCCCACGTTGGCACCCGTCAGTTCGCATCAGACCCCTTCAAGGTTCCCTGATCAAAAAAATACCGGCAGCCACCGGTGGGCCCCTAATCAGATGGTCTTTTAATCTGTGTCGGCATCACCAAATTGTTTTTCTCTGATAGTGCTTGCCGACTGCCAGGCCAAACAAGAAGAAAGCCGCGCGCTGACTGTATAATTCCATAAGGGAGCAGCTCCCCCACTGACTCATGTTGCCAAGACCAACATGGGCCCAGGGTTCGGCAGGCGCACTGCAGCACTGTTAGTTTTTCATATCGTCCGTCCCCAGCCCTTCGTCATACATCTGAGGGTATATAACCTCCCCTCCTCTCTCTGCCCTCCGACGTGCGCCTTTCTGACTGAGGGGCTGCCTGCCCGTCGGAGTTACCATTTCTGACTGAGGGGCTACCTGGCTTATTTACAGATATTGACTGAGGGGGTGTCTTGGTTATTTACAGATTTAGACTGAGGGACTGCCTGCTTTATTTACAGATTCCGACTGAGGCACATCCTGGCTGACTTAGTTACTGTTTGTGACTGAGGGGCTGCCTGGCTTATTTACAGGTTCTGACGGGGGGGGGGGGCTGCTTGCCTATCTGAGTAACTGTTTGTGACTGAGAGCTGCCAGCCTGATAATAGATTTTGACTGAAACACTGCTTGCCTGCATACTGAGTTAGAAATTCTGACTGGGGGGCTGCCTGCATGGCTTATTTACATATTCTGACTGAGGGGCTGCTTGCCTGATTTACAGATTCTGACTGAGGGGTTGCCTGACTGATTTACAAATTCTGACTGTGGGACTGGCTGACTGATAGACAGATTCTGACTGTGGGGCTGCTTGCCTAAAATAATTCTGTTGGCTTGGTCGGGCCATATTTTACTCTTGGCCTGCTTGATTCAGTACTCCCTACACGATAGCCCACCTGATTGTTTGCCTGCTGCATATCTGTCTAACTATCCAACTGTATGTCTGCCCGTCTATAAGTCAGTGTGCCTGCTCTTTTGTCCAACTATCTGCCTGTACGTGTGTGTATCCAACTGTCCGTCTGGACCTATTGAACCTAACTATTTCCCACTCTAAATAATGCAAATTTTAATGAAACTTGAAACTTTAAAATTCAAAATATTACGTTTCCATACAACATGCTCATTAATGTCCGTTCCCAGCATTAGTAAAGTATTAATAAGAGTATAGGGAAACTCTGCTTAAAGAGTTGAGAAACATCAGGACTTATGTGTGAGCATGCTGTCGTCAATAACACAGTAAACCCTATACTGTGAGTGGCCCGGTGCAAACCACCTGCTACCGTAAACCCGCCGGGGTTACAACAATAGGAGATAACAGCAATTGCCGCCAACTTATAAAGTTGTCCGTCCGCTGATAACGCAGCGCCGTCTATTGGGAGCTGCTCCAACTGCTCCGAGCAACTCATAACTGCTCTAATGCACTAAACTGCCGCCAGGGGTCGCGCAGTACATCCGGATTCCATGAGCAGCTCGGAATGGAGGGGAAGAGCAGCTCGGCTTGAAGCTTAATGGATTTTAGAATGAAAACAAAGTGAAAAAGCGAGTTAGATGGCATAGATAATGTATGGGTTCAGAGCACTTCAAAGCTTATAAGTGTGTCATATTGAGAGTGCAGTGTCGGCTCTGGGATTCACTGAGAAAACAGGGTTATTAAATCACTGGTGGCAGGCAGGCTCTAATGTGTCAGTGTTAGAAATTGTGCAACAGAGTTTTATGAATGGTTATGTTTGAGAGATTTTACTGGTGTTGTTTTGTTTAATTGTCCATTTTTAGAATAATAGACGAGATGTTGCCCTGCATTTCAAAATCGTTCATTACTCTACATTTCCTCTCACCAGTCAGTTAGTGCAAAATAGAAGTGACGTTAATAGTCATGTTACATTGAAATCACATTGCTTAATATAAATTGTATGGACATGTGAGTGTGAAAGAGAAACTTATTCAAAAACATGGATATACAAAGGCAATAGACCTAAGTCATTCTCTATCTCGCCTTTCAACATTTTGGATTTGTGTTGATATTCTATACACGTATCTTGAAGGATTGTATGGACATTAACTCCGATCCTTGATCAGTTAAAATTGCATATAGGTTTAATACTAATAGCTTGAAACGATTCCAAGGATTATTGCAGTAAAAACTTAATAGTAACCCAGTACAGGATAGGTTCGATTTGGACCAGAAAGAGCCGTCCTGGGACAAGTTGAAGAGGAGAGACAAACCCCACAGATATTTTGAAGAAGGCATGGCATTACACACTATGTAGCTTTTGATACCTAGGTAAATGATATTGCGAAGAAAAGTCTAATAGTTGTAGAGGGCTGAGATTTCAACTGTCAAATATCCACCTAGAGCTATTTCCGAACTCTACCACTTGGCAACTAGAGTAAACAGCATCCTGATACATCAGGGTATCAACCACACAGGGAAAACAGGGAAAATGGCAAAAAAAGAATCCCTGACAGGGAAAACAGGGAATTTGGAATTTTGTCCAAAACACAGGGAAAACACAAGGAATTTCTTTTGGGGTGGTTCTAAAATTCCTGATTCTCAAGATATTGGGGATTAGACTTTTTGTTATCGGGTTGTCTTTTTTTTCTGCACGCAGAGGCTTTTTATTTTGAACAACTTGCTGGATATGACACAGGGAAAAATTGCCGCAGGACAGGAAAATCTCAGGGAAAACACAGGGAATTTGAAAATGGAGTTTTGGTTGGAACCCTGATACATGTCTATGCTACAGATCTAACCACTGCTCCTCAGGAATCCGACGAGTCGAAATAGCTGCAGTTGGGATACCTGCGAGTAAAACCTTCACTGTTTTGGAGACTCCAACATCACGGTTACAGTGTTTGGGAGACCATGCAACCAGTTTTTAGGAGACCCCAGACTTTTGTTGTTTTTCATCCTGTTCAACTGTCAGTTTGAGACGACTGCAGCCAGTCAGAGTCACTGGAGCATGAAGGTAGCGGCTCTTTGATGTTCCTCCAGTGCCTGCGCATGCGCCATGTAAAACAGACGCCGTGGAGGAACAGGCTCTCGTCGATTCACGCTGTGCACGAGAATTCTTCGTGAGATGTTTCCAGGGTTCCAGTAACTGATCTCGAACCACGCTAGTTTCGACCATGTAGTTATCCTTTTAGATTTTGAACTTTTTTCCGCGGAAATTCCCTCAAATAGGGTTTTTGCTTGTGGAGTCCAGCTGTCCTTTTTTGCAATTGTTTCCTAGAACATTATCTCCACGCACAATAGGCTTAGCCGTCACGCAGAGATCCGGCTGAAAGTAAAAGCTTCATCCAATTCGTTGTAAATAGCACGCATTCTCTAAAACTGTTTATTTAATACTTATTGTACTTTGTTAAACACAATTTTTCTACATTCACAAATATTAACAAAACCGGGTCAATCTCATTTGAAATCACCGTTTTGAATCAACATTAAACCCCCATGCATCAACATGAACGTATATACATGCATATCGGATACAATACTAAATTACATACGACATTTTAATTTCAATAATTCCCCGACTAAAATCAGCCATCTCTCAAATTAAACAACCAGAATCAATGGCCCGCGCCATAGAACTAAACCACACCCTATTTTTAGGTTTTTCAATGGCTCAATTAAACATTGATAGAATAGTGAGTTGTGCGCATTCAATTGGTGTGGTCCTGAGTGGAATTATCGACATTAAATATAGATCTATCCCCGCAAGTGTGGTCTCTGCCGTGAACCTCCCACTGAACTGGTGTAGTCCCAGTGTGAACAGTGTGGCTGTTCAGTACAACCAGTGCGAACAATATGAACTGTCCCCAACATAATACCACTTTTTGGTAGATGTCCACGGCCTTTGCCGCTCTTATCTTTTCATGCGCCTTTGTTGTATTGGATGTTGGCGGATATGAATGGAATACATAGTTCGGATGAGCTTTGATATATAACGCGTCACTTAATGACAGATTTACCCTATGGAACTTTCATTCAGTGTGGGTGGCCTATACGGCGTAAAATTTATTTGCACAGGGGGACCTTTTTTCATGTGTTTGTTGTCGGCACATTGTGGATAACAAATCCTGGTTGTTGACACAATCGACAGAATAGTCTGTGTGTAGAATTCAATACCACAGTAATTGTCCGCTAAATGTCAAAACATGAACGGTGAGTATTGACAATCGGACAATCAATGAAAGTTTACGTGGGTTGCCCAATGCCAACCGAACGACATTGAAATATTATATTGCATGTGGATATTTGTAACGGATAGCAACCGTTTTTGAAAGCCTACTAGTATAGTTATTACTTAAAAGGGTAAATCGGTGAATACATAGTCTACAATTTTGGTGTAGCACGATTGACAATATAATATTTGGCTTGAAAAAGTCGGACTTTGTAGTCTTAATCCAGTTCACTTTTTCAATTGACTGTTGTAAGGTTGTTTATCAAGTACTATAGTGGACATGTTTCATTCATGTCATTCATATCACTTTCGTAAAGGGAAGTATATCAATATTAATAGCCGTAAGGGAGATCGACGTATAAAGTAAGCCTATATGATTTATCACCACATGTAGACACTTTTTAGGCAATTAATCAACAAACGGACAGGGTGCCCACGCAAGTCTTAAAATGTCTTAAATTAGCTTTTTTAAGTTCAAGGCCTTAAAACATTTTAAACATTACAAATTGACCGAAAACAGTCCTAAAATGCATTTATTTTCACCTATTTTTATGAAGATGTAGGCTTAAATTCTGTGAAAGGACTCTTGTACACAATAACATCATACCTACGTTCTGAGGATTATTTTTGGAGGAATAGTTACAAATGTTTCCCCTACTTTCAGAAGATTACCTGTAGAGAAATCATTCCAAATGTTACCAATTCAAATATATTTTACGTAATTGATAGGTAGGTTCAATGAAAACACACCATACTTCTTTTGTGAACGTGTGATTACGATGCATGTGTTTGGATAGAGCATTGAAGGTTCATCTAACGAGTAAAGTAGATTAAATCTTGATAGGGCTGTGGCTCAGTGAGATCGGGTGTAACCAGCTTTTGTCTGCCGAGTCTCTGATCCCGGCATGGACAGACAATATCCTCACGTGACCAATCCGGGCATGCGCAGTGATCTTTTCAGCCTTTGCGCATGCGTGAACAACATGGCGACATTGTGGTGTCTAGGGTATTGATATACTAGGTGGCAGTGGCGTCCGGCAGTAATTCAGGGTGTTTTTCTTTTTACTTTTAGAAAAGAACCAAAAGCATAGTATGGGAGTTGTTCCCTTACCCCCATCCCACTCCCCCCATCTATTTTTAAGGCATATTTCTCACTTTTTCTCTTGGAATATCATTGATTTTGGCATATTGATCAAACATATTTTAAAGTATAATATAGGAAAGTATCTCTGCCCTTCTTGTGCACTAGTACTATCTCTGCAATGAATTTCACTCATAACCAGAAGTCTACAAAGTCCAAATCGCAAAACACTCAATAATGAATGTCTGAACCTTAAAACTAAAAGAGAAAGCAAAGTGAAATGCGTGCTCCACTTTAAGTAACGGTACTTTGTTTAGAAAAGTTTCGAAAATGCTAATCCTGTTTCTCTGGATTGTTTGCTATCATCAGGTATGAAACAAGAAAAGACTGCGTGCAGAATGACCGGCGTAGAACCTAATGATCCAAACTTCTTTTAGAGACATTCCCAACAAAATCCTTCAAATCACGGACATTTGTAATATTTGATATTTACCTTAAACGCTACAAACCCATTAGATTCTGTAACTTTTACTTTTTGTAATAGAAGATGCTCAATTGTCAGACGGTTACATCGTATTTTTAATAGCATGGTGACAGGTCGTAACATTAGATAGAACGTCAAGCCAAACCCCAAAATATTCAATATTCACATTGCGGTGTTTACAGATATTTCTTTTTAAAAGTCTCAAGAGGAACTAATCGTGGGATAATACTGATAAAGAATTCCCTATACAATCTGAAGATGAATTTTGAGGGAGACTTATTATTTCATATAGAACCTCTGAATTTCATTGTTCGATTGTATCCAAACCAAACCCTTTACATGATAGCTGTATTCTCTGTGAACTTGTCAGTGGCCGTTTGACTGTTACTGTGGTTTCACACGACCCGTTGGCTTCTGGTCCCTGGTAACTACCGCCGTGCAGTGGTGGGTAAGGGAAACGTTAATAAGGGTGTATTAACAAACAGTTGACGGCACTTCAAAGTTCCAGCCCGCCAACATCTGCTCCTAGTGGGTGACCGTCATACCAGTAACAATCTGCTGCTCCAACCGCCTCAGTGTGAGAGTGATCTCTGGACTGTAGCTAGCATTTCGTCAGCCCCAGTGGCCTATACCTCACCAGCGAAAAATGCCAGACTATTTTTAGCTGGAGGGCATAGTTATCTTATCCATCTGGAAGCAGACTATTTTCGGGCTGAAGGGCGTAGTAATCTTATTGCTTTGGAGGTGTGTTTTCTCCCTACAAAGTAGAGTCTATTTTCACAGACTCATTTTCCAGTGGGGAGGAAGATCTCAATGCAGAATGTGCTAGCAGAAGAGAGGGCACTGGAAGTAGATGTATGGTTGGGGACACGAGGTGTATCTGTGGATGGTGACGTATATTGGGACTGGGGTATGCATATGGGTGGTGACATGTGCAGGGACTAGGGTATGGATATTGACATGAACGGGGACTATGGTGTCGATGTTGATATGAACGGGGACCATGGATGTTGGTATAAAAGGGGACTGGAGTATATGGTGACATGAAAGGGGACTATGGGGTGGATGGGGAGATGAATGGGGACTGGTGTGTGGACGGTGACATGTACAGGGACTGGGATGTGGACGGTGACATGTACAGGGACTGGGATGTGGATGGTGACATGTGCAGGGACTGGGATGTGGATGGTGACATGTGCAGGGACTCGGGTATGGATGTTGACATAAAAGGGGACTATGGATGTGAATGAAAGGAGACTATGGTGTGGATGGTGACATGAGTAACGGGGCCTGGGGTGTGGATGGTGACATGAACGGGGACTATGGATGTTGATTTAATGGGGACTGGAGTACTATGTATGGTGACATGAATGGGGACGGGTGTGGATGGTGACATGTACGGGGACTGGGGTATGGATGTTGACATGAACGGGGACTGGGGAATGGATGGTTACGTGCATGGGGAAAGGGGTGTGGATTGTGGCATGAACAGGGACTGGGACGTGAATGATGACATAGGCCTATACAGGGACTCTGGTATGGATCTTGACATGAAGGAGGACTATGGATGTGGATTAAAGGGGACTATGGTGTGGATGGTGACATGAATGGGGACTGGGATTTGGATGATGACATGTACAGGGACTGGGGTTTGGATGTTGATATAACCAGGGACTGGGGAGTAGATGGTGAAATATATGGGGTCTGGGGTCTGGATGGGGACATAAACAGGGACTGGGATGTGGATGATGATATATACAGGGACTCAGGTATGGATGTAGACATGACAGGGGACTATGGATGTGAATGAAAGGAGACTATGGTGTGGATGGTGACATGAACGGGGACTGGGGTGTGGATGGTGACATGATTGGGAACTGGGGTGTTAATGGCGACATGAACATCCACTGGGGTGTGGATGGTGACATGTACAGCTAGGGACTGGAGTGTGGATGATGACATAATCAGGGACTGGGGTGTGGATGGTGACATGAACAGGGACTGGGGTGTGGATGGAGACATGGGTGGGGGCCTCTTGGTATATTGATGGTAATCTAGGGGTATGGATAGTAACATGGATGGGGCCTCTTGTACGGATTGGTACATTGACAGTAATCTGTGTGTATGGATGGGGTTAGCATTTGGACAGGGAGGGAGACTTGGTGTATCAATGGGAGATCAATTGGTGTATCCATAGAGAACCACGTGAATGGGGACTTCTCATTTGTGTTAATACAGACATGGAAGTATGCACCAGTATAAATGGATAGAAATTTAGCCGAAAGTTGGATGGTGACTAGATGAATGAATGGTTAGACTGATAGGACCATGGGCTCTGGATAGGGATAGATGGGGACATTATATGCAAGGGCAATGCATGGGAAGCTGAAAGTGGAAGAGAGATGTATGGGAACAGGGGGGTTTGTATGGAGAGGTAAGAGGGGTTTGTATAGAGAGATGATAGGGACAAGGGACTTGGCTGGAGAGGTAATGGGGGCAGGCTATGGGCGAAGATGGTTTAGAAATGGGGACATAGACATATCATCTAGCATTTTTTTACAAAGGAATCTCCTATCTTCCCCTACATTATATAATTCCTCCCAGCTTATAATCTTACTTTCTTTCTCTGTTCCCATTCTTTTGACTCGACATTTCACTTTGTTGTTCCCATTTCCCTTCCCTCAACCCCACCCCCATCCCCACAATCTTCACTCTCACCACTATTCTCTATCCCAACTCCAACATCCCCAGCCCCCCTAACCCCCTTCCCACCCATCCCCCACCCCTCCCCGGCCCCAGCATCTCTACGTCGGCTCATTTTCTGCCTGATTGGGTCCCACAGCGCCGGCCCACCCGGTCACTCGGTGCAGTCCCCATTTTCTCTCTGGCCGACTCTGGGCCCGTGGCTGCGGCGGCTGCTGCTGATGGGAGGCCCGGGGAGGGGAGCCGGAGGCCCGGGGAGGGGAGCCGGAGGCCGGGGAAGGGGGAGGGGAGGCCGGAAAAGGGGGAGGGGAGGCCAGGGGAAGGGCCTATTGATGTATGCTTCAACCAGCTTCACAAGGAAAGGAATTCGGAGAGGGATTAGACTCGATTAAGTCCCCACACTCCATGCATGCAACCCCCATCTTTATCCACCACCCCCACCCTCTTTCTCCCTCGGTTCCCCATTCGCCTCAATACCCAAAGTTCGAAAGACATTAAAAATATCAGAAATCTTGAAGTGGCAGTAATGCTCCAACAGAAGTGTTTTTTTATTCTTTCCAATCCCCTACTTTCCAGATAGCCAATTATCTGCCCCTGCTTGTGTTTTTATTCTGCTTCAAAATATATGGACTCAAATCGGCCCAAGTTCATCCCTGAAATTAAGTCCAATTCCGATTCTTGAATTGATATAGCGACACTGTGTGAAATCATAAACGTTGTTTTTTCTTTTGAAAACAAAAATCAAAATGGGGGTTATTTGCACCCAGAAAGTTCAGTCATCAATTTTATACAAACACGATGACACTGGGGATGACGGTATATCAAAACTCACTCCTTCCTCACCCCTAACCTAACAACTATGTTAATATTATTCAGACTACTTCTTCCACATTCATGCATTGTACAGGGCGTTATTTATATGCACCACCAGACGTACAGAAAATGAAATATTTCAGACAGCAATTGACCCATGAATATTCAGAAAGTTATTTCACTACGAGAATTGTTCGCCAACACTATATTCTCCGCCAAACCACATCATTGCTGGAATTCTAACTGTGTACAAAATATGTTTCAGGACTCATGATCAGTATGCACAAAAACAAATGAAAGAAAGGAAAAAAAGAAATAAAAGATATTCGTCTATTGGATAAAGATGAAGTAATACGGATGCAGAAAGAAAGAATATATTTCTGTCATTGATGTTGGCAATACTAAAGTTTTATGGAAGAAATTGATGTGTCGACAAATTTCTTAGACATGTATTCAAGCATAGACTTGCTGATGAATGTGTAAGATAACATATTGGATTTCATTTGGAGACCACACTATTTGGAAGGTGTCTTTAGTAAACACGTGCAAAATGTAATTTGAAACATGCACCTTATAGATATAGCACCATAAGCTTTATTGCCAGGCGGCAGGTGCAATATTTACCAAACAGAAGACTAGAAATTGTCCAGTCGACATGAACAGCATTGAAACCCTCACACTGTTCGTTTGAACTGTCCTCTTTAAAAAAACATAAAACCCCTTTCTCTATGTGACGCACAGCGTTATATTGGTCGCGCTGTATGTCTTTGCAATCGCGTCTTTTAGTTTTGAGCCAATTCGTAATAAAAAAAAATAAGAGTAATAAAATAGATAGCATAAATTGAACTTTGTACTTGAAAACATGAGATGCAGGTCGGCTTGTATGGCGATTGTTTAAAACTGTTTTATCCCACTTGGTTATACTGTTCCCCGTTGACATAGAGACTATGATACCTGGCTGCCCATTTTAAATGTTAGGAGTTCATGGCTTGTTTTTTTCCCCTCCTGTCTCTTTTCTAGAATTTGGCACTGCGGCCAGTGGGAAAAGCACTTGGTATATGGGATGTGGGAAGGAGGGGGTAGGGGGGCTGGGAAGAGGGGGAGGGGGGGGGGGGGTTAGCGTGCCGTAATGCTTATCTGGCGAAATACAATATGATTCATTCTACGTCAGTTCACATTTTGATTGACTGCGACGGCTCTGAAATTTGGGGCTGGTCAGCCAACTGTGAGGCCCATGAAAAAAACAGAAGAGAGAGAACTGTTTTATGTATACGTGGCCTATTTCAGAATTGTTGGCTTTGGCTTAGTCCTATTCCAAGGCCGTCGCTATCGGCTGATTCCTTGCATGGCAGAAGTTATGGAAATTAAGTGCAATCATAGGAGGTCATGATAGAACCGATTTTGAGACTAATTCCCGATGACTGAATCACAGATCCGTGTGCCAATCCCACACATTCTTTTACGTATAAATACATACCCTTTTGTACAGAACCAGGAAGAGATATGCCCAACAAAGCAATGATTTTTGTCTTTGGTTCCGACAGTGTCCTTCTGTTTATGGTATAGCACTGAGGCAGGCAAGGGGAGCGGTTTTAAAAAGTACAAAGTCATATGTACATACATTCGGCAAAAACGTCGGGGTAGCATTCACTTTGAATCGTGCGACACGCGATTAATAGAATCTTTGCATGCAGCAAGAGAGAGTTATACCCACAAGAAATCGGAAGTAAAATACAAAGGCAGATTATTTCGGCTTTTGTTTCCATCACGTATGTTGATAGATATATGGTGCATTGTAGTCGGGTTATATATGTGTACGCATATTCAGTTTGACTACAGAAGAAATGTGAAAGTCATGTACAATATAAAAGAAGGGGCCTTTTGTTGTTGAAAATATATAATATCATTAATACATTCATGTTGCGCTAATAATTTACCGGTACATAATAAGGTTGACGCCATGTACACTCCTTATATCAGTAGCCTGCATGTCCCGAGATCTGTGTATGGCATTGGTATACTCCAGAGAGAGGACAAACTCCCCCACTAAACTCGTACCAATGGTCCCAGTTAACTGATAGAAAAACAGTTTTATTCACAAATGAGTATATCTGAAATAACAACTTAAATTGTAAAGTAATAAGAGTATTTAGTAATTTTTCTTTACCTTCTGTGTATAATAGTATTCATTTGTACTCAATTTTGATTTTTCCTACCTTTTAGGTGAATGTCCAGTCCCACTCTCCCGCCTGACCCCCTACATGGAAGGTAAGCTTGAAACTTTTGATTTTGCAGACCTATTTGAATATTTGCCCCACTTTTGTAAATGTTATCTTTCTCCGTGTTGAAATTTACTGAATGAAAATTGTGTTTACATGTTAAAACCAATGTGTTTCTTGACAGCAAGTTATGGGCCTCATTGAGAAGGGGTGGAAATGTTCGTTTTCAGGACTACAATCCGCGGATAGCTAAATATTGTGCACAACCAAAGCGAAATGAATATCATAGAGAAAACTAGTGTAAGACAATGCCCAAAGCCTTGATTTAAAAAAACGTATAAATTTGGTGTCTTGAAACTTTCTATACCAATGGAATTCTATGTTTCTTTATAGTCTAGTTTGTAGAGAAAACCCGATATATATACATTTTACTATGCAAAATGGCTATACAGATATCTGTGCCGCAGCAAGAGATACAGCCCTACGGTGTGCTTCATCCTATTTTTTCTCTGAAAGGCTAAATTACCTACAGATTGGCTGCAACTCGTATGGCAAATTAATCTACGGTCCTATAAAGAGCTTATACAATTATCTGAACAAAAAGAAATAGAAATTAAAAAAAAAAACACCCCTGGACTCACAGTATGACTGTTACTTTCAAAAGCCCTCGTTGTAATTGTCCTTTGCTCGGTTGCTGAGTTTCTGGCACCCTTCTTGTCTGTAGGTGTTCAAAGCTTTTATCCACATTTTTATTAATATATCCTTTTTATTTAAATTTCATGGAAATATTAATGCATCATAATCTTATATGTCCACCAGGATGGTAGATAAGACATCTTTTATGAAACGATTGACACCAAGAAAGCGTATGGCTAATCGCTACCTGGTAAACAAGCAACGTATTGGAAAAGTCCATTAAGGCCTATGCAGATAGGGCAATAAAGTACATACATTTGAAAGGTCAACCAGCGTATACCATGTTATCTCGTACTTTGCACTTGGCATAATTTCAAATATTTATCTTCCATTCAATTGGTTCCTTTCAGCAGTTTGTGTAGCGTTTGCCAAATCATATTTAGGATCTCAGATTAAAAGTACATCGTGCACATCTGTTCGTTTAATGATTTGGACATAAATTGCACATACATTGTTCATCGAGTATGTTTTACGGCCGGAACGGTATAGCTAGCATATAGGATACACATTGTACAAGTACGTCCTCGTAGATCTTACATGTGGTTAATTGAGGTAATTGGCAAAACCGAAAGCCAATAACATCTTCACCGAGCAAATGACGGTCAAATCTAGTCCTTTTAACCCTATTTCTACCAACTTTATTCGAAAAATATATGCAAATATTATATGTATACATAATTTTCTGCCCAGAAAACACATTTTAGAGAAAAATGAGTAAAATTTTGCAGTGCAAATTTAGTATCATCAACATATTATTTTACCATTGAAACTAGGGCATTTTATGAAGGCGGAAAGCCTGCACACAAATACCAGCTACAATTTACCCAGCTCTGACCAAATATTAGGTGTATACATGTATTACAACCCTGGAGGAGCTCGTCTCCTCTGACCCTGTTGGCTGCAGCCAGCCTCCTCCTCCTGTAGCTGCTGGCTGGTGCGGGCCTCTCACACTCAGTGAACCCAGGAGGAGGGGAGGGGGTGGGGCAGAGGGCCCTCCAGTGTCCCTACCGCCTCATTAAATCTACAAATATTGTGGAGATGGAATGAAAATATCAACAGAACGCCGGGCTGAGCCGGCCGCAGCCGGTTGCGTCGTCAGCAATGTTCAGAATTCTTTCCTATAAATACTGGATAGGTTAAATAGCAAGCGCCAACGCATTATGATACACGCCCAAATATAATATGTGTTTGTGACAAATGTGCATTAAGAATTGTGCAACAACTGATTGTTAATAAGATATAGTCTTTAGATCAACACTGCATAGTGACTGTTACCATTAAACGAATATGATAATGGTACATCATCGAGTTTATTCGAGATATGTATTGCGTTACTTATTGAACATGCTATTTGAGAGCATTATGATAGTTGCACAAGAGATGATAAATCAGCCTTTACCTTTTGCCTAGATTCAAGTAGTGAAGAGACCAGGTTATCATAGAAACATTTCAAATGAATGTTCTGACCAGTTGTTCGTTGATTATTCTTTTCTATTTCATAATAGATATGTCCAGGCTAAATGGCAACAGGAATGATTATATTCACATTCACCTATATTAATCCCACTAATTTGTAACAAGAAAATGTAAAACAACGAAAAAAAATGTCTACCTCACCCTAGAGAATGTCGGACCTCTGCGCACCATCGCACTGCAAGAACATTGAGCCATCACTCCTGTCAATAAGTAGAAAGCCCAGTGACCCCTAACTCCATAAACCTCCCCAGAATTTAATTTTCTAAGTGGCTTAAGGGTAACCTCGGCCCATTGGATTAACACAGAAAAAGAGAAAGTGAGTGGAGCGAGCTGGGAGGCGGGGTAAGGCCACCGATAATGTCATTAAAGTTGTAATGTTATTGACTTGCTCAGCTAACAGCCAGCGGCCTAAAACAAAAGGATACAACTACTCAGAGCAGCTCAAGGACTACTGCTCAGTTCTAAAGGGAGATTGCAAAGTTATTATATTTCAAGAATGCATTTCAGGATAATGGATCAATGACCCTTCAAATTGTACGTCATCTTCCTTTTTATAAATGAACAAGTTCTGAAGACTCACAATGACCCTTCAAAAAAAGTTGTGACCTTCCGAAAAACAGTCGTGACCCTTCGAAAATAGGGGTGACCCTCTGAAAAATAGCAGTGACCCTCAGAAACATTACAGAAAAAAGTCTTGGATTGAGAGGGAGTAGGTTAGGGACGGAAAGGCAATTGCTGGGCCAGGATTGCTGGAGGGCACCTACAAGGTCATCAGGCAGCCACAATGCCCTATCCCTGCTGGGGTCTAACTGGGAAACCACCCAAACCACAACATAAACTACCTGAAAAGGGTGAACCCTACAACCCCAACTTCAGCTTCTGCACCAGCCAACCCTCTTCACCTGAACCTTCGGGTCAAAGGCGGGAAGCTGTAGGCAAATATGAGATGTCGTCTGCTTCACGAGAGAATGTTTTTCCTTGGTGCAGTTTGCTGTGTTTATCCTGCAATCTTTGCCCTGCAGGATGAGTTATTGTGCTTGTCATTCTTAATGAATCTAATAATTTGGGAATGAGAAATCTAGACTAATGCTATTGTACAAAATTATGTCAATAACTTACATTTGAAATAACGAGTAAGCATTTATTGCTTGTTTAATCAGGGATGTCAGTTTTCAGACTTTAGTCTGATTTCAGATTTTTTAGACTTAAGGAGACTGGCATAAAATTGATCAAATATGATCAAAACATGGAAGAAATCTCAATAGTATCCAAAGACATGTTTGACAGTGACAATAGGCTTGATAATCCACTTCTGAATACAGTTTCTAAACATTAAAATCAGTTCAGACTTTCTTCAGACTAAGTTCAGATTATGCAAAAAGTCTGAAACCTTTCTGAGCAGTGAATAAATGCTGGCCTCTGATTGGTTGATATTAATGCAATTCAAAGTATGACTTCTAAAATTTCTTTGATAAAAAAAGATCCTGTAAGGGCAAGAGTTATCCCTGTTAATAGCATTTTAAGATTATTCAAAATTTTCTCTGGGGTTTCAGATTTTTTCATTAACCCTGACTTACATCCCTGTTTAATCCAGTCGTTGGGGGCAAACAGGAGGACAACTTTCATAGCGCTTAAGATAAAGAAAATTAGGTCAAATGAGCATAGACCTAGTACTGCAGTGCCAGAACTACACAGAACTGCTATGTCAGAAATGCACTGATTTTTTATTGTCTATTATCTCAACCCTCATAAAAATCTCGTAATCCTTAGCCAATCCTGAGAATAAGATAAACCCCACAACAAACATCAAATACAACCAACCCCCCAAAAACCCAGCAGCAGTATCAAGACAAAAGGAAACTGGTTTCTTGGCTGCCGCAGACGGTAGTAGTTTCCCGCCCTTCACGCCTGACTGCACACCCAAGTCCTCACGAGGAGGTCAATGTCACACCTCATCAGCCAAGGTCAGCGCCCTGACCTTGTCGGCAGGTCAGGACAAGGTCAGGGCTCAGTCAGCCAGAAGGCGGGTAGGGTTGGGGAGGTAGTCAATGAAGGGGCCATCATCAACACAAATGCACTATATGCATGAGTGGGCGGGTGGTTGCAGGGTGGGCTGGGTAGGGGAAACAAGGCCCAGTTCTAGGGGCAATCATGTACTTGCAGCATAGGCTGAGGCGGCTCTTGGCTGGAAGGAAAGAAGGGAGGATACTCTCTGATGGTATTGCCACCCATTTCAATATTGTTTTTTTAAAGGGAGATGCCATTTTTCCTATTGTTTTTTTAGGATAATCTTCTCTCTCTCTTTTTTTTTTTTTTTTTTTTTAGGAATTTGGATGGCAAAGATTTTCCTCACGTTTATCTAATTTCAATATAGTCCAGCATACTCCATTAGTGTTACCTCAAAATTGGGGTCAGGATCCTGTTATTAAGCTACATTTGTTCATTGTTGCTTTAGAAATAGAAATTGTAATTTGTTTTCAACTATAACACCTGTCATTTCCCTTGCTTATATAAATGGCAAATAGACATTGTTTTCCCCTTTCCTATGTTCTCACCTGACTGGAATGGCATCACTGATAAACATATACATAAATACCTTTTTCTGATTACCACAACGGATGTGGCATTGAAAACCTCTTGTTCTCATATGTGAGGAATATCTATATATTATAGAAGCATAGGAGCAACCAATTCCAGTTCATTTCCGGTATTTCTGTTGGGCACTTGTTTACATCTAAAGTAGTACCTGCCATATCCAATGATTACATTTATATTAGGGTATACACATTGGGAGAGCTTCCGCCTTTTTGTTAAAGCCCCACTGGCACCTGTGGTATATTTAGATCGACTATAAGGTATCCCCATTTATCTAATAGCCAAAGCAAAAAAACATTCAGTATGGCTTTAAATCCATTATGTATGGAAATTCATCACTGACCAGGATGTTAAAAAGACTTTGATATTAGACTGCAACTAATACCCTTTTCAGACTAGGCTCAAAATGCGCATATGATAACTGCTTAATGCAGACAAAATGCACATTCTGGATCTAGTCTGCACAGAGAGTATATGATAAATGATATGATATGAATTGCAGCTAGACCTTTTCTTTCAGCGACTTCGTTTTGCAAGGAGGGTCCCTCTCTCCCAAAAGTGCCCCCTTTCCCTTCAGGGTTTCGTTGGGACAGTTTTGACACGGGTACAACTTACTGTCACACGCATGGCACTGAGAGTTAAAAGCATTTACCATAAATGCTGTACAGTAATCTTCTAAGGGCCGCTAGGTTAAACCGTTGGACCGGTCTGCATGTGCTCAGTATTGGTGTTATACTATAGTGTTGTTTAGTGATTATTCAACCAGGCCCATTTAATGCAACGTATAAGACTATAGAGGAAGGGTAATTGTTTGAAATATCAAAGCAATAGTATCTTTGCCGAAGCTTTGACAACCTATACATAGCTGCATAATAATTATTCGTCTAAATTAGAGCATGAAAGCAAATTATTACCATACCATGGTAGAATACTGAAAAAATGCAAACTCAATATTGGTTTTCTCGAATTTTGGCAAAGACAAGATGGATGTGGAAGCCCTTATCTTTTTTCTATTTCTGTCTTTTATTTTCATATTTTTTCCTGAGATAAATAAATTTATAAAGCAAATTATCTTTTGATGAAAATACAATGACTTGATCTGCTGTGTCATGTTCAGTGTCATAACCATTTTCCTCCAGTATGGAGTGTGAGAAGCTTTCTGGCTGTTCCCAAAAGTGACCCTGGGCGGTGGGCCGCCAGGAGGAGCTGCCAACTAGGCCGCTAACCGTGGAGGCAGGGTGGGTTGGACCCTGGAGGAGACCCCTACAGGGTTGACACTGGTCAGGGTAAAATCTGTGAAAAAAGTTTTTTTTTTCATGGTCAGGGAAAAGTGGAATTTTGAAAAATGTCATAGCCTCAAATTTAAATCACAAAGTTAGAATTTGTGCATCAGGTCACAAGAATCTGATTTGGCAAACATTACTTTGTAAATTGTGGCCCCTTGAAAGGCATGTTGTAATTTTAAGGTGTGTTGCTGTGATCCAGCAATATTGCCTTGGCTACACGCTACACGAGTTGCCAAGAAAACATTAAGGTACTGTCAGTGTGTTTCGAAAGTCTAGCTTAAATGGAAGGACGAGACTAGGTCTAGGTATTGTTTAAGGCTGTTTAAAGAAAGGATCTTATCGTATTAGTCAGGGAAAAATGAAATTTGTCAGGGAAAAGTCAGGGAAATGTCAGGGAGTTTTGACATCTGTGGTATGTGGCAACCCTGCCATAGGATGACCACTTTGCCTCCAGTAAATGAGAATATAGGGGAGGGGCACAAAATAAATGAGAGTGTGATATAAAATAATCAAGTACAGCTATATTGGTTTTTAAAACAGGATGTCTTTTTCCAGTCTGATATGCAGGACAAGTATTTAATTATGTCTTTGTTTTATTTCAGGGCCTAATTCATTCTTCCAATTTCCGATTCGTATCGGTCCTATGCGACATAAAACAATGCTTGAAATTTAAGCAATACAATTGAATTCAAATGTATGTCTAGAAACCACATCTTGCACAGACGTTGCACAAAATAGGTCATTTAGTCGTCATTGACAAACTGTTGACAAGTAATACTAAGAAGGAAAGACTAACATAAAATGTGAAAACCAAGTGAAATAAATTGTGAAAGTGACAAGAAAACATTAAGAAAACCACATTTTCATATCGGATCGTTGCATGGCAAGCCAACGTTATATTTATTATTGGAAATATTCTGATTAAAATTTCAGGGTCGTGTTAGGAACGAGGTAAAGCTATCATTTCCCTCTGTGTGTAGGGATTAAGGTAATGAGCAGAGGGAGGGCAGCCATTGGCTCCTTTGAGGGGGCCCTGCCCACCGGAAGTCACTCTCCTGATTGGAGGTCGTAAACCTATAGGGCTGATTGGGGCGCCCCCAGCGGCGGCCAATGCAAGCACAACACGACAGGCTAGTTATGAGACACCATTAAGCTTTGTTTACACCTTGAGGGGCGGATCCATGGGGAGAGGGGGGTGGGGGGGTTCCAAGGGGTCCTGACCCCCCCCCCCCCTGCTATGGGCTTAAACTTGACAAAGGAAAACAAAAGTTGCACATGCGCGTGAATGTATGGTACTTAGACTATATTAGGCGCAACCCATCATCTCCAAAATATTGTATCCGCCCCTAACCTTACAAATAATGACGTCTAGATCGGGTTTTCAAAATTATTCGAAGTAACAATAATGTAAAAATTATGCTCCAAAACTTTTTCAACTATATCATATAATGGTTTGGTGTAAATTTTGCCTTTAAACAAATTTCAACGGAGTAGAAATAGTATCAAGAAATTCTTCTAAATTTTGTTATTAGCCTAACTGGAACAGGACCAACGGTAGCGTGTAAGCCATTCTTAAGGGGTATTTACAGGCTGGGCGCGTGGCGCGGGCCCTTGTAGTGATATAATAAGGTTAGGGCGGGGCTGGACACGCGAGCATGGAATTGAGCATGGCCCCTGGACACGGGCTCTAAGGCTCTGAGCATGCAGTGGACATTGGCGGGGTGGGGTGGTCGGTGTAGGGGGCGGGCAGTTTTCTTTGGACCTGTCCGAGAATGGACGTGGGGTCATTGGGGGATTTATACATTAGTTCTGTGCACGTTCAGTGCAATTTGTCTGGTTTTTGTGTTTGTGTGGATAGGTTCAGCATGGTAGGTTGAGCCTAGCTCGTAGAGCCTGAGATACAAATAATGGACTGAAAAGTAACTAATTTATGGATTTCTGAAAGAAAACGTGCCTATTACTTATCAAACTTGGGGGATTGCGGGGCCGGGGGTGAGATGATTGTTAAGACGTAAAGTATTGACAAAATTTGGCCGAATTGTATATGGTAAAGACGGTTCAGTTTTTGAAAGATATCATGTAAATTTCGCATATAGATATCAAAACACCTATCTTTTTTATCATCAAGTTGCACGAGTTTCTTTCTCGTCGCCCAGGTTTTTCTTCATCATTCTGTGAAACTGTATTCATAATCATCAACTGATGGAACGGGAAAAACTGACAGTAACACATTCATGCTAATACCAATTACTTTATTTGCAATATGGAAATAGAAGAGAAACCTGAGTACTGACCTAAAAGTACGTGAAGAGCAGGTGTGGTTCTTGTCTATACATACACCCCCTGGTTATGTTACTGCCTTTACTTTCCATGTACAGTATCTGGCCACTTTCAGTCAACACTACCACTACCAGGGCCTCGAGCATCTCAGTATATGTCTTTTAATAGGAAAGTCAGGCGCTTCTCATATATCTGAAAGATTGAGAAGGATAATGACCTTCTAGTTTGCCAACTTAGTAAAGGGACGGATCCAGAGATTTGTTTAAGGATAGACAAGGGTTATCGAAGGCCTTTTCAGTAAAATTGCAACAGTTTCCTTAATAATGCTTATTTTTTAATGTTTAATATATCAAATGAAAGGGCAGATTTTTATCAATCTAATGGTATCAATAGTTCTTTAGTAAAGTGTAAAATAAAAAACAAAGTTATTAAAAAGTGAATTTTCCACTTTTATTTTTTGGATGTCGATATCTTCATAAATAATTTCTCCTTAGCTCTGAAACTTTACATGCAGTACAAGAACCTTAATATGGAGGGAACTGTGTCTCACTTTTTTGTTATAGATCCTGGTTTTTATTTTATTTGAAAAAACGGGCAACTTTTTAATATTTTTTTTACATTCTTTTTCAATATTTTCTTAAAAATTAACCAGGACGTATATACAAATTCTGAGACACAGTTCCCTGCGTAAGAATGTTTTGAATGCATATTCAAAGTTTCAACTGAGTACTTAAAGAATTAAGTGAGATATCCACCTTCAAAAAATAAAAGTTAAAAGAAAAAAATTGTTTTCATGACACATTTACTTGGTCAAGTTTCAACAAATTAATATACATCATACATGACCATGTAGATGGCATATTAAAGTTTAGATGTCAAAACTATTGGCTAGATATTCCTAAAAATGAATCATGAAAAGATCAATAAATGCAACCACTGCAAATTACACCATGATAACCCTTGTCTATCCTTAAATTTTTTTTTTAAAGGTGGGGGGGGGGGGGTAGCCCTAATATAGGATTTGAGGCGCCGCATCCGAGGGCTAGAATTTTGCATTTAAAAATCTATATTTGGCAGAAAATAGGGAGGTGGGGCCCCTTAATCCGTCCCTGAACTACAAAATATAGGTTATCATTTGTATTTACAGAAACTAGAGAAGAAAAAAATTACCGACATGTGCGCTTGTAACTGCCATACTGGTCAGCAAATGGAAGAGGTTCTATGCAACCAGTCAGACTACTGAACTGCTGAAATGTGTAGTGAAAATGCCTCGATTGAATTTTATTGCAAGTTTAATAATCTGCTGGTAGGGGTAGTTAAGGAAGAACGAAAGTATTACCTTTACATGTACTTTTGCTGTGAAGCGTATGATGGGGAGAAGATACAAGCTGAGAAAGAAATAGATTGAATGGAAAGTGCATAAAGGAATTAATGTTATATAGATGTGGTCGTGATAGAGGGTTGGTGTGAGGCATGCATGTCCTATATTTTTATGCCGGTATCTGTCAATTGAGTAAGGCCTCGTGTTTTCATGCATGTCCTATATATGTATGCCGGTATCTGTCAATTGAGTAAGGCCTCGTGTTTTTCACCTAACAGACACAATTAAGTACCCACATTTTACCCCACAGACATGAGACTCCATTTCACCCTAAAGACATGAGTCCCCTACCCATTTCACCCCCACAGGTATGAGTCCCCCACACATTTCACCCCCATAGACATGAATCCCCCACCTATTTCACCCCCACAACCATGAGACCCTTAAAATTCCTGTTAGCCTACTGACATGAAGCCCTTATTCATTATATCTAGCAAGTATGATATCCCTATCCCTGTCACCTTATACATACTTGTCACTCTACAGCTATAAGACCCCCTTTCTGTTTCCCTACGTATTACATCAAGCCCCAATCGATTAATCTAACAAGGATTATCCCAACCCTGTCCTCCTACAGTCATAATGCTTAAATCCCATTTAATCTTTGAAATCCCTTCTTAACACTCAAAAATATGTGTGCTGTAAATGTTTTGGTTTACGCCAAATTTTGCGTTACAATTACAACAGGATAATCAGATTTAAATTACATGATATTGAGATAAATAATTTACTAGTAATCTTGGGTTTAGTATTATTAAATCCCAAAAATCCCCCTAGCTTCACATTTACTTCGACCATTTCCAAAGCACCCCGTACACCCTCATCTGCCCCTTGATGTTAACGGCAATCGGTGTCATTTCTTAGTATATCTCTGTGTGATGTTCAAATCAAAACACCGCATACAAAGCAAACTTCGATCAACTTATCCCACCACACACGATTTGAGTGGCATCAAAGCCTGTCCCCACAGTGAGGGTTGACCTTTACTGACAAACCAAAGAGTGTTGTACCCTTTACAGACTATAACCTCAGAATGCGCATTCTGTATTGAACTATCATTATATATGCGTATTTGGCAGCTAGTCTATAAAAGGTATCTTTAAGTGCATAACAAACTTAGGTAATAAAATTTCAGAGATGCCATCTTTCTTCTTTCTTCTTTTTCCCGAATTTCTATATTGTATAGGTTTTTTTTCCACTAAACCAAAAAGATAAGGCATCAGTCCAGAAAGTTAGCTCTTTCTGAAAGTTTAGGCAAAATGAGGCAACTACAAATTAGCATGTAGTTAATTTTGCAAAGTTCGGATAAATGTAACTGGAAGATTACAATACAGTTGCGAACATATATATATATGTATAAGAATGGGTTTGGGTGTTTTTTTTTCGAAGTCTAGAGAAATGATCTAATATGTAACCAAACACATCTGGTTAGTGAGAAAAACTGATTTAAGAAATTTACGACCTACACAATATTTGGTAAAACACAAAAAGACCACCTTATAACATAATATGAATAAGTATAAATTTTTAATAGCCGTTATGCCTTGTTGACACAGCATATTCACGATGTTTACCCAAGAAAATATCTTATTTATACGGTTCCCAATGGACTAGCGGAAGCGTTTCAAAATAGAGTTAAACGGTCCATAAAAATAATGGAATAAGATAACACTTTCCGTATATTAACACTAAATAATAGTGTGAGTTAAAAAAAATTGTGAGTTATCACCAGGTGCGCTTATTTATGAATACTTGAATATTTGGCAACGCGAAAACATCTATATTAACTGCATAAAAGTAATAGGTACATAATAGACGGTCCCCTACACTGTAAAAAATAACCGTAGAATATACAGGGTACAACTGTTATTCATGCTGGTAATCTACGTTTTTTTATTTTACGGACAAAACCTGTATAATCAATGCAAATGATGGTATTCAACCATACATACAACGGTCGTTGATTTTTACGGTAGAGTTCTGTAAACATTATATTATTGAAATAATTATGACAAATCACTGATAGTCTTGGTAAGGCGGACTCAACGTGAACGTAATGAGTTAGACCTTCTAATCTGAGTGGCCCTGGCCTTAAGTGTTACAACAAGTGTTTCCGTAGGCTCTATTACACCTCAAAACATTTGCAAAACATTTTAAACACCTTTTCTGTACGTTTTACAGGTGCACACCTTTTTAGTACAATAACCTTGTCAGCTATACCCTGGTAGGTTTCAATTTTTTTTCTGTATTACAGCCTAAAGGGAGTCCCCATTTACAACATTTGTCCATATATAGACCTAGCATTCCCTAAAAACATCAAATAATTAGCTTAATCCTTTAACATTAAGTTCCATATTTTTATGTTAAATATATGAAAAAACTTCATTCAGTATGTGCTCTTACTACCACAAAGTATTTGAAGTTTTACAACTTGGTACTGCTGAGTCTTGAACCAGCGACCTCTCACATACAAAGCCAGTGCTCTACCACTGAACTATGGAGGCTTGTGGTCAGACAAAGGCAAGCAGTTTTACTCAATTGAAATAATAGGGGTATGAGACTGGGTATAGGTAATAGACATCAACAGCGTATTGGGTCGGGCATATGCGTATTAGAAGTCATGGTTTGGTCACAGTTACTGGATTGCAATACCTGATCAAAATAGCACAGTGTTAGGTTGCCAGACTAGGAGGGGAGAATGTTTACAAAATTTAGGCTGACCGAGTGCATGGCCAGAACCACCTTCATTATCCTTATATATATATGTAGTTCATTATCTCTCCACCAGGTGACAGTGTATGCCTATTCTATGCAGTTATTTTCTTCTAAATGTTAATATAGATTTATTATAAAATTCTGAGAATCTTCATGGCACTGTAGAGCATATAAGAAGCGTATATGGAATGTATCAGAATGTATTTTGAGTTTAAGGAAAATTGTCTTGTATGAGTTTTGGAGATGTACTTTGTTTAAACACCTTTTTCACATGTGGACAGACATAGGGACTAGGGTATGGGTCTCATGTTTCTGGGACTCACAAGAGGTACCCCAACCCTACGCTGGTTCAGAGGTCAACTCTGCATTTGTATATGCATGATGTTGAAAGAGTTTTGACTCTAGCCTTGAACTTTACCTCTTGGTTGATCAAATGTCATTGATGTATCCAAAACATTGTTTGAGATTAATTATAAGGCATGGCATAAATAGTGGATGTCAGTGTATGTCACATTTACAGTCCTTTACAGGATCATGAGCCTATAGGCCTGTAATTTGAACAATTTCAACTGTATATACAATGGTAATAAATTGTTAATAAAAATGGTATTGGTCAGTCATAATGAAGGTTGACCGTAATTTTCTACAGTATAACACTGTGAAAATTAAACGGTTTTGGTCCGTACGAACTACGGTCATGTAGTGAATACGGTCAACCGTCAAATTAACGGTACTTTACTGGAGCCACAGTTGCCAGTAGTTTACCGTAAAATCTACGGGTATTTTTTTACAGTGTATTTGGCCGACTATTCTGAATTATTCAAGCTACTTCGATTGTTTATTTCTAGATTCCACATTGAATGACCAACTTTTTTTCCGTCAAGTGTAACGTGCTAATGCTACAGATAGAATGAAAACCGACCCACGAAAAGCGAACATAAAAGAAAAAAAACAACACCACGGGTTGCCTGACGAGAGCCCATGTATTTTAAGCACTTCCAGTGAGGACTGATAGTTTTATTGCACCACAAACATGAACTTGTCGGACAGGGCATAAATAAACAATAACCACGATGAGATGATTGCTCGAACCTAACCTTATCAAATCCAACGAGCTCCCGTAATGAACCCTACAGGAGGAGGGGGGCAGTGGGTATAGGGGGTGGGGAGAACGCTAATTGAGAAAGTTTCTAATTAAGTAGACCGAAGCGGTATCAAAAGCGGATAATAGTTCCGCTGACAGTTCCTGATTTATGTCGTATATCTACTCCCCTTTTTTTGTCCTTATCTCTAAGACTTCATCTGTTAAATTGACTAAGTCCTTTCATTACCTTGAGGTTTGTGTAGATCATCAATCATTCGAGTTAATTTGTTATTACGTCCTACTGGCAAAAGAGACTCTACAGACATATCTTTCCCAGTGTATACTTATTTTTTGATCCCTGTATATATTTGCTATATTTGTATAATCCCTGTCCCAAGAAAAAAGTTATTGTGTAGGGATTTTTCATTATTATTTCTCTGAAATTAAAAAAGTGCCTTGTAATAGTTATTTTTATAACCAATTTCATCTCATTTTCACCATAATTGTTTATTCGGTTTACATAGATATCACACTATGAAGAAGTAATTTTGTTGGTCATCTAATGGGGAAAAAAAGGTTTAAGTTGAGAAAATTCAGATTCAAAATAAGAACAGAAAAAAAGATTATAAGCCTACTCATCGACTGGAAAACCTGTTACATATAAGTATAACGGGTCATTCAAAAGTCATGGTATTTGTAAAACTGATAAAGCTTAAGAATCAGGAAAAGTCAAGCTTAAGAAATTTACATTTCCGGAAATCGACAATGCTTTGTATTTTGAGAAGGTCATGGAAACGTCATAGAAACATTTTCTTGGGGTACTTCGGAACCCTGAATGCAATATTACAGGTGATCACACTGGGAAATGCCACCTTATACGATAGATACATGTATATCATACTCATCCCACAGCTCATATTGATAAATGATTATCAAAATCTGTGCTCTTATTCCATAACCCATCTCATTTTTGTGCCAACCAGTCCTGAATGAATATCATCAAAAATAAAATCTTTGGAGAAAATTAAATTTCAAAGGCCTCAACCCATGACGTCCATCTGACAGTTGAAATGCTCTCCTGTGTGCTATATATACGTAGTGGTTGCTATGGTAACTATCGGCCAGTAGGTTGGCCGCGGTTCTATACCTGGTTCAGGTGAACAAAGTGTTGATTAGAGTAATTAGTCCCGACCACCCACACGTTACGGCCCCAGGAGGCGGCCCTAACACACCTGTGTAACCTGGAGACCAACAGGTATGCGGCTTAATTTAAAGGTATTAAGCTTGTTAAAGTGAACCATCTGTGGAATTGGATCTCTCTTATTTGTTTGACGGAGGTGGTGCGTGTGTCCTCATGTTGTTTTACTCGTTTTGATATACTTTTCTTTTTTGTTAAGCTTTTTTTTATTGATCGTTTACCTAGAAACCCTTTGTCGTCATATACTCAGAATCCCGTTTTAATTTTCCTAGATTCTAATTCATGATAGTGGACGATATCGTCAGATCAATAAACATATTATAGGCCTTTAGGATACCGGAGAGGTCTCACGTTTTATTATGGTATCTCATCAGTGCTGTATGTAGGTCACAATGAGAGATGTCTATCTTAGATTGTGAATGAAATGTGCCTAGATTTTCTTTTTTCCCCCCTTTTTTGTTTTGTTAGGACGCCATTACCTTTAACATGTAATTTAAAATGGGCTGCCCCCCTATCATTCCCATTTAACCCATATATCACCTTGTCATCCGTACCCCTAAACCCTAATTAACCATTTTCCACGAACTGCCTGTGTGTCATTTCTCCATACAAAACGGGAAATGAGAAATTAAATATAAATCCCTGTCCGCCCAAATGTTAGATGGTAAGATTATGTAAATTGGTTTTCTAGCCTGAGGCTCACTGCCTGAGGCTGGAAAGGTTACAAAAAAAGAGACCTAGTATTAGTAGGCCACCACACACGCTCTTATAGGCCTACCCTTTATGCACCGTGGTTTAGGCCTGTCAGAGGCAGATCAATCATGAGTTACTAACCTACGCTTTAACAATGGCCAATAGGAAACTGCATTAATAATTTTATAGTTTTGAGGTATTATGGAATATAAAATTATTATAAATCAAAACTCAGGGGCGAATCCGGAAACTTTTGAAAGGGGGCGCATTTATTAAAAAAAAAGTCCCGGCGCACCCTCTGGGGGCGCCAGTTTTACATTTAAAAAAAAGGCTCATGCGCCCCCCCCCCCCCCCCCCCCCCAAAAAAAAAAAAAAAATCCTTCCCTAAAAACTATAACATATCTATAACAATCGATTGTATCAGGGGGGAAATCAAGTCCACAGTTCCCATAGAATGCTTCATAATCATTAACTGTATGTTGACGTATAATGCATAAAGGAATTAGACATATATATATGAAGTTGCAAAGTAGCCTCAGTTGATAGAGTTCCAAAAAGTATCTATGATTTCAGAAAAAACATCAATTTGTACAAAAACACGTGTGATGAAACACACTGAAATACCAGAGTAAGGTTCACAGTAAATATATATATGGAAAATATGAGTTTTCGGTCGCATTGGTTGCGGTCTGCACAATGACGCCACCAGTGGACTAAATACGAACTAGCAACTCTACCACACCATACCCACTGGGTGCAGGAAGGTTTCAGGGGAGGGGAGGGGGGTCTGCACAGTGTCTGCCTCCCCGCCTGCACGGCCAAAAGTCAGCCTCCGTGTTTTCATGAAAAATTCACCGCGTTATTACAGAAAAAAACGCGCCGCTCAGTCGTCGCCCGGCCCGGTGGCTGGTGGCGTGTAGTGTGCCAAACGCCTGGGAGGGGGCGCCACTGGCCTCCCGTACCGGGCAAGGAGGCTGGGTGTACTGGTGGCAGCTGGAGGAGGGGGGCTATAGACGCTTTTCTGTAAGGATTCTGTTTCTGCCATAGGCTGTAGTTCAGGGTACTAACCACACAGGGAAAACAGGGAAAATGGCAACAACAAAATTCCCTGGCAGGGAAAATGCAGGGAATTTAGAAATTTTGCAAAAACGCAGGGAAAACTCAGGGAATCTCATTTGGCCAGGTTCTGAAATTCCTGATTCTCAAGATATTAGGGATTCGACTTTTTGCTGTTGGGTTGTCTGAATTTTTCTGCACGCAGAGGCATTTAATTTTGAACAACTTGCTGGATATGACACAGGAAAAAATTGCCGCGGGACAGGGAAATGTCTGGGAATACACAGGGAATTTGAAAATGGAGTTTTGGTTGGTACCCTGGTAGTTGTACTACAATTATAATGGTGAATTCCTGCAGGGAGGTAGATATAGGTTGGCCCAGCCCAGTAAAATGCTGCAAGACGAAAAACTGAAGGGACAATAGGCCTATACTTAACAAGAATAAAACCCGCATACCCCAGTTATGTTTGTGTAACTTCGGTTCAACAAATTTCATACAGTTTCATACGGGCAATATTGAGATGCTAAAGCTCACACATAACCTGTTTAACTTTTTTTTGCATACAAACAAGAAAACGTTTTTGAAAGTATCATTATTGATACGATTGATGTAACATTTGTCAGGTAGATCCTCTGTAGAAATGAATAAATAATCTCATTATTTCATATATTTAACCCCATATAAGAGAGGTGTTCCATTTGCAAAGACTATATTAAGGCAGGGCTAGGGGTAGGTAGGTGATAAAGGGAGTCAGGTAGGGGTAAGGGCTGCCAAACCCAGCCCTTGTACAAAGGTGTGCAGACCTGATGTCTGAAAGACGATATCCTGAAACAATGAACCAGCAAACTGACCCCACCCCACCCGAGCCAAAGAAAAAACAACCAAAACGTCAGATAAAACTTAAAAGGAAAACAACCAAAAAGTCAGATGACGCTTAAAAAGAAAACTACCAAACAGCCATATAAAGCTTAAAAAGAAAACTACTAAAAAATGTTGTGCAGATATAATTATGAGAGATCTAAAGTGAGATAGTATTTAAAGTTAGCTGGTGTCATTTCCAATTTCTACAACTATAATTAGAACATGTGTTGGTCTTAAATCATTCTGTTCGCGAAATAACGTAATTCAATTATACATATTAAGGTCAGTGTAATTGCTCCAAATTCATCATCATATGGTAATTTCACACACACACCCTACATGATATTATAGTATTTGTGATGTTAAAATCATTAACAAAAATACTTTGCCCTAGTTGCTCTGTCATCTGTAACAGAGTAACGAGATAATTCTTATAAAATTTATTTAAAGATCTAATATGTTACATATAATTATCAAAGTACATCTCATTCTTTGATAATACATTAGTAAATACATAGAGATGTATGTCTATGGTAAACATTATAGGCTGATGGGGAAGAGTAGTTTGCGTGTAAATTCACATTGACTTCATTAACGTCCTTGACATGATTTCAGTTGCGATCGCCATGTTGAACGATGGCCAAATACCTTTTAGTTCTTGGCCTGACACTTGGGAGGGGGTCATGTATTGCACCTATACTGACAACTCGTTCTACTTCCCATCTCATCCAGTGAAATGAACACATTGCGTTCCTGCATTCTACTGCAAATCCTCATGTATAATGAATAGATCATTTTATAATGTATTCATGAACGTTCCAAAATCGAGTACAGTGTGTTGCACGTTTACGCTTTTGGTTACCTAGATTGACGACGTTGTATTTTAAAATAACAAAAACATGTCCACTCAAAATGGCAATGTGTGATGGCATATTAACATTAAATGTGAAGAATATTTATAAGAATTTCCCATACTATTTCATTTACAAAATTGCTAAAAGAAACTTCATTTATGTGAATGTCCATTGCATGTTTATTCGAAGGCTGAGGAGACATCTATATAATTATAAGCAAATACTTATCATTCGTCTACACATATTTCCTTTGGAATATGATTTAGTAATTTGGGACGTGGGTAACTTCCTTGTGTTCAGTAACTTATCCTAAGACCCTACGTCTGTCTGATTAAGAGGCAGATAAAATGAGCTTAATGTGCGATAATAGACCATTCAGACCGATTTGCTAAAAATCGATAATGATTTCCTTCCTCTTTCCTGAAATCGCACGAAAATAGACCAGGTCAGTTTGGGAATTTGCAATAAAGACTTTGTAATAAAGGTTTGTGAGAAGGACAGTGCATGAAAAGTCAACCACGTTAAACGTTGGCCAAGTTTCTAAATGCTTTACATAGGAATATGGATATTATATTCAAATAGGATTTAATCCTCAATAAACGACCTATATATACATCTTAGACTTAGAATTTATCTGACATTCTTCTTTTCAGTTGACAGTTGTATTATCATAATAATTAGGAAGATATGGTTGCCCTGTTTTCAAAAGTAAATTTACACTTGAGGCCGGTATAAATTAGTGCAATTAGCAAGAGCACATGCAAATACAGCATTCTTCACCAATTGGCCTACCTGTTAAGTACTTATGATTGCGATATGAACTGTCATTATCTATATTGAAAGTATTGCGGTAGATTGACGTAGATTGGTATCGCGTGGGCATAAGTTCAGGGTTATAGTTTGTGCTGTTCGATTTGCATTTCTGGCACACGCACAATTAGGGTTAATTGTGTAAGGGTTAATTAAGCTGCCATCAGCTTGAAGCTTAAGTGGGCAGAAATGACTAACGTGTAACAGGCATGGGCAGTTTGGAAAGCTTAATTGCTTTTGTATGACAGCTTACTCATCTGGCCTTTACTGGGCGAACGGAGTAGGGTTGTGTTTGCATATAAAGCATTGTCTTTGGGATATAGTTATGATAATCATTCGTACATAAAACGCAGGTAAGCATATATATGATTACGCTGCATAGGAAACGGTCCACTGAGACATTTTGATCATTTATATAACTGACAACTTTTTTTAAAGATTCTATGCAGAGGTACAAATTTGCTGTCAATGCTTATAATCATGTATGTCATTTTGGGGTTAACATATGAAGTTGTCCAAGCCCTGGTTTAAAAAGGTCTTCAATCTTTTTTTTAACCAGGACAATATGTCTCATACAGAGACGATGAACCATCACATTTTCAAACAATATCTAAAGCTTATTCCCTGTACTGATAAGGGTACTTTACGTCCAATTTCAAACACTTTTGATTTCATGGAAGAGAGAAATAAATCGCTACCTATGGATCAAGTTGGCCTAGTCTAATCACTTACTTAACCCTCCTTCTACATAAGGCCGGAACACGAGGCAGGGGGGTTAAGTTGACAAAGCTGTGCTCACTATCCACCATTCACCCGCTCTCCCCGGATTGTGAACGTTAAAGCCTGTATTCAACCAGACGATTTTACTTGCGATTTGGGAAATCGACGGTATGAATTAGAGCTTATTATAGGTATGTTACATTATCGTCAGAAATGATTTTAATTTCCCATTCAAATGGTACGTATAGTCATATTAGTTCCTATTCTTTATGAAAACTTAGGAAATACCAAAATCGCATTTGCTAAAATCGCCTAGTTGAGAACAGGATTAAGAAATACCTCACTTAGCCAAGGATCAACAGCCCTGTTTGCCTTCGACGGGTCAAGGGTTGCCTACAACCTTGCTACCCCTGCCTAATGAATCGGTGAAAGTACTCCACAGAAAGCTTGCAAAGAAAGCTCCTGCGTGTAAATGCCTAGGCCCAAATTGGTTTGGTATTAGTGGGTGTGTGTTTGGGCGGGGGGGGGGGGGGGGGGTGGGGGGGTGGTGTAGACGATCTCTTGGGTAGATATATGTACCATATGAAAAAATAGATAGCCATAGGTCAGTCGATTTGAGGAAATATAGGATGATAAGAAGTAATGCAATTTACATGAATGTATTCCCTTTAATGATGCATGGTTAGATGTGTTGGCTCCAAGCCTTATAAACTTTTTTTTCAGAAGTTTCTAATATAACGCATACCTCTATTTGGTTACTGCCAATTATCCATTATAATAAGTACTTTGCACCTATATATTAAAAGCTTACCGGTGATAGAACAACAAAGAGCATTTCTTCGAGCACTTCACATACCATCAACTACTGTGGGAGTCTGGAACTTTTTCTGGACGAGGACTATTTGTATGGGTCAGGGGCCCAGACCGCGAAGTCTTCCCAAACTTCATAACTAGTATTTGCCGACGTCGGGAGGGCCTGTCCCCTCAAATATTGACCTCAGTTTCAGTCTTAATCTCCGTATTTGCCCTAGGCTAGGGTCGTCAACAGATGCTCTCCTCCCCCATGGCTTCTACAGCGCCCTCAGTGGCCATCGCCGTAACTAACCTCGGCCCATGTCACGCGCCCTCCGATTGGACGAGCGCAATCCCACTCAGTGAGTCGAGGACTGTGATTGGTCGATTGCATAGGCGATGGATACATGGATAGTTATGAAATGAGAGCTGGCTACGTCCGCGGAGGGAGCGTTTAATTCAGTAAAAGCTTGGGTGATCGTCTCCGTCCATCTTGATTTATTAGCAGACGACAATTCGGACGTTGGTTCCCGCGTTTTTCCAACATGTCCTATTTTCGTCCTATGTGCGGACTGGAAACCGGAGCCAATTCTTGCTTCCCCGAGAAGTCGCCTATTTTCTCTGATTGCCTCGTTTTCCGGACAGAAAATTAGGCAAATACCAATCATGATAGTGCTACTGCCAACACCATGGGAGGTCAGGCTGACATGAGAGGTAGAAATATCACTGGCCATGGAGGACGGACCAATGTTAAGTACGACGTGGCCTTGTTCGTCATAGATATATTAACCTGCCCTATTTACAGTTGGCATGCATGCACTTATTCTTATTTGACTTATGTGTAAGAGTATGATATGAATGTCAGGAACTCTTAACTCAAACAGAATTAAATATTAAATCTGTCGAAGCATAAGCCTAATATCCCTAATATATAGGCCTACAGTACAATCAGTAGTAGGCCTCTGTCTTCTACCAATCCTTTAAAGAGATGCCTGCATTATGGATACCTTTATAATTATAGGCCTGCGTATATTATTGAGTTTTCTCATGTAAAAATTAAAAACGCAGTAGAACACTGTTTGTTTTGAGAGATTATTATTCGTCGAAGCTACTGTGCATAAATGTTGGGATACGGTCATAGGATGTTCAGATCAGATATCCTGTGACATGATCACGTTCGGTCCAGGGTATGATATTTATGTTATCTACACTGAGCCGGTGTTAGCAATAACATGCCACGTCGTCGGTTTATAAAATTATCATGTATATTGAAAAAAGAATACATGATGAAACAATATGGGGCGTAAGCGCATCTTTATCTATATTTTATACCCACATGTGCTTTGTTTTATGCGGGCCAATATGCATTAGCGTTAGCCCATATGAACGCATACAATTATTGTTTTTTAAATCTTTATTTTGCGAAATGATTTCCATGGATTCATATTATACGTTAAAAATCTAAAATAAACAATAAAAAGAAATTGGCATATATGCCCCACCAGATAGGCCTACTCTTTCATCACCATTTTTAATAATGATATTCCTTATGAGTGTAGGGGTCGTGATTTTATAACCTATAGAATATGATGTTGGTGTAATAGGAATCCAATAACTCCTTGACGTTTTGTCGGCCGAGGACAACGTCCACAGATACCTTTGTCAGAACCAACCCTTTTAGAAGGACGTTGGGAGCTGGCAAAGGTAAACGTTTATCTTAGGTGGAGTCTCTATACGGCGGAGCCTGCCCTACCTCCTCCCACACTCTCCACACACAGTGTATACACTCTCCATGCGGTTTCTTTTACTAAAGGATCGTCGCAGGTCACATGATCAAAACGTCCTCAGTGACCCCGCCCACGAGCGTCAGGTCAGGTCAAGGGTAAGGTCAAACATTCTCCGAACACAGGTCAAACATTCTCCAAGCGCATGCAGGCAACAAATAAAATAAAGAAAGTGAGCGTCTTTAAAGTTTAGATGAAGGGTATATCAAACACTTAAAAGGCAGGAGAATATGTTGATCTTTCATCAAAGGGGGACGCTTTATGAACTCAGAGGAACAATGAAATTCATCCAGGATTATGCAAGTTTGCTAGCAAGATTGAGATTGAGAAAATTCCAAAATATGATTCCCGGGTACGTACCGAAAAAAGCTTACCTCGGTTTTAACAGGTTTATTGGATTTACATTACATTATGAGCAATGACAATATGTTAGGACCTTTGTAAATGGATTTAGAGGCTCTGAGTCGCATGTAATCCGAATTTAGACTTTGTGACGACGGGTCGGTAGGTACGTGGAAATATTGCAAAGTCCAAAACACATAAGAAACCAAGGAGGGATGCAAGGGGAATGGGTAACCCGATAGGGGTGGAAAAAGCCATATCGCATAATCGAGCAGTTTGCATAAACATTCCTCTGTTTTCTAGGACCATGCTAAAGTTCAAACGGCTGCGCTGGCGAATACCAGGCGGCTTCGTGCTTGAACTTGAACAAATATAGCGTGTAATATCTGAGTGTAATATATGGAGGATATTTTTGTAGGTGGTTTTAGCTGTTTCTGGGTAAAGCTATATTATATCTGCTGCTACTGGAGACATTCAATGGGACTGTAGATATAAGATTTATATTGGAAAGATTTAAAGCACCATATGTATATGGGATAGGTTCATGAACTCAAAAAAACGAATACACTTTTCATATGGTGTTCCTATCTATATCGCGGTAGCCGACCCACCACGTACAAGCCTCCTTACATCTTGCAAAGTTGAGGTACATGTAAACCTGTATAGTTTCTCTGTTAAAGGAACTAAAGGCCAGTATGCAGGGGCAAACATTTTTCCCTTGGTTTGGTTATTACTTTTCAATTTTTATCTAAAATTCCAAGGATTATTTCAGTCGCCTTCAGTGGGGAAATGATCTTTTTATTCACACCTCAACCTAAGGATTTACTTACTATATATTTCACTTTGAAATCTAATAATGATAGCAGTTACAAACTGACAGTGACATCAGAGGTCCCTACCAGGTCATTTAGGTACCTACTACAACGTACGACCCATGTGTTAGACATGCTTCGAACAGAAAGTGCATGTACTCAGGAACAAGCAGTGGCCTGGCATTGTAAATACAAGACAGTTTTCATCTGAGGTTCAGTACAACTCCCACACCTCCACCATTGGATCCAGGTGTCCCTACCTCGGCCCGGAGAGTGTACGACCCCTGGGGGCGGTGTTTTAGGGCCCAGTAGGGGGCGCGTCGAACGGCCCAGACGTGTTTAGAAGACAACAACAGCGCACTGCATCCTGGGACTATTTGCGCTGGTCCTTTGAGTCAACAGAGTCTTGTTGTGGTGGCCCGCTAAGAACCAGCCGCCTGCCTCCCGTGAACGCTAGGAAAAATAGGAATCAAGTTGAGAAATCAACGAGCGACGCCGCCGCCGACGCCCACAGGCCAACCCCCTAAAAACCCCGAGTCCTTTCTCTGACATGTGCGACCCACTTCATATAGTATAGCCCTTGAGTTTCCCCATTGCCTGGTATTGCATTGGGATGTAGTAGGTGGCTTTTGAAAACATCTGCAGGAAGAAGTTTTTTTTGAGAGAAATAATGTAAACTACTGATATTGATAGGGAAGCAACGGAGGGAATTATTTCGGGTTTACTTAGTGAGCATTTGTATGGTAGTAAATGTCTTTTATGTTTCTCCACTGTTTCTCTAATTCCAGTGATCCACTAGGTCGAATTGCTCCTTTAGCTAGCTTTTTAATTGAAATTTAGGTTCAAGTTGGGGGTAAATGACATTTAAAGAATCCATTTGTTTAATTAAAAATGAAACGTCGTGAAAGTGAGAATAACTTAATGTGAGAGAAACAATGGCAACAAAAGTTTAATGTGCAAAACAAGCATGTTGTAAAAAAAGTATGTAGATATCCACACAATAAAGTATTTATTACCTTTAATCAAGGGTGTTCTTTTTTTAGGTACTAAAGTAAACGGCATATTTAGATATACACATCATTTAATTAATTCCGTTCCATGTACGCGGAACCTAACAAGCCCCAAGGGCCTGTCATATGTGTGAGAGTCCTGGGAGAGTGTTCTTGAACACAATATTGACACGGTGTGGAGTCGGTTGGTGCGACGGTCCCTGCATACCACTGGGTAGAGATGTATTATACAACAATCCACCAAACTCAGGTTAAGGTTATGTTGAAAAATTTGAGGATATTCAAATTAGAAAAGCCATAAAGATGGTAATTTTTTTTTTTTCAGATCTTTGAACTATAAGCCAAGGGTTTGTAATTACATGCATAAGATCAGATTTTTCCAATCACTATTTACAGAAACCAATCTGGATTGGTATATTTATTGCATGGACCAAATTTGGACTAAGGGTTTTTAATTCGTCAAACACATAAAGCAGTTGCATTGTATATGGTGCACATCTAGGATATGTCAGGGTGATAAAAAGTTTGGATTTATTATAATGACAATCGTAAGCTTGTTTGTGATGAAAAAAAGATAGTTTAGTGGGTCTGCTTGATAATCTAAAGAAGCGACCCCATGTGGTCAAAACGAATCGTGACCCCATGAGACAGTGACTAAAAACGTATGATACAGACAGGACACACGGCGTATCCTGGACGTATATTATAGTACTTACTGGTTAGGTCCTGAGTAATTAGATCCTGAATTGGATCCCAGGGTACACGGGGACCCCCAGGCCCTGGACCCCTACTGGGTCTATCCTCCAGTAGGCTAGGCCTGTTATAGAACCCAGAAACTGCGTATGTTGCAAGTAGTAAAGTTTGCGTTTTTCTATTATGTTCTTTTGTAAGGATGGTATGTAATTTAATGTAAACTATAGCCATCTATATTATAGACACAGAGACACACATGCACATGCACACACACAGGCACACGCACACACACACACACACACACACACACACACACACACACACACACCGAATATGTTGGTCTATATCTATAAGCCTACATATGCGTATATATACATTTTTGTGTATAAACAATAGTCTATATATATGTATCTTTCAAATATATATTTGTCATACATATTTCATATACATATTATATGCAAATATACATACATTATATAAAAATATATGATATCCTATATTATACAGAAATTCCCATGTAAGTGACCAGCCTATGCCATGATTGACCCAGCGTCTGGTTCACAGGGCGACCAGCCAGACCCCCAATGCATCATAATTATCTAAGTTATCAAGGCGTTGTCATTAACACTGTAACTAATGTATAGCAACCGCTGCAAGTTTGGGGATGTCAGGGCAAGGGGGGGGGGGGTGATGCTGACGGCATGAGAGGATGGAGGAATGGGGCGGGGGGGGGGGGGGGGCACAGGGGGGCTGGAGGAGGGGTTACCAAGTGCGATGTTTCTCCCCACTAGACAGCCCTGGTGTCATTATGTACTTAGGCCAAGCGCCTGGACTTGGCATCTGTGGGTATGATGCGGTTAATCTTAGATTCCCCTCTCCACCCTAGCATGCTACAGGCGTGATGAGCACACATGTAATGATGCGCTGTCATGTAAGCCTTGTTAGTTACTGGCCACCACCGCCACCAACCTCCACGGTCATAATCATAAAGTTAAATGCTGGTAGCGCAATAGGCTGGGGTGGAAAACGGTGATAATGTATATCAAACATACATACCTTGACAGAAAAAATACATACTTTTTATGAGTTACAACAAGCTGTGGACATGGAATGAGTGTTATCATGCAAAGGTCGTGCTGTATTCTTATTCAAATTGGGTCATATATGATATGTGAGTTGTTTTGTAAGTTGGGCGTCGAATGTATTGTCTGCGGATGTTATTTGTAGAATAGCTTTGATGAAAGTTAACCAAAACAAGGAGAAAAACGCTCCGGATGTGGCTGCAAATTGCTACTGATTTAGGGCGGGTTGGACTTGTTTTTCTCCATGTTATAGCAGCAGGAACATGTGTTTGTGATGTGGGATTGTCAATAATATAGTTAAATGAGTTTCGTAAGGTGTGAGTAAGTGGCACATTGCCGCGTTGTTTATGACGTGAGCAACTCGTGAGCAACTCCAAGTGGAAGTAGTGATAGGTGATCTATGGTTATATATCATATGATAATTGGTATCTCCTACACATCCCCCGTCAATTCGGAGAAATAAACTTCAGAATATTAAGAAATTTGGCTACTGTCAGTTCCTGGCCGATTTTACATTTTGTTAATTTCAACAGCGTGAATTGAAATATCGCTGTTCAGAAAATAATGTAAACAAAAAATAACAAAAAAAACCATCATCGGTCTAGGAATTATTTTGATTTTATGTGGAATGAAAACCTTGTCATTTACTTAATGGTATAGAGAAAAATATTACCATCCATGTGATGCGTAATATGACAATACATGTATAATGACATTGTACTGCAAAGTATTGCCTCCATGCAGCACACGGCCCTAAATAACTTACAAAAAGGATACTTGTCAATATATATTAAGGTAATATCACTATATATGCATGTCCAGTCGTCAGTAAACTATTTGATTCCATGCATATGCCAAACATATAGATGCTCATGTACGTAATGGAATAGAAAAAACACGTACCTTCCTTGTGGTGCATATTAAGGCAATATCACTATAAAGATATCATTCATAAGGGACGATTTAATTACAAATATCTTATCACAATTAAATGAAAATTCATCGTTACATATGAAGGCAAGATAACTATGAATATATTCTTCGTAGATGGGTTTTCAGATACTTCATACAATTGCCAAACGTCCACGATCTAAAACTTTCAGTCATAAAAAAATAGTAAGATAATTCAGGTGTTTAGTGCCTCAAGGTGTCCAGAAATACCTCGGGAAACTCGTGCATGACAGGACACTCTCGGTAGTCAGAGCCAAAGTGATATTGATTTTTCATTAGGGCTGAGCGGTGGGGGTCTGTGATGTAATCTGAGTAGAAACGTATCTATGCCACAGGGATCGATCCTGGCGAATCAGTGCAGGGGCGGTAACTAGTAGCGGTTATGTAACGCCCCTTGTAAAGGATTCATAAGATATTCCTATAGGTATGTATAGGCCTGCATGATTTTTTGGGTTAATTACTTTTTTTCCCTATATGATCCAAAAAGCGCTGTTATGTATGAGTTGTTTTTTTGTATTTTTTTTAAATGGTTATATATAGAGAGTCTACCCGAATAGGCCTAACCCTACTTTGTTATTTTATTTTATATAAACCAAAAAGCATTGTTCTGTATGAGTTTATTTGGGAAATTTTCAAATTGTTATTTTTACTTTAAATACTCTGTAATCGATTGGCGCTGATATGATCTGTTTTTGGCAACGCTCTGTTATGCGTACGTTAGCACATGTTTATTTAGTTACAATAGGGACTAGGGGGGACTCACCGTTTTAGTCACGTACTTACTTTCTCTTTATGAAACATATGGCAATTTTATTGATACCATGAGTAATGGGATTCCTCACGAAGATAAGACAATAGATAACAATAGGCCCCACCACCCTCATTTCCCCGTCATAACACATAACATCTCGGTGGACCACTGATTCACCTTGTACGCGGAAGTCTGTTGTCGTGGTGGTGGGGCCCCCTCGGGACGGAAGCTTGTAAGTACGTTGGGTGATCCCCCAAATGATCCAAGTTTGCCGTTGAGGCTACGGCCCCGCTACCACTACCAGTAGAACAAAGTTGACTGAGTACTTGGGCAGGCGGCGGCGGCGGTGGTGGTGGTGCTTGGTGGGTGGGTGGTGCGGCACCACCAGCGTCCGTCAGCACCACCGCCGGAGTGGTTCCCGGCTTCTGATTGGTCGAGCGGTGCGATGACGTCACGCGGTGGTGGTGGCGGTGGTGCGGGTTGCACCGCATGCTCCTGGCCGAGTGGTGCGGAGTGGTGGTGGTGGTGTGTCGTCACAAGCCCCGTTCGGACTTGGAGGATAGAGAGAACTCTGTGAATCACTTGGTGAAGAGAAGGCACTGCGTCCGAACCGCCGAGGTCGAGTAGTAGTGTGTGTGAGTTGGCGGCCCCGACTCTAGCAGCAGCTGAACGTGGATCTACCTACCTTAACCTACCCACTGCACTCACTGACTGACACCATTTTGTACTCACACCCTGGAGGACCGAGTGACACCCTCGCTGGAAGCCACACTTCTCCAGGGCAGTAACGACACGCCAAGTTAGAGCAGGTCCCTTCAGAAGTGAATCGATCATCTCGGCCCCACACTACCACCACCGCTGGTCGCACGAGTGTTTACATTGCCCAGTTGACGCGGCCTGTCAACAACTCACGGCGAGAATTTACTTCCATTTTACCTACGGACTATAAACCGACTGCTGCCACCAACGAAAAAAACACTCAGGCCAAAGCGTGGAGCGACATAATCAACTTACATCAACTTTGGGAATTACCAAAGAGTCCTGCACATAAAAAGAAGGATCACAAAGTTCTCTCCGATGACAACTCCAGTCCACTGCGCCACCTCGTGCCACCACCACTAAACTCCAGCCTACTGGAGTTTTTTTTCTTTTTGATAGAATTATTTCTAATTGATCATTCTCCTACCTCCCCGCGCCCAGCCTGACAGCACCTTGGAGCTGTGGGGCTCAGTGGGCCAGGGGGCAGCGGGCGCAGTGAACCGGAACACGGGATACCACCCAGGAGGAGGAGGGGGCCCCCACGGACCTGGCGGCGAGCAACCTCCGGGTTGTGACGGCCAAGGCAGAACGCTGGATTTCTATGACGACCGAGCCATGTTCTGGAGGGGTGACTGCGCCATGATGCCCCCCATGCACCGGGACAATGGTAAGTGGGTTTAAAAAATCGGGAAAAAAGCTACATTTACCATGTTATAGATCCACTAGCTGAACCATGGTACTAGATGGGTATATCAGGGATTTCAGATATCATGTCGCCAGCGAGGATAATTGCTTATCATATGTGTTATATATCATGTGAATTTATTTCAAATTCTCTTTCAAATGGTATGTAGCATGAATGGATTCCTGTCATATTTCTTATGAAAACTTAGATTCGAAATTGCCAAAATCCGGTAGTCAGCATCTTGGCTTTTGTCTTAAGCAGGGTAATATGAACCCTTGATCCTCTAATCCTCGATGTGAATAGGTTGTTGATACTAACCTTGTATTACTTCCCTAAACTAGCGGAGGTTTCCCTATAATATATCTTTCTCATTTCAAATTGTTAACATTTCAAAGACGTTAGGCTTTAGACCAAACATTAATAAGTGATCCCTTTTTTCATGAAAATTTGGCATTATATATTTGCACGTGGGGAAAGTGGGATAAAGACTATTTGTGAAGTTTGATAACCACATAAAAAGTATATCCTTGTGGAAGAAAGCTATTAAAGATAATCAGTTTCCTAAGATACCCAAAAGTAGAGTAACATTTACCATCCTGCAACGTTTTTTCTTAAAAATAAAAGTAGCAATAATGATAGGAGAGCAGTACGATAAAATGAGGGCTTGTTATCCCAAGCATCAAGCGGAACAATCTATAACGATTTAACGAAATTATCCCAGTTCGACTCATGAAAAGGGACCGACAAAGTATTGCAATCAAAAATGCATTAAGGTCAATAGGCCTACTTCTTCAAATAATCTTTTTCCATGATGACTTTCTTTTCAGAAGAAATCCAAGTTGTAAAGTAAAAATTTCGATTTCATTTGACGCATACATAATAGGCTGAAGGTTTTCCAATTCTACGATTAATCCATCTCCTATTTCCTAAACTTTTGAGGACGAACACAATATCTCTTCAGTCTTGGAACACAAACATAATTTTCATTTTTGAACGATTGAGGTCAAACTTGTGGGGAGAACCAAGTCCGCCCCCCCCCCTCCTTCTCTCCAGTTGAAGTACCCCCGTGGAGTGAGTGGGTGTATGTTGACGGGCCTCGTCCTCCTACCCTCCAGCACCGTCGGTAGTGCTGTTTGCTCTCCCCAATATTTGGCCTTCCGTCCGCCCCCCCCGCCTCCTCCAGGACCCCCCCTAACCCCCCGGCCGGCGCTCCATGCAGGTGTGTTATACTTATTATAGGGAGGCCGGGGTTAGGGGCGTGCACTGAGAACGTTGGTTGGATTCAACTCGTGTGTGTTAAAGTTT
This sequence comes from Lepidonotus clava, assembly GCA_936440205.1. NCBI lineage: Eukaryota > Metazoa > Annelida > Polychaeta > Phyllodocida > Polynoidae > Lepidonotus > Lepidonotus clava. Next base: position 31,296,128 of record OW387145.1, on the reverse strand, counting down.
GAACCCTTTCAGTCCCGTATAACTGTGCAAAATGAGTTGCAATCATCCAAGGGTTGGCCGGACGTTAAACTAATCCCACAAACAAACAAACAAATCCAGTGGTCAGCACTTACAGCATTTACATCAATATACCTTTTACAGACTAACAAGCTTCTCAGAGTGTATACGCGTAATGAAAGTTCTTAACGTGTATAATTCGTATTCTGAGGTAACTTTTTAAGTGTATCAGCGTACCAAACATGTAGGGACCGTTTATAGATAAACAAATCTTTTCTATGGTAATGAAATAAATGATGGAATAAATGTATATTTAAGAACATAAGAGACCCTAACTTACAGCACCCCACAACCCCTACCCTCATCCCCTACCTGGGATCCGCATTGGCATACCCATGCAATTTGTGTCAAAAAAGGGTCTTTATCCTTCCCATACCACTGAGTAATCCTGAAAAGATCCGTATGTATAGGGCTATTTACCCATATAGACCCGGTGATATAACTTACCTGGCAGTCGGCCGCTTACCTGATCCAGTACAAAACTGCACCCAAAATACCTGGGTGTAATTACACATTGATACCGACAGAGATTACCCTGAGGGAGTTAGACCCCCACCTGTACTTATTTTGAGACCCCAATCCCTCGTGTGTCATTGTCAGTCACAACCAAAGCCCTCACTCGATCTTGTCCGCCGATCTGGTCGTTGATATCCCTCCTCACCCTACCTACCTACTCACCCCCCATTAAAGGAGACCAAAGATACCTGTCGGTATGCGTCTCCTCAACCGTGGCAGGTGACTGCACGCACACAAAAAACAGACCGTGGCACCTGCAATTTTCTCCTGTTTTATTTTTTGGCGTCTTTTTTCTTTCATTGTTTTCTAAAGAGGATATCCTTAAAGCCAAGTGCTTGTCCTACTTCTCTCTCGGCTTCTCCTTTCACCTGAACACCTTGAAACCCTGAGAAACCATGAAAAAGAATAATTTCAAAATCGAGTGTGGGACAACTTTTGAATCGCCTTGGACACTCGCGATCTCAGAGAGAGTAAAGCTAAACTTTGGCAGCGGGTGGATACCCAAACTTTTCATTGAAGACATTTAATACCGGGTGCAAAATCGCCGCAATTTTCCCTCTATTTAATTTTTTTTTAAATATTTTTTAAAAATATTTTTCAATATATCCCCCTTTTTTTGCGATTTTCAAAAATCGCTTAGGGGACAATCTCGGAAAATCGCCCTCGGACAATCTTGAGTTTGTCCAGCCTGTGGCGGCGAGCTGTCCAAACACCGCCCCTACCCAGGGCTGGTGAAGTTCGCTATTTGTCAACTCGGCCCGTGGTGTACGACTCCGGCCCGCGTCGGGTTGCCTCTCGTCGTCCCAAACATTCACTCAATGGCCTGTTGACTTTTGCCGTCCTTACCAAAAGGACAGGCACAGAGGTAGACACTGGGACACGGGAGAAGAAACGAGCAAGCCACCAATAGAAATGAAAAGACACCAGTCATAAAAAGTGATATGAACATGAAAAGAAATCGAGTATGACAAAAAGGGTGGAACATTCCCGCGTTCATATGCCAGCTCTTTTATTTGATTTCCTTTGATTTTATTGATTTTTTTTAGGAGAATAATATTATGGGCTTGGGGTAAGGATATGGAGCTTGTAATACAGCGTTGTACCAGAGTAATAGCTATCGGTATCCCGTGCGTTGCAGTGGGTTCTTATCTTTATCACTATAATTTTGGCACGAAATAAGGCAGAATGAATAATTTGAGATAAGAGATAATAATGAATACCAGAAAACTGCCCTGTAATATTGGGCAATATATTATATTGGCAATGAAAGAAAAAATCCAGTACCCAACCCCACATTTAGTATATCTGACACTGAGTCGTGACAAAACAACTGTTCTAAATACCATTCAGATAACGCGATATGTAATTTAAATATTTGTTTTATTCAATCATGACTTTCATTTTTTCTAGCACACGTACAACACTAATAATTATCCGGCATACATTAATATACCCACATGCCACGTAAAATAGTCATAAAGTGACACAATTCATTATGATATACAATACACACATTAAACTATCACGCTAATGTATGATTCTAATAGTGACGGCATGAAACAGCTGCTAAAATTTCCTTACTTGTATAGGCTAATACATTTATTTGATTCTAATATTTTTATGCTGATGAAATTTGGTATGATCTCTTTGTAATTATGCATATATTTAAGGGAAAGACAGCATACGTCATTCATTATTCAAAACATGGACAATGTTTCTCCCATTTTGGCCTTGGTGATTTTATTTTTTGACTATTTTTTTTAGTGAACTCAGCACAGGGTGAGACTGGCAGGCTGAGTGACATGCTTTAGGGGGAATGCTCTCTCTAACCATGGCTCCTTGCCAGGGAATGTTGATTGTTTACGCTTTATAAAACCAGGAGTTACACGCAAAAACGTTCAAAACACTTACACAACACTGGATTCCGTGTTAGATTTAATTTGCGAACTATAAAGAATTATTATAATCTTCACCTATAATTTGGTTACGTAAGCACGCATATATGTATTTATCTTTATTAGACCTAAGTCGTACTTAGAATGAAAGGGAGACTACGTATACGATGCCCAATTCCAGCTGAAATAGCCTTAAGCTTTTCCACCTCTGTAAATCATATTCTCTAATTCATAAACTCACCACCCTAGGTGCTTTTTGTCAGCCCTAGAACATTAATTGTTAACAGCCGTGATGATCAAAGACAAACGAAATAGATTCACTAGAAATACTTATTATAGCGGTGGCACAAATGCTCTATAGTTCGAACCTTAACAACATAATTTGAATCTTGCATTTTCCTTAAAATCGGCACAGTGATCATAACTGAAACCCTGACACATTACCACAATAAAAATTAAATTAGTATAGTTTTTGAAGTTGCAAACATGTGTAAAAATACTCCGATAGATCAGATTGTATGTTGAAACTACAGCTATGTGTAACAGAACACCTCACGTAGCCACTGACACGGCCCATGAGGTTGTCTAAAGCTGAACAGGCCGGGCGTAATTCGCTGGAATGCGTCCGTGTGGTTCTACGTAAACAAAATAAGTTGCCTCCCCGTTGAAGTGTTCTGTTCTCGGAACCAAGGATGGGGCGTTCTTTTAACGGCGGGATGGAAGTCTCCCAGCGGGATGTAAGACACTTCTAAATACTAGCAATAATATGTGGGCGTTATTTTCATTCCCCAACCCATTCCAATAAGTAACACGAACATCATAACTTGCACATGTGTTTGTACTGAATTGTAGCCACGCAAATGAATATTCGGAGAATTCTGAAACTTGTATTGTAGAAAAACTGGCCACCAGTCAGTGTGTAGACGAAGCAGTGAGTAGTCAGAGTAGCCTTGTATACTAGTAATAAACATGAAGGAAAGATATAACTTTTTTGTCGCGAGGTACATGTACTTGTCTCTTTCTTAATCTTATCCAAAGTGGGTCAGATAGAGGGGCCTACATGGGGTCAGTCAGGTAGAGATGGCCAGGTGTTTGTGGGGGTGGATAATACATGTATACCGGTATGAGTTCTCCAGGTTGAAGACATGATCCTTATCTGTATGGTCAGTGTGACTGGAGGAGTAGAGCCTATATTCGACGAGGCAATTTCAACTGGTTGCAAATAATAATTTATGATGATACCCGAACAATATTGTAAAAGACTATGCATACATATATTACATTATCTTAAAGACGATTAAAAATCCTTTTTACTGATATAAAACATGCCTATATCAAACCTAAACCTTATATTCCACATGCCCTTTTCGCTACCGACTTTAAAAATCGGCAGGGGGGAGTAAAGGTTAAAATAAAACGTGTTAAATATCACTAAAAAGGAGCAATTCTGTCTCTAATGGTATATGAACGTAGATGCCAGATTCTTGGAGAAAATCAAACAAATACAAAATCGCCTGCAAAAGTTGGATCGCAGGCTAAATTCTACTGGCGAATTATGAAATGGGGGGGGGGGGGGGGGTAAAATAGCTCGTGTAAAACAGCCTTCATCATGGGTAGAGGAGTGAGAGGGGTGCCACCCGCCGCCCTCTGTTTAGCCCCGCCGGCTGACATACGGCACCCCGCCGCCAAACCAGGCCAACAGGACGGGCGGGTGGGGTAGGGGGACGACGAGGGGTCACCCGGTGCAAACCTGGCAGGGCAGTGCGGGTAGGGGTCGCCAGGGGTGAGGCCAGGTGAGACAGTCCTACCACCTTACCTTCCCCCCGGGATTGGGGTAGAACCCCTCCTCCTTAGCTGGAAAGGTTTCTTGAATGTAGCAATTAGTCGAAAGGTTGGTGGTTTTGACTTGGGGCTGGTCGAGGATTTTGGGGAGTTTGGGGAGGAGAAAAAGGAGGAGATGGGGGATCCGGAGTTATGGTAGGTGCTAAAATGTCACGCATTCGCGGGCACAGCTGTATCCCCTCCCCAAAATGAATTACTCAAAAGTATGTGTTTGGGATGTTTTTCAATCCCATTGCTATACTCAAAGATGCAAATACTTCATTTTTGGACATTTGGCGGTTTTGTTAGTCTGATATGATCATAGGCCTATTGGTACTGAATACAGTGCGTACCAGCAACGAGTATATCTATACTCGTTGGTACCAGGTACTCATAAAGCTCCATCTGTCCACGCGTTCATACTATATGTACAGTGATGATCTTTTGGAGTCGCTGCCAACTCATTGCGCTTTTAGCGTTCCTCTCATTCCCCAAAAAGACCATCATATTTTAATTTCACCCACAAAATAATTTCAAACCGGTAGTGGCCATTATGTGGACGCCATGCCCTCAGCGAGGTCAATTGCTTTTTAGATCCGGGATGGACAGGATGGAGAAGGGGGGGGGGGGGTATGGGAGTGGGGAGAGGGGGAAGGGTGACCGTTACCTCACCCCTGACAGGTGTTAAAGGGGGTACGAAAGGGGTGGGGGGGATCCACCGAAATGGCCATGGTGAGTGGGCGGACATTTTGTCTGTGATGACGTCATAATGGCCGGCATTGTTCTTTCCGTGCTACTCTCGTTGTGTGGGCCTGTACTCAGTAAATGAGTAATGAGGGTACTACAACCACCGACCAGCTGAGCAGGCAGTATGTGCGGCCAAAAATAACCACCTTTAAGCGGAATCCGTCTACTGCCTGGAAGGACACATAATTACACGACTCGATAGATTCAAAACAGATATGACAACAATATTCTGGTTTATGGATGTTGAATAATGTACACATTGTACATGTAAATTGAAGGATATTCATATATAAACTGGAACGGTCTTTCATAAAAGCTATTGCAATATCTTAAATGTAGGGGACATTTATCCATCGTAAAAGAAAACAACAGAAATGCCATTCCTTCTTTTACTAGATTTTATCCACTCCCTTTTCACGACTTTATCACCATTTTTGTGGTTTCTCTGTTTCGAAAAGAAATGAACTTAAAAGCACTATAATGGAAAGGAGGTCGCATTTTCTCTTCTTTTTTGTGTGATAAAATTGGACCCCGCACTCTACTCTATGCACTTAGACTACGTATCTAACGGGCATAGAGATGGGTGGGCTTGTCATTGTTGGATGTATTCAGTGGCAGATGATGTCATGGCGCCCAGTTCCTGGTGTGGCCCCGGCGGCCATGGACGATGGTCTGTTGTTGTTTGTGTGTTGTGGTGGTGGCAGGGAGTGCAGGTCGCGCTCTCACTGACATAACCCTGTCCTGAATCACCGCCACCCAGAAGGACCTCATGAGGATCCAACAGACCCTGGAATTTGGATCTACTGCTGGGTGGTGGAAGGGGATACTTACAATGATTTTTTCAACAAGGGTAACCCTTGTGCACAATATATAGAACCACCGGTTTTGTGAGAAGCATTTTTCAGTTTTGTACATTTTCAGCTGACATCTCCCCAATTGTGTTGAGGATAGCGGCAAATTGTCACATGAGGTATACAATGGTTCCTATTAATTTTGAAAGGAATACTTTTACTCTCTTTATATTGCTTTCAGCAGAAAACAGTTTGAACAGGTGTTGAAAATCATAATCCTTTTCTTACAATTTCCCATGGCAATATTCTGCCAAGGTTTATATATAACTGCCCAAACTGTTCCCACTTTGATGCCCAACAGCCATTACAACTCCAGGGTTTTTTTTCCACCGAGTCCCCCCACCCCCATATTCCTTCAGGCACTATATCCACTTGATCTCCAGTACTAAGGTATGGGGTATGGGAGTGAGGGGGTGGGTTTATAAGGTGTGGTTTACGAGGTGGTGGATTACCTTGTGTCAAGGTGTGGAGAGGTCAGCGTGTAAAATCAGATTTATCCGCAACAGGCTCAGTGTAAAGTTGGTCTGATGAGGTTTGAGGTGTTGAGAGGATCCAGTGGAGGAGCTGCAAGCTTCTTCTGGGTGTGGTGGATTGGGCAGGTGTGGGTAGTTTAATATAGCAACGGCTAATATTAGAATGATTTAGATTCAAGTATTTTACAATGTTGTAATATAGTATGCCTATTATTGGAAAAGTTGGTGAGTTCTAATATTGGAATGAATTACATTGTCGTATTTTGCAATATTGTAATAATACTATTGTATAACATATTGGGAAAGTTGTGGACCACTCTGAATTAGAGTTGCACAAAATACTGTTTGGTAATATGATCCCTTGGAAATCGAGGATGAAACTCGGGACCTCTGGTACGACCACAGAGAGTAAAGACAAGACACAATTACTATACTTTTCATGGAATGACGAACCCTCTGTTGCTCAATCATTGCGCTATCTCCCCCTGCCTTTCTTTTATTACCTGTCGCTCCAATACCAAGCATACATTATTACATTTTCTGCTGTTGTCGATCAGAAATAGGAGGGACATATTAAGCCACTCCTTAGGATCCGCATGCAGGGATACTGACATGAACAGAAGTAATAAAAATGACAAATATAAAATAAAAATCAATTAAAAGAGTAAAAAAGACAAGAATGGCAGTAAAGAAATGACACATTGGACATTGACACGGAGATCCTGATCGACTTAGCTTCGTTTGTGCTGAGATGAAGAGAATTTCTCTTTTATTTTTTTCTAGTCCCGGTAGCACAACACCAACACCGGAACTAATTGAAATGAAGGTTCAGGCGTACTCTCAGCTAGATAAATGAACTGAATACATTACATGGAAAAAAAATAAAACAATGCAAATACAACGTCCACCGAGTAACCTGTTCGTAACATGACCTGCAGGTTGTCCTTGTGTTGATATAACCTAAACGGAACCCTGAGTTTGTGTGAAAGTTCACAGTACCAGGTATCCAATGGATTCTCTGTTGTGAAACTGGATGTATGTGTTCACATTGCTAACACGATGTGATTATCTGCTCCGGAAAACATAGCGGTCGCTAATTCTGGAAAACTATTGCCCTAAAATGTGGACAGGGGCATTTGCATTCCCTGGGCATTGAGATCATAAGGGCGAAACAGGCTTACAAAATCAAGTTAGATAAATAATGGATGTATATCACATATTCAGTCATAGGAAATGTCATGCCCTTTCCGAAATAATTTAAACGAAATATTGACCTTTCTGACAACAACAACAAAATATGAGACATTAAACGGAGGTAAACTTAAGTTTAAGTAAGGGAGGTAAACTCTAAAGTTAAAATAAGAATTTAGAAAACTGTTTGAGCTTCTGTGACTGCTGTAGTCTCCTGTGACATATCTAGCCCCTCCCTGTCTTGAACTTCCACACAGCCACATCTCAGTCTCAGGCTGATCTCATCCCAACCCCCATCTAACGATTCTCTGCCCTGGAGGAAAGACACAACACGTGTAAACCATGCTGGTTTCCGGCGTCTCCCAATAAATAGGCAACCCACCGGCTGGGTACCAGCTGAGTTCTCAACCCTACCCCCCACCCCTACCCTCCTTATGTGCTGGAGAGGGGATGGCGCGAGTCTCCAGCGGGGTAAGGGGGTGAGAGGGGTGAAGAGGTCACTCGGTGCAAACCTCAAACCAGGTCAGTTGGGATCCTTAGCAGACGCAGATTGCGGTGGCCAGGGGGCGCCACCGCCTACATACGGGCCCTCTCGAAATGATCACTCTCCAAGCAGATCACTTGTAATCCCTTCTCAAAGCCTGAGGGACTGCAATTTACACAGATTTCTTAGATGTTAAGGATTATTCTGAGAAATGGTTAGCTCTCTTGATTAAAAGGAAACCCATAGATATATGATTCTTATATTTTCGTATTTGTATCATTGAAAATGGCCACTATACCAAACTAGTGCCCAGCTCTAAATAATTTATACAGCATTTAAGGAGTTGATATTTCCATTTAACCACAATACTCTAAGCATGCAGAAGGATACAGATTTTGGATCCCATTTCTTGGAAAGTGTACCCGCTGGATAGGCATACATAGAAGTGAGTTAGAGCATTGAGGGTGAAGTAAAAATCTTCATGGTTTAGAGTAGGGAGTGGGTAGCAGTGGGTTGCTGGGGTAGGAAGCTACTTAAGTAGAAGATTTGGGTCGATGTCCTCAGGAATAACCCCCATCTTTTCTTTACCTGTTTGTCCCCTTAGAGTGGCGCTAAACGTTTGTCGGTGAGCCGTCCTCCGGGCTGACAATAGGTGCCCCGGATCTCTAACCAGGGGTCCGGCCAGGTGTGAAACACCATTCACACCTGGAGGAAAAGTGTGACTTTGATCATACATGAAGCATAATGTAAACGCTGGAGTGACTTTTCTGTCCATGTACATACCTGGATGTTCACACATTAAATGGCCACGTGTTAACAACAGCTCAGTTCAGCTGGTCGCCGATATTAACATGTTTTATTCACATCATGGATTACAAGGTATCGTGTATTTACAACGAAACCAGAGTCCGATACTAACTCTTTGGGCCACCAGCCAACAGGGCTAATCAGTCTGAAAATGCATGCTCAGATTGGAAAACCGGTCCGCCATCTGGGCCATTTTTCTATTAGTTTTCCTTAAAGAAGAATCGTACAAAATCCAACGTTTTCTGCCAGCTTTTCAGAAAAGTGAGAGATATCTTATCCAAGTACATATCTGAAATTTGATGTGCACATAAACTGATTTTGACTTGGGTGTATTGAAACTATCGTATCCCCCTTCCCACACACATACACTCTTACAATATGAAAGAGGCGGATACTTTGAAGGACTGTGGTTTACGTCAGTATAACTTCTGTTTGATACAAAACACTTACATCCCCCCCCCCCAACAGAATGTACAGACCTTTCCATATCACTGACCTCATACTAACGTATAAAAATACTATTATACTGTACAGCCATATCAAAAGTCAACAGCTTGGTTCGATATCAGGTCATTGCATAAACCACACCTCAGAGCCCTGATGCACTTTTTGTTAACACACATATCCTATTATGTGCCCTAATCGGCATGCAGCGAGGTGCATTAAAACCACCACTCTTATCTTAATGTCGGGGGGAAAGTGGCCGCTTTGAACTCATTGCAATGCGGGATAACACGTATTTCACATTAGTGTGTTCACACCAGTACTGACGGATGGGTGATAAGGACAGAGGGCGTGACTCTGTATGAATATCCCCGTTCACACTTGGCCTATGTTACACCATGCCTGTACTTAACACGGTTTATATGGGCTATAATGAGTTAATGCAGTCTGGCGGGGGCAGCTTTGTTTTATTTATTCATAGATAAATGCACATATATATGTAGGCCTATATAATTATAGTCTTACACAGACAAACGAAAACTCACACACAGACACAGACACACACTGTGACACAGAGACACAGACACAGAGACACAGACACAGACACAAAGACACAGACACAGAGAGAGACAGACACACACACACACACACACACACACACACACACACACACACACACACACACACACACACACACAGATATATGATACAAAGAAATATAATATTATGTATATAAACTTTATACATTCACACACATATAAACCGTGTATAGTTATTTTACTCACCCACATACCATTTATTTTCTATAAGAAAATTAACTTCTAGAGCAGAAGTAAACCTGTAGTAGTTAGCAATTGGAGAGTGACAGATTGTAATGGTTGAGTTCAACTCATGAAAAGTGGACCATACGTGAGGCACTGAAAGAAAAAGTGGATAATTCTGGAAGAATGTGGTCGTCAGAATAATATGGATCAATTATTAAAGCCCTCAGGCAACCGGCACTCCTTAAATTGTGTCTGACACAAGGGAGATGTTAGATAGTATAGAGGCTGACGTGGAGAGAGATGATAGCCCTTATTTAAACCTCCGACTGGGTACAGGAGGATCACAAAACCACTGACCTGTGACTGACCTTTTTGTACCCTGGGCCCCCCCTTAGTAGGGTAATAGCCCCAACGCAGACCTAGCAATCAGGTAAGCGAGGGAGTTTGACGAGACGGCAGGTAGACGATTTAAGCCATGTTCACCCTATAGGATTTAAGCATGATTTGTGCGAAAGAAATCAGTAAAATCTGTTACATTTGTATTTATGTGTATAGCACTACCCGTTGGTATAGCCAGTAACCTAGCAAAATAACTATTCCTTTCCAAAATAATGTAGTCAAATGATAAGAAAATGCTTGCTAAATAAGCCAGCGAGCAATCCTAGAGAGAAATTGCAAAATGTAAACTTAGCTCCATAAGCGTAGTTAAAATGGGAGGAGACTATTGTGGAGGTGGTTTCCGTAGCCCCTGGGGCCAGCTGACCCCATGTCAGCACTCTGACGTCACAGTACAATGGGGGAGGCCCATCCCAGGGCTACACTACTGTGTCATGTCAGTGACTGGCCTGATGCTGACAGTGTCAGCTGTCAGTAATTCTGCACTGTGCTGTCTCAGCTTTTGCTTTGGGGGCTTGCGCTGAGGAACTGGCCCGAGTCTGCACTTACAAGGCTGCTTGAGTCATTGCTAAGGACACTCTAGAGGCCACACCACTTCTGAGGTTTGTTAATGGTGTCATTTAGTGTACCTGGGACATGAGTGGTGGGTAGGGGTGGGCCTCACCTGTGAGCAAAACATGCCTATAAATAATGGTAGCCTCGGTATTGTAGTTAGTCGGTGAACCAAGTACATTTGTATTAATGCATATAGTGGTCCTGATTTAAGAGCCTTGACATCCTAACCAGGAATAGGGACTCAGTTGTGTTTATGTGAAAGTGTAAATGATCATTGCGGAATTCTTTTAATTGTGTATAACCAATATAGAGTATAGAAATACATTTAAGTTCTTCAATATGGAATAGCCCTATTGATTTTCAAGACTTGACCAATAATGTATATCTATATTACTATCACAGTTCTTCTTATACAATATTTACATACTTGCTCCAGATTACTTGCGCATTATTTTCACCATAGCAGCGATAACGCATATTCTGAGGCTAGTCTGTAAAAGGTATAAGATCCTCAATATATATTTTCCAACAACGATGTTCTTCAAACTTCAAAAAGAAAATCCCTTGCGAAAGGGCATGGCTTGGCGCCAAGGCCCCTGTGGGAAAGTCATGGGCTTTCTCTGCTCAATGTGTGTGAACCAAAGTTAAGCAACGTGAGATGTACTGGCTAAAAGCCTGTAATCCACCTGGAGACTTTGACTGCTGAGAATTAGGTAATTTCTATTTTTTCAGAAGGAAAAAAAGAGTAACACATGCATCCAATATACCATTTGGAAGAGAACACAAAATCCTTTCTAATGATATCGAGCATGTCTATGATCATCCCATATTCCTACTGGCGATTTTCAAAATCCAGAATAAAATCGGGCAGTGAAATGCAGCCCCTAGCCTTGTTTGTGTGGAAGTGGCCAGGTGGACTATATACCCAGCCATACCGATTGCCTTTTCACCTGGCCGGTCGCCTTCCTGCTGCAAACATCAATACACAGGTACACAACAACCAGTCCAAAGGGTCCCTAAGTGGGCTGATAAGAATAGCTTATAAATGGCGGATCAAATGCTTGAGCTGCGAAGGAAAATGAGAGTTATTTAAGAAGTGGGACGGGCTGAGATTTGGCCGTGGATAGGGTGGTGAAGTGATCCAGTGTTGAGACGATCCGGTTGTGGCTGTCGAGAGTGGGGGGGGGGGGGGGGGGGGGGCACACTGATGGAAAAAATGTTGCACTAAGGAATTTTCTAATCAACTCTACATGATTATGTATGTTGTTTATGACCACTTGTATGTCTGAAACAAATAAAATCGCTCTGACATAAAGTAACCATGAACCAGCCCTTCGATGTATTGACAAAGAAAATGTTTACCAATTGCTAAAATATCAGAAGAATAATAAAGTTAGGAATATTAGAGGTCACATAAAGTTTAAAACACATCTCCTGTTAATCGCACGTTCTAGATCTACAACAATGGACTATTTTATATAAAACGACTATGAGAAGATGATTGTATGTGCTCTAATAACCCAGAACACCATCTTCTCTCGCTTCTCAATTAACACTCACCTTTGCCCAGAGTAGCGCCCCACCCCCTCGCCCAACCTCCTCCACGGTGGGTATAATGACCAGGTAGGTAGGTGGTGATAGAGAGGTTATTGATCCTACCTCCCCTGGCCAGTACCTGTGTGTGGTCAAGGCCTAACGTGCCGTCACTAACACCTGTTGACCAGCTCACCTGGCGAGAGGAGGGAGCGGTCAAGCATTGTCCACTCACACCTTAATAAACCAACCCGCCAGTCTTTTGTCAGCTCCAATTATGCACATTTTACAGACCACACGGAGAGTCATATACTATGTAAAGCAATACCATGGTTTATTTATACCGGAGGTCTGAAAATACTTTTCACCGGGAAGGTATTGAATAGTTATTGGGGAAGCTTTTCAAGATATATATTTACGATCATACCATGCAGTTAAATACGATCCTCAGGGAATAAATGATACATTGTTTGTAAAAAAAATAATGCTGCCACTGAAACTTTAATGCTGTGCATTTTTGGGTTGAGCGCAATGTACTTTTTTTGCTAACGGAATTAATGTTTTCCATGAATGCAAGTATTTGGAAGCAGAATAGACAGTAATGATTTTTTTCTATTTCCCCCCTCATTTTTCTTTATCTTTTTTTTTTTTTAAAAGATTTTATCTTTTGTTTTTCCTTTTTATGTGTTTGTGACTGACTACTTTGTCTGGCCAGGAGGTCAGTCAGACTCCCTGCTGTACTCATTCAGGTGTTCCTAATCAATATACCTGTCTCACACTGATTGCCCCTAATTTGGGGCCGACAGTCGTGCTGAAGACAGGTAATTAATCGATCTGCAAAACAAGTTTTAACTGCAGTGGGACAGTGTTGACGCAAAGTGGAACGTTGGAATAACACTCTGGGGGAATCAATTTTCCAATTTGAATGACTAATCAGAAATACCTACCGAAAGAAATGAGCACAACGTCGAATATGTAAAGACAGTATTGGTAGAATTGAGAAAAGTAAATTGTTTACTAGTTTTAGTGTATTTATATTTTCTACGGGCATAGCCTTGAGTTGATTTAACAAAGTGGAGAAGATACATTTTGATATTGATAAAAAAAAAAGTTTATATAATTGGAGTTTTCTATATTCGATAAATGAGATAAATGTGATATATTGTGGGATGTTGCCTCAGTCCCCTAACGGCCAATTAACATGCATACAGAAAGACTTCGTACACGTACCTGTCTCCTGTTCAACCGAAAGACCCATTGCCATCATTATTTCTTTAGACATAAAAGATGACTTGGCATTAGAAATCAATCATTCTGCCCTATTAACTTATCACCGGGAAGATTTGATTGATTAAGGACAAGGTTTTGTGGCAATACACAATTTTCAGTCATTTCTACAATATAATGTATCAACATAAAAGGGAGTGTTTTCATGGTAGTTTTCATGGTATTGATTAGAACGATAAAATTCACAGGTGAGTTAATTATGCTTTTGCCTTTTTGCACCTGAGCTCATCTAGCCTGCCATAATGATTGGTTCATTACCAGGAAATCCCCCAATTAGGTGACATACATATGACCACCTATATGTGGCATGGCATTTTTCTCCCAATAGAGCTCACTTCCAGGTAAGGTGTGAGTGCGCCATCCCGTTTGGTTCCGCCTCTGGCACCCTGTGGCACTACAGGTAACCAAAGGAACTCGGAAGAAGAACAATAATAACCTTTCCCGGATCTATCATATATAATACCACTGAGCTCATCACCTGTGACTAGGCATGCTATTTGGATACAGCCTGACCAATATGGAAGCTTTCCTTATTGTCATTGCTATTGGAATCATGAAAGCACTCTTTTTTTCATTAGGTGCCCATTTTGGCCTAGCTTCAAACTGCACAAAAACGCTTTGGGAGAAGCTTGTTATTAGGTAAAAACTTATTTGAAATGTTGTGTAACAAAATCGTCTTCTCACTTTTACCATGGAGGATAAATTCTAACTTATTCTGATAAGTAATATTTTGATCTTACTATTTATTCAGTTTCAGTTTTCAATCTTTTCGTATCGACTTATAATAGATTGTAAATCTGAACTGAGCTGAGAACATCCGCCTTGCAGATAAGCCTAAGCTGTTGAACTCTGGATCCACGACCCTTAAGTTAACCTAGATTACAAATGAACTCAATCTCACTATCTAGTAATTTTTGTTCTTGTCAATATTATCAAAAGGTAAATCCACTGACATTTCTTTTTCAAAAAGTACGGTCAAGTAGTCCGGCATGTTAGAAACGTGAATTGTTGAACTATGGATCCAGGAAAGTCAATTGGACCTAGATGGAAACTAAGGTCCTTTCCCCAACAAGATAATGGCACCAATGGATAATTTCCGAATGAATAAAAATGTTGTTTGGAATAAATAGAAACGTAAAGAGTGTATACGTAGCAGTTTTAAAATCATTCCCATTGTTTTTTCAAATGAATGGTAATTCTCTTTCCTCCTACATTTTGTATAATATTAAATCTAATTATGTTGAAGACCAAATGATGTACCACACAACACGTGCACACACGGAAACAGATAATGACCCGTGCTTATTACACTGATAGTAAATCAACTGTTCGGAGACAAACAATCGCAAACACCTTGGCCATGAGAGGTATTCATTAAGCACCTGACACAAACAACGCCTACCTGTAATATGTGACAAAGGGCTGGAGATTGGGGATTGTGGTCACGTTGTTGGAGACCCACAGAGACAGGTAATTCCCGACAAAGTTGGCATGGTTCGGCTGGGTTGAGTCAGCCGCCGGCCCACTAATTACATACTCAGGTGTGACATTCTGCAAGGTATATTAAATACATGGGTTCGCTTTCATAAGCCGCTCTGTCTGGAAGTGTGAGTGAAGGGTGTTACATAGGAAAATCACATAATATGGATTGACAACCTAGGAGCACTAAGGCACTGTAGACATGGATGCAGGTTCTAATCGTGACTTAATGGAAAATGCGTGACGATTGTTTCATGTTACAGAGATAATGGTTTATGAATAGAGATAGTAATTAAGTGTGCTTTACGTCACAATAGACAAATGTCCAGTTATACAAGCAGTTACAAATATGATTGCCATCAACTTATCAATCATCTGATGCAAGCACAACGCATGTCTGGTACGAGAGGGAGACAAAAATGATTAGTTTGAGATTTTTCCAGAATTAATAGTTAAAGAAAATGTAGAAAGTGGGCAATAATAATGTATCATCCTGAAGTATTTTTGCATAATTTACTTCGAAATCTTTTAAAACGTTATTTTCGCATTTTAAATTGACGATTATAACAATATAACCTTCAACTAAAAAGGTATCTTGAAATATACTGTTGGAAGTTGGGGATCTATGGTTAGGTTCGTGGTATTGTTGGGTTGTTTTTTCCACCCGTGTTGAGTGGCCACACCGCCTGTGGCCTGTCAGTACAGAGAGATCCAAGCTGGCCTCAGACACCTCCCAGCTGTCCCACACACCTTACTCTTCTTTCTGTTGTCACTTAAATAACCCACACACTTTTTGGTTAAGCTTCATGCTGACAAGCATCTGATGCGTCTTCCAACAATGACAGTGGCCGTTTTTTCTCGTTATTTACCTACATGATATGATTAAGGCGTTTCTTTCTGATAATAAGTGACATCCTAGATTGTCTGTGTGTTTTATGGGAGCTGCCTGTTGAAGGTCATTGTGTAAATAGACTGTGTTGCACTGCTGGAAAAATATTGCCAGGAATGCTTTCCATGAAAAAAATCCCCAAGTGGGTCAGAAGTTATCGAGTGCAGTTCAAAGATAGACGTTCGTTTCCCTGCGCCAACGACAGCAGGAGGAGATTGAAAGAGGTCAGAGAATTCTCCAAGCACATCCTGCCACCACTGATGTCTCAGTGTAAGTGCGTCACCTACTTCCACATATCGGTATGGAGACTGAAGTGGTGGAGGATGTTTGACATGCACTTACAACATTGTAATCATTGTACACTCACCTATAAAACCGTGATAACATGTAGTCAAAACAGCGTGTGCGCAAAACACGAAGAGGAGGCGTCCAAATGATAATGAAGCCATATAATTAGATTAGGGGAGAAAAGATTAGGGCAGCATTTTTTATCGAACTGACCAAATTATGTGTTGTTTATACCCTCAACAAGTCTCACATGAGAACTAGTTGACGTCATGTGGGGTAGGTAAGTTACCTAAGTAACTGCAGTGAAGTACTCTACAGCTGCCATGTGGCTTCCGCGATGGCTTCTCGAGTGGCTTCAGAATCCTATCTCAATAGGCATTATGAAGGTCGCGATTCAGCCAATTAGAAGTGGCCGGAACTTGGTGGGCAATGACCGGAAATTGATTAGATGTAATCCGTCATAATTGGCCTTTAATTTAGTTTAAAGCTTAGGTATACATTTTATGGGACAGAAAATAGTTATCACTAAAATGGTGATTAGCCTGATTACCGTAAACAAAGATTACTTTCATGGCTTATTCGCAAGTCCCCATTTATGTATTCTTGGTTTCCGTCAAGTACTTTACCCAATTTAGTTCTTTTGATGGGGACACGGTAGGCCAACCCGTGGAACCACCACACTAGTATTCTGGGAGCCAAACTTGGCCTAACGGGCTGGCAACGGTGACATAATATAGGCTTGTTTGTGGTCGTTTCATGGGGTACTTCCGTAGAGAACCTTTCTTAGCTATACTTGTACTTGGGCCAAACCTGATATATATACCTCTTGGTCAAATAACTGGTCATACAGCGCTTGGTTAATTCCAATTATTGCCAAAGTTGAATGTTGTAACTGAGATTTTAACTAAAAAAATGTGTGTGTCAGTAACAGTCTATAGTGGCAGGAATCACGCAAGACAGAAATCACGCAACTCAAATATGTATAGAGGAATGGATGAAACTGAGAATCCGAAAAGTAGTGGCTTGTTTGCGTTGTATTTATGAATTTGCGTGGTAATGTCAGTTCTATAGATTTATCTGGAAAATTTGGGGATATCAACTATAGAAGAAATCATATGTATTCAAAATACCAAAGATCATAACTACATACATCTAACATGTATATACATTACATACGTCTGCAGCTATTAGAGCAAGACATGCTACCGGTTTATTTCGAGAAATTTTCTTTTCAAATAACTTTTTATATCCAGTGGAAAAATGTCAGAACCCAATGAGTGGAGGTAAACTGTAGAGACTGGGTATGGCTGACATTTCCCCCACTGGTGGTGAGTTATTATTATGTGGGGAGACTTAGTTGGCAGGATTTCTGCTGGTCCCACTGTTTGGGCCTCACTGAACAGCCCAGCCTCACTAGACTTGCCACAGACACAGTTTATTCCCAATTTTATGATATATTACATCATTTTATTCATGAAAAGTTCTTTTCATATATATCGTTCCCGATTGCCTTGATATTTGATATTAAACCAATGAATTATTATTGGCTTCCAAAATTGCGCGGTCATTCGTTTTCAGACGTTAAACGCAATATTATGAGACAAAATTTGGTATTTTCATTATTAAGTTTCGGACATAAAACCTTTATTTACGCATATTCGGCGCATCAACGGTGCTGTTTAGTGCGCCCTTACCTCGTTTTAATGCGTTCAGATAACAGAGGTTGCCCCTCGTTTAATGACAGCAGTAGTGTGGAGGCGTTTAATTTTGAGATAAGAATTCCGTCAGACTATCTAATCTAATATACATGATATACAACATCAAGATTGAAGTGGAATCTC
This sequence comes from Lepidonotus clava, assembly GCA_936440205.1. Lineage (NCBI taxonomy): Eukaryota > Metazoa > Annelida > Polychaeta > Phyllodocida > Polynoidae > Lepidonotus > Lepidonotus clava. The sequence goes on along the minus strand of OW387145.1, from coordinate 31,277,810 downwards.
TCCAGCACTATTGACATCATAAAATCCTCCAGCCTTGGAGTCCACCCTGCACACTCCTCCCCCCCCCCCCTCCCCACTTTCTCCCCAACCACCTCCACACCTCAACAAAAAGAAATCCCTGCTCCACCACCAACCAACGTGTAACGTGTAATATGATACCTGGCGGACACATAAAGGGATGTGTGCGTTATTTATAACCGTCCCTCATCTATAAGTCATGGCCGAATCCAAGACACCGGGCCCGTCTACATCCCAGTGGTCAGTCAAGCTGACTGGGTCCTTCGGGCCGGTTAGTCGCAGCCTTGGCACCCTGCCCACCACCACCCAGCCTGGAGCACTGGAGGAGGGGGTGCATGGAGGTATGGACTGCTCATGTTGTTTACCACAGCCCCCGTTTTTCTAACTGGGAAAAATTGGCCGTACCTCTCGGAGGGGATCCGCAGAACGGGGCAAAAAGATTGCGGAAAGGGCCTTCTCTATTTCTGGGATGTGGGACCACTTGTGGGGTGCATGTTTGTGTGTGGGATTTTTTTTTGCACACACGTACGTGAAGATGGTACAGGTATTTTCATAGATTTATAGAATTATGAATATTCAAGGAACAAACATACAGTCCAATTCAAAGTTAGATATAGGGAAGACACACGAACTAGCAATGCCTTTGTATGAGTGTCTTTCTATGAAAAAATAGTTTTAGTCTGTCCGAAAGTATCAGCAAGGGGTAAGGGTTTTGGGATTATATGATAATGTATAGTGAACATTAAAGTAAATACTTGTTTTACCTATTTCCATATACTTGAGTTTAAGAGAATTCAATTAGTCACATTTAAATGGTCAGCCATGTCTGGAGAATGTTATATAAATCTTCATCAAGGTACATTTGGTGTGACCTGGTTAGTGTAAACTGTATCTGTGTCATGTGAATTAGCCGTGAGCGTGTCTTCCCCCCATCCATGTCTTTGCCAACTTCTCATCCCTCATGGCGCCCTTCCCCTTCCCCTACTCAACTTCTTGAAGGCAAACCCTGTCAGCCGAATAAACATATTGACACAGGGGCCACTCTCTGCTTTGGGGCTGCGTGTAGAGTTCTCACTGCCCGAGACGGGTCACTCTCCTTTCAAAATATAGACTGGTCTCTTTCATACCATAGGCTGATCTCTAGGTGGGTCAGTCTCCCTGTGTATAGGTACCAATATACCTCTCCACTACAACAGATTGGTATCTACTACCATAGAGTGCTCTTTACTACCATGTACGTCCCTCTCTCCAATCATATTCTGGTATAGACACCAGTTTTTCCAACCATTGGCCTTTGTCTGTCTCTCCCACCACAGTTAAGTATCTACCACCATAGACATCCCTCTCTCCTTCCATAGTCCAGTCTCTTCTACCACATAATTATGTCCCTCTGTCCCACCACCATAGACGTCCCTCTTCCATCCCATAGACCGGTCCCTTCTACCACAAATGCCCCTCTCTCTCACATAGACCATGCCCTTCTACCATAGACATCCTTCTCTCCTGCCATAGACCAGTCCCTTCCATCATAGCCTTCCCTTTCTCTGCTGTAGACCAGACCCTCCCCCCTCCCACCATAGCCATCCACTCTCTTGCTGTAGACTTGTCTTCTACCATAGCCGGTTCCCTTCAACCATAGCTGTCCCCCTCTCCCACCATACAACATATCTGTCCCTCTCTCCCACCATAGACCAGTCCCTTCCACCAGAACTGTCCCTCTCACCCACCATAGCAGTCCCTCTCTCCCACAGTGGACCAGTCCCTTTCACCATAGCTGTCCCTCTCTCTCACTAAAGACCAGTCCCTCTAACCATAGCTGTCCCTCTCTCCCACCATAGATCAGTACATTCCACCATAGCCATCCCTCCCTTCTACCATAGCCGTCCCTCTCGCCCGTCATAAACGGGTTGGTGTCCCTGCAGGTGAGGTGAGGCCATAGAGGTAATTATCTCGGCAGGTGAGCAGGGGGGTGGACTCCCAGACACACAGGTGAGGGGGGGGGGGGGGTACCGCCAATGGCCACTGCTCACCCCTCTACCCTTACCCCTACCACCCCGGCCGGCCTTTTGTGTGCTGGCTTCAGGCCTTGTTTGCATGCAATGTATAATGTCAGGTGTTCCCGGAGCGCAGCTACTTTGTCCCACCATACCCCTCTTATTGAGCCGCCCATCAAAAAGGCCCTGCTTATTGGCTGGAGAGTTGAACGGCACCAAAAGAAAGTTTTGTATTTGGTGTGAATGTAAAGAGTCCGTTATTTGCATCAACAGTGTAGCTGCCTCAAAGCATGGCGGCATAATTACTCACCCCCCCCCCCTCCCTTCCCCTAGCACCACCCCCAGACACTCTGTGTTCGTGAGTTTGTGTTTGGTTAGATTATGAGAACAGATGGTGGGATAATTACTAGTTCACGATGTTAAGAGTAGGGGAGGCCGTCCCAGAAAGGTTGACGTGCTTTTCCCCCATCATGTTAAAGATGTCGTATGTAAATAACATGCACATTAACATGTGCAAATAACATGTCACACAATTGGGTAATTGGTCCGCACCTTTCCCTTTTTGATGTGCAAAAATCAATGTGATTATTCACAACTATCTCAAGAACAAAACATGTGGCGTCCTTAATAACATGTGTCTGAAAAAAGACTACATATAATCGATGACTGATATATAGCCACTGTGGAAGCGTGGCAAGTATGATTGTTTACTGATGAAAGAGTGGTGTGTAATCAAATGGCGACAAACTGTGTTAATTATGTTTTTTGAAACACAGTTTTTTTGTGAGTAAGACTAAAAGAAAGCAAATGTCTGGTATATTCTTAACATGAAAAGGTATTATGTATATCGTGAAGATGTGTGGCAAAGGTCGGACAATAGAGAAGGTACAATTGGATAGAAATTATATAAACCAAATACAATAATTAGGCTTTCATGGCTAGGCATACAGACTTTATTGGCCATGTTAACTTCAGAGAACGACGAGAGGTGGAGCTGCGGCGCATGTAACAATCATGCTTTGTTCCATGTTCTGTCAAGACATCATGTAAGCAGCATCTCGACAATAATATCGACCCCCCCCCCCACCAACCATCTGAATGCGTGACGAATGCTGGTTGAAATCCTATCGCAACCCACCAGCAAAGTGCTTGACTTTCTTTCTGTGCCGTTATCTTGGCTCGGGCACTGTGGTGCAAGGTTAGAACGTCTACAGAGTACTAAGATTGTTGAAACACTGAACATGCAAGGGACCCCACCGACACTCGACATAGGGTAGTACACCTTCTGGGTGTGGTGGGATCAGCACGGAAGGCGATCAGATTACACCGTGAATAGTTCACCTTTGACATGGTTTACACTATTGTGGTATCTGACTTGTAGAAATATCAGTTACAATAAGCCAATATAATTTGGTATGCACTGCAGGGCTAAAATCAATCTGATTGTGATTGTTTTTGAATAGGCATGTATGGAGTTAGGCCTATATTAAATGTGAGATTTGATATCTCCTTATGGCATATTTCTCCGATTACCTAGTTTTCGCATTTTATTTGGGCCTCCGAATTAGGCCTACATATTTTTCTTCCTATAGTATTATATCTGATTACAAAGTAGAAAGTGTATGTATTTCAGAAGCGGTGTGTCTGAGCATAGTACAACCTAGGGGCAGTTTAGGCCTATCCTCGGCTAAAATCCCACTACTTGTCTTTGTCACGCAATCATAAAAAATAATGGTCAATAAAAAGCTTATCCGAGCCGTCTTGTAGTTTGGTCTCGTAAGTCTGTAGTTGGCGGTGGTGCCAATGTCAGGTTTTGAGTGCTGCAGCTTTTATAAGCAAAATTCAACCAGAGGCTGGCTCTTCCTTTGGTGTAGAATTACCTTTTTATTACAAAATTACCTTTTCCGTTTCACCTTGTAGGCAGTCAGGCTAGCCGGCAGCGGTAGCGGTAAATCACAGTTCAGCGCCGGTGCCAATTTTCCGCTTGAAAATTGACGCCAAAATGGAAATAATAAATCAGAGCCTTTCCCCATGAGGCATTGGCCAGTCCGGTCGACTCCTAATTGGCCTGTACCTAGCCTCTTATCGTTGTGTCCCTAGAGGACCAGCGCGACCCACCGGGAACCGGTGGCAGGCCAGTGGTTTCCGCCGCTGTCACCAGGGGTCGGCACCGGGCCGAGTAACATCCGGGTAGCGGGCGCCATTAGCCGTGGTTGTCTTGGTTACCGAGGCCTGAAGTGTGCATTACGTACTATTATACCACCCGGCTAATACCGATCGCGTGCACTATGGGTACGGATAGGGAATAGGGTGTGTTGGATGGGGAAAGTGGTTAGGGGAGGGGCGGGGTAACAATACGACACTTGTTCTCCAGGATAGAGTGTAGGAAGTATTCATTATTGATCATATATGGAGATGGGGGTGGGGGGGTGGTAGTTCCCATTCCCTTACTCACACCACCGTCTCACGTTAAGCTGGGGCACCCTGCCAAAGGCCTGAACCTTCTTTAATCATCATGTTATGTCATTGGAAATAGTTGACTTGATTACAAAGTGTGTTTGGAAAAGTAAATATCGAGATCAAATGGATTTCCAAGTAATTTGTTTATTTCCTTATACCTGGGAGGCCATTCTTATCTCATCTACATAGGCCTATGCTAAGTTTATAGACTAACAGGCCTACATGTACGCCCACAGAAGTAGGTCCTAATCACAAAAAAAGCACGATCCTACTGGTCCGAGGATTCATAATATGAAAGGCATGCACTCCATCACATAATCAGATTTTTATAGATATATAGAAGGGGAAAAAATAGGAAAGAAAGTCTGAAGTACAGATAGGCCTAGTCTATTTGGGTATCTCAAATCATAGCAGCACCCAGATGATAAACAGGTAACAAACATTAGCGGAGCCTGCCTTGGTCGTTGGCCCAATATGGAGGCCTACTTGTTGGTCCAATGGTGGCTTAGAAAAACGAGGCAGGATCTTACGTCGGTACTTGTCATACACAGAAGCACCAGGTGGTTAGTGAGGTGTGTGGGCACACAGTGGACATTGTCCATTGTCCGTAAACAAGGTGCGATTCAGACTTTTAAACCTTGCCTCTCTCTTTTTATCTTGGAATTAAAAAAATCATCGGTCACGACTCCCCCGTGTTCTGCGTACTTTTGAACTTTAATAGATTGCACGACCTTCCGTTTTCACGGAATGTGCAGTTGTGTATAGGAAATTGTTTTTCAAGAAATTATTATCATTGAGTGAGCTGATGGGAATTCTGTGGGCCTACGCATGCCCTCATGCCACCTCATTTAAAAGTATTGGTAAGTCCCGGGTGGTAAGTGCAGTGGGCCTAACTGGTAAAATCGTGAAGGAGTGTCAGGGACAGTAAATAACTTGTTTATTCTGGAAGTCAGAAAATCATAGTTAATCTTCTCTTTTAGTTTGTCATTTAGGTCTATCAAACATCTGATACATTCATTGAGGTTAGACCATGTTGGTAAGTAGGGGTGACTCAGGGCCCAGATCCGGCCTCCCCCCTATTGCCCTGTCCCCTCCCACCAAAACGCCACTTTTATTCCCACTTTTAGATTTATGGTTATCTCGAGGAAAACAATACACACAACGTCTATCATTATTTCATTGGAAACCATGTAGCCTATCTCATTGGAAACCAGTCAAGAACCTGTATATATATAAGCCAGTACGAAAACACTTTTCTTTTACAGAGACCCTTAATTAGCACACGACGTACATAATTTCTTGACAGCAAAAAAAAATCAGTGGTGGTTAGCTTGATTACTAGATGACACAATAAAGTGTGTCATCCGTGATGTTCTATTTACGAAGATTACACGTTGGAAACAGCCTAACTCCCGATAATTATACCGGAAGGCGAATGTGTGCTGCCAACTAGATTCCCTTCTGTAAGATTAACCAATCTACATCCGGCTTAACAAGACAACACTTTCTGTTTTGTTCTTTTAGATTTTAAGTGCATTTTAATCTCCTTATTCTATGCGCATATCGGTGTTTGGTATTCAGCAGAAGAACGGAGAGATACTTCCTATCTTGGTCTAACCCCTTACCAGGAAGATTATCAGCACCATTATCCGTTGACTTGTATGATAACGCCACTTCATAACACTATAGGCCTACCTACCTACCTCCTAGGGTCATACCCCCACCTCCCCTCTCCTACTCATTAACCCCTCCCTCTTCAAGTCACCAGGTGCAAGAACCTGGACGGGGTTATTCGGTGCATCCTACCTAGTTCACACTCAACCGTGTTTTTCTTCCATTTTTCACTGTATGAATTTTTAACGACAATCTAGTTTTGCTTACACAAAAAACACAGTACGTGGTTTAGCAGACTGAGTGACCCAATGACTAAGAGAGATCACATTTAGAGTATTCGTCATTGTTTTTTATCAAAGATTTAATGGTTCTCCTTAAGACCTTTGAACGTAAAGTTAATTTTATTTCTGCAGGAGGAAATAGGTGGAGGTTGGTGGGGTTAGGCGGCGCCAGGATTTTAAGCCACAAAAATGGGCGGTTAGGCAGAAGGAGGTAGGGGAAGGAAACTGGAAAATTTTAAAGGAAGGGGGGCAGTCAGGGTCTTCAGTGGCGTACCAGTATCTGGGTTTCACGGATGAAGGGACAGTCCCCTACCCCCAACCCTCAAAGATAAAACTTTTATCAGGTTTGGGCCCTTCCGCTGTTTAACCGTTCCCTCTCTTGACCCTGACAGGTCAGTTGAACATAATAACCCCCTCACATTATCACCTAGCAACCGGCAGGGGTCTATCTCCCACCCTTGTTTCAGAAACAGAAAAGAAAACCACATTTAAACATCTCTTTTTGTCCAGGGGTATGATATCTCCACACCATTAAGGATTAATCCAGGTACAGCCAATATTTGCCTACTCTTGCGTGGGCCATTTTTGCGGTTAGGGATTCGCAGTTTTTGTTTGTCACAGAACCATTGGGTACACTTGTAATGGTCTTTTTTGGTCGTTAAAACGTGTGTTGGTTTGATTTGATCTCCCCCATTATAAACAACGGGTGTGATGGGAAAGTGTCAGTGGTGATGTGGTTCATTGTATGTTTATAAAGTTTTTATTTAACCGAATTTACATTTACACACGTTCTTTAGTTTAATTTGTTGCAGTCTTTTTTTACATGAAGTTGTATAAAGAGTAATGCTTACTGGATGCAGTTCAGCTAAGAGATTTGAAAGAAGTAATTCTCAGAAATGGCAGGGCCTCCATTCTGTGGCTTACCAAGGCAATAATCATTTCAAGATTTATAGTTAAGCAGATGAGGAACAACATAAATAAGGGTTTCCCCCACCAAACCCACAAACCACATCTCAAACGGCCAATCTTGAATTTACTCTCCAAGCAGATGATCAGTCACGGAATACAATACATTCCAACACGGATCACCAGTAAACAAACAACTCTCCTGCTTGGAGAGTGACAGGGTCAGGAGGTCAGGCATGCGGGCTGAGGTCGGGGTCACTGAGTGCATTTTGCTCTGACCTCTCGGGAGATCTCGCCGTGGGCGGTAGGTCAGTTCGGAGCGTTTGTATACAAATAAATCATGATCCAAATGGTGATCTCACAAAGTGATCTCACCATGAGTTCTCTGACTGGGTGTCAACCCTAATAACTGGAAACCCACTCACATTCCATTGTTTCTAATCAAAGCACTCTCGGAATTATTGCCTCTGAGTCAAGGTCACTGATCATTGATGTCCGACATCTCTATTATCACTCTTTTATCAAACACGTCACTTGTTTTTGTTGAATGTTTGGAAAGGTTTTGTGGGGGTCAAGACCCCTACATATTTGAATACAGAAAAAAAAATTGAGACATTAGGAACTGAGATATGGTATGATACTTTATCTAATTGCCATTAATCAGGTATGGGAAAGATAAAAATATAGACCTACAGTTGAAATTTTTTTAATTGTTTTACTACCTTCAATCATTAAGATCAATCATAGGGCCTAATGATTAAAGGTAGTAAACCAATTGCATATTGTTTATTTGTTAAATAGAGGCCTATCTACTGAGTTGATTGGCTCCTTTATAGCTATAGTTTAACTTGGTTATTTTGTTAAGTTTATTTAAAGATACCTAGCCTCTTTAGGGTGAATTGATGAAATGGCTATGTAAGCCAGCGAAATGTGGGCTTTGTTCAAAATCACACCATTGTAGTCGATGTACAGCTCCGGCGGTCATCTCAGTCAGGGTCAGGGTACTCCACTTGGGTCCCATTCAAGGAGTCCCCTCTAGGAGAACCATAGACAGATAAGATAAAGGGATGACCAAAAGGTTAGTTGCTGCCATGTGCCGCCATCTTCAGGAAATTAATTCTGTGGCCCCGATTTGGTCAGTCTAACAGGACGAGAGCATTGGGAGGTGATAAGGCATCATGGGTTCCTGGCATCTTGGTGGTGATTTCTCCCGGTATCTTCGCCACATTTAGATATCTTCTCCCCTAAATTGCAGTTTGGATCAGTTGAAGCTCTCATTTTTCTCTTTTGCTGGAACACGAAACAAGTATGATAGACAAGTACATCCTCAAATAAAGAAAAATAAGAAAATTGAACAAATCCTGTTGGAAAAAGTTATTTTTGATATCAAAAACATATAAACAGAAATTGAAAACATGTGCTTGCCTATAGTAACATTTACCAATACATGTCATCCATACATTTATATGGATACCTACCTTAACTAATAATCATATATCATCCCATCACATTATGATGAAGTGGCTTGATCTTGTCCAATTCTCTACTATATCTACTGTGACCTGTGAATTCAGTGACCCCCCCATGATCCTGCCCCTCACAAGTGATAAGTCCAGGGGACATCCCCAGCTCTCAAGGGGCCCCCATGGACCCTTTCCCCTCCTGTGTCCCCCGGGAGTTCCTCATCTGCATGGAGGGCGGGAGAGGGGCCACATTTATGACGAGTCCCCCCACTGTTACCCAGGAAATTCATGAACCTTTAATACTCGCAGCTCGGGTAGGGTCATTTGACGAATAATGCATAAGCATACCATTAACCTTAACTGGTCTGGAAAGGGTAGTGTTCTTATTTTGGAAGCAGTTCCTAGATTTGCATTAGCCCTGTCTGAATTATTTTATTGATTAAGGGATTACAGCAAAACCTTCACAGTCAGAAACATATGTATGCCTATGGGTTATTAATAGATCTAGAATTAATTCATTCTAAGCAAAAAAAAAGTTTATTATGAAACCATAAAGTTATTCAAGATAAAGTAAGCATTATTATCTATTTTAGATGTTTGTGGAATGTGAATAATGGTTATTCCATATCCACGCTTCCACACATATCCACGCTTCTGGGTTCACGCAGTTAAGTTAATAGACAACCAGTAAAATATGATATGTAATTATTTACGAGTAGGTTTATTTTAAGGGAAAACAGTAAAACATGCTGTACCATCAGAGTGACTCTTCAAATAGTGCATCCAGGAAGATGATAGGCAGGAAGTAACGATAAGAACTAATGAATCATACATTTAAAATCAAAACAAAATAAAACCTACCAGATTGTCATACGCATATATATACATCATGTATACATATTTATCGGTGGGGGACATGTAATGGCACGTATACATGGACAAACCTCTTTATATCCTCTGTTATCGCCCACATTGACAGTTGGGGTGGCTGGCGGTGTCCAGCTGTGCTAGTGGGCAGATTAGGCCGATTAGAGAGATAAGCCGCCGACCAGCCTGGAGCAGGAGATTATCGGCCATGCTTTATGTCACTGCTGGTCCCCTGGTGCACAGTGCACACTTATCTAGGCCAGCCAAGGACACGGCGAGGACAAGCGCCAGACTGCCAATAGTATTGGGAAAATAAATGATGAAAAAAGAAACACACCTGGGCCTGTGAAAGCAATAAAATGGGGGCGTGAACATGTGTTACCTTCTGTATTAGTACGATTATGGATACTGCAGTGTGTGTTTATATTGTGCTACATTAATACTGCAGACGTACCCTATAGCAGTTTTTTCAATGAAATATTAAAATTAAAAAAGTTTTAATGGTATGTATATAGGAGGTGTGAAGGACAACTAGTTGTCACACCAATGCATTTCTTTGTTGCTTCGTTTCATGCGATTAAGTTATAACCTGGTAATGTTTATAATGTAGAAACATTGAAACGAGATCATCAACAAAAAGAGAATCTTTGCAATTCCCATGGGATTTCGCTTAGCCCCAGTCAATAACCAACTCGGTTGTTTATGAGAAAAGCTGCGAATCGCGAAGAAAACTTTTCATGTCTCAATTATCGTTTTAAAGCTCTTGGATATTTGAGAAAGGGTACTAATCATCATAGAATTTGCTGAAGTAATCATTAACGGTGAAGTTTTTCGTTTGACTTTGGGGTAGTTATTGTGAAGGAAGTTTGACCTTGAATGTGAGGTTAAGGTCAAGGTCAAATGAGGGCAGTGTCATACCAGCAGGGGACCTATGGATTATTAAAGATGACGTCAGCATGAGTAGCTACAATCAAAGATCCAGCTTATCCAAAATTGTTTTATAGCACTGATTACTCATAGAAATAGCGTGGATTCTGGGTGACGATGCAATATTTTTCACAGAAAATCGCGGAATATTAAATGAGAAACAAATTGTTTTATTTTTACAAAGAAAAGAACACACGAAATTCTTCTGATAGAGATAGGTCATTAACCTATTTGTCTGGAAAAATTAGGTTAATTTCTGAATGAGGTCATAATAATTGAGATGCTCAGATGAAGCCATGTGGTATGGATAACTCATCATAGCTCATTCCATCAGCCTACAACCCCCGCCCCTCCACACCACCCTCACACCCTCCTCCCCAGGGCAATTGTTTTGGGTCATGGTGGTCTTGTCCCCATGAGGTCAGGGTCAAATGCAAGGTCAAATGCCCAATTGTGGCTTAGCCCCCAGGGATTTGTCGATGGATCAGGGCCTTTCCCCTATTGTTTAATCTCTTAATCCCTCTTGGTATCCCCGGGTGAATCAATGTTCTATTTAGGGCTCAAAATGGCATTTTATATTCAGAATGAAATGTGTATTATTTGCTGTTAATTCGCCGTTTTATCAATGTTGTATATGTGTACAATATTACCCAATGGAGATAGCAACTGTATCTAGGGAACCTTGTAACCTCTTATCTCGAGTGGTGTCCTATCTTCTGACATGCAGTTGTTACAAATGACAAGTATAACATTGATTTACACGTTGGATTATGGCCACCCATAGTCATAATGCAACTGATAACCTTGTACAAGTTTATGTAAATATTTTACGTATAGCTAACATATATCTTCTTTACCTTTTTCAGGTGAGTGTACCGTGTTATGTCATCAAGAATGGGTTTCCGTGAGATAAGTACATACATTTGATTATTATAAGCAGTACACGTGTATTTCTTTTAAAAGGTGTATTTTTTAACAGACATCCATAATTTGAGGCATAGGCCTATGCATGTAGAAATAAAGGAATAGATTAACAGAAACATCGTTGGAGTCAGGACATGATTTTTTTTGTAAGATACTTGATTGTTTCAGTGTTCACAGTAGAGGCAAAACAATCTTCTCAAATAAAACCAGATAAAATATCTTTATACATGGCTGATTAGAGGTTCAGAGCTGCAAACTTCGAGAGAATCCCATCCTTTTCCCATGTAAAGTCGTATCGGGTATTTTTAAAGAAGCAGATCTAAGAGAATAGCTCAAGTTTTTCCCCTTTGCCGAATTCGATTGCCACCATGTATTATGTCCGCATAAATAGTCCAGGAGCCAAATCCTGAAATATGTCAAAATAAGGATTTACCCTCCGCGGTGAGCCCCCTGGATTTTCTTGATTTTTTTCAACTTATAGCATCCTAGGGACCATGAATCAAGACGGTTCCGAAGAATTTAGGTATGCGAACACTCTGTAATTACGCGATTTGTGGTTAATTAGCAAAAATTGAAAAACGCGTTATTTCTTAATTTCTCTGGAACTATGTAAGATATGATAACGTGCTATATGTCATCTGAAAGGTAATTTTTTTCCTGATTTTTTGGTATATTGTTTGCTATTGTCATTAATCATGGCAATGAGTAATTAAAGAAAAACTGTTGTTTTAGTCAAAATCATTAGAACTTAAGGATCCAAGGTTAAAATTTGGAATTGATAAACCAAGTCCTAGGTATACTTAGAGGGGATCTTTAGGCAGTTTTTAAAGAAAGTTGCATCTGATTTCATTAGAAAAATAATGTAGAAATCACTTTTTGCTGATTAAATTCTAACCGACTACTGGTTCATTTTGCACTTATATTCTAAAAGGAGAGATGATATCATGAAAACAACACAATATATCCTAAAGTGAGGTGGAAATTTCAGTGCTTTCTGAGCCATTTGGGCACATGCATGTAATATAGTGGCTGTTTGGAGAGCATTTTGGCTCACAGTGAGCGAAGTGTGACAGTAAAACTATGGTTTCAGTAAGATTTCTTTCATCAGTAAAATACCAGGATTATATCTCAGTTTTATTACAAACCATCTTATTAGTGGCCTTGCATTAAGTATGTATGCATCAAGGGGGGAAAGGAAGTATGAAACTTTTGAAAATGTGCATACTTTATAGTACAAATCTAATGCATACTTTTGCCCAAAGGGGGTGGGGGTCTGAGATTTTTGAAAATGTGTGTACTTACTAAATGGAAGGCCCCATATAGTTCTCTCTATTTCATACTGACAAAAAGAAAAGAATAGCCCATAGTAGACTCACCCATTACCTGACCCCAAGCCATGTTTCTCAGGGTATATACATGGGGAGCCTCCAAGTATTACTTTAAAGAAGAGATGAGTCCCAAAAAGACTGTTGTCATATATCAAGGGTTCTGAAACAGTCCTTGTATCAATATGCCAATTGCAAAAAGACCAGGAATGCTATTTGTTAAACTTGATAGATGTGCTACCTCTTTCACATTGTTGGTTTTAACAAATTACTAAATTGTTCTTTAAACTCTAGGATTCTAGACCCATGTGCTTATATAAATGAGTAGCTTGGCTTGACCCTACACAAAATGGATATCTTATATTTTATGGGTTACTGGTACTAGTAATTTCATATCAAATTATGACCAGCCTATGATCATGCTTCACTCAGATTCATCCTACCAACTAATAGGATTCTGCCACATATCTAATTTTATCAGGAGGTGTACCAGGGGGACTGAGACCTCTGTGTGTGTATATACATATCAATATCATTGGCAAGTCCTCAAACAAATATCAAGCCCTGAAACAATACAGAAGTACTTGATATAGCTTTCTATTTAAAAATTACAAGTTCTTGGTATGGCCATTACTGGTTTCCCAATATTATCTAGTAGCATTACTACATTGAGCAGCATGTGCACAGCACCCTTGATTTGACACCATAACCTTGGCACTATGGTATTAGGAGATTATATAAGAGCAACAAATTGCTGTGATTCTGGTTGTAGCCTCAAACTTTCAGTTCTTTAAGCCCCAGAAACAACATTATTCCCTTATCAAAATATAACCATTTTCATTTCTAAACTGCTATGAACAAGGATCCAATTTCCTTAACCTACAGCAAGACACAGTTTATAGGTACTAAGGGAAATGTCAATCATGGTAAATACTCAGAGACCAAAAACTAAGAGAGTGATTACTCAAATACATAAATAATCTTCTAATCTATGATCAGTTCTAATAATCCAACACTGAATACTAAGTCTTTGATACAAAAGGGTATAAAGCTAACTGAGCACTGAACCCATACAGCCTGGATCTGCTCTCAAGTAGAAGCAAAAGGATGTCAAAGTTTAATTAGGTAGATTGGTGGGAGGATGTTAACAAAAGTACAGCAGGTGGTCAGCAATCCCACAATTTACAGCACACTATATAGGTCTGTAGTGTGTTGTACCATGGGGGCTCCCCTTAACCCTCAGTGCAGGTCACTCTGGGGAAAGGCTAGACCTCTCCACCACTGATAAGTTTCTAAAGATCCACTACCTTCATTTCACTGCTGTAAGGCAGCATTGTCTAAACAGTTAAAGTTATCATTTTACTTCACCAGTTGCAGTGATGAATCCCATGCTCCTTTTGGAATTATGTGATAAAATGGAATAATAAGACGGTAATAAGTAGCCAATATTTAAGCCTGCCCCAGCCTCTGAGGGATCCTTTATTAGGTTGTGCACACAGTGTCTTATCAATGGGTTAACTCACACAACAGGGAGATAAGAACCCTAGTCTGCCATCTTTATCATTCCTCTGTCTTTCCAGGCCTTATCTGTTCCCAGGTATGAGGTAAACATTGGACACTGGGGCCAGCAATGAGGGGATTTTAAAGTATTATGGCCTACAACTCCCACCCTCCCTATAGGAATAGGGTTTAATGATGAGTGGGTACAGGGATATGTAAATAGAAGTTTGCAGTACATTGTTATGTCAATTTGTGAATCTTTGGCAATATAAGGAGCCATCCATACCCCTTTGAGTAAATAAATCAATGACTATCCTAATTTGATCAGGCAACAAAAATGAGCTTGGCTGCAAATTACATGGACAAATATTTCTTGCTAATGTAAACTTATTTTACAGTTCCAATGTTGTCTACAGTGGGCCAAATAGCTCAGAAAGCACTGACATATCAACTTAGGGAGACAATGATTATTCTTTTCCCATCTCTTTAGGATATATTGTATGGTTTTCATGATATCATCTCTCCTTTTAGAATATAAGTGCAAAATGAACCAGTAGTCGGTTAGAATTTAATCAGCAAAAAGTGATTTCTACATTATTTTTCTAATGAAATCAGATGCAACTTTCTTTAAAAACTGCCTAAAGATCCCCTCTAAGTATACCTAGGACTTGGTTTATCAATTCCAAATTTTAACCTTGGATCCTTAAGTTCTAATGATTTTGACTAAATCAACAGTTTTTCTTTAATTACTCATTGCCATGATTAATGACAATAGCAAACAATATACCAAAAAATCAGGAAAAAAATTACCTTTCAGATGACATATAGCATGTTATCATATCTTACATAGTTCCAGAGAAATTAAGAAATAACGCGTTTTTCAATTTTTGCTAATTAACCACAAATCGCGTAATTACAGAGTGTTCGCATACCTAAATTCTTCGGAACCATCTTGATTCATGGTCCCTAGGATGCTATAAGTTAAAAAAAATCAAGAAAATCCAGGGGGCTCACCGCGGAGGGTAAATCAAGATTTTCAGGTTTGGCTCCTGGACTAAAAGGGACACAACCTATTTTGCGCTAACTAAAACATAAGCCCTGGGAAACTTAAAAAACGTACCTGGCAATCGTTGGTGTAATCCATTTGAAGTCTTCCGAACCAGTCAATGGCAATTGCTCGGGGTTTCCTTTCTACCTGTGTATATTAGACACCGTATTGATTACCTCTGTAAAAGAGATTGATTTTCACATCAATACACGTGGTGTTGCATCAGGGGGCCGTAGCCACGGAGTCAATATCTTGCAAGGGAAAACTGTCAATATTCACAGAAGCAAAAAAAAAAATGCACCAATAATAAAAATGGCGTGAAAAAATAACACAAACTGTGCTTATACCATGGACTTAAATCTCTCCAAAGCATTAGGTCAATGCATTAATTGTGATTGGTTATCACTTTGGTTGTGATTGGGCAATTCTGGGTCGGTTTCTATGACGACCAGGCTTTATGCTGATTTAAGGGGATTAAAATGAATCATGGAAGTGTAGCAATCTGGGTGGTAATCCAATCCCTTCTCAAATGGCCCCCGCGGCCGTCTCTTGGTCCCCACACAGGTAGTCACACTTCATTGTGATTGAATTAAAAATGGATAAATCATCCTGCAGGGCTATTTACCCACTGCTCTGAGTCTCAACCTCCTCCCCATTCCCCCATGCACCCACTCTAATACCTCCGCCACCACCCCCAACCAACCCCACCTAACCCAACCCCCATCTCAGACCCGCCTTGAGCTGTGAGTGTTCAGCATCGAGCAATTCATCCCCCCCCCCCCATTCCCTCTATGGTTTCTCCCCAGATCTGACTAAAGATGTCGCCACCACTGAGCAAATATATTACGGCCATGTGTCAATGTGCTCAGGAACTAGATACCGCCAGTGTGAGTGGGTTGTGTGGTCAATGACTAGAGAGAGAAGTACTTCTCCATCTCCTTAGTACATTGTCTTCCTCCCATGCGACGTGTGGCTGCTCAATCGCTACATTTTGAGCTGCTCACATTCACAACAGTTATGGTTTGCCTACTACATTTTTTTTTATCTGTTTATACCTTTCGTCGACTTCGAGTCATACTAACTAATTTGAATCTAATATAGCTTGAACGAAGGGCCAGTTGTGGCATTCGTAGCCTATCGTGCCAAAATTCATGAACTAGCATGTAAAGGCATCTCCGAGTTTGACAGCCACTTAAATTTCCCAAACCCCCCAACACGCCAAGCAATTTTTCATAACAATCTGAAAACCACTTGCATGTAAAAAAAAAAGGCCCCTAGTCACATACATTCACATGCACATACCCCTTTCTCAGTGGACCGTTATCATTTACGAAGTCCATGGGATCCTCCTATGGTAAATCATGGTAACTCACATATCCCCCATGTCATGTCGGTAACTGACATATTTCTCATATCGGTAACTAACATGTCCCCCAAGTCGATAATTGACATGTCCCTCATGTTGGTAACTGACATGGCCCCCATCATGTTGGTAACTGACATGTCCCTCAGGTCGGTAACTGACATGTCCCTCATGTCGGTAACTGACTCGTCCCTCATACCGTGTCAGGCCAGACCCATCTGCCCGCCGACATGTCAACGTCATCTTTGACCTCTGACCCTACGACCTTTGAAGGTCACGTCTTCCCCCTTACCACATTCCTTCTCGGCCGGTTTTTCCTCTTGGCAGACCCCTGACAGGTTCCCGCCCATCTCTCCTGGCTGTATTAAGGCCTCTTTACAATTCGTCGGCATGGTGCGGTATTTATACACAGAAAATCTTTGTACAATAGGGGCTAGATCATGGCCGCGTCATACCGCACATTAGTATGAGAAGTCCTTAAAATTGGAGATCCTGCATCTCCTACTTCCCGCCGCCTGCTTCAATTTCCTCCCCAAAATCAACCAACCCTGTTCTCAACTCCATGTGAGCCTCCCATTAGAAATACATTATATACTACATTAGGGGTTTGAAATTCTAATCCCAAGTAATCTCACGAAAGGAATTGGTGGAATTACATTATATTAAAAACTTGTTTAATTCTAAGTTAAACTTCGTTGGCTGATCAGGGTACAAGTCAGACATGCATAACCATGTTTCATTGCGTGACGCGGCTACCTGCATATCACACGAAACGTGGCATTTTAACAGTTATCAATTATCTAAGATATCTGATTTATCAATTAGTACCCCTATGTATCTGATTTACTAGTTAATAAAGCGTATGATTCGTAAGTTTATGTGCCTTGGTAATACATATGTACATAAGGCTAATTATGTATATATAGTATGCATTAATTGTCCCTAGCAACTTAACATCAGTCCATTCAATGCTTAACCCCTTGACAAACATTGTTGAGCTAGAAATAGCCCGCGGGTTGAAAACACCTCACAATAACAGTAGTGGTCCACGAAGTATATTGCAGTTGCTTAGTTATGCAAACAGAAATGAGTGGTTTAGAGCCCACTAACCTTTTACACACACAAGTGGAGTATGCTTAGCAAATACGAAACCAATTGGCCGCTGCCTGTACCCTTTTAACATACAGTGTGATTTACAAGCAGTTTGGGCCCAGCTAGGGGGTCTTTTGACAGGCTAGACTGGGCCTGGGAGTCTATTTGGTCAATGGCTGGGTCACTTGAGAGGTCCCAGACTTAGGGCCATGCGGGGGTCTTTGTGCCCTGACCCCTTCGTTCTGCTGTATACACACCCTGCGTGACGCCATTCACGCCTCCCCTGACCCCCAATAGGGGGACACTTGGTTTGAAAATTGGAAAGAAAAAAATTAAGTTTTGTGGTTCGAAAAATACCTTGAAAATAGGGTTGTAATATCATAAAACAATGTCTTTGAAAATAGGGCTGTAGTGTTATAAAACAGTGTATGTTATTATTTTTGTATCGATACTCATTCGCCATAAGCAGTCCAGCATTCTTGAATAATGGCCTAACAATGTTGATTGAGTAAAACTTTAACAAGTATCAACGATTGATAAAGAATTGCATTTACATCTTCTGCAGCTATTAGGTGACTAAATACGGGTATTTTGATAAAAAGAAAAAGCAGGAGAGTGCATAAATTTTCACAATGGGTTTCTTTGGATACCTACCTTCACAGACTGGGAGTACCCCCCTCCCCCTTTTCAGACAAACCCAGGCACCTCCCCGTGACCCCCTGAATAGCCCTCACCTGTGTATTACCTGTTGTAAGCCACACCTGACATTAAGGCAACCTGTGGGTTTTACCTAAGTGAAAGCCACAGCCTCACAATGCCACATGCTCCCGAGAACATGTTAAATGACATGCTCAATGACATGCAGGCCTCATCCTGTTGTTCCGCCAGCCTGCCGCAGGGCAATACCCGGGCAGGTCGGCCTAAGGCAGGCCTAAGAGAACCACCTGTCTCTTAGGCCAAAGGCCTGAAAAGACCCGACCCTATAGTGTTACCCAGGGATGTCAGTTTTCAGACTTTAGTCTGATTTCAGATTTTTTTAGACTTAAGGCAACTGGCATAAAATTGATCAAATATGGTCAAAACATGGATAAAATCTCAATAGTATCCAAAGACATGTTTGACAGTGGCAATGGGCTTGATAATCCACTTCTGAATACAGTTTCTAAACATTAAAACCAGTTCAGACTTCCTTCAGACTAAGTTCAGATTATCAGAATAGTCTGAAACCTTTCTGAGCAGTGAATAAATACTGGCCTCTGATTGGTTGATATTAATGCAATTCCAAGTATGACTCCTTAATTTTCTTTGATAAAAAAAATCCTATAAGAGCATGAGTTATATGTTATAATTTTATCATTCATTATGTTGTTTGAATTTAGAATGAATATATTTTACAATTCTTATATAATTTGTCACTTAATTGTGAACATGCTCCACTCTCCACTCTCCAAGTCCAGGCAACCACTCCAAGCAGAGATTTGCACTCTCATAATCATATAGTTTGGCATTAACTGTAAGGTTTCAGACTTTTTCATCAAGCCTGACTTACATCCCTGGTTACCTGTCGCAAACCCCCGCCCCCAGGTTAACACAGGCTACCAGTCTGGGCGCATGGGCTAGCATGTTAATTATACAGGTGTCCCAGGTAATTCCATGGATACATGTTCATGCTCACCTGCTTAACCCTTTAGCGGCCAAAACTGTTATAAAAAGTTCGTGGGTTTATGGTTAGGCATTGAACTTTTTTGTGCAATGGCAGGTCATTACTCTACACCCAGATATAAGAACTGTTCTCATTGGCTACAGGTCACATGCAACAAACTGACCACTCAGGCCCTTGGACACTACAGGCCTCCCGCCACTTCTGCCTTCTTCGCCGCCACACTTACATGGACAAAATTTTTCTCCTCATGGTGAACTATGTTGGCGCGACGATATGCAGGAATACTGACTAAGGGGAGTACTAGAACATGGTAGATGTCCCCGCACGCTCGAAAAGACTGGTAAGGAGTGCCAAGGCTATTGCAAACTTTCGCCTGACTGGACGACTGGACATACAAGACCAGTTCCTACTGGACGCCATCTTGCCGGACGACCAGTCAGAACCAGAGTCAACCCTTCCCGTAGCTTCCGCTTCACGACGACGCGCTACTTCCAAAAAAGGGCTACCTCTCACCGAAGCGAAAACGGCAGCCAACACAATGGCTACTCCACTGGTGAACACAGGGGTCATTGCTACACAGACGGACCCCCAAACTGACGAACACACGGCACGACCTACTGGACAGCAGCCGGCGCCGCCGCCGACGCCGCCGCCCCCACCTGCTCCTACTTTGCAGTCCCTACAATCCATGATATTGGACCTCAATGAGAAGGTTGCGAACGCGGTGGCCAGGCGTTCCACGTCACGCTCATCTAGCCGTCCCTCTCGCCCACGACGCCGGTCATCAGAGCACAGAGGCTACTCACCTAGAAGTAATAGAAGCTACAGCAGACGCCGCCGATCCGCCTCCCGGCGCAGGCGCCGCTCCTCCTCCAGGTCGCGCAGACACTCTTCTCGCCGCAGCTCCAGGCGCAGAACACGCTCAAAGTCCCCGCGTTCACCTCGGAAGTCGAGAGAAAGGTCCACCTCATCATCTAGGAGATACGTGTCCCCGAGGCGACTCCGACATGAACCTGCCGCTCATCGCGAAGCTACCAGGGCCCTGGACGCTCAGTACGGTGGACACCATGGGACAACAGGTAAAAGGCTTCGCACTAAAGATATAACACTACAACCTTATAAATGTCTGCCCCCCCAACTAAAAAAGATTGCGGCTGAGAGGAGGTCACGGAGAGATCTCTCTCTCCCCGAGTACGTGTGCGGAACTCTCAGGATGATCCTCCCCTCGATAGACCCTCTCTCTGAATCATACGCAGTTCTCACACACCTGGCGGAGGTAGCGCAGGACGCGGCCACGCTCCCTTGGCCCGCCGTTAAGGACTGGTCCCAGGCTTGCATGGCCCACATCGAAGATGGCCATGCAGCCTGGACAGACTACGAGCTATTCCAGAGCGAACGCACACGACTATCCTGGATCCCGGGCAGACAGGATGTCGAGAGGAACAAGCACCCGTGCCCGCAATTTAACCAAGATCGCTGCAAAAGTAAAGCTACCCACGTGGAGAACGGCACAACATGGTCACACGTCTGCGCAGTCTGCATGTATGGTCTTGGTGAGGAACGCCCATCACATAACGCCAAAACATGCCGCACTAAAGGTAACTTGCGAGCGACTGATGACAAGTACGACGCGAGGGCTAAGCAGTCCCACGCGAAGCCGAAGAGGGATAAGTCAGACAACAGGCCAAAAAACTAGGTGAGGGGCCGGCCTGCAGTGTTACGCTGGAAAAGCGGGCCCGCCCCCAAACATCTTTACTACCTGACACCACTGACGACATTGACCCCTCCACTCAGATACACCTTCACGATAAAAACGGACAACGCACTTGGCCCGCACGTGGCCCTCGCGGCCACGTGCGCCATTGTTTACAAACAACTCGGTCATGTGACACGCACTTCCGGTCGTACGACCAATCGGAACCCTCCTCACAATCGTACTCCGCGGAGCAGTGTTTAAACAATGGCCGACATGGGAAGAAAGAAGAAGAAGAATCACAACAAAAAAGACGACGCCCAGCCGCACACACCGTCGACCACGAACGGACAACAGACAAACAGCGAGCAGCAGCCATGGAACACTCCACCCGAGACCCAGAACCTGGATTGCTGGAGCTGGCCGGTGGCAGAATCAACGCAACCGACCGCTGGCCCGACTCAGGCCTGCCAGCTCCCGTACAACGCCTCGGCCACCCCTCCGACAACGTGGCCCCCGGCCCCGCTATACACCTACAACACGGAGACACAGACGGACTACCCCGGCAGGTACGGTACAACCAGGTTCCACCCATACATGGACATGCCGACATCTGCGTGGAGACATCACCAGTCGCCCCAGCTCTCCATGCCTCTCCGAGAGCCACTGCTGGGCCCTGCCCCCGAGATCGCCCCACGACCGACCTACCCGGATCCGCTCGCCCAACCCCGTTGGGTCGCTCCGCCGGCCATCCCCCGCCTGATGCTCCCGCCTACACTACCAACACCTACGTGGACGTGGCCGATCCGTTCGGCCCGCTGTGTTATTCCCCCCCCTTGGCCCATGTGCCCGCCGCTGTGGATGTTGGCGCGGCCGATGCCCCCCCCCTGGAAAACTCCGTACACGGCACCTGGCCCGCCTTTATGGCCAATGTTCAATACCCTGCCATCCCCGCCGACCGGGCCCACCGATCCGTCATCCCTGCCTCAGCAGTCACCGATGACAGCTACGAGATCGGACTACCCGTCCCAGGCGGGCGACACACCTTCACACCTATAGGTAACTACCATGCCTGGCCCTTCCCCACACTACAACTATCCACAGAGGAAGCAGCTATGTACGACGCAGCCCGCGCCTCGCCCCCACCGGGAGGAGGCCTCGGCAATGTACCTATACGTACCGACCTCATCGTGGCTGAGTGGGACGCCAGGGCAACGGGCCACAAAGACGACCGGTGGATACTTCACTCGATAAGGTATGGCTTTCCCCTCCAGTACTTGGGCCCCCCCCAGCTTACGCCTACCAGCATGTACAACCACTCCTCCGCCACTAGATTCTCAGCAGACGTCAAGAAGTATATAGATAAAGAGGTCGCTATGGGTGCCCTCCATGGGCCCTTTGACACGCCCCCTTTCACCCCCTGGTTCCATGTGAGCCCAGTCATGACCCGTCCAAAGTCTGATTCATCCGAGAGGCGTGTTATAGTTGACCTCTCCTATCCGGAAGGGGGGGTCAACAAGTTCATCAGGCCTCACGAGTTCAATGGTGAGGTGGCCATTCACGATCTTCCCACGGTGGAACACGCGGTTGGGGCGCTGGCCCGTGCCCCCCCTGGCGACGTCCACATGGCGGTGATCGATTTGGCCCGCGCCTACAGGCAATTTCCTGTTCCTCCAACGGACTGGCCCCTGCTGGGCATCACCTTTGAAGGCCGGTACTACTTCGATGGCAGGCTCCCCTTCGGAGCCCGCCTTTCCTCATTTGCCATGCAGTCTATAGCAAGGTTCCTCAAGAGGGCAATGGAGGAGATCGGCATCTCTGTGTACATCTACCTGGATGATATCTTTATGATCTCAAACTCGGAGGTACTAGCTGGCAGACACTTCGACAACATCATCGACCTCCTAGCGGCCCTTGGCCTCCAGGTTTCCCAGGGCAAGGTCCAGCCCCCAGCCCGGAAAGTCACATGGCTGGGCATAGTGATAGACTTGGATCACAACACTATGCACATTCCGGAGGAAAAACTGGCCCAGATAAAGAAGTGTTTGGCCGCCGCGGCTAGACAGAGCAGGATTACTAAAAAACATATGCAGTCTATCCTCGGACACATCAACCACCTTTCGAAGGTGGTACGCGCGGCTCGGGTCTTTGTGGCCAGGCTGCTCGCCGCACTGAGGGCAGCGGAGGGCGACGTGGTGGTGGTAACCCATCATGTCAGAGCTGACCTAGCGTGGTTTTCACGATACCTTCACAACCAGAACGCGAGAGTCATCATCCCACACAGGAGGACAGTCCTAAGGATCTGGGCAGACTCTTGCCTCCAAGGAGGCGGTGCTACAGACGGAGAGCGCTATTACTCACACCCCTACCCGTCTGTTCTCACCGACAACCACCACATATCACAGTTGGAGGCCCTCAACGTCCTCGCTGCGGTCAGAGCCCTGGTCAACGATTCACATGCAGGGGGCACCGTGGAGGTGTTTTGTGACAATCTAGCCAGCATATCTACGTACTCCTCAGGCCGCGCAAGGGACCCGGTACTCGCCGCATGCACCAGGGCCATCTGGTACAAGGGTGCTGAGACAGCCACGTCCTTTGAGTTCGTACACGTGCCCGGCGAAGGGATGGTACTCCCCGACGCACTCAGCCGCATGCATATAGACCCTGCCCTCAGAAAAATAGCAAACCGTATAGTTAGAGATATGTCACTTGTTGAGATCAGCGTGGGGAATGACATGTTCGCTTACAAGTCCTTTGTTTGATTTTTCAGACTCTTTCACTAGTGGCCTGGATCACGCTGCAGTCATTAGACAACGCTCGGCACACAGACCTGGCACGGTCAAGGGACGTGACTCGGCCGTCAGACTTTTTCTGGCCTTTTGCACACGGACCGGCCTACATTATAAGTCGGTCCAGTATTATCATGTGTGCTGGTATTTAGAATACCTGGCCCGATCCACTGATAACCCGGCATCTATAGCCAACTCACTTTCGCACATAAGGACCTTTTATGCCCTGTCCCGACTTGATACGAAGCCCTGGTTCCATGCTAGGGTACTCTCTGCACTGCGGGCATGCTACATCACAATGAGACACGTTCCAACACCAAAAGCCCCCGTCTCCCCACAGCTTCTCAAGAAGGTTCTCAACGGACTACACTCCATACAACATGGCCAGCTTATACACCTCGCCATTCTTATTATGTACGTAGGATTCCTACGCCAAAGCTCACTGGCCCCTCAGTCAGTGGCCACTTTTGACGTCACCAGACACCTTACAGTGGCCGACCTACAGGTCACGCCACAAGGGATTTCACTTAAGGTGAAGTGGACAAAAACTCTGCAGTCATCCGCGGACGCTACGCAGCTTCTGCTGCCGGCCACCGCGGACCCGCTCCTCTGCCCAGTCAGGGCACTCCACGCTTACAACCGGACAGTCCCCCCTCCCGCATCGCAGGACGCCCCCCTCCTTAGGCACAGGGACGGGAATCCGGCTACCGTTCCTTTCCTGAGGAGGCACTGGGCCTCTCTCCTGGCGTTAGCGGGAGAATCCCATCGTAACTACTCACTGCACAGCCTCCGTCGGGGCGCAGCGCAACACGTCTTTAATCAAGGCGCCGCGGATATTAATCACGTGATGCATCACGGAACTTGGCGTTCACAAGCAGTCAGGTCTTATATACGACCCGACCAGGCCACCTATAACTCCGTTCATCACGCCTTACGCCGCATGTAGTTACCTTTGGTTTGGCCATACGGACTTATACGGTTAACATGGAGAACTATTCCTTTTACAAGTGTGTTATTCTTGTTCCAGTTATGTTCTACGAAAGTTATTATCATACCAAACGGTGATTAAACAAACCTGTTCTTAATTATCTGTTCTGTCTTATTTAAGTAATGTGGTTAGGCATTGAACTTTTTTGTGCAATGGCAGGTCATTACTCTACACCCAGATATAAGAACTGTTCTCATTGGCTACAGGTCACATGCAACAAACTGACCACTCAGGCCCTTGGACACTACAGGCCTCCCGCCACTTCTGCCTTCTTCGCCGCCACACTTACATGGACAAAATTTTTCTCCCCGCCCACCACGCCCAATAATTATAATTATCATATCACAAAGGGCCATACGGACTTATACGGTTAACATGGAGAACTATTCCTTTTACAAGTGTGTTATTCTTGTTCCAGTTATGTTCTACGAAAGTTATTATCATACCAAACGGTGATTAAACAAACCTGTTCTTAATTATCTGTTCTGTCTTATTTAAGTAATGTTATGGTTTTCGCTGATTGTGAGAGGTGCATCCCTGCATTGTGCTAAGACCGTATAATTTACAAAAGGTATGCGGCAAACAGCTGCCTGTGTCAACCGTTGGGTGTGAATTACAGAATCTTTGTTAACACTGTTTGGATAAGTATTTATCAATGGTGCCACGTCTTCTTTTAGCAAGAATATTAAAACCAGTTTATTGCTAGAACTCTGGTTTTGTGGTTTGTATATGGGGCATTACAGTAATAAAATTTGGTAAAGTATTGTAAATAATAACGAGCTGCCACATTCGCCTCAGAGGTTGTTTAATAGATAAAAAAATAAAAGTTAGAAACACCGGCATAGAAGAGCCCTTTCTCCTTACACAAAATATAGAGCAGAGGGTTATTATGATTAATTCTTTTTGTAAAAACAAATAAACAGCTGGCATACAGACATAGACAGCAAACATATTTTGTACTGGCAGGGCTGTCTTATCTCCCACACTAATATACAGAAAATGATTAATTTGACCACAGAAGTCGCATAATCACTTATTGAGGTACATAAATCAAGTTTACCTCCAGGGCGCCGGGGGCGGCCTCCTGCAGCCCGGATGGCCCTATCTCTCCAGTAGACTGGGCAGCAGATAACACCTGACAGCCCCTCCAGTACCCCTCCAGTACCCCTCCAGTACCCCTCCAGTACAGGGGGTGCAGGGGTCAGTGGACATCAGAACAGGTGTCCCCAGAACAAATTACACTCAGATGACTGGACCAGACTCTGCTTTTTAGAGAGTTTTTTTAGTTTCGCCGCCGAAGTTCAAAGGTTGGCCATACCATATGTTTGGCCAACTCATATTATTGAGTTATCCGGGGGTTAGTCATAAAGGTTGTGGTGTGAACTTTGGAGTTTTGGATTGCTCCATCAGCCGATTTATTGATTTTGTTAGTTCCGTGAATTAGAATGGATAAGTGGGAAAACATAATTCTATATAGCAGGATGTGGCTTTAGACTTCGTGAAGTAAGTAATAAGAGTAGATAGACATGACATTGGAAACCTTGTCATTTGTATAGTACCACGACCCATAGATATCGATATAAGCTGATAAGGCCTACCGGGTATATATAAATTTGTATTCGGGTGCTCGTGCAGTTGTGTTTAACAACGGCCTTTCCTTTCATTAGATGAAAATTGAAACTTAGCATGTTTGAATTACATGTTAATTACTATATAGGGTAGGACATAAGTGATGTCATCATGTGACAAGTACAGATATACATCCATTTATAATTGAAAATTAGTTAATCAATATACTAATAGTTGGGAGATGAGCAAACTGACCGAACGGCGGCTGAGTCGCGTTATGTCGCCGCACTTGGGACGGTCCTGACACCTAGTGGCCAAAGTGTGAAACAGATAAACCAACTCTGGCATCCCTTTTTCAAAGAGGAGAATAATACTGAGAGAGAATAATTGTTTCGCTTGAATTTCTACAGTGATGTCCTTTCACATTATAGAAAAAGGCCTCTCGGAATTTCATGATGAATTGATAAAAAAAATATTATTAGAGGCTTTTCACTTTGCATGTATGGCGTTCTAGATGGCAAACCATCAATCCCTGTAGTATAGATAAATACATGAAAAGCAATGACCCGGGAGCAATGATCATCACATGATGGATAATATCGACCTTCAAAAGCTATATTTTAAGCCCTTTTTTCAGGAACGGTTATAGTACTCACGAGTAGGTCCTAGAACTCTAACAACCCACACAAACGCCCCCTGAAACTTTCATGCACTTCTCGCACTCCCATTTTTTATTCATCAAGTGGTCAGGGAAGCTAACATGCTCGGAAAATCTTCCTCCTGCCTCCACCCACGTGTCCGGGCAAGGAGATGGAGCCATCAGAATGTAGGTCGCTGCCCCCGCCGGCCGAGCAGCTCCGAGCAGCTCTGAACAGCTCATTTAGGAGCAGATGATAGAGCAGTTTGTGCGCCCATCCGCGAATGGGTTGCGCCATTGGTCGAGCCTATCGCGCCGCATCTAACCTAAACGGCCGACGGCGCGCCATTCGTCCTCCAGGGTGGAACCGTCCAGGAATTGTAAATTAGGTCTCCGAGGGGGGATTGGGCCGTTACGGGGAGGATTCAGGAGAAAGGGGGCGGAGGTAAGGGGTAGGGGGACCGAGGGGGATAGGTGGGGGAGGGCGGATGGGCAGTCATTGAATGGGATCCGGGACGTTTAGAGGGCTTGACCCCTGAGATGGACAGCTCCCGATAATACCTTACCCTCTCTGAAATTGGGCATGCGACAGGGGAGCTGTTTTGAGTAATCAACAGGAGACCTGATTTGAATATTCAACAGGGGAACTATTTTAAATGATCAGCAATCTGATAACTTGTCTCATATTACATCATGCATAATGATAGGAACATTTTAACTTGGTATGTAACAAAAGTTACCTCAACAAAGTAAAATGGGACAAGACATAAATTGATAAACCAACGTTTCACATGTGGATCCCCCCTACGTCTATAGACCCTTACCCCACAACCAGCTCTCCATTTCGACCTGGGTTAGAATTACTATTAGATGATCGTGAGAGTGCACAGGGGTTGAGTCCTAACACTGGATAACCCTGGCTCCCCCACCCACTCCAGGATCCAGTCGGCCCACTTTCTGACCCCAGGCTGTCATCTGGATGACCTCTCTACCTCATGGGCACACAAGACTGATCTCAGGGGACCCATTAAGGGTCAAGAAGTCGCCAATTACTTCGCAGTAGGCATGTTAACATAGCTTTTATCTTCAACATGGAATGGTTGGACTGCGTTCAAATTGTTGTCAAACTAATATACCTAAATCAGTCTAGTGTGCCCCTTGTCATGCAGATTCTAGTATATGGAAGCCCCCCCATAGGGAAGTAAATTTTAACTTCCATGCAACGTCTGCAAATACGTGTATAGACTGGAATTCCTTGGATAGAAATCAAATGTAAGTGTTCCCGTGATTCTTTTTAATTTTTGTAAATATAACTTGTAGTGAGAGAAGCAACACGGAACCTGGTACTCCCCTCACAGAAAGCCCATAAAACTGTTGTTTAGGACGCCCATGTCGTACGCTTGGTTTATTTTTAGCCGATAGTGTGAGATAGAGACATCGATTTGGGCAGGAACTTGATAAAAGACCAATTAGAAAGCAGCGAGTTTACGGCTGCATGCCGATACCAGCGAGCCCGTCCCTGGGACCGGCATGCACCGCGCGTCGCCCCTCACGTGATCTCCCAGCATGCCGTGCTAATTAAAACAAGCCCGGAACGTGGATAAGAAAAAGTAAAAAAAAAAAAAAAAAAAGAAAAAAAAGAAAGGGATGGAAATGGTCTGGAGGCACGTCTAGTGTCTACTCCTCCATCACCGCCTCCAGTAGGTGTGTGTTTACACCCGTGTTTAGCTCCGTAACCACTCCATTGATCTACATCGAAAGTCCATCCATTGTACCCACTGGTCAGCCCACGCTCGATCCTCCAGGGTGATTCCAGGATACTTTGACATGTTTTCTTAATTAAAAACCAGTATACTTTGACAGGTGCATGCTTTCTTATTAAAACCAATAGGCCTATAGTTTGAAATGATATCAAGCCAATGTACTCTGACATGTTATGTTTCCTTAATTAAAATCAATTAAGGTTCACTGCCCAAGTCGGATATTTTACCCTGTTCTTTTTATTGTGGAATCAAGCAAACCCAAGGAGTTATATATTTTGTTTCTACAGTATTACTACAGAGATACATAAGCTTATGTATGTCTATGATATTACCAATAGCATTATAAGATAAACTATAATTTTGGGGGCTAATACTAATTTGTAAATATGGACGCAGTTCAGGCATTCCTATAATAAAAAGAGGTATACTGATAAGCATGTATATTTCCTCCTTTTAAATAGTTTGTTTAGGGGTGCTCACAGTTTATATTGAGGGTCAACAATTAGATCCCAAGCTTGGAAACCGTATATGAAGTACACAGGGCCATTTCGTATGCGTACGCATGCGCACAGATGAATGGGTCCTGATGTGCCCTCAGCAAAGGTCACTCCAAGGTCACCCCAAGGTCGACCCGGGTGAGCAGGATCAGGGGGTCAAGGTCAGTTGGCGAAGCCAAAACAAAGAGCAGGTTTTTATGATATGCAGCATGTTGTTGATTAGGGCAACTGTTGTGGGCCATTAGGACTAGTGTTGGTGTGTTAGAACACGAACTAGGGCAATGAAAATAAAGGGGGATGGTTATTGTTCGCATTTGAACCATTCGATGAGGTTTTCCTCCTAACACTAAATTCAAGTTCTTAGGAAGATATAGGCACAAGCCAATTATACTCCCTTTTACATAGGACTGTTTTAATTTTAGTTATCATTATTTCAATACCTTGGCTAGTAGTCTCGAAATATATAAGGGTACACAAACTTCTGGTTTTGCAAGCCCGCGGGTATATAATTTGGTGATAAAAGATAACAAGAAAAGGGTATAAATAACCCTGGTTAGACCTCATGATATATATCTTTTTACATTGTTGTAGAATATAAATTACAAAGGTAAACTTTTCAGAACATATGATCACCCAGAGACCGCCGGTGGTTGTACGGTCAAAGGTTGAAAGGTCAGAAGATAACCATCCACACCATAACTCTTTCTCATTGAGCCAACAAATGCAGTAAATTCGGCAGATTTATGCTTGACTATTGAATAAGTAGCGATATGCATCTCTGCCTCAGTTCCATAGAATCCGCCGCGTGAATATGGAGGCTGCGTCCCAGATTTTTCTGCCCACCGAACATGGCGGGTATTTATAAATGAAGACAGGCTGAATAAATAAGGCCAAAGCTTGTGTGTATTTGTCGCCTGGTCAGTTTGGGCCGCTGGAGGGGTGGGCTGGTCATTTCACGGTCGTGTGGGCACGAGGTGTGACAGGCCATCCCCTTAATAGGTCGACAGGTTGTCTCCTTGTCTGGCCTGGCAACACACACATGCCTAGCAGCCCCCGCCATTTTTTATTCCTTCACTGAGAAAAAAAATCCACAAATGCCCCTCAATTCTTTCTCTCTTTTAACGACCTTGTGGTTTAGGACCCATTCAAAAGGCCAAGATTGTCAACAGAGGGGAGGACGGTGAATGAGCTGGGAGGTTTTTATGTGGGAAGGATGGGTCGTTTTGCTGTTTTCTAATTGTCGTCTGCTGTTTTCTAATTGTCGTCTGCTCGCTCCATCTGTGGCTGGCCGCCATGCGGAGGCGGCGGGAAGGAGTGGACTGGGGCAGGGTGGGTATTTCTGTAGGCTGTAGGTCAAAAGTTCTGTTTATTTAGGCCAGTGATTCAAGAAAAAGACAGTTCTTTGTGGACCGCGCACTCTGCTATGACCTGGCACTGAACTTGCGCCAACTTATTACTAGCCCTCTAAAAAGTAATAAGACTACTGCCAAACTAAAAAAAGTTGCGGTGAAAGTTTTGGTCTTGCACGCCTTCTGAGAGTAATGCCAGTAAATCCACAAATTATTCGCCGGCATCAGAATGTGAATAATATCCACTCAGGACAGTGTAAGGACAACTTTTTTTAGTCATAATTTCCTTCAGGTGGTTGTTAGTCTCTGGTAAATGTGGTCAGTATTTTCTCTGAGCAATGCCGTAAAAACAAACCAAGCAGAAATAAGGAGACGGTATTCATGTATAGGATATCTGCCCCCTTGACCGTGCGTAAACTCGACTTGCAGGCGTCACCGTGATCAAATTACCACTGATAAAAGAACGACAATAGTACCGACCTAAATTATCCGAATTCTTTGACTCCTGCAGGAAAGATCATCACTGAATAAACAAAACAAAAAATACATTGAACTTTACCGATCTAGAGTTACAACTGAGCGTCGCGGCTCGAAATGTCATCACATTGTGGCGAGGCCGATGCACCCGGATTTGAAAATTAAAATAGCACTGCGGCATGGGGCTTGTGGTCAGTCGAGGCTCGTCCAGTAGATCTATGGCGCGCTTTTAGGATCCGCCTGCCAGGCTGGATACCGCTAGTCGGCCGTTAGGTGACTTTGATGTGACTTTTATAGCCTCATCCCGGGCCCCTCCGTCACTGACCCGATACCGAGTCCACCCTTACGGCCCGGCCAACCCTCAGCTGCCGGCCCCGGCCCCTGTATCTGCAAGCACCCCTTGGTAGTAGACCCCGGGGGTGCATGGGGGGTACCACCGACCCTTGTCTGGGCCCAAGTGGACAGAATAGCATCGTAAACTCGACCCCCTTCTCATACACCCACCCACCCCACACCAACCCCTGCTTGACCACTGCTTCTGACCCCAGGCATAGTTTAGCATCAGCAGGACCTCCAGGGTTTATCATGGACAGTTTTCCAAGTTAATGCTGCCTGCTCCATGTATATTTAATGAATCTGCGGACTAATCCTGTATAAACTGCTCGTTTGTAGTTATTACGCCGTTTTCATGAAAGCCTCCCATCATGACACTTCAACATGAAGAGGATCTGTATAACTATAGCCGCTGCGGCCACATGTATTTATATAAAAATATTAGACTTGGCAAGTGTAATGAATAAAACTGATACCGTAAATGGACATGCCCACTACTGTTTACAGATACATAGATGTCAATGTTCAGGGAAGCATACTAAGGTTGCAGTGGTATTCAAGTGTACCTGGAACTTCGGAAAACCATGGACAGTTTGGGAAATCTATTGAAAATTCGTGGAAAATAAGTGAACATTTGGAAAAATCGTGAAAATTTGGGATGATAATTTAAATTTTTTGGAAAAAAAAATCATTGAAAGTTGATTAAAAACCAGATGATAAATTTGTATATCTCTAAGCAGTCTATTATTTTTCCCCTATTTTCCTCCAAGTATTCCACAAGTTTGGGTGTACACCCGCCCACCGGTGTATAACGTCAGCAGTACTGGGGCAGGGGAGGCTGGGCGGTGTAATGAGATGACCACCCTCCATATTTTGTGCACACCTGACCACAGGCTGACCCCTAGAATGGCCATTACCCCTCGTTCACCCACCCCTAGACCGTCTCCCCATCCCCCTGACCCCCAGCCCCAGCCACCCCTCTAAACAACACAACCCTGGGGAAGAAGGGGGGTACATATATTGAATATGACACTACAAAGTGGCTCAGAAAGGGTTGAAGGCACACACGTACAGTTCTTGAAAGGGAGTCTTTCACTTTCTATGATCCATCTCAGGATCCATTTTTTTGGGGGAAGTTGATCAAAACAAACAATGCATAATTGGTAGTTCAACATAAACCATCCAGTTGAAGACTAACAATGTCATCAACTAATCCTATTAAGCTCTGCACATCACAAGTACTTAATAAACATGAATTCTACGATGCCTTAATGTTTGATAGATTTCATTTTTTGTCACCAGTTGAGGCTGTTCAAGACAGCGAATTTTGGGCTGCACAATGTATTTCAAAAACACTGCCTGTAATCAAAAATAGCAACCAAGAAGAATATCTTAGGTGTTCTTGCTTTACTGCAAAAGAATGGTGGGAGGATAACTACTATGTAAAAAATATCTGCCTTTCTAGAGAGAGTACCCTCCCCCACCTTCTGTCTCCACACCTACCCACCACCCACCACCCAGTGCCCAGCGGGGTCCCTCCCGGGGCAGGGTTTCAAGTGGCCTTGACCCGCGTGTAGGGGTCAGGTCACACGAGGTCAGTGGCCCCCAGCCTCTGCCTACAACGACCTGTGTTGGGGGTGTTTCAGGGAAAAATCCTTTATTCTCCACCCGACCTCTCTGTCAAAGGAATAGCAATAATGCAGATGAGTATTTTTTTGCCCTGGTGGCACTTATCCTTTTGTGCTATTGAATTTCATATAACACTGATGTGGTAAGAGGAAGCTTAGCTCAAGTGCCGCCAAATCATCTTTGCAGCAAAAATGACTGTTGCTGTGTTGGCATTCTTCAAGCAGATTCCCCCTTGCATTGCCGTAGGGCTACAGAGGGAATATCTGTGTGGAGAGCAGCCAGTACATGAGAGTGACGGCGGCAAGAGGAGCCGTGATAAAATCGGACGCCGTCCGCGAACTCATTAATATTCATGAAATGATGGTTAGGCCCCGCCCCTTTGGGTGGGCGGGGGTTGCAGTAGGGGGAGGTGTTGCTGTCGCGCAACTCATACTACACTGTATGTTTGTATAAGGGGATGAGTAGGATGTTAGGCTAGGTACAACACTGCAACAATCACGAGGCACATTCCTAACTCTACATTTAGGAAATTCCACTAACTCAATGGTATATTCAGATGCATAAATGGAGGTTTTTAAAGTGGAGAAAAGTATAGGGTTGTATTGCGCACAGTGGTATATCGCGCATGGTGCTGAGATATAGCAAAATGTATAAAATTATGCCCATAGATAATTAGTAATTACAAAGATTACACACACATATATATGCAGTGCACGATACATGTATATACTGATATTTCTATACATGTCAATATTTTTTATGAAGGATTTTATGAGATATTATATTCCCTGTGCTTCCAACTATCATAGGCATGGATGATATCAATGAAATGTATGAACGGATCTAGACCCATACTTAATATTTGACTCTTTTTTCATCTAAAAACCATTCCTATATATATTATTTTATCATTTTAACAAAAATGCGCGATATAAGCTTATGTTATTCTAATTGGGCGTGTCCCTAATCGATAAGGGTTAAGATTACAAAAAAAATATTATCAATAGGTACGCATCATATGGTCCTATAACACCAAACAAACCCAGTTATTTCTATTGCAAAAACTAATGAATGACAAGGATTAATTTCATTACATTAAATAAGGTGCGCGATGTATCACTATCAGTGTACCGTACAACCTCTTTACCCAGTAAGGTAATATATATGTATAAACGGGTTTTGATCTATTGATAACGTTTGAATAGAAGATACCCGTAACTAGGTTGTTCATTTAGCACAAGTGTTAATCATTATCTCAGATAGTGTTCGGCACTAGTGACTGCCACAACATAAAGGTATGAAACCTTTATAAGACTCTCCCACGAGATATAGATAGAGAATAGAAAAAGATAGGTCCGTGTCTGAGGTTTTTTTGTCAATAAGTGCCCCGAGCGTTAGCGAGGGGCTCTTATTGTTAACTGGTTAATGAGCCCCCAGTGCTGGTCATCTAGCCTCGAGTTACCAAAGAGGAATGATGACATATAGCAGCATACAGAAATCTATAGAGACAGATATTCCAGGATTCTTTTGATTTTTCTTTTTTCCTTCTCTGTTTATCATTTCGCTTGAGAAAGACAGGACGTGCTACAATGTTTGTATTCTTTAACTTTTTTTTCCAGTTGTTCATTTGCATGTATATTCATTTTAATTTTTCTTCACTTTGTCAACCTCCCTCCCAATATATTAACCTGCAGGGCTTAGTAACTGATTTTAGTGATTAAGTTAATCAGGTGAAATTCACCTGATTGTGCAAGTAAAAGAAAATATGTTCCTAATATCTATTATCTGAAAAGTGTTATTGTAACGAGATAGATATGGTCAATAAAAACCCCTAAATAATTAACCCTGTATGGATAGGCAGTGAAAATGCAATAATCTTATTTTTGGGATTTACATCGGGCATATCAGGCTTTTATTGTGGATAACATGTCCAACATTTTATAAAACACAGCCAGAAAATATAAATGATTATGATACCCTCCATTCTCAAGTTGATAGGAAGGATGAGCACAATGGATATGATATCTCATAAAATTTCACAAAATATTGAGTAAATATGATAGAAATATTAAAACCGGGTTGTATCGTGCACCCTGCATATGAGAAAATATAATTCTTTTCACTATCTAATAATAATAGATATTATAACGTGATTATTATGCTTCAGCCCAATCATTATTGTGAATTCAATTTTGTTTTCTTTCATTTTTACATTTATGCTATATTTAAGGCTAATTAAATGAAAATGCACAATATACCACAGTGCGTGATACAACCCTGTTTTACCCTATATCATTCTGGGCCTATTAGGCTAAGTAGACTGACCCTTTTCATGTTTGGTTGGGATAAAGGTACAGACATCTGGATTGTCCTGACAATATCTGCAGGCTCTTAGTTGCCAAACGATTTTCTCCCATGGAAAGTTCTGGATACGGGCCTGCTAATGCTTATGGCGGTAGACGTATATCATATTAAGGAACGCAGAAAGATGATCACAACGACCTATGATCGCAACTGATTCTTTTGGCTTATGATTCAAACGCAAGCATTGGGTAACTAACGCAACTACCCACTGTGTTCCTTAAGGGCAATTGCACAATTTCATTTCCCCACTTAAATTCCACATGGTGGTTATATGGATGCCAGTGGAATCGAGTTATAAAAATGTTCATGTTTAGGCCTGTACCCCCCCCCCCCCCCCCCAGCCAGAGGGGGTTATAACCAGAAATACAACTCCCACGGGATATTTTGTGGAGGTGCCAATTTTACATTAAAAATAGAAATTTGGCCCAAAAACAAAAAGTCGGGGGGGGGGGGGGGCATGCACCCCCCTTCTAAAGCTGCCCCTAATAGCATTTTCTTATATTCGACATGCGATGTTGGGGACAATCAGACATTTAAAACAATTTTCATGGCATTTTCATGTTTTACCTTCATTCACTTCTTATTATAGTAGATACAAGATATTAGGTATAATAAATGCGCGATGATAGCCTGACATGTACGATATAAGGCCTAATTTATTCTATAATAGATATGAGATATAAGATATAATAATTGTGCAATAATACCCTGACGTATGGCCTAAATAAGTATATTGTTTAATGTGCCTATAAGCAATAAGGGTTTAGGGTAGACACAAAAGAATGATATTGACAGATATGCATCATAGGGACGGGTAACACAATACAAAACGGGCAATTCTTATTCAAAAACAACACTGCTTACTACAACACCCCCACGACCACAAGCACCCTGCTCGACGGTCGCGCCTCCCGACACCAACCCCCTCCAACAACCAACACATCCCCCCCACTCCCCCACCTGTGCGACACCCACCCATAAGGGGGCGGGGCTTAGCTAGCCTGGACGGCGTCCCATTTTATCATGGATACTTTAGCGTGACGGCGTCGATCCCAGGGTGCCAATGACCGGAGGAATCCTGAACTCTCCAAACAGATCCAGAGGTACTATTTGTGTATAT
Organism: Lepidonotus clava; assembly: GCA_936440205.1. Taxonomy (NCBI): domain Eukaryota; kingdom Metazoa; phylum Annelida; class Polychaeta; order Phyllodocida; family Polynoidae; genus Lepidonotus; species Lepidonotus clava. The sequence goes on along the minus strand of OW387145.1, from coordinate 31,241,157 downwards.
TACTGGAGGGTATAAATGAGTGTGGCTGGAGAGTGATGACTCTTCATGGGGTGCTTCCTCGCAGGATCCCAACCACGTGTTTCCCACATGAGGATCGTTTCTTTGGATTTCTTCCATACTATACTGAATGATAACAATAATAAAAACCTATAAAATCTTCCAGCCACGTTATAAAATGGCTTTTGACGTACTTCAATTCAGCCAGGGTAAACAAGACTAACAAGGCAAAAAAATCTCTTCCTGAGATTCTGACACACCAAAATCTTTTATTCAGAGTGTCACATTAAATATATGAGGGTCTCCTGTCGGCTCTATCGATTTGAACTAGAAGTAGATCTCAGGGTAGATAGTGGCATAAATAAAAGACATCTAGAATGAAAATAGGAATGTGAGCTCACCCCCTGCCTTGTAAGTGCCTATTGTCTTCCCCCACTGTAGCAAAAACCAATAGATTGATGTCCTTGATGTGACATTTTGGTCATATCTATGTATACCGCTTAGGTTGGTCGGCGTCCCATCGATATGTTCTTTAATGCCTGTTTAACAAATCCCTTTTTCCATAGAGGAAGGCTAAAGATGTTATTCAATACATGTTAATTCATAATACCATATCTATAATCTACATTCCTTATGTACCAAAAAAGCAATTGTTTATGTAGATTATTTCACAATTTTTGAAAAAGGGCTTCACATCTGGTTCCGGTTACTCTGATTGGTTGAATCAGGGGTCAGATGACCTCACCCTGAAGCCCTGATGGGGTCACTTCTTGGCCCACGTGGCCATGTTGACGTAGGGTATTTCCTCTAAGCCTCCAGTGACCCTACCCCTCAATGACCTAACCCCCTAATGACCCAACCTGTTAGATCACCTCCCATAGAGCACCACCTGATCCCTCCAGTCAACAACACCCCCCTCAATAACCCCCATCCCAATAGAACGCTGCGGGGGGTCATCTATTCACTGATGACGCAATGCTGAGTAATAAGCCACCCTGCCCGACCTCCTCAGTTCGGGCTGTGGTCGCCTGGGGGCGCCAGGGGAGGTTGTAGTCGGTTGCATCGGGTTGTTCGACAGAACAGATGGTAAGCCGGCCCCCGCAATGTTACGTGGGGACACTGGTCACATGACCTGAGATGGGGTCAGCTGAGGTCACCACCAGATGGCGCTGTCGGGAGTGGTCTGTGGGGGAGAGTGGCAGGGTGGGGCGGATGCTTAGACTTGAAGTGGTGGCACACTGGAAACCTGAGAGTTAATATTATGCTTGTTTATTGTTCTCTTTGTGTTATTTTACTATTAATTTTGTCTTAGGCATGGCTAGATGTGCTCTTGACAGCAACCGCATGTGAAATGATAGTTGAGATATGTTACTGATTATTGTAAGGAACCACTGGTAACCCCTAAGAAAAAAACTATCAAATTTAATTGTGGTATTGCGTGCACATAGAGAGTGGTATGCTGGTTTAATCAAAGTAAATAGTCTAAAGAGGTGATGGTTGAAATGATTGTTTAAAACTGTATACAATCAACTGAAGCTAAGGGGCATGCGGGGGGGCATGACAGCGAAAAAGGAAAATATCTAAATGTTTGATGTACCAAGATAGAAAGTATTTTTGATTAATTGAGCAAGGGAGGATCTTTAATCATAATATTATGCTACTAGACAAACAAAGGTAGTATGGGATATCATGGTGATGGAGGGAGTAGTAGGAATGGGCATTGGGGAAGAGGGAAGTGGGTTGGTGGTAGCACAGCCTCGACAATATCTGAACAATAACCTGGAAATAATGGAGCAATAAAGACATCGTTCATGCCGACTAGACACAGTCAGTAATAACGTCCGTTTGGGTAGGCGTCTCCCACCTCGCCTGCCCACCCCTAACCCGACTACCGCCAGTCCTTCATTCTAAGGCTAACCTTAAAAAAAAGTTTGTTTTCTGTTTACCGCCCGAGTGGGTATTTTAGGGCCGACTGGAAACTTTTTTTTTCATTTTTGGGAAAAAATTTTTTTTATCAAATTTTTCAGTTTTAGCCTTACCAACCAAAAAAAAAAAAGAAAAAAAAAATTCCCGACCTCCCGACTGTATATTTGTCTGGTCACTCGCTGGACAGGAAACAATTTTTTTTAAAGGTTGGCCTAACCCCCAGCCCTGCCTACCCCCAACGCCCAGCCCGCGGTTTTATTAATGCATGTGAGTGTTTTTCCCTTTCATGGACGAATCATGTCTCGGGTGGAAAACTGTCGGTGGGTGTTAATCGAGGCGACGCTTTGGCGTGTTTCTTTTCTTTTTCAATTGTATTTTTGGGGCGTTTTTTGAAGCTTGATTGTTACTCGGGGGTGTATGAGCTGTGGGGTTGGGGGGGGGGGGTTATACTTGAAGATTGGGGTAAGGTGTTATGCATGAAGGAGGTGTACACATCCAGATTCGGGCTGTGAGGGTCTCAATTAATGTCACAAGTCAGAAAGACCGGAACTACAGTGATTATAACCGGAACTGGATTGCTAAACCACTCTCAAAATATCATAATTTGATAAATCTGAAAGGAAATCAAACCTATAATTTGATAAATACTGAAAGGAAATCAAACCTTAAATAGGCCTAATCATGTGTTTTCCCCCGTCTATACACAACATATCATGGGTCAAATGCCTCCATCTCTTGTCTTGAGAACAAAAAGGTATAAAAAACCAAGGTGGTGGAACCCGCTTAGTTGGTATAGGAGGACCTCCGAGCACCTTGGTATTTCCCCCCTACCACGCAACATGCAGACTGCTTACCTACAACCCTGACCTGCCATTGGCTGGTCGCTGGAACCCGCGGTTATGAAGGCAGGCCCCATTAATTACGCCGGGTTGAATCGAGGTCAGCGCCCACTGGAGCAGAAACGCAGGAGGAATGAGAGAAAGGGGGTAGGGAGGTGAGGTGAGGGTGGCGGCACTACTGGTTCCGGTGAGGTATCGACGATAGAAATGTCGGGGAATGCGGGTGGTTTTTTCATGACAATATTTAAGGCCTTAACGGAGCAGTTGTATTGAAGATTATCATATATGGATGTACATTATGGAGAGTAGGGGTATATTGCTGATGTTATTGTACTAGTTAGCCTAGATGCACTAACGGGAATCACCTTACCACCACCCTGGAGGAAGTGGGCCACGGCCAATGCTAACCAGCCGCACTCACTGGAGGAGTCTAGTACGAGCACCACTTAGCAAAAGGAGAACAAGAGGGGACGAATGAATACACTGGTGTTTCTGCAAAGTAAAACACCACACACTGACACCGCCACCACCAACCACTACCACCACCACTAGGTCCTCCTAGTTCTCCTTCCCCAACCCACAGCACCACCGCCACCACCTAGCACCACCACCACCACCGCCGCCACCGCCACCACCGCCGCTCGGCAGGGCCGGTGCACGGAGTACGCGCACTGTACCGGGTAGCCCTGGCCGCCCGGCGTCGTCGTCGCATTCAATACTTCACTCGGGGCCCGTGGCTGCAGCGAGCGGGGGCTGGCTGGCTGGCGAGTGCAAACCGCTTGGTTAGATAGATCGAGCAAGGAACACACACACACTGAGCAACAACACTACAACCACGGCGTTCTGGATAACGACACTGCGAAGTCGGGGATTGTTACTTCATGCGTTCCTCCAGGGTGTGTGACTTAAGAATCGCCCGCGTGAAACGGTTGGAGGTTTGGTCGTTCCACTCTCAGCGGCGAGGCCACTCTAGACAAGGTGTGGGTGTGCGGCCCTGACCCGAGGGGGGCCTGGCTGCTACTAGTACTACTACAACAACGTGGTGGAGGCCTGTGGCCGGGAGAGGAGGGAGGGAGCCGCGGCTGCTGGGGTTAGTGGTAGGAGAGGCTGTGCTAGCCTTCCCCCCTTAGGTCACCAACCTCATTCTCTATCCGTCTTCCGTCCACAACTACCGTGTATGGAGTGTGAGTGTACTGGAGGTGACGGGAAGAAAAACCCGCGCTGACTGACATAGATATGGTCGGCACCGTAACGACAGCGACAAGGACGCCTCGTGGCTCCTCCAGTGTTGGCAACGACGACGTCGGTGTCACCAGCGACGACGACGTCAGTGTTATTGTTATTATTACCAGGCATTTGTAGCTATAATCTATAAAGGCAGCAGCGTACATCTAACTGTAAACATCGGGTACACTATACGCCCGGATTGTTGTTTGTAGTGCGGTTACATACCATTACACCACCGCCCCATATAGCATCAAACGTGGCTTCGACTCCGCCACCGCCGCCCGCCCGCCGTTCGATGATGCACCCGGCGATAGATGACAGCCAGTAGGCCACTCTAGTGCACTGTCAGGACACGAGTGTCACTGACACCAGTGATAACCAACAACACACCCGGCCACCACCACTACTACCGCCGCCAAAACCACCACCACTACTCCTACTCCCACCACTAACACTTACACAAGGGAGATGGGTCAACTGCTGTCAGTGCCACTGACACCTACTTCCCTGTACTAGTACAACCAACCCCATTATCCCCATCCAGCCAACGCCTGGAGGAAACAGCGCGGATATTGAATTAACACACCCCTCCAGAGTACAGTCACCCCGCCCTGTCTGCCTGTGTGTGGCTTTGATGGCAGCGGCGGCGACGACGGGAAGGTGGGGGAGGTAGTACTAGTAGGTAGGTGTACCGAGTTCGGGTGAGGAGCACTGGAGGGATCCACCAGACCCAGGAGGCGGCGGCGGCAGCATCAGCAGGAGGAAGAGGGATCCCCGTACTACAACACTAGTACAGGGTACTGGAGGAGGGTTGGCCGAGTACCCAGGAGTACTACCCGTCAACATGAGACGCACCGGCCTCAGCTGCGTCCTCCAGCTCCCCTGACATCCTCACCTATATGTACTGAGACTGAGAGGCCGGGTAGTAGTACTAAGGCCGGGTGCGTTTTGTTCCGTCTCCAGAGCGTGCCATATACATGATAGTAGTACTGCTCTGAGTACGTCTGTACCTCCGGAACACTCCCCCTAGACACCTCCTGGTCCAAGCAGGTCACTGGAGGAGACAGGATAGACTGAGGAACGTGGAGGAACCCAAGTCACACACCTTTGTAGTAGGATGTGCATTAGAAGGGATTAACACACTTGTGCGAATACACACCCATTTCTGTGTTTGTAATCATTATATTACCTCTGAAGGTATAAAATTTAGCAAACGACTACGTCCAGTCATGTATAACAGCCCAGAATGTAATACAAGACGGCGGACACCCTGAGGGGAATAGGGAATTAGCCCAATGCTAGTTTTGAGTGACACAGATACACCCCCGTCCAAACGGCCCAGGGGGGTTGGTGAAGGAACCATGGGCCCTTCAACACTGTGAGTACCCCAATTATCGCTCAGCAATATTTGGCCACCTACTTACGTTGTTTGGACCACGACTGGAAGATATACAAAGAAGGTGTGGTTTGGTGTTGTCCTCCCACTATGGCCAGATTGCATGGGGAGGTGAGAGAATAAAGAGAACCGGTGCCTGCGCTTCTACGGTCATCAACCCGCAAGTTGTTGGATATATTCTAAGCATCACCACCCCCACTCACGTCTTCATGCCGTTTGGGATGAAGATAGGCAAAGATATGTTTCGAGGTCCTCTCCCAGATGCTTCTAGTAGAGGTGGGTACGAAATGTTCAAAAAGGTCAAAAAACTGTTTTACTTTTAAGTGTTTTGGTAGGCCAGGTCGTGCTAATCTCACTCGAGGGCCCACACAAACAGCACGTGTGTTATGTGTGCAAGGTTTTTGCTAAATCCTACTTCTTATTTATTAAATCTCTGTACAAATATCAGGTTTTTATTTGAGAGTCTTATTGTGTTTTTGTTTGAATGCCATATGGGTATATTGATCCATTTAATTTGAATACAAGTACATGTATACTATTTTATTCAATTCCAGTATTTTTGTATTCTTTATGTCAGTTATATCCTGGTCATGAGTGTCATACTTATATTTAGGTCATGTGCAATATAGCGTAAAAACTGCACATGTTTTATACAGGAAAACAACAATCAAAATACCTCATTTGATAATAGTTTGATTCAGAATACAAGAATTCAAAATATGTGCATGGTCTTTGAGAACAAGGTACAAGGTCTAGTACTGAAAAGCTATAGCATATTTTGGGGAATGCATCCATACTATTACTGATTTGTTCGTTTAGCAATATAGATCACTAATATGAATAATGTCAATCTGTATTAATTACATGTTCAATTAGATTGAGTAACAAACACTCTTTATTAATCCTAGTTATACCTGATAGGTGCAGCGTAAAATAACTAATGCATTATATATATGCAACCACTAGAACATTGACCCTCACTTATGACTCGACAAACATGATTCCAGAGTTTAAGCTGATCGATTGCTTTGAACCAGATCTTAGATATGTCCTCGTTAATCAATACGCACCAGGATATGCATGCACATAAGTACATTCCCACACTTCTTTGAAAGACAGCTGCATGTCCCTGAGTTATTATCAGTCTATTTAATATCGACAGAAGATTAAAATCTGTAAGTGATGTATCCATATGTACTCTTAAAGTTAAACTTAGATATGTGTTATCTTCTGATAAGGGTGTTTGTCCGGGCTATTTTCGGTTTGCATTGATTTTCTACCTAGTCCGGTTCTACCACTTTTAGATAGGATAGTGCACGCGCTAGACAGTCTTATGAGAATAATTACAACCCCAAACTCCCTGCAGTCTAACTATTGTAATATAATAGCCCTAAACCTGTCAGTATATAACACGATATACGTGACTGTTGGCTGGCACGTGACAGCCGTTGCCATGGCAACATCCTTATCAGGTTCTACTAGATACAAGTATGGCAACGTCTTCGGGTCACCGAGAGGTCACGGAGAGGTCGCCTGAAGGTCACGTTATGTATGCTGCGTTAAGCAAGCACCATGAGCCGGTTTAACCAGGTATAAACAGGCCTTAAGAACTCGGAAAATGGCGGGCAATGCTTTATGTTTATTAAGGATAGACTTTGGGGGTTGAAAACGAAGAATTCTAATATCATAACTCAAGTATAAATAACAGGATAGGGTTTCTAATTAAATGGAAGACTCCTCCAGAAATTACAGTTTTGGTGCCTTAGAAAATATGGTACTTCAAAAGGAAATAACTCTACTTTGTTATCTCTCCCCAGACAATTCCATAAATATTCTTTCGATCTAATCTACTGATACTGCAGTACTTGATGTACCCCTTATACATTAATTGGTAGTTACCCATCGAGCAAATAACCATTTTCACAGTACTCTCTTTTAGGTATACTTAACTAAATACACGTGGCCTGTACGTTGAAAAGTAAGTGGTCCGTGATAAGAGGGAGAACATGGGGAAAATTAACTTAATTGCTGTGGGGGTAGAAATGGAATATTAATGTTGTTTGGGAGATTATAATTGTGCTTAAAGGGGAATAATTGCAGTTCTAATGGCCTGGATAATCATGGTCTTAATGGTTCGATGGAGATCACTATAGAAGTTTGAAGGTGGATTTGAATGCACACTTTTTATAACCCTCACTTTCCTTAACCTCAAATGGAAAAAGAACATGAAGTAGGAATAAAGTGGGGAAAAGGAGAACAAAAAATGGCATAAAAAGTGGCCTGTGTGCATGGCTGGGTGTGCATTCTCAACACGTCGCGGTGAGTATATAATTTGAGCCTATCACGAAGATATAGCCAGTCCACTGCATAATAAAAGTTCAAGCAGCGAATTCACATGATGTCAGGGACCAAGGGGAAGGCAAAGGGGGCCAGGGCTATAATTTTGACACAGCCAGCCGAGAGGGAAGGCTCTGGCTCATATACCCAGTGTTTAGGATCATAGGCCGCTGCTAGCCCCAAGCTAACCCGCCTATTATCATAGATTATTTTCGCCGGGTGTCATATTTTACAAATATTGTTGCTGGCTGGGCCAAACAAGCCTCAACTTTCGGCAACTTTCGTTACACCAGCGGCAGGCACTGGTGTTGCCCCCTACCACCCCCGTGCCGGTTTAATTGCATGCCACCCCTAGAGGTACCTGGATGGTAGGCCCACCGCAGATCATCTATAGAGCCAGCCAAAATTTGTTGCAAACGAAAATATTCCGACAGCCCCTAGGTGGGATAAAGTGTCACCAAAACTGGGGCATCTCGCTTGGCTAAGTCGGCAGAGGGAACGAGTAGTCGTCGACCCCATCGACACACATGTACCTCAATAGATGTGCCTAACTTTTAATGCAAAATTAGGACAGCTTTTAATATAAAAATCCTTAATGTACAGGGATGTAAATTTTCAGATTTTTGTCTGGTTTCAGATTTTTTCACATCCAAAATTTCCAAAATTATTTCCTTACCTCACGTTTCATAGCATTTTAAGACAGTTTAAGTTTCTTTCTGAGATCTCAGTTGTTTTTCGTTAACCCTGACTTACATCCATGCTACAGCTTCTAATGTAAAAATAAATCCTTACATCTTGTAATGAAAAATCCAGACAGCTTCTAATGCTAAATAGATGAAGGTTATGCCGCTTTAGGCCGTTGATGAACTCGTGAAAAATTGAGGCTTGAGGTACGGGCAGAATACCTCTTAGTGTTTGAATAATGTACAGAGCAAAGCAAGGGGTCAGCATGAGTTTTTAGTGTTAATCGTTATAGCTTAGCTCTTCAGTGTAAGATGACAGGTGAATGAAAGGCCTTTGGGCAACGTAGCCTGACTCTGAGACCAAAAAAGTCACAAGAAATAGGGAAAAAACTCACATATTGTGTGGGTACGTTAGTTTTTGCACTGTATATGAACTAAACGTACCTGTGCTAGACAGACCGATGTATGACCTGCGTTAAGATAATCCAATTAAAATAAGAATGATAATGATCTAGTGTACCACTTATGATAGGAATAAATATGTTACCAACGTCCCAAGAAGAGCAAGGTACAATATGCTGGGTAGGAATTCAATAATGAAAACATCTACCAGTATGAACAATGTACACATAACAATAGCAACCCTTGTATCACCACTATTTTATTATCTAAATAGGACCGGGATAGAAAATAGGGGACAAATATACCCAGGGACAATTAAGTCTTTCTAAATAGGACAGGGATAGAAAATAGGGGACAATATACGCAGGTGTCATACCCAAAACGGTATGGCATTTTATTATTCAGATAAACGTTTTATTTCTAAATTATATTTCATAAATCTATATATAATTATTAATGATCTAAGTTCTAATTATACACCACTTCACCATTATTATATATTTTATCAAACAATAGCCTTTTATGCTCCATATGTAAAATATATGTAAAATATATATTATATATTAGCCATATAACACTCCTGCTTTGAGGCTAGGCTGAGTAAGATAATAATCCTGTAACCCCCTGTGGGGCCTCCTTTGTTTCTGATCAATAGGGGCTCTAGCCCCCATATGGAGCCTCCCTTGTTGATAAAAAGGCTAATCACACACCCAGCCTCTCTCTTGGAGGCTGGAGCTGGGACTGTCAACATCTATTCTGCAACAAGAACCTGAGTCTGTGTTATTACTTACAACACTTAGGAGGTACTACTTATACACCAAAACTTAAAGTACTTCACAGGGACAATTAAGTCTGTCACTAGCACACAGGAGGTTGTTGAGGCCGTAATGAGTAGTGTGAGGCTCAGTCAAGAGCAGGGGGGTAGGGCCTCTCCCGGAAGTGCATCCGGGCGTCTCACAGGAGGGCGTCACGTGTCCTGGTTGCCAGGGCAACAGGATGCGGAGACCCAGGAGGAGGTGGAGGGATGCGGCGTCTGGCCTCAAGATCCTCCTGTCTACGTCTTATCAGTAGACGTGCACAGGGCCCCTGTGTCTTGACTTGGAATCGGCCCAGTGCTTGTGATAATGATTCACAATCGCCTGGAGACCTCAGAGCAATGTTATTATTATGTGTTCTCTTTATCGAAAAACACTCGAGGCCAATAGACCCTGTATTTCTTAAGTATATTCCTCACCTCACAACCAAGGTTTTGCTTAATTTGCTTTAGTACATTGCCAACTTTAGGTCAGATATGTTAAGGTGATTATGATGTAGATGGTTATCACATGATATTGTAAATATTATAAGGAATATTTATATAGTCTACTAGGATACGGAATATATTATTTGACAAAGACTACAACCCAGATACATTTGATATATTGTAGGATATCATATAACATAGCAGCCTGAGTGACCCGTAAATGCGTCACATATGAAATAGGAGTAGGCACGATGACATTCCTCTACACATTTCCTATGGCCGTGATATTAATTTCTAAGATCCGACTTTTGTGGTCACGGTTTCTTGGGCGCACGGATCTTATACGTGAGACATGCGAGCTTAGATATCATAATCACTAGTATCATAGATATCATAATCACTGGATTCATAGATATCATAATCACGGGTATCTGTTGGCAATCCGTATCTTACCAATCCACGTAGCAGCCAGGCTATTCAGAAGGAGTATAGCCTTGTTTTGACCTTGTCTAGCCTCTCTATTATGCACAGGTTCCCTGAGGCTCGCACCAACAGCCTACAGGTGCTTTTAGTTCTTCTGCCCTAGTTAGTCTGAACGCCAAAGGGGGACCCAGCGTGTTAGCTTTTGTTTTGTTTCTACTTTTTTCCTGTAATGTACGTAAATTTGTCCCAGATTTATCCATATTCTGCCAGTATGAAGGTCGAGTTACGTGTCCTTGGGAGTGATGTGAGCATGTGCCAACTTTTTTGTCAGGAAAAGATATCAGACACGATATAGAATAATTTATTTATTTTCTGAGGAAAATTGGTCGTGTAACTTGTTTGTGTTATCCAACCTTGGATACATCTTTATGACATTGACAAAAAAAGTTGTACACTCCAATAAGTTGCACAGCCATATATTAGGGAACACACTGTATGATCGGCCCTGCCTATGGGACCCTGCACATTAAAGAACACCTGCCTCGGTAAATGTGTAGGGGTATGGTCTTTATCTTCTCATAGATTTGTTCATTCCATAGATACGATCATCAATGGCAGAATTGTCAAACCTTGTTCTCACCGTGATATGACCTTAGATGTTGCTATGTTGTTAAACCCCAATAACCAATAACCAACCACTGTACGATCTGAAACCTTCCAGTTGAGGTACTGTTGACAGCAGACGTACATAGGCGGACCAGTTAAGTCGTCACGTAATGGACGTGTAATTGGGTTAAGTCCGCCTTAGACGAGCCTGTACTCAGCCTAAGCTGTGATTTGGTCAGGGATTCGGTAGGATCGGGCCAACTTCCCATACAGGCCAAGTGGTAAATCGAGTTAATTATAACCTTTACCGTTAATCCCTCATTTACACCTGACCAGGTAGCTTACTTTATGTGGTGGTCATACCATAAATACTAGGTATCTAGTACTGCATATATAAAAGTTCAATTCAAATGTAAATGAAGTACATAAAAAGTGAGCTATAAAGTAAAAGTAATATGTTTATTTAGTGCATAAGACATTATGACATAATAGAAAATAAGTTGATCAGATAATTTAGGAAAGTTAAGCGGGCACATTTTATTCCCTCTCTACGGTGTATTGGACTGTACGTGTGGAGGGGAAAGTAAAAGAGACTTGAAATGCTATAGCCCGGAGTCAAAAATGGTAAATAGAAGAACTTTATGTATTATTTAGTGGTCAGACTCTCACCAATAGGTTTGCTCCAAGACATGTAAACTAAGCAATTTTAGTCTGGGGCCCTCTCATAGAGCATGACGCTTCATAATCCAGTCCCTTTACGGCTGGCTTACTCTCAAAACACCATGTACACACTTCAAAGCAAAGGCTTAATTAAAAACATATGAGGAGTAAAGGGGGAGGTGGGGGACCTCTTTATCTTTTATTGAGAGACTTAGCTCGAGGTGCCTGGTGTGAGGTACCCATGGAGGCGTACCTTGATATTTATTTTTTCATGAATATAAATAAATTAAATTTGAAATAAAACTGCGGAGTCCTTATATACCCAGTGGCTTCTGATTTTCCTCTTTTCTCACACTACCCCCACCCCCTCCGCACCACCCCTACAACACACACACCTTTCATCTCCACCCCAGCCCCTTTTCCTTTCTCTCACACTTCACTTCACCGCCACTCTCCACCACCAGACGTTACCTGCTAAGAATAAAAAGAAAAAAGAATCAAACCAAAAAGGAAAAAGCACTGGGGCAGGGGGTGGAAAAGCAGGTCGAATTTGCGAGCCATGTGCAGGCTTGAGCGGGCCCTTTCGCTTGACTAGGTTCTGTCTCAGGCCGGAGGCTGGCTGCCCCTCTCCCCGCTAGAGGCGCTAGTGTGAGTCTTTGGGCTCGCCGCTCCTATTGATTGCACGGCCTCGGAAGAAGCAGAGAGGCCGATATGCGATGCCACCGCCATGAGAACTGCTAGCAAATGAAATATGTACACAGATTGACTTCGAAAACATTCCAGGTTAGCGCTGATCACGGCTGAAAACTGCGATAAGATTTCAAAACGATTTTCGTGCGTTTTATACATGAATTGTTATGTCTGCTCGTGCGGGTTGTCTATTTCTTGACAAGTATTCGCACGGATTTGAAAGGAGAAACGTATCATACATACACCACACTGTTGGGCGGAACTGTATGTTTGAGCAGTTCATTAAATATTTCGTAACGAATTTACTGTAAATCAATATGAAACTAAGACTCTTACTGCAAACATACAGAACAGAACATACGGTGTATTTACAGCTAAAAGTCACAACCATGTTAAGTTTTTACACTCGTAGTATGTAACTACTATATGTAGTCTGACATTTCTTGCATTTCATGTAAAAATATCTGAAATATGATGCTGGGACCACACCTTGTAAGTGGAGCATACGGCAAGTGGTTTAGTGTCGGACACATGGTGGGGCCTTTAGGTCAGATCTATTATATCAATGTTTGACTTACGTTTAAATAAGTGCCTGTTATTTACTACTGTGATCTAGCACTACCCTCTACCCCCTCCCTCCACTGCCGTTCCTTCGTAATGTTCTTACACCTCCCTGGTCAAAAAACGTTTTGCCTGTTTCCGCCTTTAAATACTAAGGCATCCGGTATCATTTGTATTGAACACAATGTACCTGTGATATATAGAAACCTTGGTTGAATAGACCTACTTGAACAAGACATAAAGTACACTCCAATACAGGGATGGACCTGATATTTAGTGCCATTCCTTTGTATGGTGATGTCATTTCCGACTGGTACACAAAGAACATATGGGATTTGTGGCAAGGCTTTACCAAAGATTTGTGACAAGGTCGCACAGAAGATTTGTGGCAAGGTCGCACCAAGTATGTCGAGCCTGGCCTCTGATCTTATGGTCGATCAAGGTAGACGTATGCATGTGGGTAACATTCATTAACAATGAAAGAAATATACTTTTGAAGGCCAAAGGCAAACAATGTAGGATGATTTCGATCAATACACAGACATGTATTCTGCTAATGGTCTGGTGTTTCTGACTTTACGTTCTCTGTGCACCGCCTATAACAGGTTGATTTATCTTAGTTTTACATGACAGTTCTTTTACCTGTCATGCGGTAGCCTTTAAAAAGTATGACACTGAATAAACTTGTAACATAATAATTATGTTACAAGTATGTTACACGATTATAATACTGATTTTAGCTAAATAAATATTATTTATTTAGCTAAAATCAGTATTATAATCGTGTATGGAAAGAAGGTATTAATGAAGCCATATGTATTTAGATTCTTTTTATTCTTAATATTTTTTTTCTTTTAGATGTCTTTCAATTCTCCCATAGAAATGAACTATAAACAATTACGGTGGATATTTTAGTGAAACATATCTACATATCAGGGGCGGATCCATGAATTTGAAATAAAGTTGGGGGGGGGGGGGGGCGTGCTATAGTAAAATTTTTGCGCGCGCCCAGAGGATATGCATCTACATCATTCATGCATGCAGGTAAATTGCAAGTCGTACGTATCAGAAAACCAAATGGGAACTCAATCCATCCGACCACTGAACAACCCAACAGAACTGTGTAATACGAGACAAAGAACAATGGTAACCGATCACATGGACTACACTCTCAAGTCAGTATTCTCCTGCTGTAACTGAGCTGCTCGGCTTGTAACAAGTCCATGTACCTGAGCTGCTCACCCCCTCCAACCAACCCGCTCCCACAACCCCCAGCTCATGCTCACATTCCCTCCCACATAAGACGCCCCCTCCCCCCGTGTATCGATTACCCGCCCGAGTTTCCTCCTGCTTCTGTCGTCCGAGTGTTAGTTCTGCTGATCATCCAACCCTTCTTTGATTTGCCAATCCCCCTTTATTTTCCTGATTGTGCATGGTAAGACTATCTCGTGTGAGGTGTCTAGAGACATTGAGTAGTTCCATTAGTGATATTATTCATAGCGAAGAGTCTATGAAAGATAAATTATATATGTATGTGCGTAGGGTGGGAACAACACATGTATTTCTGTACACTTACTGATAAGATTTAATGTACTCGATTGACATGGTTAGGACGAGTAGGGAGGTCAGTGCGTTATCTGCCTGAACATTGAACGTCCTTACTCCTACGTGTCCTTATGAACGATTCTTATAGCCGTATTTCAGAATGCTTTCTCATCGTAGGAATGTATATTTACATTGCATGCACAGAATTATTAGTCAAGCTTAATTTTGAGGTTATTCCTCAGCTTAGAAGGGTCTGGTCTAGTTATAAAGGTAAATAAATATCCAGCGTAGTGAATAATTACACAATTACGCCTGGTGAGCGATAAAGCCCCTCGTTGGTGGCAGCCGGCGTCCACTGCCGCCCCCACCTGTGAACTGGGATGACATTTATTTAGACGACCACCCAAGTTATGGGCCATTGCCTTCAAATGGGGAGTCTCTGGCGCTATTGAATCCTCCTCCCCCAACTCACCCCCTTCCTTCTACACCAGGCGTGCCACATCAACCCCCCTCCCCCTCCTGGGCTCCTCCAGTGTCCCGGCGTCCCGCCCCACTGCTGACGTCTTCGTCGGCTGACGTCGTCGTCGTCGTCGTTCCCCCTCCTCCAGGGTTGGCGCGGCCAATCCTGACTTCCGCCCGGCCGTGCCGCAATGGCTGTCGGGAATGGGGCTGGCGCGCCGTATATCCTCATCCCGAGTGGCACTATCTTATCTGGGCGCGCTATCTGTGCTGCCTTTTACAGCTCGCCGCGGGCACGCCCAGCTGCTCACCACCTGCTCACACACCCACGAGCAGCTCGCGAACTGCTCAGTGCATTTTATTTTTTCCTCCTACCTACTTCCACCGCCCACCCAATGATCCAATCTGATCGGGATTTATTTCCTCTGCTGTCAAGGAAAAAACTCCAGCGGGGATCCATCATTTATGTTTCTTAAGAAATATATAGATTTCTATTATTCTTTCTCTTTCTTTCTTTCTTTTATACATTTTTTACGGCCCGTGTTTTTCTCTTTTCAAACCTTTATTTTTTATTCCCGTTTTTTGTATCAATGTGTCCATACCTTTTCCCTCTATTTCCGTGCGAATGACCCAACCACCTTGTCGTGGGGCGCATAGATCTATTTGCATTTTCTATCTGCAAAAGCAGAAAATGAGGTGCGGCGCCGTACGTCGTAGCGCCGCCTGGTGAGTGAGTGGACACTGATACAATGGCCGCCTTGCATGTCGGTAGGCCGTAAACGGGCCACGCCGGTCCCCGCGCCAACTGCCGCCTCCGCCACCATGTAAATGGCGCCATTTGATATACACACACTTTACCTTGCCCGCGCCCCTTCCACTGGCGCCCCCACCGGCGCGTTATGGCGGCACGGACCAGAAACCCCCTTATTATAGCCCGCCCCTCACATACTTAGCTCTTACATAATAGGTCCGTACACCCACAACAGTCGATGGCTTTGACATGTATTGGTCACTTAAAAATTATAAGGAATTCTTGTATTGGCCCTCTATAAATGACATGGAGAACCCCTTTGATGGTGGTTTGGTTGCTGGCTGGTTTATGGTTCTACCTGCCTAAAACCAGTAGCTGCAAAGCATGCTGGGATTTAGGTGGGAATTCCCACCTAAAATGGTTGCTGGTGAACAGACTCACTTTGGGAAACAGTGGGTCTGAGGGCGACAGACTACCATTATTATTCACCAGCGGCCCTCCTCCTAAACATCAGCGCCCCTGTCCAGGTAGTGGTAATATCGCCGGGCAGTCCGAGGTGTTAGCCTATGGGAACTACGTCCAGCAGGGGCGGGTTGACTTGACGTCTTCCTCTGCTCGTTTGATCCAACACTTGATGCTTCTGGGAACTCTTCAATTTTTTTCTGGTGTTGCTGTCCTGTCATAAACAAAATGCCTTGATTATTGGAAAATGGAGAAGGGGAGATATTATGTAAATAATTAGTTTATTTTCTCTAAAAAGCTGTTTTTCTAAAAGATAGTAAATTGGAGAGTAACAGGCATATAGTGCCAGAGGTTATGTTTGTTTGGTCCAAGAGCTAACCGGTAGGGTCATTTTTTTGTAGGTTTATCGGCTGTTTTTGTAGCCTAGGGACTTGGTGCAAAGAGGTCTGTCTGAGGTGTTGGTCGGTGTGGAGAGGTGAGTTTACTCGGGGTCGTAATATACTCGTGCAGATTAATGTTGGGAGTCAGTACGAAGTGGTTTGGCAAACAGAAAATACTAACCACCCACTCGTGGTTTCGATCAAACCACCAACGACGACTCGTTCCCACCACCAAGAACCCCCATACCTGCCCGTACTCGGCTTTTTTTTCATTCTATTACCTAGGGATGCATACAAAGTTACCACTTTAAAAAAAAGCACCCCCACAAAGTAGCTGCCACGTTTATTAGTTTTCTCCGTATTGCTATAAAATGAGGGTCAGGTGTGTTCCTCTAGGGCTATTGGGAACGTCGGGGTCGGAACGTTTCACCTCGGTCACATTGCCCTCAGAATTATTGTAGAGGAGTTTGGGTGTCTAATTCAATATATACCATTTGAGGGTCTCGATTTAGCCATTCAGAGAAACTGGAAACACGATGTATACGACCGGAACTAGTTTGTGAAGCCATACGAAAAACTGGTTTTAAAAAAAAAATCAAAAATTTATATTTATATTGAACCATGTTTTTTGGGGGTTAAAAATATATGTTAGAACTCATACCTGTGCTCTCTGGTTAAAACATTGTGAAAAAAAGTGTATAAACCAAACAAGTCGGTTGGACCCGCCTGGTCGGTATATTAGGCTGGTTGTGGACCAAAAAACTCTGCACCACATAGGTTCATTATCCGTTACATGCGGAGGGGCCGTAAACTAGAGATGGCCGAATGGGGGCCGTGGGTGGTGGAGGTAGCAGCTAGGGCCGGACTTGTACCATACATGTATACGGTACGCCTAGTTCTAACGTGTCGGAAGTTCCCTGTGCTTATTAAGCATTCCCTGAACTGACAACGTTCTTTGGGATAACATGAAGAGGGTATACAATTGAACAACATAATATATATAATTCGATTAGAGGGAAATAAGGATAGGAAAATAAGGGGAATAGAAGCTATTCTAGTGTAGGTGTAATATCATTTTGCGTGTGTGTTTTGAACGCACAGAATGTTGGTTTCTTTGTATCGTAGATGTCTTACTATCGATCGCCATTGATCTAGTGCTATAGTCATGGCAGGCCTTTACTTTAATCCAAACCCAGTTTAGCCTTGCATGTTCAGTACCATAGAGGTACATCCCAAACATCGTCAAAGTACAACCCTTCAGACACTTCAATGCTGTAGTATTGGAATTGCTTCACGAAGTAAACAATGTCATAAACAATTATAAACGACTATAATAACAGGGACGCACAGTGATTCGTGTTGCAATAAGTTATGAAATTCTCAAACTCCACCCATGCCTTTCTCATCACCAATTGAGCCCTCCCTCATAAACAACGTTGTTTCCTCCAGCCTCCCCCTCCCCCGGCCGTTAAACGTTGTTGTTCCCGGAAGTGTTGAGTCATCCCCTGTCCATCGGGGCCTTTTTCTCCTTGGCACCCTCTCCTTGTTCTTCTCATTCCCCAAGCTTATTAGTCACTTGTGTCCTATCAGCACTTTGGGTATTATACTGGGGACAGTAATGGACATGGTCCAAAGCACCAACTTCTAGGAACCGTGGGGAATCTTTTCTAGGAACATAAAGGTGGTTTTCCGACGTTGGTTTCTTAGAGATGTTTGTTGAAATGTTACCATGTAGGATAAAAGGCCGTAACTTACAAAGACAGCTTAGTTTATCTTTCGGGACCCTTGAGGTATCAGCTGCTTGTATTGGGTGATAAGGTAAATATAATGTTCATGATATGCGTTAATAACCAATATATATTGGAATGTCACCAAAATTATCACACATACACCCGTTTATATGTAGGTCACGGTCACCTTGAGAGCACTAAGAAGGCGAGAACTCTTAATTCAAGAGGTTACTTTGCATTGGTTGGGATGATATACAAGTCCACATGTATAATGTCCCCGTTTTTTATCTTTTATTATTCCACTGGTAATTGGGGGAGGCGGCGAATACTTATATTATATTACATCCTCTATTCTGTTTAGTTAGATTGTTCCATTCAAAATACGAGCGCAAATTTATTGCGAGTCTCCCAAGGTTTTAAAATCTAACCAAATTTATAACAATATGTGATTTAAATCATATACCATATATATGGGTGACCATATATTATACACATCCATCTGCTGTCAGAATATTCTACATGCGTCAACGTACCCGGAACAGACTATGAATCTGGTGGGTAAACCCCTATTGAAGTGAGGACATACAGGGACATAACGATGGCGGATGCAGGCCTGCGTCATGCCCATAAATCACATGAGAAATAAAACGAGGAGGTGAGGATGGGAAGGGGCCGATGGGGGATCACCGTGGTTTGACTACTGAGGGATGGCCCAGTATTGGACCGTCAACTTTGCTGATATTAACTATGGCGTATTTACTGGCGGTATCAAGCTGAGGGCATTAAGTAGGATCTACTCTTGTGTGAGAACTCTTATTTCAAGAGATAAATTTGCCTGGTAAGGGGGTATAATATACTAGGCCATGTGTGAAATATTCCCCTTTTTAGCTTGTGTTTTTTTGTCTATGATTATTGCAGGCGGGGAAGGGGCGATTATGAGAAACACTATGCTGTCATAATTAACTTTGACTGTCGTTCGTACAACTCTTCACCTATATAATCCTACCCATATTTCACAGTTTTAACCCCTTCTCCTTTCCAACAGAATCTTACCCCCCCCCCCCCCCTCCAACCACCCCACCATAACTCTCCATTTCCTTATACCCCCACCCCCTACCTAACCCATTCCCGAGTCACTCCGAGTCTCCCCGAGCCCTTCCGAGCTGCTCCCGAGCGGCTAGAGGCCCCGAGTCAGTCCCCGAGTCTCCCCGAGCCCTTCCAAGCTGCTCCCGAGCGGCTAAAGGCCGCGCGACACGCTACGCGCGCATTAGGGCGGCGCGTATTGCCGCGCGGCGCGGCACTCCTTGGCCGCGGCAGGGGCGGCGGCGCGGGGCGGCATGTCAATATTAGTCTTGGATGATCACCCCTAGCGGCCACAGGGGGCAGGGCTAACAAAGCCGGCGTAACGACGCCCACCTAGGTGTAAGCACTCCTGATTAGAGTGGCCGACCTGGAGGTAGGCACTGGAGGAAGGGTGGGCTGGGTAGGGGGGGGGGGGGGGGTCAAAGAAGGGGGCGGCGTCTTTGGATTGGTCTTTGGTTTAGATGTGACTGAATTGACTCTGGATGTGGGATGCAATATCACAAGAAATGTTATCCAGATATTAGGTTCTTAGAGAGTGTCTTCATCTAAATTAGCAAATAATCTGGCTCCTCAATTGTCAATGCAATTTTGTTAATTAACCAAAGACAATTGTCCACAATTCACATAGAAAATGTGTTCTTCCAGTCTTGTTCCAGTCTTTTTAAATGAGGTTTAAAGTGTTCCAAATAGGTGAAATGGTGGACCTTCCATATCGCTTTCTTTATTGCAGTACTCAATATTCGTCTCCTAAAATAAGAATCCCATCTCAATTCCCGTACACGTGAAGGTCTGGCAATAGTTTCTGGGAAGTCGCGACTCTCTGTCTTGGAAGACGTTACCATAGCAAATACATGCACCCCACCTAGCGGAGATTAGCCATTCTACACCGGAAATGACTGCTGCAAAGGCAATTCCAATGCGAGGCCAATGATAGGACCAGACTTGAAAGGCGCAGGCTATAAGTAGACTAAGATGACTGTTATCTAACCAATTCAGATGAATGGAGAAATGTCTTGACATGTATATCTAAATGTAGTATATAGGTCTATAGACAGTGTATTTAGGTCGCATGAAAAAGATGTCAAAAATGTATTATAATTAGCAAGAGCCTTGTCTCTTCAACAAAAGATGTCTGGCGAATTATATCATCTCTCAGATAGCATTGTCCGAGCTTTTCAAGAGAAATGTTTTCTACTTACTGTTTTATCAAAGGAAAGAAAGTAGGCCTATACATGTATTTTAGAGGTTCTGCTAGTGGCACCTTAATTGGAATCGGTCCGAATTGTACATAACTACCTGAAAAACTTAGGACATACATGTATATTGGTTATTCCAATATCAATTATCTCCACCACATAACAGTGGGAATTCCATGTGATGTGTACGGGAAAAGGCCACCTCTGTGTGATGACTTCGGTGTGTTGAATTTCTCTCTGTGAGATGAGCTGACCCGGCCCACTCCAAAGCTGTCGATCACCCCCATTTAAAAGTCACAAAATCGCGCACCATCCCAACACGATTCAGCCATCCTACATTTGCTTTGCCATTTCACCAAGGCCCCTTCTATGTACGAACTGCACGCCTGTGGGCCATAAAGAAATAATAATGGTGGCATTTCTGATGGTTTCTGTTACGAGCGGATGAATAATGTATGCTAACACTTACGGCCTCGGCTACGAGGACCCCAGCCTCTCCTTCTCCAATTCCTCCCACGGGATGGCGCTGCAGTCGTCTGTGGCCATTAATGTCAAGAAGGGACGTCGCCCTCCGAACAGTAGTCAGGACGTAACGTCGTCTACCATGTCGTGATTACGTTCACGTCTATCCACACCTGGTCAAGTCGTATTGATGGGTCTAATTATAAGATCCCAAGATCCTACTAAGTCTTATAAGAATCTATAGGGCCTGCGTGTCCATACCTCATTTTGTATTTTCTTTTGATCAGGTAAGCCAAGAATGTAGGCCAAGGTTTAATATGTACAGCTTTAGGCTGATTAATGCGCGACGACGTCATAATTATGTTTCCTTATATATAAAAAAGATAAGACACTCTAGCAAATAGCTCATTGATATATACATATATAGGCCCTATTGGTAAAAGGTATTGTTCTTGTGATGCTCTTATTCCGGATATGGGCCTAAGTCATTATGTTTTGGTAGAACATGCATTTAACTGTATGGTTTTCTCGAAAGGGAAACTAATACTGTTTCATCCTAAAATATAACACATTATTTATCGTTATTCGGCGTTTCTCGGAATGCAGACATAGCAGACGACATTCAGCAACCACACTTCCGGTAGCGCGCCTTTCGAGATCAAGCTCGTTCCTGGCGAAATACCAAGAAGAAAGCACTTGGCAAATACCAGTAAAGCTAGACTTGTGGACCCAGTTCCCTCATTTCTCCCTCTCACAGTGAGAAACATATTTAGCCCAGAAATATTACCAGGTAAAAATAACCGCTTAATCAAAGCCATCTTCAAATTAAACCAAAACCAACAAATTACCATTACGCTAGGTTATTGCCGCAATGAACCAACGAAGGGCTGTCGGGGCAATTTTCTTGGAGAAATGCTCTCCTTTTTCTTTTGGTTATGTCAGAAAGGGTTGTGTAGTTATGGTTATTCTTAAGCCGGCTGGTCTTTATGACTGAGCATTGATATTGAGCTGGCCCGGCAGGCCAAAAAGGGTGCTAAATTAGCACTCTCGGCCGGCGCCCGCCATCAGCGTCTATCGACCAGCCGAGCCTCGTTTTGGCAGCGCACTCTCACATTCGGTGCGGACCTGCTCGGCGGCCATGTTGGCCCACTGCCGAGGTGCAGTCTGGGAAGGTATGGCGTCTCCTCACAGCATCTCCCCACGATGCCACAGTACTTAGAGGTTTGGTTTAGAAATAGGTTCCAGTTGTATGTGTCAAAATAGAAGCTTTTCTTGATGCGCACAAGACCAACTTTGATTTAGGATCATTTAGTCTTTTGAATGAAACTATTTCTATTGGAACTTTTCCTCAGATAATCACACAGTTGCTACTTCAAAGACTCTCAGTAGCTTTAGATACACTTTTCAGAACCATTCAGATACCCTATAAACAGTTCTTACTCAGAAAAAAAAGCATATATATGCATTGGCAGCATTGACTTTGTAATTGCATATAATTGTATACAAGTGACCCATATCTAATCATCAAAACAAAATAAAAATGAATTTTGCAATATACTGGCACCTTTGTAGACTCCCACCATGCAGAAAATCTATTGGGATATCTAACAAAATGACCCGAAATGCTCCTTTAGTAGGATAAAGGTGCCAGCATAATTACGAACAATTGGTCAATTATTATTGCACAACTTCCAATGTGAACATCCATCTCCCAGTCCCATACTAATTGTTGACGTGTAATTGGAAGTTCTTACATAGTTCTGCATCATGACTAAGGTCAGCTCAGGTAGGCGGGGTCAGGGGTCATCGGTAATGAGGTCAACTTAAGGTCAGGTGAAACATGTGGCTGGTGTGGAGACCTCCAGTATACTGTCCACTGCCTGAGGCCATGTTAAAGGTGTGTCGTAACCGATCCCGGGGACTGTGCTTTACCCACAGTGTTATTCTATCATATTTAACAGACCTTAATGAGGCCACGTGGAACTTAGAATTTCGACAGACGTCTGATGCAGAACAATTATGGATTTCAAAGACCAAAATATCTATTTGAAAAAAGTGTTCTACCTAATTCAAAAAGCTTCAGTATGATCTACAGGGTTTATGTAGATTGATGCAGCCTCCACATTTACAAGTTTCGAAATCCCTGTGGTACAAATCACAGATTGTGTTATGGTAGCCTTACCATATCCTCTGCGTCAAAACCGGTTGTAGGGATGAATAAGTAGCGTGATGAAACATGTCATTAGAGGAGTTCACAGGTGTCAATCATTATAACACTGGAACTTCCAGGTAAACTACAAGGCCTAGCAAATAGGATAATTATATGTAAAATAATTATGATTTTTGCGTAAGGAGGCGGCTCGTAGGGGACTGGTAATTATACTTGTTATGGTATTATACTTGTAATATAGTAATTCCAGGAACGCTACCTGTAAAATGTGGGAGAGGCTGTAATAAGGCAATCATCGTTATCAAAAGTAAAATCTAATAATTAAACTTTATGCACTAGCACATGATGACTGGCAGGTTTTACAAGGGTCCAGTTGATGTACGTCAAGTTGAAAAGATAGAATCAAGAAAAATGAAAACTATAACCTGATGGTCGCATTTCATTTCTATGCATCCCATTTCTAAATTAGTCTGATTAGCTTTTCCCACGAATGAACATGGTGTTTAAACATTCAACAGCATTTATTATATGAATAAATAGACAGTTGGTGTCAAATAAAGTAGATAAACCATAGGTTTTATAGGCTAGCCCAGGAGGTGTATAATGGCATCACGCGCATCATGACCTTGCCGGCATGGGCCAGGTTGGTCTGGCCACTGGAGGTGTTACATGCTACAGGCTACATGCCGTAGGTTACATGCACATTACATGTTTTCACGTGACGCAGCCGTGTCTGAATCTGCGGCCTAGATTGGATGGGAGGAGGAGGTGGTGGTGAGGGTGGATGGGCTTGAGGGAGGCTGGGTGAGTGGGTAGGTATAGAGTGTATAGGCCTGTGGGGGATGGGTTAGGAGGTTAGCACGGGAAAAGGTGGGTTGATAGGTGGGCGGGTGGGGGTCAGTTTTTTTGGAGGGGGGCCTTTTTTGATGGATGGTCTAGGCACAGCGTGGCCTGACGTAATGTAGTCTCTCACGCCAAAACCTGGGTGGGTCGTCTCTCTGCTCACCACCTGGCACCTCCTGCACACCTCTTTAAGGTGGCGCCGGGTGGGTTAGGTGAAGGGGATACTCTGATTGAAATTGTATTTGGATGTGTCAAGTCTCTTATTAGAGTTAAAGCTTAAAGTATATGAATATTATGTGTCTATCTCTTCAGCATTCAGATGTAGAGTCCTATGCATTTTGTATCAGACAGATTCTCCAAACCCCATCCTGATTCCAGGAAAAGTGTCCGTTAATTAATAACACGATAAGAACAGTGTCAGTTCTCTGAATATATGTCGGTAATAATCATAATTATAGATAGCAATATTGATTGCAAAAAGCGCATTATTCTACCGCATTTTATTTTGAGGAAAAATTGAAATTACCCTTAAATGCTATCAGAATTTTCTATGGTCTCAAATTCCATCCCTCTTTAGAGAAACCATCCATGGCAGAGTATTAACTTCATGTACCGTTTCCCCCCCCCCCTCCCCCCCCCCCCTGCTCCAGGCGCCTCCTCCAGGTGAGGGGGTTGGCCACCACCACTATGTTTACATCTACAAAACAACACCAGTCCTTTGGCCACCGGCCATGCCAACAAAGTGCCAGTTGGGGAGACATTTCGCCCACGACGCAACCCGATACTTATTGCATTTATAAATAGAGCGTGCCGGACAGCATTATGCGACATTATTAGTATATGGGGCCGATTATGCTGGGAATAATCTACTTAAGGTATTTTATTTCCCAATACTCAACCACATGGCATTTTATGCCCCATAGAGTTAAAATAATAGTCTGAGGCTTATGTATACCGTGATAGGAATCACGTATTGCGATTCTATTTTCCATGTTATCTACAGTGCTAAGATATTATCTCCAAGATTAATAAGATTATAGGGTCACATTTTGCTTTTATACTGCCATATGTGATATTGATTTAGGATAACATGCATGAAAATATTGCACGACATGTAACTCAGTATACATCCCATTTTAGGCAAGCATTTTAGTGTTCTTCGTGACTTACCATATAAGACTACTAAAACTAAATATAATAAAAAAAAATCAAATGGTTATTTTTCGTAATTTTAAAAAGAACACATTGAGTTGTTTTAATAAAGGCTGGGTATTCTTCTGCATGACTGTCGGTAACTAGTCGTGAAGACCAGCCCATTTCGCCTTTGGGCCAGTTGGTCCTGCTGTTGTCGTTACCGCACGGGAGTCGCAACAATTACCTACATGGGGGAAAGTGAAACAAAATAAGAAGAAAATTGTGAAAGACTGGGAACAAGGCTCTCTTTGATCCACACAGCTGTCACAGTGTGCTTACAGGGGCATGTAGATTGGCACTGCGATTTGGTGAAATGGCTTATTGTTGTGCAGAATCCGCCCTTTTTGGCCTGGTGTGTTGGGGACTTTGAAGTACTGAACTGGAAGTGATTTACCAAAAGCAACTTCATGAGGGTCTTTTAGGTAATATTGTGTAGAGAATTTGAGTAGATTCTGTGTCGCAGCGGGTTGAAGGATTTGCTAATTGACAACACCACATTTTGCTTTTCTCTGGACTATGATTAGGATTGTATGTTCTCAAACTAAGGTTATATCATTTGTACCAGTTCAAATGGTATTAATGTACAATTGTTTCAGTATTTGCTCTGCACTTTGGGGGCATCGATCAAACTGAATACAAAGTGATTCTTTCCCAATAATGAAGATACAATATATACCGCAATAGAGTACAAAAGACCACCATATAAAGTATGACCTATTTCAATAATCATGCTTTGTGAGAAAGTGTTGTATGTCGCATACGCATACAGATGATTGAAAACGCCCATGTGAAAAGATCGGAAACGTTCCCACAATAGTGTAGATGTAAGGCTTGTTCTGACAACAATGGAGAGACACGTACAAAATTAGGAGATACCGTATGTTAATTTGCGTTAAAGTTCCTATATTAAACCATACCGGCTACCTGACCATACATCAATCAAATGTACCCAAAAAGCATACAAAAATAGACCAGGAACATGGCAAAAATAATGGAAAAATTCCCTCACAATAGACCATATACAAAATTATGGTCACACGGGTAACCTGCAGGTTACACCCAAAAAAAACATATCACTTACAAAATGGCCAATGATATCACCTGATGAGACCCATAGTCGAAACCACACTGTGAAAAAAGGTAGTAAAAAATAAAAAGGGAAATAAATGCAAAGTAAAACAGAATCTCACCCACCTGAGATCTCACATTGCAGACTGGTCAGCAACAGCTGACCAATCAGCACATTGCTACCTTGACAACACAACAACAAATCTGACCCAACCAGGTCACATGGTATGCAAATGGGGGTAAGGGAGGGAAAATCAAACCTTACCTGGTCAGTTGTGGTCGTGATAGCCAACCGTAAGCCACGTCAGTACACACAAAGTTCCTATAGTAAAACAGGCAAAGATGTCCGTAAATAAGGGTGAGTCAGTGATCACACAGCATCTTTCCCACCATGTCCGACCTACAGCCGACCCTGTGCATTAAACTCTCAAGGTGCAACCTTACCTGAGAGGGGGAGGGGATAGTGGTGGTGACTTTAAAGATGTCTTTGGAAGGAAGTGGGAGACCTACTGAGGTCTTTTTGAGAGCATGTTAAGTACGAAAAATACATAAAAAGTTCATGTTTAAGAAAAGTTTAAAATACCTAAAAGTTCTTTTAAAAAGTAAGTAAAAGATAAGACAAGTTTAAGGAACACAACATGTATAGAAGAATAGTGTTGAGTGTACAGGAACCAGAATGACAAGTTCTGGTTGAGCCTCGGAGTACAATACTATACATGTTATGATGTAGTAGCGACCCCATATCCAACGGGAAAAGGAGTGAGTGGGTGCAGTGGGAAGTAAAAGGTAGGTTCTCTGATAGATGTATATTGGGAGGAAAATGGTTTGACCTCAAGAAAAAAGCAGGAAAAACTTTCAAAGACTTGTGAGTGTTCTTCAGAAGATGCGTGGGAAGGCACTGTGTATAAGTGCATAGTTTGATATTGTGAGGAATATTTTTTCATAGAAAAACTTACCCTGGTCGGTCCCCATTATCACCAGAGTGTAAATACCCGACCTGTCTAATGTAAATCTGAACACACTCGTTCACCGCTCAACTTGTATACAGCTTTGAGTCTGCTCATGGTCTTTTTCTCATCATCTCTGGTGATGTTTATTTTATCAGCACTGCGTGGGTGGCTTTAAATCATACATCTTTATGTCCCTGACATAGATTGTATATTGTTTATTAATAACGTTTTGTAGCTAAGTCTTTGAATATAAATGGTCGTGGACGAAATGTGACAGTCATATAGAAGGAGGTACAGTGGCTGGTGATTTGTGCTTAAGGAGGAAGTTGGAACAAAGGTGTTATTGTTGTATGCTTGTAGTTTCCTTTAATTTATAGAAGAATCTCTTAATTCTTATCGCAAGGAAGCCTTGGTACTGTGATAGTTAGCAATACTCTTCTATTTGCATCGTTATTTCGCCTTTCATTATGTAACCTTGCCAAATTTTCCATTTGCGTATAAAAATACACGTGTACTGCTATAATATTTGTACTTCATCTAAAACATATTAATATTGAAAATATTCCTAGGTTAAGGTACCACCACCTCTCTTGTGTTGAACTATTGAGCTTCGTTGACAGACACCCTGCTTCTTTTGACCTTGAGATAACCTCAATTTATACTCAACTGACATTACTTACCATGACCTTCGCTTTGTCAATCTACGCAAGGATCCACAACTTATCATCACAAAAATTGCCTCGAGTTATTAACATGAGATTCCCGACTGTTTCAACATTGACCTCTAGTGACTGACACCCCAATTGCATTGACATTGAGATAACCCTAGTTTATACTAAACTAACATTACAATGACCTTTACTTTGTCCAACTGTGTAGGGATCCACATACCTAAATATTAATCATCACCCAAAAAAACCGCCTCAAGTTATACCACACAAAAACCAGTACTGTTTCAGCATTGCCCTCCACAGCATTGCCTGACTCCCCAATTGCCTTGACCTGCAGATAACCCCAACCTTATCACCCAAACCCAACAACTCTGACCTCTCTTCTCTCACTCTTTGCAGGGATCCACATTGGCGAGCCGGTAGGGCGCTACCTGCCCCAGCACCACCTGGACATGGACATCAAGGTGGAGGTGGACGGTTACGGCCTGGAGGGGCTCAGTGCCTCCGGGGGGATGGGGCCGGGGCCGCTGGGCCCTGGAGGCGTGCCCTCCCCCGGGCCGGGACCAGGGCCCGGCCGGACGCGTAAGAACAAGGAGGACAAAGTGTGCGGGGTGTGCGGGGACCGCGCGCTCGGCTACAACTTCGACGCCATCTCCTGCGAGTCCTGTAAAGCCTTCTTCCGGAGAAACGCCCCCAAAGGCCTGGTGAGTGGTCTCTGAAGACAAAATGATGATTATTTTAGTGGACATTTTAATGGCAAAATGATTGTGTACACTGTGTACACTGTTCTAAGATACATTCTTAAAAGGAAAAAGAATTATCCAGGCTCTGTCCGGATAAGGAAGGACTGACAGCACTGGCAAATAAAACGGAGATAAAAACGATTTATTACAAAATTTAATGGATTTAAACTTTTAAAACTTGAAAGGTAATGGTACAGGGATAGCACGGTATCAGAAAATTAGTTTCTTCACCGTCCCCGATGTAGGCCTAACTTTCTAAATAAAAAAAACAGTACAGGGCACACAGAGAAGTTCTGTGATTGATATTTAAGTGTATAGTTTTATAAAAACATTAGCGTTTAGATCGTAAGAAAGAAAAGTAAATTATCGTATTCGTGGTTGTCAGTCTATGATGATTAATTTCTTGTTGCGTAGAAAACCATGCACCTGGTTAAAAATCACAAACTCGGCCATTGCCCGAGCTCCCCACTTCAGGGGAAGATCTTGAGTCGGTGGATGAAGATGAATGAGAAGTAAACACGGTCATTAAGTTAAGAAAGTGCTTGTAAAGGGCTTTTTGTCCAAGGGTTAGTCACAGGAATCAGGGGGACACCAATACCTCTCATTGAATGCGGCGTTTGTTGGCCATGCGGTGTTTATCTCTTCATCAAATATGGCGGTTTGCCTCAGACCCACAGGAAGTGGGAGGCTGCGCGCGCATCCTTTCCGGTGGCCAGGATGCGACGGTGGCGACCCCTTAGAGCAGATGTATACTAGGCGATTTTCACCAAATCGGCCGACAGATCGGTGCTAAAATCCACGAAATACACTCAAATGATTGGCAAATCTTATAGCACCGATTCAGATCAAGCATGCCTACTTTGATACAGAGTACTCACATGTGGTTTTAAGAATCATCCAATTTTAATGCCGATTTGTGGGCCAACTATCTAAAAATTGCTTAGTGCATATGGGGCCTTAAGGGGGGGGGGATCTGTACATTGTATGTAACCCATACATTTAAAGCCATCAATCAAAACCCTAACAAACCCGGTAGCTTCCATGACTGACTCGAAGTCACGCCCACTTTCCATGACAGACACTTAGGCCCCGCCCCATTCCATGACGGACAAATAGACCTTAATTCTTTAGCCAAACCCCAAGACGAATGGGCATTTAAAGATCTGACTAAATTGTATGTTCTAGATCCCTGTCCATTGTAATAGTTTGACAGCTGGAAGAAAAGATCATGAAACGCGTGTTCTCTTGCATGTAAACGTATTAAAATTTGCGCTGTACGCAATTTTGCGTACCTACCAAAATTAAGTTGTCGGACAAATAGGAGAACAGAACCTATAGATTTAATTGAGAAATGCATAGAATTATCAATGCGCGTAAATGTCTGCTTATGCTTAATGCGCGGAAAATGAATAGCACGAAAATATATATTAAATATCACAGTTTGTGGCGGGTTTGCCTGACTCTCCGTAACCGCCATGATGGGACGGGAGTTGTGTAAACTTGGCCGACTCCCGTGTACACAGAGTCCGTGTTTTTCAGCCCCACGACATGTGAGGAACCCATAGCCGTTCTCCATAAAACAAAGACCGACTGTGTTCCCCCTCGGAATAGTCAGATACAGTACACAGTATGTACACGTAATAGTACATACTGGGATGAATGAAGTCTTTGTTATGGGGCTGCCATGTTAGTGTATTGATATTAGTTCAGATGGGAATCGTATAGAACAGTTTTGCAGCAAGAGTCAGTTATCTTTGTTTTTGGTTCTTCCATGGAGAGTAAAATGAGATTATTTTACTCTCCATGGTTCTCCCAAGGACAATGCAGGTATAAAGGGTATATCTTCCTCACTAAGGTGTTCTTACCTGAGCAGTCACACCTGTTGAAATGTAGCCATTGTATGGCGTCTCATATACTACCCTCATCCCCCTCATGTTTTACCTGTATCTCTTGAGACTAGGCCTAGGCCTATATTGTTACAATTCAACGAATTGTCTTAGCTCGGTATGTTTATATCATGATAGCAGCACATGTTTGAAATGAATGTATTTTCTATGGAAATCTGATTTGCAACCCTTTGAATACAGATTTGAACATTGTGTATACCCATATAGTCCTATATACCTTGGGAGCGGGGGGGACTGGTGCATTTGCTTTGAAGGCATCTCGCCGCATACCCCTAATAATGCAGCTGCAGCAGCAGTAGTGCACAGCACTCATACAGTATAGCCAGCCGTGTCAGAAACACGCAAAAACGCACTGATCAGATACTTAGCGTAGGGTGCATCTACCATGACGGAAACACTGTGGGCCGATCAATAGTTTATTGGGTAAACTCACATGAGCTGGCGCCGCCGGCCGCGCCCTCCCGGCGCCCACCCACCACCCCTCCCCGCCCTCCTCTTTGTACTGGGCGCCGCCGCTGTTTGGATAATTAAAATGCTTCGCTCGGGCGGCGCAGAAGTTAGCATGTATCCTGGCAGCGGCGGTTTAATGCTATCAGACCCTGGACGCTGGCCCGAGCAGCTCACGAGGGGGGTTTATGGCTTAGAGGGAGCAGCTCATGCTTACTCCAAGAGCCGCCGCTATATTATCTCCTACTAGTGTTATCTTGGAGGCTGCAGGAATGTGCTCCTTTCGTGCAGACAGGGGGCAGATGTTCTGGGTGTAGTTGTTGGCTTTTTACAAGGTCGTTTACAAAGGTATTTCACTAAAGGAGAATGGAATGACAATGAACAGTTTCCCATACTTAATGTCTGTTCGTGGTGATATATTCTCAGAGTAATGCCTCTGCCGACCGGTGTTATTCATTCCTTTCGCCTTGAATTCCTTCCTCTATAACATCTTCGAATGTGCCGTGCTGCACAAGAAATAGCCTGGATCTGTAAATGTTCTGGATTAAAATAGCTACGACACTCAAACATAGTTTCACATCTTATTCAGAAATAATAGTATAACATGTTATGCTTAATTAGATCTTATTCAACATCAATTATCAAGAAGGCAACTTGTATGTTTTTGACCGGAAAGTGCATGGAAACAATTTCATATAAACTTATAAATAATGAATAATGAATTTGTGTGGTAACTGGTTAATTCAAATATTTCAATATTTACTCAAGTATTTGAATATCTCATCAAGTCAAGTATTTGAATATTTCATCACTCAAAATGATTTGAGAGCCTAGAAAGAAACCACATTAGCAAACAATACGGCAATGCCCGCCTCGGCGGTATAGGAAGCGGCGGCAGCGGCCGTTTTTCCCGACGGCGCGACCGCGTGCATGGCCGCGTCCGTTGGCGACGACTCCAAAGCCGGGCGCGTTTTTGGCAGGCGGCGGGGGAGGCTAGCTTTGTGGGCCCCCCGCTCTATCCCAGTCGCCGATTGATTTGTTGCTTTTTATGAGCAAATCTGACGGCGGCGGGCCCAGTACCCTGCCGTCGGCGGAATAAAAATAAGGCCCCTTATTAATGGCCGCAGATGACTGAGGAAGCGGACATCTTGTTTTAGGCCGCTCTACTTAAATGGCGACTTTGTCTACTTCCGTTGATTGATTGCTTGGCCGTGTCTTTGGGTGCGCGGTTAAATCAATAGCATTTGATTTAGCGTTCTTTAATCCTCTATTTGTCACTAGGAGACTGTGAGGACCGCTGTCTTGGCTGGTTTCTCCGTTTACTACCACTGGTGTTGTTGCCTTGCTTGCCACCTGAATTTCCATTTCCATTTGCCCCAATTCAGTGGTTTTCTATTGAGGAATGTCGTTTTGCTTATGGTTATGTGGGAATTATGCATAGTTACAGGTGCACATTTGAGTCCTTGGTAAATATTGATTAATAAGACGAAGATGTAGTGTAGTGTGGATATAGAGGATAATGGACATGGTCCTGTCTTTGATCCTTGAAAAATTAAGTGACTGGCCAAGTTCCCATGCAGTTATATATCTGACATGATCATTATAAATATTCGCAGGTGTGAGCCTCGTTGCATTCAAATACAAATTCAAAAAGTCCGGGCAAATAGCGAAATAATTATATACATGTACATGTACATGTTTCACAGTATGTTATTATCAGACGAAATATATACGATTCTACTTGAGATGAAATCAATATTGAATGAACAATACAGAAATATTCAAGCCTTTTTCAAAAGTAGGGACTGATTAAAAAAAGAAAAAATACGTAAGATGAAATAAATTACAATGAAAAGAGTAGACTATAGGACCAGTGGCCAGTCTAGTGAGCTGCTCGGCCACAGATCGATGACGGATGGAGTCGTCATAGTAATGAGCTGCTCTCCTTCACCTGAGTCTGTCTGCCCGCCGCTCCCCCCAGCCCATTGTCCCCTCTAAACAGACTCCATTTAGTCTCCCACCCACCCATTAACACCCTCCCACCTTAATGCCATTCACACACCCTACCTGACTGAGAAACTCCATCCCTTGTGTCCATTGAGCTGCTCCCCCACCTGCTCGTTAACTGCTCCTGTCCACTCACCCACCTACTGACCCACTCGGCCACCAGAGTCTTACTAATACTTACTCACTAAAGACGTCTAATAGGGTCTGTGACCTCTGTGCACTTGCTTGTGTCACATTGTCTTAATTCCTACAGACTTAGGTAAAGGGAGCTTAAGCCAAGGTAGATCGGAATAGGTCTATATTGTCAAAGTAGGAACTTTTTGTATACATTTTACTTTATATGTATAAAATCTTCAGGAAATCAGGAATATCAATAAATTCACCGTTACAAAATACCTTGGATATACGTGTACAATCTATACTCAATATCGCGAGGGAGTCCGACATGAGTCAACTACCTACCTACGTAACCTGACATTAGGGGACGGTACCCCTTGTGTCAATCAACAAACGATATTCGTCTACTCTAGTAGAGTCTAGATTGCAAAACAGTTGCTAGTGCGAAAGGGTCACCCATTAAGAAAGCGGCGACCAAATCAGATTAAAGAATCATAGTGATCATGGTTTATTTATGTACCTGTTATACAGTCTTTTTTTATAGACTACTTGTAGTGTCTCACTATTGTACAGCAGTGAGAGCACACCATCTGTCGATACACACACAAGAATTAATGAAGGCAGTTTCTTAGCGGTGGTAGAAATGTAAGTGTACTAAGGAATGTGAAATATTAAAGGCTTTAACCTTCTTTTATTTCACTTTTTGACAAGACAAAAACCAACGGTTTTTTTCATATATGATCTCTATAACAAAAACCCGGCGAATGTAGAGAATTTCGAGTCTCCCAAAAACAATCTTGATTGTCTAGCCACCGGAACAATACAAAGCAGAAACAGTTAACCAAAAGGGCGGCTGTTCCTAATGACTTCATCAGAAGGGAATCTACAGGCAGCAGAGCCGATATACCCTTCTGTGTGACACAACTAATCACTTGCCCATTGTTCCCGGCCTCTCACGTTACCATGGCCATATTACTTTGGCCATATTACCATGGCCATATTACTATGGCTACA
The DNA here is from genome assembly GCA_936440205.1 of Lepidonotus clava. Classification (NCBI taxonomy): domain Eukaryota; kingdom Metazoa; phylum Annelida; class Polychaeta; order Phyllodocida; family Polynoidae; genus Lepidonotus; species Lepidonotus clava. The sequence continues at coordinate 31,206,968 of OW387145.1, read as the reverse complement.
TTACCATGACCATATTACCAATCCATCGTATACAATGTTGATATTGAAATGATTTATCTTGATATTTTAAAAATATTGCAGAATAAAGAAGATGATCCAAGCTAATCAATCAATCAGATAACGTCTGAAATTGGTTTATTTATGTTATTATAGTTGTAAAATATATGACCCAGAAATAACTATAATAAACTTGCCATATCAAAATAAATCTTGTGGCTATAATTTGACCATTACATGGCTGTTACCACTGGTATAACGGTTACCCAGCCACAAGCCTATACTTTAGGCCTTAGGCCTGCTGTCGGTTCGGCCGCGCCACCTCATTTTGTTTGTTCCACTCTGATGGTTTATGACCACAGGAAATGTAAATCATGGTAATTACGTCATACCCGACCGCCACAACAGCTTGCCCATATTACTGCTGCCGTTCTAAGGTCGAAAAACAAAAGGCCCGAATTAGGCCAGGCCTTTTTATTGCCGTGTTGTGACGGCTGTTACGGAACCTGCTGCTTAATTTGTCACCGAAAACGGACGCACTGAAATAAGTACCTGTTTCGTGACGACTCGCCTATATTTGTTATGGTTCTATTTGTGTGGTGTGGCGCAGCGACTAGCGTTGATTTTAGGAATATTTGTGAACTATCTCTTTTGTAAATAATATGTTTATCTGTAAACTTTGAACAGTGAGGATTCTCTTTAACCTGTGTATATACCAGCAACACTTACATTTTTTAATTTTCACTAATTTATTCCATTGAAATGTGCCATTTGTGCATTTAATTTTCTTCGGAATCGTAAACAAAGTGCTATCATTATCTTTGAAATAATTTGTTTTTAAAACATTAATATATGTACTGTACCCAGTGTACTGTGATAAGATATAGCTGTAGGAGCAATAAATATATCGTAAAACACAGCGGCAGCTGCTTCATAAATCAAACACATTAATTTCAAATTAACTCTTCTCTTCCTTTTTTTTCTTTCTAACAGGATTACTTCAAGTGCCCCTACGACGAAAAATGCAAGATGGACATATCAAATCGCAGATTTTGCAAGCGATGCAGATTGCGAAAATGTTTTGAGATAGGCATGCGGAAAGAGTACATTCTTACAGAAGAAGAAAAGGCGCGAAAACGACAGAAGATAGAGGAAAATAGGTAAGTGTGTCTCCATGTCTGTGTACAGCATAAAAGATGTAACCAACGCGTAAAAATTGTGCACACTCTAAACAATATAATATAGCATTTTCGGGTTTGCCTGCTGAGATATATTGCAGGTTCCTAATCATTTGATCATGATAATCATGGTATTTGAAAATCATGGTTGTGGTTGAAATAGAATCGGATAATTTGGTCAACGGGTATGTGAGTTTATATTCATGGTTTTACTCTTAATAAATATTGTTCAGGTGGACGGAGAAGAGTCGGATGATGTTGGGTGTTGATCAGTCCTTTTGAACTAATACATTAGTCATGCTTAAATAGAGCTATCAAGAATGAGAGCATAAGGTTTTTATGTGGAATAAGTAAAGGTAGCACATACTAGGGAGTCATTAACAAAACATATCGGAAAAGGAGAATTGTGAATCAATTAGTTTTCATCAGACGCAGAAAGTTGAAGCCGGCCATAGTTACCTTCAATTTACTCCTTCACAACAAACGACCTTACCTAGTATAAAAACAGATTACCTCACCTAGTATAACAACAGATGACCTTACCTAGTAAAACAACAGTGACCTTACCTAGTAGAACAACAGTGACCTTACCTAGTAGAACAGAAGACCTTACCCAGTATAAAAGACGATTTCTTTTTATATACTTATTCTTTATTTGTATCATATTACCCACTTACGTCCGGTCTCTCATCCTTTATTCATCGCTGGGGCATCTTTCAGACTCCCCTTTATTCCTGCACAACCTTGACCCTGGTCAAAGAACCCACCCAACAATCGCTTTGATATTGTAACCAGAACTCGCATTTGACCTTGACCTTTCGCCCAATGTCATTGTCACTTGCCGAGTCAAGGTCACGAGGTGGAGTTCTATCTAATGAACCGTGGTGCGTGTGACAAAAACAGGCGGGAAGCAAGTTGGATTGTCGTCTGCTTCTTAGATCCTTCCCCATTCCCCATTATCGCTCACCTGTTCCTGACCCACTTCAACCTCCCTCCGCCTCCCACCAACGATTCTGTAGTATATTTTTGCTCCCACTCACCCCCTCCCAACTGACAACAGATTTGCGTCCACCAGGGGTCGGGTCGGACTTGACTTCCGGTTTATGCTGGTTTCCTGACTGCATGACAGGGACCAGGGAGTGGAATCAGGCCAGACGGGTAGGATAAGGGCATGTGTGGCAGGTGGCATTTTCACCCACGACCTAACATCCAACGCAATCATCCCGTCATCTTTAGGAATTCAGATTGAGAACATAGGTTGGTAAAAAGAAAAAATGGAAAACATTAATATATATCCGTTAAGAATTCCCAATATGGCGGATGTATGCAAATGATGAATTGATAACTGTTAATGTATTAAGATACACACTCATCTTCATTTGCAAAAATATATAGTTTCATCTTAATCCCCTTTTCCTCGGCGTTTTTCACCCCACCTAATCTGAATTAAACTAAATGCAGAATGGGGCAGCAGGTAATTGACTCATAGACGCCATATTAAAAAGCTGTATCCGTTACTCGTGCCTATACTATGCAGAGAAATAGCTGCAGTTCTCCGCCTGATGCTCAGATAAATCCGAGCGGGTGATAAGAGACTCTAGTTGCACAAGTCTGTCTTTACCTCCCTCTGATATATGAATAAAGCCAATGTATCCGCTACCTGCAGCAGCCCCGGCCGTCAGTGCATGTACGGCCTAATGTGGCCTTTTTTGGATCAAAGCACGCTATACACCCGCGCTTGGCTCGGCTCTCAGCTCACTCAACTCAGCTCAGCTCAGCTCAGCTCAGCTCAGCACACGAGATTACACTCTGGAGTGGGGGTGGGGGATTCTGGGTGCCAGCGGTCTAGCCACAGAGTACTGTGTAGGGAAAGGCAGAATATAAAAGGAATTGCCGGGGAAAAGGCAACTGTGGGGGGTTTGAGATTGAGTGATGGTTAGAGGTAGATGTAGCGCACCTGTGCCAGGTAAAAGGAATTGGCCTATTCCCAAATGGTTATGCATCATTTTAATGCTTCTAATAATGAGAACAACTGGGATGATGAGAAGAACGTGATTTTTGTGCGCATAAACATTGATGTCAATTTAAAATGGCAGGATTTTAATAATATTGCCTTTAACATCAGAACGTATTCCCCATTTGTACAAAGAACTCCACTCTTTGTGAACCTGACTCACCGCCCGTACATGCACCCCTCACACAGGTGCAACCACAGTGCATAATCCCTGTGTGACACACTCACGGCTGGGCTGGGGCAAATTCCATTGAAATTTTAAATAAAAAATTTAAAAATCATGAAATAAATTGAAAAAGAATCCAGGCGGCCCCTGGACATTGCCGCTTCGCCGGGTGAACAGAGGCTAGGTACGTAGACTGAATCAGACCCCTGTAGTCAGAGTCAATGGTGGGTATTGAGGTGGGGACGGCGGGGGGTCTTGGGGGTGGGGGGGTGTAGACTCTCCCACCCCCACCCCCCAATCACACCGTCTCCTCTGTATAGCAGCCCACCACTGAACTGCCTATTTGTCGGCCCGATGGAATTTCCCAGAGCATTGTGCCGCCTGGAATGTTACCTGTGGGGGCTGTAAGGGGGATGGCCCAACGTCCTCTTGTCACAGGCCTTTTTTTCTTCTCATATTCTACTTTTTGCCCCCATGTTTGACAATGGTTTCGTTTTTTTATCAGTCCTTTTGCACCTGGACGGCCACCTGGTGTTGTCATGGGAAGGTGCTATAGTGATGACGTCACACCTTGGTTCTCAAGATCAATGCACAGGGGCTTAAGCGCCTATAGAGGCTTTTATCTTCTTTCTCACTCTCCTCTCTTCCTTGTCCCTGCTATCCCCACCTCTCTTCCTCCTCCACTCTTATGGTGTTTTTTTCCTGCTCTTCCGCCCCTCTCTTGTCTGCCCCTTGTGTCCCTGTCCTCTCTACCCCCGCTCGTCCTCATCCACCCGCTTGCCTGAAGCCTATATTCCACTAGACGAATATGACTATCTGAAACAGCAATTTCGAAATTACATAAAAATATGAAATCAACCCTTGCATGCTACATACCATTCGAAAGGAAATATGAAATGTTTTCTAATGATATGTAACATGGCTATATTCAATCCATGTTGCCATTGGCGATTTTTGAAATCGTGAGTAAAATCGGGTAGTGGAATCGCCATCGCTGTAAGCCCTGTTCGTCCCCATCCAACCCACTATCCTCAGTGTGCGCACCTAACAGTGCTCCCACTCCCCAAACTGAATCGGCGGTGGCCTCAGATTGTGTCGGTGTATGAACGACAACAGGCAGTGTCATAAATGGATGTCTCTGCGCCTGTTACATGTGATACGGCTTCCCAAGCAGCGCTCTCTCAGCACTGTTAAAATAGTGTTGGTCTCGTTTGAATAGCACCAGTTGCTCTTGTTTGCAAAACGGTTAGCATTTGTTTAATACACAAAACACACCCAGCGGTTTATAATATTCAAATAGAAAATGTAATTATTATCAATTCAGCCAGTATAATTATTATCTTAATTGAACTTCATTCAATTGAATTTATATGTATACCATTATTTGATCCAATGGCTTGAGGTTCCTTATTCATTGTGAAATGACAAGATGTGGTGATCTTTTAAATCCAGTAAAGGATCGATCGGATGTTCTCCCTTAATCTAGAACAGTAGAACCATCGTCTATTTCGGTGAACTGAGTAGATCCTTATATTTCAAATATATCAATAATTTATAGGCCTATACATACCATATAATCCTACATGTATATCTATACTTTCATCCCACAAGCAGATAAGCCCACACCCTTGTACAATATACACTTCAGACACACACACAAACGTCATGCAGACATTTACAAGCTTATTAATCCCAGCCAGATTATCATCACCCACTCGACGTCCTTCTCCCAAAGGGAATTGATACGCGTCGCCTTTTAATGTCAGTTTTAGTGGAGACAAAGCCCGTTCTTCGTTTGAGCTGCTCCAACAATCACCCAGCCTTTTTAGAGAGCTGCTCCATAAGGACCACAGAATGCGCGAGCTGCTCGCCGTTTGATGGGGGGATGTTGGGGGCTGGCGTTATTAAAGAACAAGGGCTGATGTTTGTCTCTGAAACGGCGCATCACCTGTCTCTGATCCGAGCGCTCATTCATCCTTTGTTTTTTTGAGTCAAAGCGTCTCAGTATGGATATAGTTTTATCTTGATGTTCGATGCGTTAGGCATATCCGCCGAGGACACTTAGAGCACATGTAGGCCTACACATAGTCGTGTGCTGTGGTAACTGCACAGTAAAAGGTATAGGTTTAGATGGTTCAATAGCCTACTCCTAATAATACACCCTTCCCACTCCTTCTCTCTCTATATATGTATATCCTGGACCATTTAGTCAATTTAAATACAGACCAGACAACTGACCCCTATATATAACTCAACTACTCCCCATGTCTGGAGTCTGGTCTTCCCAAAATACCACAGTCTCACCGACCAGGCTCCAGGCCTTCTTAGGCATTCAGGTGGCTGTTCCAAAATTAGTTAGTCATCCTATAAATACTTCTGGCCTTCTGGTCTATGTATTACTCAACTAATGACCAGGACCCTTTCTATTTACTGCTCTCGTCTGGGCCTGGTCTTCCCAAAATATCACAGCCACACCAGCCATGCTCCATGCCTTTTGAGGCATCCAGGTGGCTGTTCTAAAATTATGCCTTCCCAAAATACTACAGTCTCATCAATCATGCTCCATGCCTTCTTAGGCATGCATGTGACTGTTCTAAATTTACTTACAATCCTAAATATACCAGAGTACTTCCTGGAAAACCTACTTACAATCCTAAATATACCAGAGTACTTCCTGGAAAACCTTATTCGGTGTTTGCTCTGTCTGGTTTGTGATCCAACTAAAGATAGAATGGTCTAGGGTATATAGGAGAGGTTTGACAGACATGAAGTCAGTCTTAGTCTTGGTTTCACTCAATCTACATACATGCTGTAGATTGCTATGGCAGGAGGAGTTCACTACCATGGATTTTGTTTGTTGGATTCTGACTGTACATATCATAAACTACCACCATACAGGAAAATAAAGGAGTACCTTTTCACAGCAGGACTTAGTACACGAGTTGCTCTTCCCTTTCTTTATAAGCAAGTATACCACAAGCTCATCATCAGCCACCGAACCTTTACACTTTGCACACTGGTGGAGAACCCGGGTAGAAATATATGTAAGTACTAGAAGATAATAGGAAAAAGTCAAAACAATGTTCATTCATTATTGAATATGTTCTTTTGTCATAAGAGAAAAGGAAAAACTACTGTAAGGGAAATGAACAGGTGTACTACTGTAAAAAATGCCAAATTGTGATGCTACTTTTGTAAAATTCCTATGGAATTTTATCTAAACCGCCGTCGACCTGTGCTGTGGTAACTGCACAGTAAAAGGTATAGGTTTAGATGGTTCAATAGCCTACTCCTAATAATACACCCTTCCCACTCCTTCTCTCTCTATATATGTATATCCTGGACCATTTAGTCAATTTAAATACAGACCAGACAACTGACCCCTATATATAACTCAACTACTCCCCATGTCTGGAGTCTGGTCTTCCCAAAATACCACAGTCTCACCGACCAGGCTCCAGGCCTTCTTAGGCATTCAGGTGGCTGTTCCAAAATTAGTTAGTCATCCTATAAATACTTCTGGCCTTCTGGTCTATGTATTACTCAACTAATGACCAGGACCCTTTCTATTTACTGCTCTCGTCTGGGCCTGGTCTTCCCAAAATATCACAGCCACACCAGCCATGCTCCATGCCTTTTGAGGCATCCAGGTGGCTGTTCTAAAATTATGCCTTCCCAAAATACTACAGTCTCATCAATCATGCTCCATGCCTTCTTAGGCATGCATGTGACTGTTCTAAATTTACTTACAATCCTAAATATACCAGAGTACTTCCTGGAAAACCTACTTACAATCCTAAATATACCAGAGTACTTCCTGGAAAACCTTATTCGGTGTTTGCTCTGTCTGGTTTGTGATCCAACTAAAGATAGAATGGTCTAGGGTATATAGGAGAGGTTTGACAGACATGAAGTCAGTCTTAGTCTTGGTTTCGCTCAATCTACATACATGCTGTAGATTGCTATGGCAGGAGGAGTTCACTACCATGGATTTTGTTTGTTGGATTCTGACTGTACATATCATAAACTACCACCATACAGGAAAATAAAGGAGTACCTTTTCACAGCAGGACTTAGTACACGAGTTGCTCTTCCCTTTCTTTATAAGCAAGTATACCACAAGCTCATCATCAGCCACCGAACCTTTACACTTTGCACAGTCGGTTGGATAAATTTAGAATATGTAAATAGGGCTAGTATAGTCTGTTTAGTGACTCGGTCAACTTGAGGTATGTTCGCTGGTTCATTATAACTGACTGGGGTATTCAAAGTTATGCAAGAATCAACTTCGAAGAATTATAAGCTATATATTATTTCGTACCGAGTGCCTTATAACTGTATACGATAGCCGTATTGCTGAAATAGCACTGTGCTATCTCTGTGGCACGACTATAGATACTACAGCACACCAAGAGGCTGTGTATAAGGATGCCATCCCCGAAACGGTTATATCCGAGGTCTTTTTGATAATGCGAACACTGCCCTAAGAAGTCCTCACGTGTCACGACGACCGTGACGTGACGTCATTTACGTCATGGAGTCACGTGCGTCATGACGGGAGTCACGTATCAATAATGGTCGTCAGGCAGGGAGGCCGCGTCGAATGACTTGTCTTGCGGCAATGTTTTTAAAGGTGCACCCCGTGCCGACGAATCTTGAGTGGTGTTGATCTTGATTACGTCCACTGCACGCGTTTTGCACGCGTTTTGCCCGCCCTCCGCACGCGCACAACGCATCAGGGGGCACTTTCCCCACGCCCCCTCGGCCTCATCTTTGTGAAACGTTATCTTATGGCTTTGACCCTTCTTCAACGGATCCCCAGGGTGCTGGTTGTAAAAAATATATATGTAAAATTCCTCCATAAAATTGTTTTTATGGAGTGTAACTCGGTGCTGCACCGAACATCAAAGCGAAGACTTTGTGCCCTTAGTGTCATCGGACGCGTTGGGTCATAACATCTGAAAAGGAGAAAAAATATTTTATGTATTTGATGGAAATAAATGCCTGAGGGTCAGGAGTTACCTTGATACTTCTGCATGGGAAGAGACTGTTGGCATGACCTCCTCTAGGAGGAAACGGCTTGGGCGGTTTGAGCCAACTATCGACGACTTGTCAAAGCCTGATGTCATATGACCTTTGCATGCCCTGGAGGAGCCTGGCCTTGGTTAAGGTGGTGGCCTACCTTAGTACCTACCTGTAGCGTCCCCCGCCTATCCCTCACCTGTCTCAGGTATCTAGCATAACAGACAAAAGGATCCACCTATTGATCCAAGCAGGCAAGGGCCGCCTTACTAAAAGCAGCTGACAATGGTTTAGACAATGCTGGAGCGACTGACAAAGGTGTTGACAACGCCACTTGTATTGTGTACTTTGTATACATATTGTATGTATTAATAGGACGGTGAATTATGTATGTATACATGTAGGCATTTAGTTTTAGTAGAAAGCATATTGTGTAGAATATGAAGGCGAACCAACTCAGCTTTGTTTTGCCATTTCCGATTAGCCTTGTCATAACACACGTTTCATCGGGAAATATATAATGATGATTCAATGTATATCCGGCAGTTGCATAAATCTTGAGGACACATGCAGCTAAAGTATCATAGCCAACTGAACTACTTAGACCGATTGTTTATTCATAGCTAAGCAGAAGTATCTGAGGTCTTTCAAGTTTTCTAGTCCCAATGTTTTTTTCTTACATCCCAGAGAAAGCATGTACTTTGTTTAGTATGTGATGATATTATCAGTTAATCTTTAAGTGAAAACGAAACCGAAAACACAGAGCAAAAATACATTGAGGGTGCATTAAATACGCAGCCGAACCATCACACTGGCCTATGTGCACTCTCTGAGTCTGACTCACACAATTTGACTCATCGATCAAGATAAAGTAATAAAGACAACCAAAAAGTTAAAAGGGAAAGGATAAGGAACGACGTGGAGGATGCAAAAAGAAGGGGAATTTAAGCGAAGGCTAATAAAAGAAATCAAAAAAGATAAAAAAAAAAAAAAAAAAAAAAAAAGTTTCGGATCACAGGTGGCCACATCCGACCACCCCCCTCCCCCTCCCCTTTCCGCAGTCTGTCCTTTACCTGGGGCAGGTAATGACCTGTAATCACAGAAGCACACCTTGATTTACCTGCCACCTCCAACCTTTACCCTCTCCTCCCATCCTCCGACCCCTTTTTCAGCCTGCCGAGCTACTTTTTGTCTGGCTCAGTAAGCACTGTGAACATACATATTTCACGGTAGGAAAATTCGCCGTTTATTAAAGAATGATTACATAATGTTCGCCCAGATTGTAATCAATGTTAATTGTCAAGCCAGCATAGGTCTTTACTTGCTAAGCAGATTTCCCTTAGGTCGACATAAGGATCTCGCAGGAATTTCAGGAGTAAAAAATACGCAAAAAATATGTTGCCGGCGCAAAAATATTTTAGTAACTGTGTTCGTAATGTCTGTGCTCTTCCACCCCTGAGCACCAGGCGTGGACTTTTTGCTGGAGCGGTGACTGACACCGGAGATGGTTATTGAGATCGTTCAGTATTTTATACGGAGACATCAATCTGTCTGTTTTATTAGTGGGTAAATGGGGGAATCTTTGGATCTCTCCCGTCGCCCGATAATTGTGTGTGGAAGAGTGTAATTACATATATGATTTATCTATGTATTCAAATTTAATTTGAGAGAAGGAGCGGTCAGGGATAATAAAATCTTTTTTGAATGAGATATTGGTGTTGGACTCATTGGTTGTAATTTCAAAAACTCAATTACATATAGTATCATGTGTGTCCTAAAAGAAATTCATTCATATAAGAGGGCAACGAAGCCTCCCTAGGATAGCAAGCGTTTCTTATAGAGAATTCGCCTATGTGGATATTACATTTTGATGCATTTGAGGCGCTCAAACGATACCTGTGCGATGTCTCGAACCTTTGCGAGCAGCTCAGAAAGAGAGTGGAATACCGAGGAGTTGAGAGATGAATGGGACCATTTCTTTTCAAGATAACAGCGGTTCATGTTGGAGCTGCTCCTTTGGCATTTCCAAGCCCTCAAATGTTGAGACGGCTCAAACGAGTAGTAAAACTAAAAGAGACGAGCTGGGAGCGGGGAAAAAAGGGGGAGCGACAGACGGCGTGTGAGCTGCTCGGTGGGAGAGGGCGAGCAGCTCAGGTAGTACTCAGACAGGTGGGCGTCAGGTGGGTCAGTGCAGTGCGTTTTCACTGGTGGCAGCAAGCGGTGGTACAAAGTACACGCACAAAAAGGGGGTGGCAGGGATGGTGGTGGTGGTGGACAAATGTGGTACCACCACCACCGCCGCCACAATGTTATGAGCAGCTCACTGAGTGGCTCAGGCTCTCTGTGTGAGCAGCTCAGAGTTACTGGATTAAAGTGGGCAGGGGCAGGGGCTCAGATAGATCAGAGGATGGAGGGTCAGGGCTGATAATGGGCCTAGTCACACGGACAGGTGAGGAGACCCACCATTACACCCCCTACCTCCTCCTCCTCCTCCAGTGTCCCCCACCTCCTCCAGGTCCTCCTGACCGCCTCCGCGCCTGTGTCAACAAAGGAAGGATCCGCTAACAGGTGCCTACATCAAAGACCCCCGCTGACCTATTAGGGCCAGGCCCGAGCGGCTAAAGGCACAGTTTCACTGGTGGTTTTAGCCTGTCAGACAAACATCAATAGGCTTACTTATTTCAGAGAATAATAATTACTTAGTTTTACCCTAGAATTGAATGTGACGTACAGTTCTATGGTTTTACCAACGCTACTGATAGTGTTACTACAAAATATTCTTTCCATGTTACTCATTTTTCCATACCAATTTTATACGGTGATATCCTAAATATTCATACATTTGATATAACAGAAATGATTAGAAAGCATTGAGAAAGGAAGAAATTCACGTCACAAGCCAACATGAGCGGTCGACATGTATACTGAACTTACCACCGTTCTGGCTGTGGTAACAAAATCACAAACAATCAAATCAAAACACCCCTATCCAGAGCCAAGAAACATGACGCACCGCAAAACCAGTGCAGCCTCAGTGACGGTGTCAGTTATTTAAAGCGGCCACCTCCACCCCTTACCTTACCTTCACTCCCTCCTGCTGCTGCCCCTCCACCATTAACCCTGTCCTAAATAACAGAGCCCCCAGCCGAGTGTGCACACTGACGCTTCCATCTGCCCGCCGGCCGGGGGCTGGGGCTTTGAAGTCCGACTCGCCCCCTCTCCCTTTTACCCATTGTTTATTACCTGGCGTCATGAGCAGTCGAGACGTAGGTTTAGGCACAGAGAAACCTACTCACTGAGGTTTCTATTCTTTACTCGCCCCCTCTCCCCTTTACCCATTGTTTATTACCTGGCGTCATGAGCAGTCGAGACGTGGGTTTAGGCACAGAGAAACCTACCCAGTGAGGTTTCTATTCTTGACTCGCCCCCTCTCCCTTTTACCCATTGTTTATTACCTGGCGTCATGAGCAGTCGAGACGTGGGTTTAGGCACAGAGAAACCTACCCAGTGAGGTTTCTATTCTTGACTCGCCCCCTCTCCCTTTTACCCATTGTTTATTACCTGGCGTCATGAGCAGTCGAGATGTAGGTTTAGGCACAGAGAAACCTACTCAGTGAGGTTTCTATTCTTTGCTCACCCCCTCTCCCTTTTACCAATGTTTATTGCCAAGTGTCATGAGCAGTCGAGACGTGGGTTTAGGCACAGAGAAACCTACTCAGTGAGGTTTCTATTCTTTGCTCGCCCCCTCTCGCTTTTACCCATTGTTTATTACCTGGCGTCATGAGCAGTCGAGACGTAGGTTTAGGCACAGAGAAACCTACTCAGTGAGGTTTCTATTCTTGACCCGCCCCCTCTCCCTTTTACCCATTGTTTATTACCTGGCGTCGTGAGCAGTCGAGACATAGGTTTAGGCACAGAGAAACCCACTCAGTGAGGTTTCTATACTTGACTCGCCCCCTCTCCCTTTTACCCATTGTTTATTACCTGGCATCATGAGCAGTCGAGACATGGGTTTAGGCACAGAGAAACCTACTCAGGAGGTATCTATTCTCCTATATCTTTATTGACGCATGTATAGTGAAGAAGGCTAACCAGTGCAGATGTTGAAAATACATGTGCCGTTCAAGTACATAGTGTCATGTACGGAAGCTGATTGAAAATGAATCTCTGAGGAAGGATAAAATCATGTGATTATTGTACATGCCCAAAGGTGTTGGAATCACAAGCAGTTGGCACGATTATTTGTATTGTATAATATGCATTACAGAAAACCTCCCCCCCTACCTTGAGAGGAACCGACTGGAGAAAAATTATCAATATTACAAAGACAAAATTATATAGAAATGTGCAGATCGCAGAGCATGAGGAAGTTGCTTAGTGGAATGCGTGTCTTAGTAGCTCCCCCGCTGCGTGCCGCTCGCCCGATGTAGGCCGACTCTCGGGGCCGGTGACAAAAGGAAGAGTCAAAGCAGTACCTGCTCATACATTGTACGGGGTTGGGATACTCATACAGGGGCTGAGATCCTCACACAAGGGCTGGGATACTCACACAGGGGCTGAGATTCTCAGGCAGGGGCTAAGATACTGGCCCGTGGGATGGGGAACTCACACAGGGCTTTAGCCACTCACACAGCCTCAGGGCTTTAGCCATTCACTCAGGGGTTGAGGGATTGAGTTTTCATGATATCCCAGCCTGTTGTCGCTGTTGCTGTTGCCCCCAACTTTAGCACATACTTAACCTGTTAACTATGCAGAAAAAAAACGTATCATCTCTTCACATGTATATGTATAGAGATATCGACACACATCACCCATCGCCCCTAGAGCGGTCTTTACATCTTAGAGAATGACTTTGAGTGTGAGAAATATAGCTATTGGGGAATTAATTTTTAAAAACGTTGTGCAATGAGTGTCCACAAAGAAAAAGCTCCCATTTTAATGGGAGTTTAGATATGATAATTATAAACAACGTATATTTCCCCTGTTGTTGGTTGTTGTGGCGCTGTCTGTTCAAGAGAATGTTTTAAGCAATTTCCTTCCAACAGTTTTATGATAATTAAAAATAAATTGATCCTGGAAATGACGAAATAATATATTAACTGATGATTAAAGCAGGCTTTACACGTTAAGAAGATGGTTTACAATTAATTGTACAAACAATATTGTAGAGTACAATTGACGCATGGAAGGTCTGTAAACTTTCAGTTTGAAATATGATTCAGTCAGTTATTTTTGGTGTTTTACTCTAAATGCTCTGCCATATGAACACATAATAAACACACCTCTGTGTTTTTGTGTTCTTTGCAGGGACAGAAGGGAGACCATTAATAGCCCAATGGCAGACGAGCGGTGAGCTATACTGACCCTTTTTTCGTTTTTCACAAAAGAATCGTAAAAAAGAGTAAGTCGAGTAAATGCTTTACATTATTTCCCTGGCTCATGTAAAATTTCCAGAGATTGTTTCGTCTATTGTTGATTGAAATGACACCATTTCTTAGAAAGGTGTGTAATCTTTTTGTATGAAATTGATTCTTCTTAACTGATTACAGCTAGTTCTTCACAGGGCAAAAATAGGGTTACATAAGAAAAAAAGAATGTTTTGGCTTAGCAAAGGTAATTAGATTTGTGAAAGTACCTTTTTGATAGTGTTCATGGAAAATAATTACATCAATTAAGTTACTCGTAATCTCAAACATTTATAATCACTTCGTGGAATCATGAAAAGCTCGACTGAAGCCTAGTTGTCTATTGATAACCACCCGGCAATATTACACGAGGGTTCATACCCTGACACGAAAAAAACAGAAAAAACGGTGGCGACCCCGACGAGCAGAGTGGCTTCCAATGGCGTCAACGATTGAAACCAAAAAGGAAAGAAAGAGATAAAGAAAACCACTCACAACCCCTTAATCCCATCCCCCTCCCCTCCCCACAAACCCCACACCATCACCGCCCCCCGCCCCCCGCCTTCCCCTGTCTTAAGAGTTCCCATGCTCAGTGCGCATGTCCACAGCAGCAGGTCTCGGCTATCGATCGGCGGGGATCCATGGAGTAGTTTGAGGCTGGGGAGAAGGACCGGGTTCCTTTGAAGTTCTCTCCGGCTTCGGCGCGAATTGATCAAGTTCTAGACCCAAGTGTCGGGGGCGTTCAACCCGAGCCGACTTCTTTCGTGGCCGGAGTGCGTGTCTTGTAGCGCACCATGCTGCGCGCGCACAACCACTGTCTGCGTGGCGCCACCTACACGCCAGAGGGTCCACCAACTCCTAAAAGCGCGGCAAAATGTGTAGAGCAGACGACATTTCTCCACATTTGAAACTGTAGTGTTTTCAGCTGCTAAAGTATATATTATATTGGTCAATTGCTGTCCATAGGGTTTAGGAGGTTGTGTTGTCTATTTCTCATCGAATATGAGTCTAGGATAAAAGAGTATACTAAAGATAATAGTTATGCTGAGTTCAACTGTTGTGACCTCCTTCCTCCTTAGTAAGTTACGACCTATTGACATCGAGGGATGCTACCAAAAAAATCCCTAAAATCGTATCAGAAAAGAAATCAACATTTTTTGCACTAGGTCTAAATACAAAAATGATCCGCCAGCGCCAATTCCAATCTACTCCGCCTAATTTTGGAAGCAAAGCCTATTTCCGAGGGCACCAATTCAACGGCCTATTCCTCAAGGTATTTGGATTGTCGTGATTTCCTTTACCGAGGCGCCTTGATAATAATGAACACCAAGGAGTGCGAACCGGTTGGTGGTTGCTAGGTGGCAGACTGATCTCCATGGTGACATTACAAGGCCGTGGAGGGGCGGCACCCCCACTTTGATCCCCCCACTCTATTTGATGACGTGAGCAGATGAAAGCTCGCCCCGTTTTGTCAAAGTTAAAATCGCTCAGTTTACGACTGTTCCCCGGCGTGCGGCCGCCCTTTGAGTACCGCCCCAGGTGGGTACGTTGGGTACCAGTGGTGAAGGGGTGGGAGGGGGTTGGGAGGAGGAGGGGGTAGTAGTATATAGTGCGCCTCCAATAGGCCTTTCCACCAGGCTATGTTTACCATAGGGAGTGGTGTATGATAGGTGCGTTTCCCTGTCTGAACTGATATTTCAATTGGGGTATTTCCTATGGATCAGTCAATGGCTTTTGTAGGTTCTTCAACGATTCATTAGATATTTCCAAGGGAAGTAGATTGTTGGAAGTTTGCATCACGCGGATATTACTATAAATGCATATTTTTTTTTTTAAGTTGGCATTTCCGTGAAAATAGGCTAATTAGAGGAAAGATCAAACTGTTCCGAGAAACAACACTTCATTCCCGTCACTGATTTGACCGCCAAAACATAATTATGAACTAGAGTACCCGCATTTTGGTTTTCCGCCAATATGAACGTTTCCATAATTCCATTCTCTACGGGCCGTGAACTTATTAGTTTTTCATTGAAACCAATCCCAGAGCATAGCAGGTCAGGCCTTCCACATACATAACATACATGATACTCATCTGCTCATAGCAACGATTGAAACATATACCAATCTTAATGCGATAAGTGAGATATGTAAGAAAACTGAAAACTTGAACTAGAAATGACAAGGGACGACTTTCTTGGAGGCTGAATTCCCATAACTCATTATCAAATGACATACAAGTACACAAAGTTCCTGGTATCCACAGTCACAGTTGTATTCGGCGTCTTCCTAGAAAAAATGGTTTTCTCCTAGTTCCAGCACTATCAGGCCTATATGCGACCCTTGCGAAGTAGGCTAATTACAATGGCTTTAGTGTTTTTAAAACTGTAACAAGTGTTAAAAAAGTAATTGTAATTTGCTTCCGATGGTGCGCAGGAGATTAATTAAAGGACATCCGCTATATACAGGTATGTCAAATGAAGCGTTGGGCAGTTACACAAGAACACACCTGTAGGCCTACTGTAGTCTGACCTGTTGACCATCCATAATGAGACAAACAAGTCTCTCACCTGAGAAGACCTGTCACACACTAATGACATAGGTTACGCATTAAACTGATTACTTTGATTCATTAATCTATATAGGTCAATATGGGTAAATTCTTTTCTATAGTTTAATCCCAATACAATAGCTATATATACGGATGGGAACTTTTAAGAAAGAGGAATGAGCAGCATTATAGGAGTGCCTCATTTTAGAAGATGAGTAACAATGATCTTTCAGAACGACGCAGAAATAGTTTTCCCAACCGGACACCAAGAGAAAATACCTCCCTCACACCTGTGCCGTGGACGTCAGCTTTGATAGATTAATAGTGACCATAGTTCCCACATGTATACACGTACAAGGTGTCACCTGGAGAACCCCCTGCGGCCGGCCAGGTGTAAGTAGCCTCCTCCAGGGTCGGCTTACACGGCCCCACAGGTGGGCGGACAGGTGTGGTGTCCGGTTAGTGTCTTACCTGCCCGCTAGGTGGCCTGGGATCTCCTCCAGTACGTGAGAAGAGGGCCCCATGGGTGGGCGGTGGGAGCAGCTGGGTTATGTAAGGGGGTCAGGATTGTTGAGGTGTCAGTGGTAATTATAATGGGTGGTAGTGTCAGTTATGATAAAGTGTCAGTTATCATGATGGGTGAATAATTGTACTTTTTGGGTAGATGTGAGTTAATGGTGATACACACAGACATGAGTGTTAATAATGACGTTAGTGTGAGCTGCTCATATATAGGTTGTATGTGTGATCGAGTTACTTATATCTTGACGACTTTGTTATAGACCAACAATCCGACCCCAAACCAAATAGCTTATTTCCCTTTGGCTGATCATCAAATATTACTAAATAAAATCATGGAACTTTTAAAAACAAACTCAGTGTCAACTCAAGCTAGGATTTTACCGTGATCAACCATACCTGCCCAGCTCAGGCAGTGTTATTGTCCAGTCCCACCCTGAGAGATAGATAACCCCAATGGTCACTGACCACTGGTCAGTGTCAGGGGGTCAGTCACCGTGTAACACCTGGTGGGTAGTAGAGGCAGACGGGCAGGGGGGTGGGGTAGTTGTGGCTGGGTGAAGGGGTTAGGGTCTACGCCTGCCAGGTGACATGTTAACCTGGTTGGCAAGGTGGGGCTTGGCTCCTGTCAGGGTGGTGCTGGGGTGGTGGTATAGTGGTGGTGGTGGTGCCTGGCTGGGTCCGTCACTCTACCTGTGACGACCGCCGCCGACCGCCCTAACCTATTTTACCAGCGTTGACATGCAAGGCGAATTAAGTCAACAGTGGCTGGATACCAGTGGACTGATTTAGACCCGACTGGGGTCGGTTACACTCTGAAAAACACCCCCATCAGATAAACCTGATGCCCACAAAGGAAAAACAAGTCAGAATACATATTTAAATTGATAAGGAGCATATTAAATATTATATGAAAAATTCCCTAGTATCAAAATGCAGCATGGTGAAAGTTACGTTGTACGATGTTTTTCCAATAAAATATTGGAGGAAAATGTTCAGCAAAATTGAATATTACTATAATACTATGTATGACTATGACTTATGAGTAAATGAATAGTTGTAATATAATCATTTTAGGTGGATGTGATATTACATGCACTGTTAGGTAGGGCAGACCATACGCAGCCCCTATGACGGGAAACGTGGGGTGTTTTATGACCATACAAGAACAAAGCACAATACTTAATGAGACCATGCGGGCTGGTCGGGCTCTACCTGTCTACCCCCCCCCCCCCCCCCCCCCCACTCTCCACCCCCAACTCTCCACCCATATCCCTTTGCGTGTCGACCTGAACACAGAGCCCACAACTTACCTGGTCGTTAGGGGTAAATTGGACACCCCCTACCTCCCCGACACACACCCCACCCCTCTGTCAACCCCACCTGGTCTATAGGCGTAGGCCTAAAGGGGCAGAAAGGAGGGGGTCAACTAGGCGCGACCCCTTGACCCCTGACCTTAGGCTCACATCGGCGGGGTACTATCAGGCCTAGAAACTATACAATTTAACACTTTTTCGCCTAAGTTTTATATCACTTGAAAAATACCATTATGACAGTATTGTTCTTGCTAACATTTTTTTAAGGATTTCCCCAAGGTAGTGTGGCTAGAGTAATTATCAGGAACCGTCTGAATGTGATGTCAAGTTTTAAGATATATTTTCAAGGTTTATTTCTATTTTGAGAACGTCAGTGATTAGGAGTGCGCCACCTGACTTGTTGTCAAGGTGGTAAGGTTACAAAGGGGCGTTAAGGACGAGGACTTTGGTAAGGGACACTATAGTGGCCTATGTTTGCCTTTAACAATGACCCAATAGACTATGTTATCCCGTCTTCCATGACCCAGTGGCCTATGTAGGCTTTCTACAGTGACCTAATGGCCTATGTTGGCCATCTACAATGACCCAATGAATACATGATAATGCTGATGCCCCCCTATAGCTGACGTTATCCCCGCGAGGTACAACAACAAAAAATGTCACAAGTCACCAAATAACCTGCAAACAAAGTATACATTGTACCATGATATAAGTACTCAGCCAAGAAAGAAGACCATTAAAGGGGTCACCGCTTGTGGTCTTACTTGTCGCACAAGCAGTTTGATGAATACACATCAGATAGAAATGTATGTATCAGGGTACCAACCACACAGGGAAAACAGGGAAAATGGCAAAAAAAAATAATCCCTGACAGAGAAAACACAGGGAATTTGGAAATTTTGTCTAAACACAGGGAAATTCCTTTCCTTTGACAAACTTGTTGGATATAACACAGGGAAAAATTGTCATGGGACAGAGAAAACACAGGGAATTTGGAAATGGAATTCCGGTTGGTACCCTGATGTATACTAAACATAGATTAGAAATGTATGTGATTTCATCAAAAAACGCATCTCTTTTTCGGATGCTCTGTGATATTAAAACCAGTAACAAGCGTTTGCCAGTGTTGGATTCTTTCCTTGACCTGGTTCTACAAGATGTCATACAGGCGCATTTGTGGAATGGTGAATAGAGAGCATAGTAAACAATTGACACACCTCTGGAGAGAGATGCAAGTGTTAACGGTTAAACACAGGAGTTAAACAAGACCCACAGTCACAGGCCATAGCTCCGTAGCTGCTCTCCAGGGCTGAGGATAGAGTTAAGCCAATATGACACATGCCGATTCTGACTAGCGGCGATCCAGCAATATAGGATTCCAATTATGTCGCAAGAAACAGTAATCCTATATCATATTTGAAGGGAATTTAAAATCTATTTTAACTATATTTAACATATCTATACTTATCCCATATTCCCACTGGCGATTTATAAAATCGGCAGCAAAATCCAATAATGTAGCAAGAAACCATCATCCTCTAATATTATAACATTTTGAAGGGAATCACAAAACTTCTAAATCACATTCAACATATCTATACTTAACCTATACCCACTGGCGGCTTATGAAATCGGCAGTAATTTCGCCGTGTGTAATATAACCTTAAAGGGGAAGGTAGGCAGGAAATCTGAGTTAAAACGCCGTGAGGGGGGAGTACAATACATGCCTTGTCCCCTCCCTACCTTTACCACCTCCAGGTTGCATGATCAGACCATTCCGTGTGGAATGCAGGCCTCTGCGGGGTGGTTACCAAGGCACCCCTCTGTGAATGCAAACAGTGTTTGTTGGGACCCTCCCCACACTTTAAGGTGTGCCATGAATTTTGTATTTGTTCATAATATTTGGAAATGGAAATGGTAAATGTGGGAAGTACTACTGAAGTGCAGTTTTGATGTTTGAGATTGTGAAGGCGCAAAGAGAATTCATTGAAAGATCTTGAATTTTTTTGGTCTTTTTTTGAGTGACCGTTTTGGAAATTGTGATAATGGTATATATATATAATTGTCATTCTTTAATTTCACTGGTCGTATCCAAGTAAAAAGCTAGCCGCCATGTTATCTTAACGCACAATAATGCACGGACATGAGATTCAAACCAAAAGAATAGTTCAAAATCGCTTAAATGTCACAGAAATCGCCGGACGATTGTTTTAACAATCGGTCGATTTGTGTAGCAATTCAGACATGTGCAGGTATTCAAATAAATAATTACATTTCATCAAAGCATCCTCAGAGCCTGTAACTATATCGTCATCGGCAATGTACAAATCGCGCTCGTGGCCATGGAGCTTAAGCTTGCTGCGGTGGCGCCATCTATGAACAGGGAAGGCTCAAAATTAACGCTTTGACTGAGGATAAAAAGTGAGAGTTTTTCATGCACACCCAACAAAAAATACAGACCTTTCAAAAAAATAAAACAAAATATTAGTGCGTGTTGCTGTTTTGCTAGCTGAAAATGACCCCCATTAGAGTTGATTATAGGCCCAAACGAAGCGCAATGTGAAAGTTGAGTTCCACACTCAAATAACCCCAGCCCTTTAGATTTTCAGTTTTCTCCCTTGAACGTCAGACACTTGGATAAATATTTGATCTATCAAAGTGAATTAGGCTAATTAGAATCGGTTTGGGCACGTGTGGCTTAACGCCTGATTTAACAGCCAGACGATGCTAGGCCCGGCACATGTTAGGCTGAACTCCAGCCTAGCCCTTTTATCTAGTTTTATCTGAAAGGTGGCCTAATTTGAATTTTCTAGAGAAGAGAAAATTTGCTTTTCCAATGAACTTATTGAAAGACAAAATAGGTTGACCTTTCTGTTAGAAACATTTTAAACTTAAGAAGTTTTTCAAAAGTATCACCTACATTAAATCTTTTAAGGGAAATTAAATTTAGACCCATTTTCTGAAAAGGAATTAACATTCAGGTTTAAAACTGGGACCACTGAATTCATACAACTTAACAACACATTAAGACACCAACTTAACGTAATAGACCTATTATGTATATTTGCTAGGCTATCTTTTAAATTTCAAGCTGCAGATTCGAAGTTCGGAACGGTAACGTTACTAGTTTGTTTCCACATCTAGCTATATTTTTCTTTCAGGGTCTGGTTCTCACTCGGCGTATACGTTTAGAGATTAGAAACGAAAAGTGAACAAAGAGAGCGCCAAATAAAAGGGATGAACACTTACTTTGAAATCAATCAACACATCAATAGTTAAATGATCAGTCAATAGGTGGCGGTAGCGCCCAACGCCAGTCGCGCGGAATCGAAAAATCTGTCGTGAAAGACTTCAAAGGCGAATAATTCCCTTGTTGCGATTCATTTTGCATGAGAGCTTGATGCACTGAAATGAGAAATAAGAATTATCGATTCGGAGGTGGTAGCTGTAGTGAGCGATAAAGGGGGTGCCTGCAGCGCCTCTGGTGGCAGTCATGTAATCACAATGCGACGCCTGGCGGCGGCGGGCCACACCCAAGTTGGTCGGGGAGTGGGGGCAGTTTCTGTTATATATTTTGTCCCATACTATACTAGGAAAACGTGGTATATTTGTCATGGGGCAGGGAATTTATATTTATGGGTTTAAAGTATATTGGAATTGTAGGTTTTGTAATAGTGTATTTCTGTATTGTTATATATATATATATATATATATATATATATATATATATATATATATATATATATATATATATTTGTAAATGATCATACACTGACATTATGTAGGTTATTTCTTTACAATTGTAGCCTCATCCCTGCCTGGTACATCTTTTATCTTGATCATTTTCTATCGCCGATATTACTGATATAAGGTACCACCACCACCCCTTTAGACACACTTTATTGTTTGAGCATTATTATGGAATAGGTTGACTGTCGCCCACGAACGCCCCACTATTGTATTAGCGCATTTGCACTTGATTCTTTTGATAAGTACGTTTGTTATCTGATTATAGTGACGAGCCTGTTCGTAGTAAAGTGAGAACTGCAATTCTTAGAACACACCTTGATAACTAATCAAACAAAAGTCATCTGGACAAACATACTTTATCACCCCCAAGAAACAGCCATTCAGTACATATTACAGAAATACGAGTACATGCGGAACATCACCAGATGTACTCGGATGCCCTATATATATGCGGGTTCTTAATCAGAGACCCCGCATTACCTGTATATCGACTTTAGCAGGGGCGATTCCAGGTATTTGTAATAATACTAAAAGATTCAGTCATGGGACACTTAGATAACTTCAGATCCAGCACGAGCAAAGAGTGCGTGCATTATTTTGTTCTTATAGAACTTCTTGGAAAATGTTTTTCCCTCTAGATTTGTGTACGTATTTAGGCATATACTTACTTCAGCGTTATTCTTACTGGAGCAGCTCACTTTTAGTATCTAAAACCAGATAAAGGCCTAGTCTGCTCACTGTTCATATATATGCATATGAGCAGTTAATGTTCTTCATGGATATAGAAACAAACAGCCTACTGTTCTTTACAGATACCGACGCGAGCGGTCTAATGTTCTTTACAGATACAAACACGAGCAGCTCACTGATATAGGTCTAGTCACGAAAAGCCCACAGTTCTTTACAGATACTAACCCGGGCAGTCCACTGTTCTTTACAGATACAGACACAAGAATCGCCCTGTTCGATACAGAAATAGACACCACCAGCTCACTGTTCTTTACAGCTATAGGCACGAGCAGCTCACTGTTCTGAACGGATACAGACCCGAGCAGCTCTGGCTGACCCACTGACCTCCCGCTGCGGTCAGGGACCCGGGAGCAGATCAATAGGCTCGGTCAAAGACCTCCAGGTGCCAATAACAAGGGAGCGAGCGGCTCTCTGAGCAAACCTTGACCTTCTAGAGCAGCTCTGAGCAGCTCCAAACAGGGTTCGGGTCTATAGCTGGCAGCGTTGTCAGTGATTCTCCGACTTGCAGATAAATTATAGCTTTAGCTTAGAAACTAGTTTCTTTTTAATTAATTGACTATGACCATTGATGATTGTATCATCACATGGCTATAGGAGTTTTGCATGAAGGTTAAGACTGATGTTGCCAGTATTAGGGAATTTTAGGTTTCCTGTTCTTCTATTGAGGTTTTAAAAAGTCGCCATAACACATTAACCTATAGATAAATATTACATATGTTTATATGAAGAAATTATTGGTATTTGAAAATAGCTCAGGTTTTCTTCTCAGGCCTCATTGGCGATATGTTATGTTTAATGGATGAAGGACAGTGTTAATATGTTGGTTATATCTGAGAGTCTCCGTGATGACAGAGTGTCACCCTGAGAAGTTGCTAACTGGACTTGATGATGCTTTTCCTTGGTATAATTTGTCAGGAAAAAAGAATGAAAGATACATATTGGTCTGTACAGTAAATCACTCATTGCCTCCAAATCCATACCAGTGCCAGAGAGATGTGTTAATAAGTATCAGCCCCGTGTAGGTGTAGCTTAAAGCATAGATAACTGTCACACTCAGGAAATTAAAAAGAATGTTGTATCTCCCCCTGAAAGTTACATGGTGGAACAGCCTTCAGACAGACAACGGTCACGACCAGGAAATGGGGAAAAAATAACGGATAAAATGGGGGGAAAGTAACGGGGAAATTGGAAAAGTAACGGTCCTTAATATATGCGGCGGATGATGTAATAATTCGATCATAGTCATATCGATTAAGTGTGTGACTTTCCATAAATGCGATTCACAATTGCTTGATATTTAGTATTTCAATATTATAGAGGAGATTGGATCTCCGTCATTGATAATTTGTATGGTGCGAAAATGTAACTATTCCAACCCAAGTCGTTGAGTTTCTGCGACGGGTATGCCACCTGGAGGATATTTGTTGAATCATTCTCCCAGGGGTTAAAACCGGTTTTTCTATAGTAATCTTATGTTGCCTAGTTGATGCCCAAATAGATAACTGGATGTGAAGATTTTGTCCCGTTCAATAATATCAAAATTATAAAGGCTATTCTAATCGACTTCAATATAATGTTATTTAGAAAAGATATACGTTGAACATTACTTGAGTCATTGATATTGCAGTCGTTTTTCTTTTATCGATTTCCGCATATAGAATATGCTATATAAATGGGCTGTGCGGATTTTATGTTGTAAAAACATAATGTAACTTGGTGAACAGGGCTCGTACGCTGTTAGGAAACGGTTTGTCCTTGCTTATTTCTCCAGTTAAAACATTCTTCTATTCCTTATTATTTGCACATCGAATCTCTCGAATTTATTCAACGATACCAAAAAAATCTTCAAAATAATTTATGTATACAGCGCGTACGAAACCTGTTACAAGGAGTTTATTTTGTCTCTAAAGTAACTTAGTCTTTTCTTTTTTCCTCTTACAGGATTAAGGAGAAATCCGCTAGCAGTTATTCTCCGTACGTATATCACGCATTTTTCACATATTTCTGGAGCAAACTTATATCCTTTCAGTAAAATATTATAGCTATAATTATTTGAAATATATCCTTTTTTGAAATTACTTTATCGCTGTATTATCGACTTGATATTTACCCAGACGTTCGTTATTAACATACATTTTCAACAAATATTGAATTATTATTGTTAGATATCGTGATTGTATTATTTATATAATGTCCTTAAACAAGTACTTATGGTAAGATATATACCACTTATCTAAATATTTATTGATATACTATCTCGTCAGATATCGCAATCCTATATCATGGTATACGTATTGGTGTCTCTTTCATATGCAGCACTTAATACACTATGAGAAGTAGAGAGGTTTATTTGTGACCCCCTGGTGTATCGTATAGTATCTATTGTGGTGTCTTATTACCCAAAGAGAACGTATTGTGTGCCATGTTCTATGTATTATTTATTCTATACTGATTGAAACATTTCCCCGCTCACATTGTATGTCGTCGCGGGGCTTATTTGACTAAGAGGAGAGGCGGAATTACAATATTTCCACTACATTTCCTCCTTTGTATGAGATCATTTACACATTTCTGACGAGCTGGAGATCAAAACGATGGGCCAAATAATGTCTTCGTGACAAAGCCCATTGGCTCACATTTGCGCTCCAGAATTGACATATTTGTCGACGGAAGCGGGCGTAATTCCCCAGTAACGCAACCCGCACACAGCGGGGTATTATGAGCGAAAACTCTGTGAGAAAAAATAGACAAAGGACATGAAAATTATAGTTATATGCCCTGGTACAATATATACACTCGATAGTAACGTACAGGGCGGGGTTTGGGGCGGGCGGGCGGGCTGGTTGGGTGGATAGACATCCACAGCTAAATGGTTTCCACGACAAATACAGTCGGCAGTGTGCCGGCCGCTTTGATCTCCAACCAGGTTTTATTCTCTCATCAAATTTCAAAGGGCCCGGTGCGTCTGTATGAATAATGGATTCCACCATTCCCTCGGCGTCGACGACCGGCGGCGCGCGTCTGCGCGGCGTCGGCGACAGGGTGTGGGGAGAGGAAGTTAACAGTGCCTTCTAGCGGGTTTTTATTTGTTGAATATGATGATCGGCGCGCCCTCTGCTGGCTGGGATATTGGCGCCGCGGCTGGATGGAAACGCACCCGGTGACAGGCGGCCGCCGGGCCTATTTATCTGGATGGGTCCTAAATACTCTTGTACGGTAAGAATGGGCCGGTACAGGGTAAACGGATTACGGGCGGAGAACCATCCCCGCGACATCGATCCGTCCGGGGGAGAATCATTGCAGCGACACCTCCCCCGGCGGCGACCAATCAGAGCCGGCGACACAGTGAGCGCGTGACAAAACGGCCGGGGAGTGTCGTTTAAAACCCACTAAACTGGTTGAGAACCCAAAGAAAATCTGTCACACCAGGTGTGATTATGATGTGTATCAAAAATGCCCGTTTATGAATAGAGTGAGTAGGGTCTGGTATATAATCAAATGGCATAGGCCTATAGGCAGCATGGTGCTTTAAACACTTCAACAGGTGTATTTCTTTTGGCCTACATTGACCTCTTTGACCCTGGAGAGTAAATCCGATTATACCCTAGTTAGTTCCTTCCTACTCCTGATCCCTCACCTCCGGGTATTTGTATCCTTGTTTGGGTATGGTGAGATGGGTTATTGGTTCTGTGAGCGTCTTAAGGCCATAATCCACGTTGCGATTTTGGGCCGATTTTGAACCAATTTTGAAAATTGGTTTGTTAAATAATCATTTTTCTTAGACAACATACACTTTTCCAAAGAGTTTAGTATAATACACATGAGGAAAATTGTATTTTCTTCAGGAAAATTGATTCCAAATATGTGAAAAATGCATGAGAAGAAAATCGGTCGGCACAAAATCGCAACGTTGATCATGGCCTTTACACCCTGATCTCCTCTACCCTAGTGCGCACCCACAAAGCCCAGTGACCTTTACACAGATAAACATGGTCTTTGGCCTTTACTCACGTTGAATAAGAATAAGGCTTAAATAAGCACTTCATTTTTCATTATGAATTTTTCTACATGCTCAACGTCTCATGCGTTATTAGTTCAAGATGTGTTCATAGTCATATTACACTTACCATAGCTTTTCATCTAGAATGTTTCCCGTTGGGGAAGAACAAGGAGTCTACAGTCTTCTCTGTAGTCTCCCTGGTAAGAACTAATGATATTGATATTCTATCTTCAATCTACGGTAAAACCGATAACGAAAATAAATTATAGAAAGTTACATCAAACAATTATTTGTCAGTACGAGCGTGCCATGTGACAAACAGTTCATTTGGACATGAAAAGAGATTGCAGCACGTGATTAGAGATAGTTGCAGTATACCTGGTGAAGTTCCCACTCGTAAAAACTGTCAGTAGCTTTGGTTTGGTGACCACAGTCTTGATGACGCTCCCCCCGTAATGCCTATATAGGCTACCCGGACTATACCGTATCCGACATCAAAGACCCTGGAGTGATGGGTCCTCCAGGTCCGACCAGCCCCTCCCCGACCACTGCCTCTCATTAAATCACATTGATCAGAAAATGATCAATGCCATGGGGGAAACTCTACATACCCTCCGATCCCCCCCCCCCTCCCAGCCAGCCACCCAAACCCTGCACGGGTCTAGATATAAAAACCGCTGATTATCCATTCCGAACTTCATCTAAAGCCCAAGTTTCAAATGTCTGGAGTGATTTTTAAGATTTGTTTTCTAAAATTAGGAAGTTGGAAATAGCGCAAAATGCACACAAAAATAGTATTATATTGATCTCTATGTCAGAATCAGTAGAGAAAGGGTTAACAGGCTGATCATTACCCGTTGAGAAAGGGTTAACGGGGCGATCAGTTACCTGCGTCCTTGTAAGGGTGGGTGTGGAGGGTGGAGAGATTATGATACTGCCCAAATCCCCCACCCACTCCCCTCCGACTCTAACGCTATTGCTGTTAGGCAGGAGATCTCCCTTTGATGTATGGAGACATGGCTTAGGGAGACTCCACTGTGTCTAATTATGTCTCCCGTTAGGCCTAAATGAGGACTGGGGTATAGATGGTGCCCCTTCAATACGGGATAGTCGGGAAATTCCAGCGAGAAACAAAGAAAAACGACAATAAATTCCATTTGTCATTATTGAGCCAATTTTTTTTTTTTTTTTTTTTAGATATTTTATTTATACTGGGAATTACAATTTAGCCAGTGAGAGGCCATTTTTCGTTGTACCCCAGTGTTACATCTAAATATGAGGTTTATATTGTAGAAAGTTTTGCGACAAGAATGAAGTGAAATATGTATAAGTTTTAAAAACATTGGCTTATATGTGTGGAACCATGGACGCCCTGAGTAAACATCGACACGTGCATGGCCCATGCCACCGATTGATACATAAACCCGCCCATCCTGAATTATACACTTAAAAGTCCCACCTGCCCTTTACTCACATGTCACACAAGACAACCACCAGCCCACCCCGCTACACCCCCAATACCGATACTATAATAAAGCCCCAAGATCAATGCCAATAAGCCCGCCACAGCTCCCCGCGTCCCTAATTGAAGATTCACCGAGTATGAATCGCTCAGAGACACAGGCGCGTATGTAACCCGAGCAGCTCTGAGCAGCTCGGCCCGTTTATTATAGCGAGTGAGTCGCTCGTTGACTCTGCATTATTGACGCCGGTTAGTGCACCTGACGGGCCGAGGGCGTCACCGACACGGCTCCCTGCCCTCTGCACCCGGTCTCGGATCTGAGGGGGAGAAGTTCGTGTGAACACGAGGGAAATAAGAGCCGCCCCCGACAGGCATTGTCACCGAGACTTGTTGGGTTGGATCTGATACAGAATTGTTATTATTATCATCGTTATTATCATTGGAGCTGGCTCTGGGACAAAGACTTCTGTGCCGGCCTTGATATGAAATATCTATGATATATGAGATATATGCGTATAGATACATACTAACGGTATCTCTAATTTTAAATGATATTAGAATAGTACAAAGGAAAATAGGGGAAAGCTGTTCGCATGACCCTTTAATAAAAATCCCCGCGCTACTTTTTGTTTTCCATACGCACTCATTACGTTTATATATAAAAAAAAAAACTGAATTCATGGGCGGTACTGGTAGGCTTGTGAGTTTTCTATGGCTCCCTTTATTTCTTAATATATATTTCCTGCACTTTCAAGACCTCTTCAAACAGAACAGTTTTTTTTATAATCATTGGTTTTTACCTTTATAGTTCAGTAGTAATTTTTTTAGTCACCCCTCCCCCTTATTGGATTAAAACCTATCGCATGTTGTCCCCATTGAAGTGCGATATAATACCGAGGCTACGTGCAGTGGAGCACTAGCCTAAAACGTAGAGCTAGGGTGGAAAATGTGTTGTTTTTTTAGGAAATGAGTATAGCTAGTATTTCCATTAGACGATTAGGACTGCCAGCGATTATTTTATTCCCGATTAAAGTATAAAACAAATATCCATCGAGCACATCATTCTGAAGGCATGAATCATGATGAATGGTACATATGCCCTAACTGTTCACTTACTCTTTTCTTGAAAGTATTAGTCGAAATCACCTAATGGAAACACGGCTTTTAGGATGTCGTACTCCCGACTTATATGGGCAGTGAGGGTCCCAAGTCAACCAAAGAAACCAGAAATAGTTTGTGAAACCACTCATAAGTACACTTTATGAAAAATTAACACCCATCATTTTAGAATGATAAGCAGCTATTTTTTTTCCCCATTATTTATTTATTCCATAGCAAATCTTTCAGTGAAAGACCCTGATTTTCCAAGATGGCCGATCTTGGCACATTATGGCCAAACTTTGTGACAAGGGAAGATTAGAGTACTATTTGGTGCACATTGTAAATATAACATTCAAATATGACATTCATTTTATTAGTATTAATCAAGGGCGATAACTGAAATGATGTCTATATCAATCAGTTAATTAAACTAAAAAGATAATTAAAAAGTAGGTATGAACAAACAAGCTGGTGGGACCCGCCTGGTGGGTATAGGGGGAGAGGTTGGTGCGGACTGATAGGTGGTTGGTGCGCCGCTGATAGACCAGGGTGGTCAGCTGCCCGTCGGACCGTGTAGTTACAACACGCCATCCCGGTGCATTATTCAGTATGGTGCATTGTAGCATGTGTGATGTGGCATGCCTGGAACCCCGACAGCGTATAAGTTGGACCGACCTGTCCGGGTAACAAAAGTCAACAAAAAAGAAAAAGAAGCAACAAAAAATCAACAACAACAACAAAATAATTTAAAAAATCCACACTTTTTGTTATCTGAATATGCCCACATGTAGCCTACCAGTGTGCTCCCCAGCAGAAGTCTGAAGTTCATGGGAACTCTTTCTGACAAAGAAACTGGAAAAAAACGCATTTTTTAGAGAAATAATGGAGAACAGGGAGTTGTGCATGATCCTGTAGATAGTTGGCTTCCTGAGATGAATTGAAAAGAAAAAGGGTAGGATGAAATCTTGGCAGAGAGGAGGGAGACTGAGTATGTTATATTGTTGTGCTTCAAAAAGAAAATGAATGCACGTGCTGGCACCTAGAATTTAAAAACTTGAGAGCATGCATTTAGTAACCTCACAGACAGGCCTAGTTATCAATAAGATAGTTTTACGACTAAACATGAGCTAAGAAAAGTCCTCATTCCTGTAACAATACAACCAAATTAAAAAGAAATAAGTCGTAACATTTCATAAAATAGCTGCCATCGTCTATAAGATAAAGGCTAGATGTGCAAGCTCGATATTATAAACTCCTCTAGTCCTTTTAAATTGGGGTTATAACGGAGATGTAATAACTAATATAGAGGATTTTCTTTCGTTGCTGCATGTCCCACGAGGGAGATAGTGGTGCCACCTGGGGAACAAACATGTAACTAAAATGTGCAACAGGCCCCGGCCTTCCCAGATGTCGGCCTAACTTGCAAAGAGCAAGAGAGATGCATGTACTTTGTAGCATATACAGCCTCTGTTATGCCTTCTTTTTTTAATTAAGAAGAAATAGTGTGCTTTGAGAATTTCCTTCAGAACGATTCAAACAGTTGTGGAATTGGATGAATAATACGAGGTGCAAAGGAAGAGGGGTGGGCAAGGCAAATTTTCCGTTTATTACATATGAGGTAATTTTTAGGTTACCTCTCATTTCTTAGCTTCTTCCAATTGACCCTTTTTCCCCCTCATACACACATTTTGTTCCCCAAAAATAGTGGACCCGCCATTGCCTATATTTCTAGTAATCATCAACATAGCAAGAAGTTGGCCGAGCGACGTGCATGACACCCCTGACTTGTGTGCGGTGGGGGCGGTGCCGGGTAGCTTGTTATTCCTCCAGTATAAAACCAACATGGACTAGTCCTTCTTTGATGAGCGCCCGTGCCTACCTACGGTCCGCTTTTATACCCGTTGCAACGTCACGCAAACGCCGCAGTGGGGCGCTGCAGGCAGCGGGCGCCCGCCCTTTGAAAACCGATCGTTTGAACCGGAGTTGGGGGGTAGTTTTCCCACCTCATTCTTATTCTTCGCCGTTTCGTCTGTCGTGCGTGCTTTTTTTGTGCAGGCGGGCAGGGGTATGTGCTACAGTGTACGTTGTGTGTTGGGGGTGGATTCATTGGGGAGGGCGGGGAAAGTTAGTTCTTTGCCATGCATAGCGTGTGTGGTAAGTCACAAAAAGTGGGCTTAGGTAGTAAGACTAATGGACCTTACAAGCTCCAGGCATAAACCCCCACCTTTCTCGGACCTTGTGGCGCCCTTTCTATATACAACAAAGTCTGTGTTGGAGAGTGTAGGGATAAGGAAGTAGACATTCAGTTGATGCTGAAGTGTTACTGCCGCGAGGGCTTTTTTCACCGAGAGAAATACGCATGCAGTTGATGCTGAAGTGTAACTGCTGCAATGATCTTTTTTTTCACTGACAGAAGTACACATGCAGTTGATACTGAAGTGATCAATATCAGAGCTGGGCAACAATGCCTTTTCTGTACAAAACATGAAGAAATTCCTTGCACAGAAAAAAAAACATATCCAAGCCATATTAACCCGTGACGCGAAATGTGTCCTAGGGCGTGGGAAAAAACACAGGAGGAGAGTGTGCATTGCGCCCTCACCGCCCCTCCTTTAGACACCTACTGCTCCAGGGTGTGGGAGCAGAACAATACTGAGCAGCTCCCCCTACTTCTCCTGTGCTTGATACTGTTCTGCACTAAAGGTGTCTGATACATTAAGGTTTGGGGAAAGGGAAATGTAACACATAAGGCGCCAACCCCAATCCACGTTTAGTTCAACATGGATTGAGCGATATGATACCCAACTCTCAAGATTTGTAAAAGTATTTCTCTCCGTGTATGTTATATGGTGCAAATGATATATATTTTCGTTCTCTGGATTCCTTTGACTATTGTTCTACGTATTTAGATAATTAGGCCTATAATCAATACTTTGAGAGTGTTTCTCTTCCGTTAATTAGTACTGGATACCACCAATTTGGGAGCTTGAGAATATGGTACATCCCTATTCCAGTAATAAATGTTAGATTGACGAGGTTATCCGGACCCTTGTGGGCTGTCGAATACAGAGTATCACTATTCTCTTTGCCGGTGACTCGAATTTGTAACAGTATGTCGCCGACTAACACTGGTATCTATAAACTGCTCTGAATCTGTCCATTACTAACCTATCATTTCCCGACTACCGTTAATAATCTGGTTTTTTTTTTGTATTTTTTATTATTGAGCAAAACTATCTCGTCATACAAGGACGCTTTTCAGACAGTTGAAGTGGTTAATCTGTCTGTTTCTAACCCCTGTTTGCCATTATCCGACTGCTGTTTCCCTTACTTACCGTTCTCTATCATAACCCGACTGCTGTTTAACCACCTGTCCCTCCTATGTTGCAGGCCCGTCGCCCGAGGGGTGTCCGGGGGTCAGCTGGACGACTCGTCCCAGGACAACAGCCCGGCCAACAATGGACCCACGCCGCACTACCAGATCCCCCGGGGGATGGCCGTCCCCAACTACGCGCCCAGGTACTGACACTGAATCATTTTCTTTATATGTAATGTAAACGTTGATATTTTCGCGAATGTATATTTTTGCGGATACAACAAAAAAGAATAAATTTTCCAGGGTGCATAAATTCGCGTTAAAGAATCGATTACTTTTTTTTTCATAAAATGAAAATATGGATATTCGCAAAGCATATGAAATCGCGTATTTGTATTTCCGCGAATTAATTGAAAATGTGTGCGCTACGAAATAAAGTGTGATCGATATTGTGTTTAAAACATCAAATTCATTTCAATTTCGGCATTGTGAGAAGTATGGTATAATATCAAAAATTTCGGGACTAGATCCCCACTCCTGGTCTTGCGGGGTTCATTTGAATTTTCGAATTTGGAAATATCCCCCTCTGTATCATAGTAACAATGGAGCGAAAATAATGAGGAACTACTACACAGGACACCAAGTCCTTTGATCGATACAAGAGCAGATTTCCAAAGCATTAAAAGGTTATTCAGAATCCAATTACATTCCCCTGAGTCCATTAATAAAGTTTGATTACGGTTCGAATTGCCCATCCATCCTGTTTAATTATCCCTACGCGTAGGTTTCCTATATAGAGTGAGTCGCTCATTCTAAGAGAGTCCACCATTTGGAGCTGCTCACGAACTGCTCAACGTGGTCTGGGTCACCTGGGGCGCCGCATGCATATCCATGGTCCTGGGTCACCCGGGGACATGTATAAAGAAACTGATATAAGGCGGGGGGGGGGGGGGTAAGTTCAGGTGAGGCCACTTCAGGTGTGCTATGGGGAGTGGGGCTGTCACTTCATTAATGCATGTAGCAATGGAAATGACACCTTAATGGCGATGTAAGGAAATGAAACTGCCACCCCCGGCTTACATTTGATATACATACATAGAGACCGTTCGGAGAAACCTTCCACGTGTAAAACAAATAAAATCTAAAAAGAAAAGACAGACTCGAACAGCATGCAGACACCTCGCCAACACACCTCACCTCTCACGCACACCCGCGCACACCTTCCTGCACAAATATATTACACCTTTAAGGCCAGGTGGGCATGCTCCCCACAAGAACGGAGCCAACACAAAAGCACGTGTCAGTGCCTCCCACCCACCCCTCCCAACCCCCTCCCCCCACCCCAAACCACACCCACCCACCCTCACCCACCCACCACCCCCTCCCCTGCTCTTATCTACCTGAGCGTCCACCACCCACCTAATGAAGCAGAATGATGGTGGCTGGGGAGGCGGGGGCCCACCACAGGCCGCCTCGCCCATTGTAGGCCCTGGGAATGTTCTCAGTGCTAAATAATGGAGGCCGTCTATGGGCGAGCAGGGAGCCCCCTCTGAGTTATACATGGCGCCGTAAACAGGCCCAGGGACACGGCGGCCACGGCTTTTGTAACAGATGGAAAGTTCTCCCCACCTCTTTGTCGCCGTTTTTAAAGTCAGGTGTATTGGGTCTGCACGCCGTTTGGTTCAGTGCGAGTCGAAAATCATGAGCCCACGCTGAAAAAAGTTAATAAAATCAATCGCAGGAACTCAAGTCGTACGTTATAATTATAAACGCGCAAAAAATGTCAGACATGAAAATATTACTTTTTTTATTCTTTTCAACAGTTGAATAATGATTTGTCTACAAATGAGGACTATTAAATTTATGCTAATTAAGAATAACCGATAATTCATAGTTATTTTGTTGGTAATATGTACTTCACTAATAAACACTTCTAACAAGTAATTAATAACAATTATAACAAGTAATTAAGCATGACTGATAAATAAGCACGACAATTAGATTAAACCAATTATAAAATCGACACGTAATTAAGTCTAACTGATAACTAAGTATGACAACTAGATATTATCGCATTATGACAACTAGATATTATCGCAGTTAAAAGTAACTGCTGCGATCCCACTTTATACGTTAAACCTTGTAAACCACCAGTATGAACGTTGCAGAGGCTAGACTGACCGTCTGCCCTGTAGGCCTGAGCATTCTCCACACCTCATGTCTTGCAGGATCACCCCAGAACAGATGGACCAGACGTCCTCGTCGTCCTCCATGTTGCCGCCCGACACCGCCGGCTCGCCCACCGCCGTGCTCACCTACGAGGAGATGGAGCTCATCGACGAGCTCAAGATCGCCTACCAGGGCTCGCTGGAGATTAGCATGGACCAGGAGATGTCGCGCGACTGCGCTCGCGACATGGGTGATTTGGTGAACATCGCTGAGATCTCGGTTCGCCGCGTCATCGACATGGCCAAGAAAGTCAAGGCGTTTAAGGCGCTACCGCAAGCCGACCAGATCTCATTGCTTAAAGGCGGCTCGATCGAGCTGCTCATCCTGCGGTCGGTCATCACCTTCGACAAGGAGAAGCAGCACTTCTTGGAAGGCGCCGACCGAGAGGACCAGAGCGCCATGAACCTGGAGCAGCTGAAAAAAGCCGAAGGCGGGCTCTTCGAGGACCACATGAATTTCGTGCGGTCGCTGGCCGTAGACCTGAACGCTGACCAGACGACGCTTATCCTCCTGCTGGTCGTGTCGCTCTTCTCGCCCGACCGCCCCAACCTCTTCAACAAGCAGCTCGTCTGGCAGGAGCAGGAGCGCTACTCCATGCTGCTCAAGAAATATCTCGAGACCAAGTACCCCATCTCGCTGTCGCGCCACATCTACCCCAAGCTTCTGATGAAGCTCACAGACATTCGCAACCTGAACGAGGAACACTCGCAGGTGCTGCTCAAGGTGAACCCCGAGGGCATCCAGCCACTCATGCAGGAGGTGCTCGACCTACGAGCATGACCCAAGAAAGTGAGCTAGCCTTGACCTGTCTACAACCAGACTAAGGCCTTAGTCCAGAAGCAGCAGCGGCAGCAGGGGTGACTATTGAGAAAACACTGACAACAGAACGCATACAGTAGAGCGGAGCCACTGTGAGAAAGGGGAGAGAAACGCAACGAATCAAGTCCATTGGGGTACTACTACTTCTACTACTACTACTGATAACTTCTACTACAACTACCACCACAGCCGCCACCGGTACCACCGACCTCTCATTATTATTATTATTATTAATAACAAGTCAACCACAACTCTTATCATGACTAGAATTATTCCCTCCTCCTACACGGACAACCATGTTCTGTCTTGTACATAGTATTGTGTGAATGTTGTGTACGGTTATAGCAGCAACGTCCAATCAAAACAAGATACCTTGAAAAAAAGATGAAAATACTTCGACAAAAGATAGGACTCTGTCCACGGAGGGACATTTCGTCGGCCAGCCCTTGGCCGGTCTTATAGTAGACACAGCAGGCCGGTTTTTGGATGTTACCTTCCGAGAACTCTTGCCAAAGTTGCCATTTGATAACAGAAAGGCCATTGATACTGCCTTCAACAACCGTTTTCTTCTTCTGTTTGTTTCAAGAAACCTTCAAGAAGGCATGCAAGGTCTATGACTCTACTGTCTTTGAGTTGAGAAGGAACCGTTGGCTGGGCCTTGGGTCCAAAGAAATCTAAAATTGCGGATTGTGCCGTGGCCCCGCAGTTGATAACTCTAACTGAAGTGAAAACAAATCCTTTCTACTGTTTTGTGTTATTCAGGACCTTATGAAAATGGAAATTCCTGCCAATACAACAAAGCGGTTACTATGCAGTTGAGGAGGAGCCGTTGCCATGGTGACACGTGATGTCTTAGGTTGCCATGGAAACAGCCAGTTTTTGCCATTAGGTGGGAGCGTACAACCAGGCGTTGCCATTAGGTGGCAATGTACAGCCAGGTTTTGCCATAAGGTGGCAATGTATGGCGCGGTTTTGCCATAAGGTGGCATGAGTAGGGCTGTCCGCGTGGTGGACATTCTTGGCGCTCGGAATCGCAGAGAATCGCCCAAGAATCGCTCAGAATCGCCAGTGAAGAGGGTGACGCTCTGATCTTCGCAGAGGTCAGCTGTAGTAGACAAAGTGAAGGACATACGTGATAGTTGCTATGGCAACCAGGGTAACTCTGTATGCCGGTATGTCAGTGTGTTATATTCAGCATCACAAAAAATGATTTAAAAAAACAACGCAAATTAAGGTAACAGAAATTAAGGAAAAAAGGTTCTGAAGGGTACGGACAGAAACTACACAATGGACAAAGAATTTCAGTCGCCGCACTGAATTTTAATCAGGGCAGTTGGTGACTTACTTAGGGAAAAAGTTTGTGTTTTTTCGCTCCAATTAATAATCATAACTGCCATATTTGCACGAAAATCAAAAATTGAAGCAGAATGTCAAACTTTGGCTATGGCCTCAAGCCATAGCTACGATCTCCTTCGTGGCCCTGAGAGAATACCAAGTTTCTGCTGGGAGAGTGTGAGAGGGCCTATTGTTCTGACTGACGCTGCAACACACTTCTCCGCAGAAAATCAACTCGAAATACATACACTATTACCCATCCCTTGGCACCTCCTAAATGGAAACTCTGAACTCTATTTCTTGTAATATGAGCAAAAGAAAAAAAAATCTTAGTGAGGACAACAATGACACAATGTTTTATCACGGTCAAGGTTGGGGATATTTTCCAAGTCGATACCGTGTCCAATTCTTGTGTACATTTTCATGGCAGGAACTCAGTGGGAGTTTTGCTTCTCACTTAGAGATACGTTCCTCACAAACCGACGTCCAGAAACCAACGAATTCTGTTATGATCCCTCGCACGTTCTCATGAATTCAGAACTTTTGTGGTGGATTGGCTTTAGGAAAGCCAACGTACCAGAAAACGAGAACTTTGAGCTGTTACAAAATGAAAAAACTTGTGAAAAGGAAGCTTTTCTTCACATGGCTTCACTATGAGAGCGCCATGTACAATGTCCATGTATGGGCACCATGTAGTAGCATAATCTAACTATAGGACTTAGAATCATGCTGTATCTCGGAGAGGGTGGGTAGACACAGCCAAGATGGTGACTCCTCGTATTGATAGAGAGCGAGTACTATATATCAATTCATAAGCAGAATGGTGGATTGCGATCATTCTCAATTAGAAGCCCAAGGCTTTATCATTTCTCATAATCATGTCCAGTTCATCCACGCATGAGAATACTGTCATGTCTTAGGATACAAACAAAATGGTATACCAACCCTATAGTATCAAACATTGTATGTGTATAGTCGCAGACAACAGTGCTCCTTGTCCCGGACACCATATTTTTGTGACAAACGGTGAACGAGGTGCCGAAAACTTGCTTGCTTCGAAGCTTAGGTATTGCATACTTATCTTTGGTTGTAAACGCTAGATGGCGCTGCTATAGTATTTTATTATTACTCGCCCCCTAGGTATAGAGGGCAGAACTAAATTTCGTACCACCGGATGTGACTTTGTTGAACCAATGAACGCTGGGACTATGTATACTCTGTAGGATGAGATTTTTTTGTGGTGAACGTATCAAGGATTTGTCGATTTACGGCACATGAGCAAAATTAGTATTCCCTTCAAAACATGCGCAAAGAATAATAACTCTTTACTCTATCCCTTTCAAACTAGTAGTGACACTGAAAGATTCATTTCATCAACTACTTTTAAAGAGTAAAATTGTATTATTATAAGAAAACAAAGCTTCTGACTAATCAGTCTAAAGTCTATGGTATTATCTTGTGTAAATGTATGAATTGGCAATAATATGCAAACAGTGTATGGAAACTTGGAACTACTGCTATAGTTTCTCTTTCGACTCCTCCCCCACCCCACTCTCTATCCAGGAATAAGAGCGCTAATCTTTAGTAACTCAAGCCTAATCTTTTTTTTCTCAGCATTTCCAAACATCTTGGTCTTTAAATCTTCCGCAGCCTAGGGCAAAGAATTAGTGTATTGAGACCTTCATATTAGGTTCGAGTCACCGACGAAACCGAGGCATAGACCACCCGAGTTTGTGTTTTATTGTGTGTTTATTTTGCTATGTTTGTTATGATTTTACCGGGATTGCTAGCCCCCTGAGACTAGCACCTCCGAGATCGCTTAATAGATTGTAGTCGCTATTTTGTGTTATTGCTGTATTGTTTCTCCTGTATGCTCGAAAGGGTAGATGTATTATTGCCTGTGATTCATAGGATGGTTGCTTAATTAATTGTTAAGATTGGAAAGAAATATTCTGACTGCTTAAAGAATTAACTAAATAAGAGTAGTTAGGGAGGGGTTGACCTACGTATACTCTAGTATAGACAATGCTACCCCCATATAATTAATTATTCCACAATCAAATTGACCCTAGAGGGATCCTAGAAACTGTCCAGGTCACTTGATCTTTCACTACAATGAACGAAGGATTGTATAAATCTTACAACACCTTTTAATGCTTGGTCGTTAGCAAGCTATAAAAGATCGCTGGATACTTTTTTTCAGAATGAATATCGTACATGTTTACGATAATTGCAATGTGTCCTAAGACATAGGTCCCCCCCCCCCCCCATATAAGACCAAGGCATTTTGTAGGTTAGTTTATCATGTCATTCACTAAGGCTATATTTCTATGCCTATTCCTAGGCAGAATTATTATAATGGGGACATTAACTCTTCTGTAGCATTTGCCCCCTCGAATAGTTGGCCTAAGAGGTCCCAACTGTAGTTGGCCTGAGAGGTCCAACTGGCCACTCCTTGGTAACCCACATCAGTCTGAGACTGACCCTTTGAACTTTGACCCATTGACCTCCTCCCCACCCCTTGCCTAGCCCTTCCCTCGGCGCAAACGTACATGGAAATCGGTGCTTGTAATAATAACCCCTTTTGGTTTTTTGTCTTAATTCACGCGTTTAACAGGGTCCACAGAGTAGAATATTGTTTGTCGTTTGTATAAAATGGTGAAACCTGCCTCGGTTTCGTAGGAGAGCAACCAGTTCAGATTGTCGTAAGGTGGTATTTTAGGTCTTAAGATACATATTGGAGTATTTTTCATTATGGTATGACGACTCACTTGTAACATAATTAAGTAGTTAATTGCGAATAGGTCAGATAGTGACCTCAGGAGTCACGGTTTTATATTTTGTGCCATGTTCTATATTATGTCTGGGTAAATCTAAATACATGGAATTAATACAAGTAAGTACATGCAGAGAAATATTAGACACTGTTTCTGAGATGAGAAGTTTCCAAGCCAACTCTTTGTTTTCAAGTTAAACTTGAAAGTGTTGAAATCATATTTCAAAGTATTATGTATGTGTAAGTCTATGAAGACATTAATACACTAATCTGGAAACGTGAACAAAGAAAAGGTGAGGATTGAAAGCATTGCTACCCCTATGTGTGCTACGTTGTCATGGTGACTGACACGAATCGTGATGACGTAGTACACATAATCTATGACTCATTTGTTTCAAAGTCGTTTTATTGGCAGACGACATTTCCCATGGCGTTGCACAGTTGGCGGGAGAATAAGATAAACAGGCACATTCTATTCAGACGAGCTGTTTTGTAAGGCATTTCTTTGGTAAATTCATGCACTCGTAATCGCAGTTGTCACACTTTGAGATAGACGTCAATGTATTATACTGAATACGCATTCACATGGCCATTCCCGAGAAAACAGTCATGTCTTTAAGTATGTGTCTAATTTTGGGCAGGTGTATGTGTAAATATTCAAATCTTTTGCTACACAGAATCTTAATTAGTTCAGTTACATCATGATTTCTTTTTTTATAAAACAGTTGACTTGACAAGTAATGTTTACCCATTATGAGAGGATCTATAAAAAGGTAGTATTTTCTATATTGATGTATACAGAAAATGGTTGGTCCACCAGAAGTTTAAGATATATTGTATACCTGCACTTCGTGATGCTTTACAGTAGTATTCATCTTAATCTTGGTGTATCCAAAGAAAAAACAGAATGTCAGAGGAGAGAGAACTGTTGTTGTTATATGAACACCAGGCGTGCTTCAAGACAGATAGATACATCGATGTTTTATCATATCATGATCAAAGAGTATTTGATTAAAGTAAACAATAACTTGTACGTCCTAGTGTTTTTGTATTTCGTTCAGAGGGATGCGTTTGGAAAACTGATGAAGAATAGTAGCGTGTTTAGCAGTCTGGAAGTTGTCTGGTTGGCATTTTGAAATATTTTCTTTGGGATGGCAGGCTCAAAACTTAAGGAATCGAAAAAAGAAACACTTAACTCCTAGGAGATACCCAATGGCAGCTAAGTGTACACACAAATAATTTCGTCCTATAACACAGAGAATGTGGAAGCCATACACATCATATCCCCTCCATTGTTACGTTGATAATTGTCAGATCACTTATTATTTTAGACAACGAAGTGAAACCCTTGAAGAAAAGAATTCTCATCGTTAACTTGATGTGAAAAGTGTTGTTATTGTCATATTTTATTATAGAACCCTGGTTCAAAAGTATATTGTTATGGCTCCTTTTGGTGTGAAAGGATATACTATTTTGATTATGAACTCCATTGCAGTGTCATCATCACAGACTAAATACAATTGATTTTATACAATATTAATTTTATTACAATTTCTTTGACGATATTGACAAAACATAAAATTAAAGATATAATTCACCTTTGGGAACTAACCCCTCTGTAACAATTTTATTAAGATCGAATGTACAGTCAAGTTCAAAGAGAGCTAGTTTACACCGCGATGATTACTGAAGCAATGCGCCCATAGCCCAGTCTTGCCTATGGTGTAAACTGTTGCTCGTGAGTGGCTCGGGTTTTGCCTGTTTTTCAGTGA
Source organism: Lepidonotus clava (assembly GCA_936440205.1). Classification (NCBI taxonomy): domain Eukaryota; kingdom Metazoa; phylum Annelida; class Polychaeta; order Phyllodocida; family Polynoidae; genus Lepidonotus; species Lepidonotus clava. The sequence continues at coordinate 31,165,493 of OW387145.1, read as the reverse complement.
TGAGCTGCTCGCAGTTCATTTGAGACTGTATTCTACTACCCGATTCTACCCGTGTCAGATTTCGGAAATCGCCAGTAGGAAAAAGGCCCTTTACAGGCATGTTACATATCTTAAGAACGGATTTTAAATCCTCTTTCAAATGGTAGGTAGCATGAGTGGGTTTCAGTTATATTCCTTATGAAAAATGGTGGTCAAGATCGCCTAGTGGAATACAGACTTCTTGAACTGAGCTGCTCAAAACAATAGGAACATGGCAAGATTAATGGTACACACTCCTAATTCACAGCATAGAGTGTTTGAAAACACATAAAGTTATGCAATACAGAAGCTTGAGTGATAGATGGAACTTGCTCAAAATCTGGGACTTGTCCAAAGAAAAAGTAAGGATAATACTAAACTGATAACAATAATAATGAGCCTATCCTATAACAAAGCTGCAAATCTAGGTGTTGCCATGGGGATTAACTGTATTGTTCCTCTGTGTAATGTTAAGCCTAGGGATTCTAAGACGTAGAATGCGAGCTATGCATCTCCAAAGTGTTTCATTGCCCTGTTGCCTTATTTGAGCACAAATTTGTTGCCATTCAGGAAAATGCTACTGCCACTTTACTTAGGCTTTTGAAAACTTGAATTCTGTTATTTTCTTTTGCATTTCCCAACTTCACTAGATCGATTCTTTAATTAATGGAGTATGAATCACTGGAGACCTGTCACTGAAGGCGCCTGAAAAATATCTGAAATCTTTGTTTTATTGCCTCTTGTCTCATGTATGTCATCACCGACGTCATTGTTACGTCATAATAAAATGACGTCATCAGGTATTGATGGAACGGTTTTACACTAAACCAGAGGTTCAGAACAAAACTCCAATTTGAATCAGTATTCCTTAATAATGCGGCTCCAATGAAGGTTTCACTTAAAAAATACAAATATTAGGATACGATGGAGACTAATTATCATAGTGTGAAGTAACATCCAAAAAGAATATTTAAATAAGCGAAATTTAAACGATGTACAAGCAACAAGCTTGTTACCATCAGGACGTGTCCAAAATTTGTTGTTAGTATTATATAAGGTCATCTTTTTGATTCCTCATATTGTCAGCATTTTTCACCATGTGTTGTATTTACAATGTTACTTGTCAGGAATTTGTGCTGTTTTGATGAAGATTGTATGCCTTACTTTGTCTATAATCTTGTGCCTAGTAGTTCGAGAACAGTGCTAATCACGTATAATTTGCTATTCACATACAATATGATAACAATACAGTCACAGTGTTGCACCAGCAAATGGCCGTGCATTACTTTATCCTGTCATGTTACAGTCATGGGGTATCTCATGAATATTCATTAGTTATGATCCCAGTCATGAATATTCATTAGTTGGTGGTTCCGCATCCTGTTTGTGATACATATGACTCTGCATCCTCTGCTCATGTGTCATTTTGCAGAAGAAAATTTATTTACCCTGACTCCATTGTGTTTGTCTTCATTCATTTACTCCAAATAATATCGATATCTAAAAAAACACACGAAAAAACAGACTCTTCAGATCTTAAGTAGGCCTAATGCACGCGATTTTGATTAATACATTGTTTATGAAATAGGCTACTATTGAATAATATGAAATAACAACAGTTAAGTTTTATGCGTGATACCAGTAATATCAATGAATATGAAATAACAGCTAAGTTTTATGAATGATACCAGTAATATCAATGATGATGATAATATAGATAGCAGGCCTACATCGCTATACGTAGAGTGGATTCTTTGACCCCATCGTATAGGCATATATCACAATCCTTTCTCGCTTCAGATTCCCTTGTAATCATTACTTGAGGAATGTGAAGCAACTTAGGAGTATGGGCATATATGCCGTCGACGGAACTTCCGGTTTGAGGTTAATAGTAGCCTTACCCTCAGTGATAGGGCAGGAATTGCTCATAAAGATGTTTACATCGAAGTGATTACTCTTTCTGACGCAGATTATTTCTAGAACTTATTGATATTCTGTAGAATACTTTGCAAAAGAAGGCTTGAATATTTCAATTCCTATGTTGGGTTATGATACATTAAGGTGAAGACGTAAATGGGCAAACGAAAAAGATATCAACACATAATTCTTGATAGCGTTAAAAGTGGTGAGAATTGAAATTTTGGTAAATACTTTCACGTGCTCGGATTCTAACATAAAGTGAACAATTATGATATCACTCTGAAGGAAAGCCACTAACGGAAGTGCATTGGGGAATAGGCCTGACGATATGGCAGAATGTGAAAGAAGCGTATATATATGCAATCATCCCTGAGCGCTGGAATGAAGGCAATTAGCCGGGTGTGACTATATGTAATGGCGATTAGTAAGTCTATGGATCTGGGCAGTATCAATAATATAACTACGCTGAGAATCTGTTACCCAACAAGCTGAGTTGACTGGAAATCACGATCGAGACAGCGATTTGAAACCTCTTGCTTGGCAATACAAAAGTGACGTGCACGGAAGACCGACATCGTGACGATTTCTAACGATTAAGTCACCGCTATTCGTAGCGACACGGATATAACTTTATCTGTTTTAACAACTCAACGTATGAGTATTAGAAACATTTACATGTAGTTATAAGAAACTTTCACACACAAAAGACAATATAAAATCATGTATATGAACAATGATATTAAATTAATGAATATTTTTTCACTATTTTGACACAACTAACGCTGTTTGATATACCGAATACGCATTATAAAATATACACAGAGATAATTGATAGACTATCCTTTCTGGGGGGGGGGGGGGGAGGGTCTACAGAAAGTAAGAAGTATACTGAAATGGAAATTCAAGAAAATACAAATACTGACAATTTGCTTTACAAAACTAAAAGTTCTCTCTAAAACTCAGAAGTGAAGCACACTCTTCCATCGTGAGGTTCCTCTAAAATTACCAATTACCAGAAATACACATATAAGACAGCAAGTCAGTGGCTCTTCTTGTTGTTGCTATTTATGTACACTAGAACTTGTGTATATCATTACGTCATTTTATTATTTGAAATAACCCTATCCATCATTAGTAACAATTTGACGTATAGGCTAGTATATAAGCCCATTTCAGACATAACATGCACGCCCCTGCATGATGATAAATACTGCCGACCACTCATTAGTACAAAGAGTGATTAACTGTTTAAATAGTCCATTGATGAAAGTCTTCAGTAAATCTACTGTTTTCAGCAAATTTTGGGAGTTTTGATTTTCGGTATTAAAAGTAAAATTAATTTTACATTACAGCACCATCATGCTAAATTACAAAAATACATAAAGGTTGTAAACTGTTGTAGGACTGGTATGAGTATTTTTTCAAATGAGCGATTGGTCATGCACCTTTTTCTGTGATATAACGGAAGATAGTGCGATGACTGATAACAGTAATAGTGATCATTAGGCCTACAGACAGTAGATTAATAAATTAACAGACTTTTTTTGGTATCACCTTCCTTTGCTGGTGATGAGATATTCTCACAATCATTAAAAATCATTATAGATTATACAGATCATATCTGTAGACCTTTATTGCAATATAATTATGAATAAAAAAAACTACAACTGAAAATTATATAAGAGCAAATTGTCCAACAGGTGGTTGGTCGGCCCTATGTGTGAAAATTATATCGCCTTCTTGGCCGTAAGATATAGATGGAAATGGCAAATACTGGCGCCATCGTGTGCATACAATCTGAAACATTCTCAGCGGTAGGAGTTTTTCAAGAGGCATCTAGTGTTACAATACCAGAACTAGCTTGACCCGCGACGCCCTAGTTAGGGCCGGGAAGGGGGAGGTGGGAGGGGCATGGTAGTCTATAGTTGACGTGTACTTTGCAAACTAAAATACCAGACCAAAGTGCTTCATGAGTTGTAACGCCACGTGGATTTTACCGGCATAGAACGCAGTTAACAAACTTTATCTACTGTGACACGGTCAAACCAGACTTACTGCTACAACTTCAAGCACAGAGGACAACTCTTATTTGGCAATGTCATTTATAGCTTCTGCCACAGGCTGTGCCTTTTGCCGGGAATAACAGGCATATGTTTCATCCTGACACCTCTTACTACACCGCAGTGTGTATTCAGAGAGGTCAAAGGTGTTGACGGAAAGGATTTGGTCGCATAAGATTTGGTCCACGTGGAGATCTATCATCAGTATCCTAGAAGACAGCTGGGAGCGAACACTGAACCTACTTCTTGTAACATTCTTCACAATAATACATTGTACTTAGACCTGACCACTGCCTGTGAAGTACATAAACTAGGGCGCCACTTATTTATGCATGTAGGGCATTGAATTTGAGAACCCTGACCTACCTTTGGATATCAGTTGTATTTTGCTGGAGGACCTCCTAAAGCAGGGTCTATACAAGGATGGCAGCAGGAAAAATACTTACCATATGTTTGGTTGTGGGTGCCATTGGCATTGGACTATTTAGGGTAGAAGGTGCAACAGAGAAGAAACAAGAAAATCATGGGTCAGTCATAGGTATTGACCTCGGTACTACGTATTCTTGTGTCGGGGTCTTTAAGGATGGGCGTGTGGAGATCATCGCTAATGACCAGGGAAACAGAATCACCCCATCCTACGTGGCCTTTACTGCAGAGGGGGAGAGGCTGATTGGAGACGCTGCAAAGAACCAGCTGACGACTAACCATGAGAACACAGTGTTTGACGTGAAGAGGTTGATTGGTCGTGATTGGGATGAACCTTCAGTGCAATCTGATATCGAGTATCTGCCCTTCAAAGTCATCAGCAAGGATGAAAAACCTAAAATACAAGTAAGTCATCATTCATTGTTTGGATCTCTACACAGTCCTTCATTCATTCATACGTCATTTAGTTTATAAAAATCCAAAAGTTGCCAGCATACTATATAATTGTTACCGTCACTAAAAGGCCAGATGTACTTTTACCAAAATGAATAAGGGTGGTGTAGTACCCATGCATGGTAATCAGAATCCTCTAACCAAAGCACGACCATCCACGTCACTATTGATAAATTAGATAGTCATTGTATGTGCCCATTATCTACTATTGTTATGAAGATTTTCTCGATATAGTTCAGCTTTGAGATAGGGTAGGGCTGGGAACAAATTGCATTCGTGTTTCGCTAAAACGGTTGAACCATTAATGCATGTTGATTGTAATCATTTAGGCCATAATGCACGGTTGTTAATATAAAAGTGCCTATAAAATGGCAGTATCTAGGTCAGTTTTAAAATGCGGGTCAAGCCTAACACAACTAAAATGATTTAAAAGACGAGATAGATGTTTTTTCCGATTAACTAATCAATTTGTTTTCAATTATCAAAGTATGAAAATAAGTGTTCAGCAATATGCTCAGAAATCAATTTATTTTTACTTTTCAAAGTATGAAAATAACTGTTCAGCAATATTCTCAAAAGATCAAACTAAAAGTTCAATTACGAATCAACTATTCGTTGCTCAAAAGAACCTCCCAACTGATATCCCTGTTAACATTTTCCATTACTTCAGTTCACGGGATCAATATCCTATATGCAATATGAGTAATGTAATAAAGGCTAACATTTGCCAATTTGTTGATATACATATTGCAGGTGTGAAACATTCGCCATTGATTTTTATTGGCGGTCGTTGTTAGGGCCTCCCTTTGTACTCGAGTTAATAATGTGCCACGTAGTATGACCTCAGGCCTTTATGTCTCCATATACCGCATGTGATACTGCAGGTGCGGCTTACCTCATTGTAGTACTTGGTTTTGGAAACATTAAGGAGTATCCATAATGATTAGATAGAAAGGAGATGGTTCCTGAGTTACCAAAAAACATGAATTCAAGCATATGCATGTTATACAAAGGCCTACTCATACATAGATTGATGCTTTTTAGATATCAGGTTCAATATAACTGTGGCAATGATAATGTGTGAAAAAAGGAATTTAACTAGGAATAACTGTGAGAATATCAATGATAACTATTCCGAATTAGCCATTCTAGTAGGATGAAATATTCCGAATAAGCCATATATGCATTCTACTAGGATGAGGTGTAAAGTTAGAATATAACTTACATCTACCATAGCAATTTAAGAATAATGTACACAATAGACCTACATCAATTCAAAAGTCAAAGTGGGGCCTAATAACGTAGAGATCGAGTTTACTGTCAAGACAGATTAAATAAAATAATCTATTTTAAATGGAGAAATAAAATTGGTGCCAAAACTCCACAACTGTTATGGTCATTGATAAACCTTCCTTACAACTGATTGGCATGACACTTGTTTTTCTCAGGTCAAAGTCCGAGGGAGCAACAAGCAGTTTGCACCAGAGGAAATCTCTGCCATGGTTCTCACCAAAATGAAAGAGACTGCTGAGTCCTTTTTGGGTCATGGCGTCAAGGCCGCTGTCATCACTGTTCCAGCTTACTTCAATGATGCTCAGCGGTCAGCCACAAAAGATGCCGGAGCCATTGCAGGACTGAATATCTTGAGAATCATCAATGAGCCGTATGTTTCAACATATCTTTTTAACTAATTGACCTTGTTTTCATATGATTTAGCTCATATCCCTGCCATAGGAATGTAGCGTATGCAAGGAAATACGCATAGCTTTAATTAATGCAAAGAATAGATCAATATAGTGTGTTTCAGCTGTTGTTATATATGCAAAGAATTATTACTGGCATAAGGCTCTGTACGTGATTATGGGTATTACTGTATTTAGAAACAATACTTTCCCTTCCATATAAGGTTACTCACTAGTTGTTTATTGAATTTTAAGAGCTCTTTTAGCAAACCATCGTTATGCATATTTTGGCTGGGGTCTGATATTTCTACTGATCAAAAAGGTTTTGAATTATGTTGGATTTAATTTACATTCATGACCAGTATACATGTCTTACATGATCTTTTCTAGGACGGCCGCAGCATTAGCATATGGTTTGGACAAGAAGAATTCAGGAAAAGGAGAGCAAAACATCCTAGTCTTTGACCTTGGTGGGGGTACTTTTGATGTCTCCATTCTTACTTTGGATGATGGTGTATTCGAGGTTCTCTCCACCAGTGGAGACACTCATCTTGGAGGGGAAGACTTTGATCAGCGTATCATTGACTACCTTTTGAAGATAATTTTAAAGAAGACAGGAAAAGACCTCAAAAAAGACTCACGGGCAGTACAGAAGCTTCGTCGTGAGGCAGAGAAAGCCAAGAGAGCTCTATCATCAGAGCATGCAACAACTATTGAAGTGGAAAACCTGGCTCCAGGAGTAGATGTTTCAGAGAAACTGACACGTGCCAAATTTGAAGAGTTGAACATGGATTTATTCAAGTCGACACTGAAGCCAATCGAGACAGCACTGAAGGATGGGCATTTGAAAAAGGAGAATATTCAGGAGATCATTCTGGTTGGAGGATCCACACGGATCCCAAAAGTGCAGCAGTTGGTGAAGGAATACTTCAACGGGAAGGAGCCAAGCCGTAGTGTAAACCCTGATGAAGCTGTAGCCCATGGTGCAGCAATACAGGCCAGCATTTTCATGGAAGGGGGTGACACAGGGGACTTGGTAATTCTTGATGTCTGTCCACTATCTCTTGGTATTGAACTTGTAGGAGGAGTCATGTCAACAATTATCAAAAGAGGCACCACCGTCCCAACTAAAAAGTCCCAAATTTTCTCAACTGCTGAGGATAACCAGAAAATGGTTTCAACCCTAATTTATGAAGGTGAGAGAGCTATGACAAAGGATAATCATTTACTGGGAAAGTTTGATTTGCATGGAATTCCTCCAGCTCCAAAAGGGATGCCCCAGCTGGAGGTGACTTTCCAAGTGGATGTCAATGGTATCTTGAGAGTTAAGGCAAAGGAACTTGGAACTGGTTCTGAGGAAGGTATCACAATCCAAAATGACAACACACGACTGTCTCCAGAAGAGATTGAGAGGATGATAAGAGATGCGGATAAATTTGCTGAGCAAGACAAAGCTTTCAGGGAAAGAACAGATGCTAAGAATGAGCTTGAGAGTTATGTTTATTCTGTAAAAGGACAGATTATTGATAAGGATAAACTTGGGGGGAAGTTATCCACCGCTGATAAGTACACTATTGAAAATGCAATTACAGAACAGATATCATGGTTAGAAAGCAATGATGAGGCTAGTGCAAAGGATATCAAATCTCACATGAAAGACCTAGAAGACATTGTTGCACCTATCATAGCCAAGCTCTATCAAAATACCGGGAGTAAACAACACGCAGAGGATGAGCTATAACACAAACACATTAGACATAGGGAACAATATGATATATAAGATGCAGACATGCTCAATGGCCAAAAGTATGTTATGATAAGCTTATTCATAGTATTTGCAAATAGTCTTATGTATTCTAGATCTGTGCTTATGTTCGGAATGGGCTTTTTCCTGTTGTGCTTCAGTTCGTCGTCAGATGTACTTATTTCTATTATTTATGGGTTGCGTGTGGACAGGGATAAAAGAAATGTTTGATGATCGTGCGAATCGCATTTGTGGATTGTCTGTCGCTTCTATTGCATGTGTGCTTATTTTCTTCACTAAACTGTGTAGTAAAATGGTACAAAAGTGTTCGTGCTTATGTGTTTTCCTTTTCTTTAATCAATATTGCATCCAATATGCTATCTTTGATGGATGATAAGCATCATGTAATTGTTTCCCCCCAATACGAAATTCTATCAAATAAATTATGATAAATCTTTTTGAATAGGACAATTTAACATCCAATCAGATAAAGAGAAATAAGTAGACTGTAGGAAGATTTTTTTAAACTCTAATATGATAAAGAGGAAGGATTCAACTATAGAGAGAAATATATTTTAAAACCCCAATGAAATAAAGAGGAATAAAGAAACGGAAGAGAGAAATACCCTTTTAAAACTCATATTTTAGAAAATTTACGTCCATTCAATCGTTCAGGATATGTTTATGCTGTACTACTGATGTTAGAACAGTGTACAGCCTATTGTTTGTCTGGTTTACAGTGTTATTAGCAACCACCTCAGCCGCTTCTGAAAGCCACATTGATCATTCATGCATGACCAACGGGTTGGTCGATAAAATAGGAGGCATTGGGGAAGGGGCTGAGTTCTTCAAAACTAGGTCATTGACCGTGATCCAAAAACACTACCAGACAAATCCTGACATTACAGGTGTGTATATCTCTCACCATTGGTTGAAATGGAGACATTACTCCAAGCATGGGGGATGTAACGTTGGATTCTTTTTAGGAGCAAGGTAAGGTTTGAGGTTTGAATCTATAGCCTGTACAGTCATTGAATGGTGGTTACATATTGTTTATAATGTTTGGGTGACCGTCTTGTCCAATGCAATGAACTGTGACGGGTCAGCAACTGCGTGATGCAATATTAAAATATAAGAGGGATTCTAGACGTCCAGTATGTAAATATACATAAAAATCTATTGTCTATGATAGCATGGTCATAAAAATGATACATAACACTGCGAAATCACTGGATAGGGGCATATTATGGTATTTTGTTAGCACTTGTACCAGTCCTTGTTTCTCTGTGTCAGTCACTGACATTCGAGTAAAATTGAAGTAAATAAGGCAAATTTGCTCGTGGTACACTGTTTAAACAGATCTGAACCAACAAAATGCTCCCCATCTCTCCACAGAGATATATCATTGTCTGTGATCCCTCCAGAAAATGTGAAAGATTCTAAATTCTATATGTGACTAACAGATCAGCAATTCGGAAATTGTAAGCAAATAACGTAGATGTCATTTTCATCCCTTTGTTTGATATATACTTGGGTATATACTATCAGTAAGTGAGTCAATAATCATTACTACTCGATCATATAGTTCCCTTTATACATAGGTATTCTACATACATAAACAGATAAATAGTTTACTTTTCTAATAAAAGAGCAAGTTTATCCTTTCTGTTGAACGAATGACACGCCTACGTGAACACAAATAGCAAAAGATTATCTGTATTGCATGGGCAAACATATATTTATGCACGTAACGATGATGGGGGTCCCTGACATCGAAAAGATACAGAAAATATAAATCTACTTAAATATATATACATAATTGCAACTTCCTCAATTTTTTCTCTGATCTACCTCCTACAGATTTTTATATTTCCCAATTATGAGGAAAATGACATGCACGTCGCACTGCCTAATTAGAGGGGAAAAGCGACATCCATGTCGCCCTGCACTCTTATCTGAAAAAAGGCGACATAAAGCATACATGTCGCGCTACTCTGACTCTTCCAGTACTTGCCTTAAACATGCGTCACGTGTGAAAGCCAATGCTAACTGTAACTCGGTTGCAAGGTCTGACTAAAATCAAGCTCCCATGTCTTGAGCCCCATACACATTAGGTGATTTTCCCAGCAAGTGGCGATGGGCAACCTTGAAAATCGTCACCGATTCAGATCACCCTCAGTATGTCATATTGAAATATACATGTTTGATATGAGTCGGCGCTAAAATCAGCCGACTCTTCCAGTCGAGTCACCCGATTTTAGCACCAGTGAATCGGCCGACTCTGATCAAAATCGCCTAGTGGGCACGGGGCTTTAGTCTCAAACCTAAATACCGTAAATCGTCCAAATGGATGGAACTCTGAATGTTTTGTTTTTTATATTTAATTGTTTTTAAATGTGGAAATCGAAGAAAAACACACCGTTTTTACCCATATTATAATGTTCTATATTAACTTGCTCGGTAAGTTAGTTTTTTTAAGTGCGAATGGGGATTAGTTTGTATATTGGGCGAGGCCGACGTGTACCAGTTTACAGTTAGCACATTGTTAGAACACATCGAGTTCCCGCTGGCACTGCAAGCTTAACCTTAACTGCAAGTGTCGGTCCCCGTAAATATACATGTATACATGGACAATAACGGCTGGTCAGGAGTACTACAGGTAAGACGTATCTTGTGTCCTTAATCTCTGATTGAAATACGCTTTGTTGATCATGATTATTTGTTTCATATAATTATGGCCTCGACGAAAGTGAATAGATTCATTGTAACCCATGCACATCACTATATTTCTTGTAAATGTATAAATGTATTGAGGTACGGCTTTACAATGTGACAATAACAAGAGTCCGAGTGTTTACACCACAGGTAGGCCTATTCATACCTTAATGCCATACACAAAAATACTCAATCCTATCATGTAGCTCTACGTGTAGTAATATATATGCTACTGCGACCATGACTATACCAATATTTGGCCACACTATAATTGCCATCAAACATCTTTTTTAAAAGGGAAAAGGACGTCTGTTTATAACACAATTTATTTCATAGAAAAGACATCCCAGCTATCACACACTACGCCCACACCTATGACTCTAAGCTGCCTTCCATTAAGTACATACGCACATTTTCAAAAATCTCAGACCCCCCCCCCCCTCCCTTGTGCAAAAATACACATAGGATATGTACTCAAATTTGTATGCACATTTTCAAAAATCTCAGACCTCCCCTTCCCCCCTTGATGCGTACATACTTAATGGGAGGCCCCTAATCGATATCAATACCGCATTTCATTTTTTTTTCCCCTTTTTGTAATAGGAATTTTCAATAATATAAAAGCGGCCCCCGACGATGAGTGATGACGGGGCGGCGGTGGCTACAGGTGTGTTCGGGGGTCTTACCTGTGTCTGCCTCGTCTGTCTCTTCGTCCTCGGCCTCCCCTTACTCCTCGCCGGAATCGTCATGTTAGCCTTCTTTCCCACCGCGTGAGTGACTGCATGTTTTCTTCTTCTCTTTTTTCTTCTTAAAATATCAGGCCCGTAGCCAGGGGGTTTCGGGGGGTTCGTACGAAGCCCCCCTTGGATGAACCCCCTCTAAACAGCTAAAATATATGACTTATATGGTCCCTACAACTGGAAAAAAATAGCCTAAAATTAAAAAAACGACCCCCCCCCCCCCCCCCTCTGAAAAAAAACTATTAGTTAAAAAAAAAAAACCTCTCACAAAAGCTGGCTATACATATATATGTTTTATTTGGTAATAAATCATCACTAGAAGTATCAGGGTTTTTTAGTTATGATTTGCCAATGATGCAGTGTTAGACATCAATATGTGACGCTGTTTTATTTTACTTTAAGTAGGAGGTCATCTGATTATATGAAAACTTTACGGACTCTCATTATTTGTTTTTAAAGCGTCAGTATATTGAGAAATTTGAGATAAAACATACGTGCTATAGAATTTACTTCTTTTCCATGAAATGCTAAAAAATTTACACGTACACGTTTATAGCTAATAGCCTAAATTTAATTTAGAATGTGAAATAATTTGATTATTCCAATAGCGTTAATTGAAACAGTATAGATCTATTACATATATTGATTGGCATGCTTCATTGAACATTTTCGGTTTACTCTAGCCCTTTACACGTAGAGCCAATAATATTAGAATAAGACCCTTCACATAGACCATTCCAAAAAAACAATGTTTTTTTTCAATTTATATTGCAAAAGCGCTACAATAAAGACAGTTGCTATTGTTTTCGTCGTGATTGCATCGTTGATGGTAGGAGGGGGTGTCTTATTCGCCATCTTGACGTGTGTTTGTGCTACCAAATCGTCCAACACTCGACCTCAGAGAACGGTAGGTGTCTAATTAGTTTTAATCCTAATTTTCGTAATTTTCTGGTCGTAAAGAACGGTTTTTGTGAGCCCTTAATTATAGTTTTTAGTATTGTAGCTTATGGGAAGGGCTCACTCAATCAGTCATGTCTTTTGTAGGTATTTGGGCTTTGATCTGATTGCCCGGTTACACAATCTTACATACAAGTAGCTACAGGCCTTTGTCCACTGGGCATGCGTTTGTAAGCAGGACAATTAGTGTGC